>JAYESA010000008.1:164757646-165357646 GCA_036927795.1 Iris macrosiphon | reverse complement strand
GAAATAAGTAAAAGTTCTCTTTATTCATAAAGAATATCATTTATAAACTCTTGAACAAGTACAAAAGGTTGCCTTGAAGGCTTACAAAAAAAGATACAAAATGAGATAGTCATCCGATACATTACATCCTTTTACTAAAACTTCAAAAGCTATAGACACCTTCAGGTGAAGCTATCGCCTTGCCACAGAGCTACATAAGGTATGTGCATGAGCTCCTGGAACTTCAAAACATGCTTCAAGGGCACGAACAGGGCGTGCCGGTAGGTGGACTGGATTGAAAAGTCGCTCTAGCTCCTTGCAGGATCGCCTTGGCGCAGGAAACCTGTTGCAACGAAGGTCAGTACATCAAAATATACTGGTGAAGGCGAGCTAACCCAACTATACCAATCAACACGTTATTTATGTGAAACATACAAGTTATTATGTGGTCTTTCTATCTTGTCTTAGTTTAATTTACAAGAATGCAATAGTTATGGAAATTTACTGAAATAAGTATGCCATCATTTGGTAACTTTTACCTGCCCGTCTGAACCACCTGCACAACACTTACTATGACCTTCCCTGCCATGAAGACATAGTTAGCTTACACAATTTAAATATATGTGGGGATCACTGGCATCATGCCATAGTGGACGAGTTATAATCATTGACGAGGATGGTATGCAACAAAAGTACATGAGGCACTACAAGCCACCCCGTCCAGCATAAGAGACTATCGTGAAGTTTCGTCCAGATCGATTGGTGCCAGTGCCCCAGCGACCGTCCGCAGGAACCATAAAATCTTGTGCACAAGTTGTCCATGATCAAGTGGCGTCTAATACTAAGTTATCAAATGATGCAGTTCAAGTCAACACAGGCACAAGACAAGTAACATGACATGAACTAATTTGCATAGTCTTTCTGATCATTTTATCTCGTAGTAAAGTGTTCTACACATAGCACAATAATTGAAGAATATTGTTCTAACTAGAATTAAAACATGATGAAGAATATTCTAAGCAAACTAGCATGCAACAAGGTAACCGTTCACAAGTTGATTGACAATCATAAAGTATTACAAGTCTATTCCATTTTATCTTGATCTCTTTTAGTTATTATGATATCGTTTGATCGGAATAATCAAGAGAGCAAGTTTATTTGGTGTGAAGACTTGGAATAAGGATCAACTAATAGAAGTATAGCCACTCACAAGTTGGCGGTGAGAGGAAAGGAAAGAGGTGCTTCAAGACTCCGCTCGTGCGACGCCTACTGCACTATCACCTGCATTGCCACAAACAGACGATCAATACCTCTTCTTCTTTTTCCAAGTTTGAAATGAAAGTGCAGATCAACGAACGAAAGTAATAAAATCCATCAAAACCGTTCAAGAAAACGAAAATCCGAAAACCAACTCAAAAGCACGAAAGCAACAACGTGACAACAAAAACTAGGCAAGAAAACTTGCAGCGGAGAGGTCCCTCTTGACTCTGCCGCTTAGTCCGTCCTTGGGACACAGTCCACTAAATATGAGAATCGATTCCGAAGAAGCCAATTCATAACGAGAAAAAGATCTTGATTCAATCTATCCTGATCGAACGATACTGAACGTATTTTTTAGTCGCACTCCCCGAATAGGAGGAACGAGGCACCACACATAGCGTCTGACCGTATAGCTGCAGGCCGCATAGCTCTATTCCGAATAGCACTTGGACGCATAGCTCCAGTCCGCATAGTGCCTCGGCCGCATAGCGCCACGAAGCATGTGCCCGAGCAAGCAACTCATGCATAAAAATGAGCACACGAACGCCATGCTAAGTGCAAAGTGTACCAACAAAGCGTCACTTTGATCCTTGAGCCCGAGTCGTCAGGGCTTAGCTCCTAAGAGAAACTTTCCAAAGGTGGTGACAAAATAAAGATTGTTATAATGGGGTTCACACTTAATCCCTCTAGAAAAATTAACCCACATGGGCCACCACCCCATGTGCATATATCAATACTAAGCAAAGCTATATATTGAGATATACACATTGGTAGTTTTCTAATGTGGGACTAAAACTCCCAAAGTAAAGTGAAAAACACCAACATTATATAGATATGTTTAGTGTTATACTAATATTTTATGAAAGATTCATAATTGGATGGTAGTTTAAGTTAAAAAAAAAAAATGGATTCCATCATGTGACTTGGTAAGAAATGTTTTTGTTCTTTTTTTTCGAAGAAGGTAAATATTATTAAAAGAAAAAAAAAATTAACATTATAAAACTATAATTCCACCCAAGACACAAAATGATATCATCTTGGATCTAGGATATCAATATTAGCTTGTATATATCATTGTACAATATTAATACTGCTAGCCAGTCCCTCAAAGATACGATGGTTTCGTTCTCTTCAAACGTGTCATACCATCGCGGCAAAGATCAGCCTTAAACGCCTGTAAGCTTCCGGCCCTTGTCCTTTTTGCGTCCTGACCTCGTTCATGGCCGACATGAGATCCTTATTTTGCATAGCCGGAAGTCCATAGGAGATGTAATGTTGATTCCAGATCTCCTAGACAAAGTCATAATGGAAGAATAAATGGTCTCTGGACTCATCCATAAGCCCACACAAGTATCATTTCTTATCCGTGCATTCCATACCAAACATGCTCAGACGGTCCCTCGTAAGTAAGCGATTACGAATCATCTTGTATAGACAGAGAAAATTCTTGACTGATCCTCCTTTAGTTCAAACCAGTTCAGCCTAGTCCACCTCCACATTCATATTTATGATTTGATTTAAGGACTTTCGAAAGCAGAAAATACTTTTGTCCATTTTCTTACAAATCCAGGAATCCACCGACTTGGTAAGAAATATGAGACAATAGAAATAAGGATAGGCCAATCTAAAGTCTACCGGAATGTAACATTTGGAACTTTTGGAGGAAACACCATAAATTCAAACTCCCACCAAAATGAACCAATATAACAATTGAATATTTACTACCTAAAGAATGGCTAGTACGGGGATCAAACCCACCACCTTTCTCAAATGACCTACAATACTCTACCAGCTAATCTACCACCGATTGGTACCAAAATGAACCAATAACAAAGTATATTTTAATAAATTTACATTTTGTTATATGTAAATATACGTGTAACATAACTTATAATGTTTTACAAACAGATCCTATAAAGGAAGATGCGAAATAATTTTTTCATTATGACTTTAGTCTGGTGTATTTGGAAGGAAAGATTTCTAGGATTTCTTGTGATATAATTGTTAATCTTGATGCTCATCATGCTTTCATCAAAATATTTGCTTACGTCAGAAAAAAATGGATGGCCAAAGCCTCTAAACTTGAATAGTGTTGGACCAGTTGTTAACCTAATGCTCAGTTACTAAAGATTAATGAATGGTTCCTTGGAAGTTTATTTGTGTTTATCAAACGATTTGATGTATAATGACGGGTTGTTAATATTTTTTTTTTTGGAAAATTTGAGTTGTACTCTCCATTTTATTTAGCATAATTCAAGGTGCACCTCACTGATTTATCATAATGCATGATATTCTCTACTTTTGACAAAAATCGTCCACGACTGACAGTCAATCTCTTTGACCAATATTTTTTGACCAAAATATCATTTTCTTGTTGTCTTTTCCGCTCCCCCTGCCCCCTTTCCTCCCTGTGGCGCCCCCCGACCCGCTCCCCGCCGCGGTCTTCCCTCCCCACCGCACGCCAACCCCCCCCCCCCCCCCTCCTGCCGCCTCCGCTGCTGTTGTCGTTGTCGCTGCTTACTGCTAGTTGTCTCTGCCGCTGTCGGTCAAGGGGTCGGGGCAGGGGGGACGACGGTGCCAGGCTCGTCACCTCCAATTTTTATGCGGCGGAGCGTGCCAAGACCTCCTCCGTCGCAACCCACGCCATGAAATCCTTCCACACTCCCACTCCTCCAACGAAGTGGTCCCTCAACAGCTGGTGGTCGAAGAAGGTGATCCAGCTGATGGAGGTGTTCGTAGCGGAGAGGGGGGCAACATGGGAGGGGGCGCAAGGAAGGAGGGAGGGGACAGGGGGAGCGGGTACGTGGTTCGAGGTGGTTGGTGGGGAGCAGTAGCATCTAGCTCCGACGGGGACGCGCAACGGGGAGGAATGCAGCAGGGGAGGGGAGAGCAGGAAAAAAGACAAGGAAAAGATATTTTGGTTAAAATATGTTAGTCAAAGGGGTTGATTGGTAGTCGTGGACAATTTTCGTTAAAAGTATGAGATATTATGTATTATAGTAAAACAATGAAGTGTACCTTAAATTATAGTAAATAAAGTGAAGTGCAATTTTTTTTTTTTTTTTTTGTTCGAGTGTTTTTTAAGTTTATCATGGAACTATAGTGCTCTAAGAATTTTGGGAATTTTCTTTCTATATTAATATAGTATCTTTAGCCAATTCAGGCTTCCATTTTCACTGTATATTCACTATCTGCTGCTGTACCCAAAGAAGAACCGAGGAAGGGCTTCTCTGATGCATGTCTTTCTTTAGTCTTTTCCCTTCTTTTCATTCATTTTTTTACATGGGCCAGAATTGGTTGGCTTTATTCTCTCTCACTGTTATGTGAGACTAATACTATTGCCTTGGTACTGGTGAAAGCAGTGAGAAAAGAGGGGGTATCAGATTCTCCTGAGTCATGGACTGACTGCCAAAGGGATCATCAGTTTGTGGCTACACTGCATTTCTTGTTTTTGCTAAGGCACACAACAGCTTGTGGCTGCTGTCCACAGTACTTTGTACTGCAACTACTCAAAATTTTCTTTTTCTCTCTCTCTCTCTCTCTCTCTCTCTCTCTCTCTCTCTATATATATATATATATATATATATATATATATATATATATATATATATATATATATATATATATATATATATATATATTATCCAGAACAATGAAGTTTCAAATTTTTTAAAAAAAGCAATCAAGCGTCCACATTTTTAATCAATTGTCTAAAAATATTATTTTAAATAACGTTTTGATGCAAATATTATTATTAATTACTTTCTCATTCTAACATACGAATTAAAAGACGGATTTTATATTACACAATTTGTTCCAAAATGTCCTTAAAAAAAATATTTTTGGACTTTTATTCAAAAAAAATGTTTTTATGCTCTATACTTAAATTTAAAATTTCCATGCTCTGGATGCAATTTTTTAAACTTTTTATGTTCTATAGGCATTTTTTTTGCTTTTCTTTTTCTTTTTGTTGTTTCAGTGCATGCCTATTTGTTTCTACTTCAATTGGCTTCAGCCTTCGTGAAGTTATTAATATTACTGTAAAGAAATAGAAAAAAGAAACCTACATTATTGCTCCTTTAACTCATTACAAAAATTTACCCCTGATTTAAATTAGCTTGGATGGATACGAAGGATGGATGATGACGATCAAGAATTATGTGAATGTAATATGACATCCAAACAATAGAATGTACCGCTGAGGGCTGAGTAAATAGAGTGCATGAACAGTGTGTATCATGCAATATTATTAGAAAAAATTTGAGTTGCAGTCCACTTTATTTACCATAATTCAAGGTGTACCTCACTGCTTTACTATAATGTACAATCTCTTTCACTTCCGTCAAAAACTAACGGTCAATTTCGTTGACCGTTAATTTTTGACCGAAATACTTGTTTCCTCTTTCCAGGCTGAGGAGGGGGGCTGATAATAATGATGATTTGTTAGGGATATTTCGGTAAAAAATTAACGGTCAACGAAGTTGTCCGTTAGTTTTTGACGTAAGTGGGAAATATTGTACATTATGGTAAAGCAGTTGGGTATACCTTGAGTTATGGTAAATAAAGTATAATGCAATTCAAATTTTCTCAAATACTATTACGTATATATCAATATGAACCTTGTAAATTATGTGAATATTGTGGTCTGATGAACACAAGAGACTAATATTTTCTGGCCTTTGATATATAAACTTGATATGCCCCCCCCCCCCCCCTCTCTCTTCAAGAAATTTATGTGAAGAAGTGAAGTGTATTTATGAAGTACTACTCTCCATCATCCAATGACGAACTACTTTGCATGTCATTTTTGAAGAAGACAGTAATGCATGGGGGGAAACACAAAGCAGACCAAAGTTATGACTCATGCATGGATTTTGGTTAAAGGCGTGCAATCTCTTGAAAGAAGCAAAACATTACTAACATTGCTAGTACTTAACACCTGTTTATAACTTTACAAGAGAAGCACCATGGCTAGAGTGAGAGCTTGTTGATTTGCCAAATTACGGTGGAAATCAACATTAACTACCATATCCCTATGTCTGTTATTTTGACCACATATATACACCTCGTAGAAGGTGATCGATCCAGTAAAACATTCTATATATATTCGACACTGAACCAATCCTGATCATTTCTTGAGTTGTAACTTTTTTTACTAAAATAAAGTCATTTGGTTATTCATAATGTTATATATTCTTCTTTCTATGCTACATATACTTTGATGCTACTTGTTGATATCAATATTCTATAAAGAAGAAGAAGAAAATGCAAGAAGAAGATCGAGAATCATTAGTTACACACACCCACACCCACCCACACACACACACAGAGAGAGCGAGCTAACAATTGCCTGCAGGAACTCTTTTAGCTCGAACTTCATTACAAGAACAAAGAAAACTCTACGATGAGTAATCTAGATAGCATCAATACATATACATCTCAAGGAAAAACTATTTACTACTTTTAGTAGTAGTAGCAGCAGCTACTGATTGCATTGCTATAGACATTCTATATGGAGGAGATCATGTAAGAACAAATGCAATTGTACAATTAAATAGTAGTACCTAATTAACTTAGCTACGTATATAAATTAAGCTACTTATTCATATAAATGCATGCAACAAGAAACCCTATATAACAAGCTCTTAGATTTATATAACATCAGAACAGACGTAATAGTAGTGCTAATTAGGTTACACTCATAGAAGAGAAGAGTAGTGAAATAGAATACATTGCTCATGATATGGTCATGTTGTATAAACTCCATGATCGAACTCATGAAACCCCAATTTCTATAACCCTTCTATAATATTAAGATGCAAAAAAAGAAAAAGAAAAAAAAAGTACATGATAACATCAAGCCGAATAATTCATCTGGAAATTAACAAAGAAAACCAACCTACTTGAACATACTCTCCATCTAGTATTTCACATTCCTCCACATTTTGCACCTCCCTGAGCTGGACGGTCCCATGCAAGTCATGAACTTAGCACTCTTCCTTCCTCGCGTTTGCTCCGGTCGTTTAGTTTCTTCCTGAAGTCTGTCATAAAAATTTACAGCTTCTAAAATGCCGAAATCATAATAGGTTTCCAGAAGAATTGAATCCCGAAAGATCAGTCATCCATCCACCACCACTGCCACTGCTCCCGCCATTGCCACTGCTTCCTGCACCGACACCACCAGCACCAGCACCCCAGAATTGATCATTTCTCGCCACACCAAAATACTGCCTACCCATGTTAAGCTCTCGCGGAGGCGGTCGGTTGTCCTCCATCTTCACAGAATTAGCCAACTGAGAAGCAAGTTCTGCTCCGGACGCCTTTCCGGTGTCTTCATCAGTACCATCGAACGCGAACAAGCCCGATACCTGCTGCGGCTGCGGAAGCGGAGGCTCTAACCCTCCCAAGAAAGGGAATTGGTGGATCTGGTTAAGTGGCCTCCACTGCTCCATTCCCATACCAGAGCTATTGCCCATCCCCAGATGATACTGATCAACTGCCTCCATTTGCTGCATCCCATGAAACCCTAGGCCAATATTCGGCAGCCTGCTGCCGCCGTAGTCCATCATCGGATGCAAGAACGGCATCTGAGGCGGCGGCGGCACGGTGCCCTGGACGCCGCCTGACGTGGAGGTGGAGCCGGACGGGGAAGCGCCGGCCAGCCTGTCGGTCGAGGACTTTGACGAGGCGCCAGAGGACTTGCTGGTGCGCTTGTTGCGACGGCATCCCCCGCCCACAGGCACGCTGCGTAGTGCGCCCCCGCGGGTCCAGTAGCGGCGGCAGGCCTTGCAGAAGTGCCGCGGCTGCGAGAGGGAGTAGTTGTTGAAGTAGCAGAACTTGGTGTTGGTGGAGTCGCAGCGGGGGCACTTGAGGGCCGGCTCGGGCTGGGGAATCTTGGCGAGGCGAGCCCGCTCCACCATGGAGTTGGGACGGGGTGGGGGGGCCGATCCGCCATGTGGGGGGAGCTGCTGCTGCTGCTGCTGGAGGGGCTGATTGCTGCTTCCCCCAACGACATCGTTGTTGATTATAGGCTGGGATACTTGTTGCTGCTAGACCAACAAGTAAAAAAAATAAAAAAAATTAGTAGGGCAAGAATATATATAACTAAGATGATCACTTGAGAATTGGTATATTCAAGAAGATATGGGAAAGGTCGAGAATTTTTCTTTCTTTTTCTTTTATGATTCTTTTTTTTATGAAGAAGCTAAGGAGCGGAAGGGGGATCGACTAACCTGGTTCCAGGTGGGGGGATCTAGATAGAGAGGAACTGAAGGAAAAACCATTGTCTTAAGTTATTTTTGCTTTGTTTCTCTTTTGGGAAAAGTTTTGTTTGATGGGGTTGGGAGATGGTGGAGAATCACATCCACCAAGGAGGAATTGAATGAACAAAGAGAAGAGGAGGAGGAGGAGGAGGAAGAAGAAGAAAGTAGAGAGGGAGAGGAGGAGGGAAAGATAAAGGAAGAGAGACAAAGAAGAAAGCAAAGGAAGAAAAGGAGCTAGCTCTCCTACATAGGTGTGATTTATTATTTCCTTTATTTCTTCTTTGTGGTGGGGATCTATATTATATTTTGGTTGAGTTTTCCTTACTCTTTAAGCATCTAGTAGTGCATTCTTATTATGCATGAAAAGTTGCGAGTGAAATTGAATATATATAAAAGAAAGAAAAATAAAAGGTATATACTGTGTCCTACTTGATGAGTTGGCTAGGGTTCCTGAACTACTGAGAGCAAGATTAACTATTTGGACAATAATGATCATAAACAATAGCTATTTATATAGATTAATCAATCAAGAGTTCTACATGCATGAGCTAGCTCACTCTTGCATGGATATGCATGACTAGGGCTCTTATTGATCCATGCCGTATAGTTATTTTTTTGTTTTCTTGAGTAAACATGGGAAGTATGAAGATAGACTTTGTTAATTGTCAAGGACAATGTTCTAAAAGTAGGCACTAGATGAAGTTAAAGTAGTGGATTGCCAACAATAGGTAGTACTGTAGAATATTTAATATGAATTAATTGCCATGAACTCATATTATACTTCATGTTAATGAATCAAGTTAATCAACATCATTAGAATGGGTCTGAAACCTAATTCATTCAAGATTACAAACTGATTTCTTAAAACAAACGTCAATATATATATATATATATATATATATATATATATATATATATATATTTATTTATTTATTTATTTATTTATTTATTTATCTCACACTAATGACATATCCAGTAACAACTAAAATTCCTCACAAAGTGCAACAGTAAGAAATGATTTGTAAGAAATAGTAAAAAGATAATTGAAAGAAATTACCTGCTCGATTACAAGTTTATGAAATCCAAGAGATCGCTTGTTTTCATTTTTCATTTCATTTACACTGCATTTGGTAAATTGAACTCTATACATATGATCCCACTTGCACAAAGAATTCCCTTTTTTTCATACACATTTTTTTCTCTTACAAGTACATTTTTTTTTTTTTTTGAAAAAGATAATAGTATTACTATCTCTTGGTAAAAACATGATCATAACCCCGAGGCTTACAGAAACTCATCCTTTAGGCAATATGCAGCAAGTAACTAAGCAAAACCATATACATGCAACTGACAACCAACAAGAACCTAATCTTTCACAAGAATCATTGAAGCAATATATGGTTTATCCCCTTGTTTGCAAGAGTACTCTCTCGACAAGGCATCGAGATTCCCTCTTGGTTCAAGCATTCATCTCTGAAATTACTTTGTTTACTTGCTACCTTGGCAGCCCATACATGATTAGGACACACAAGCGACCCTTTCAATGAAGAGTTCACTATTTCTAGTAAAGTCAAGTTTTCGATCATGGATCATTCTTTTAGTATTTCGTCGATGTGTACTTCCCTTCCAAGCTTGTGTCAGGTTGAGCTGAGAAAGTAATCAAGGTGATATCCTTCAGATAGACGTCTGCGTGAGGGATTTCCGACTTGATCACAAACAGAGCTTGTTGATTCTCCAAACTTTATGTCACCCTCACATTTTCATCCAAGGATAGTTTGGTAATTGTCAATGGATATAATTATTTTAGGAGTATTTATAATTAATAATTGTACATGGCTTGATTTAATTATTTATTGCATTATATAATTATTGCTAGTTGTAGTTTTAATTTGGACTTGTGTAGTGGACATAACCATTTAATTAGAGAGCATGAAACAAACTTTTGAACTAGTCTAATTTGAGCCCATGAATTAGGCCCATGGATTAAGAGACTTGATTAATTAGTGAAACCATTAGACTAGAACCTTCCCTCCCTAATTATTTCTTCATGAGAGGCCCTAAGGGGTATTTGGGACATTATACATTGCTTGGAGAGGAATTTATGACCAGTCATAATTAGGAGGAGAGAGAGTGCTCTCATTTTATTTCTTCCCCAAATTTCTATATCTACATTTTTTCTCTTTCAAATTTCCTCCAATTCCTCATCAATTCTCCACCAATTCTTCACAAATCTCTTTCTAAATTCATCATTGAGGTTGCTACACCAAGGATCTACAAGAAGGAAGCAAGGAGCAAGGAGGAGGAGGCCAAGATCACAAGGAGAGGGGCAATTTGGCAATTGGAGACTTTTCGTTGGGAATCCATCTCCCAATAGGTACAATTCAGTTTTTCCTCTTATAATAGACTCTAGATCTGAGATTTTACCATGAGAAACCAACCCACATGCATAGGCTACCCATAGGTTTTGGTTTTGGGTCAATTGGAGACCTACGGTGGAAGTTATGACCAAATTGGTGTCAATTTTGGAAGAATTTCGAGATTGGCACATGTAGTGCTTGTCAATTGATCTAATAGATCTAATTGACACTAAATTATTTGTTTGTAATTAGTGTTGTGTCCACAATTGGATACGTGTAGGTCGTATCTCGTCGAGTTGACGATACGGGTTAATTTTGGGGATTTTCCTCCGACACGGGACCTTGTGCATATCACATTGTGACACGGACACGTAGACACACTAATTACTATACGTATTATTCATAATTTATATATTGGACTTGTTCGTATCCTCCGGGATACGTTTGGTTGTGAGTTGGGGCCGTATCGCAAGCGTATCATAAAAAAGTGTGATACGGGTGCGATACGCTCCATATGTTTGATGTTTTGTCCTTCTCATTATACGTACATGTGTAAATTACATGTATATAAGCTAGCTATATATTATATAGTATGTATCATAGTGTATATTGAGTTATGTATATGTGTGTGCCTATATGTATACTTATTAGAGTACGTAGTTGTATATAAATATCTATCTATATGTTGATACATATATATATGTGAGAATATGTATATACATATAGCTAGTGATTCATTTGTAGGTGTATTGGTATATATATACATGTATGGTAGTATTATGCATTAGAGGGATTGTAGGAGAGTATTATAGTTATATCTCTGTGTATATATATATAGATACCCGTATAGTGTTTTGTGTGTTTGTGTGTGAGTGATTGCAGGAGTGAGGGGTTATAGAGTGTGTTACTGCACAGAAACTTAGTGTGCATCAGCTGGGTGTTTGTCTGTGCAGTCCAGGAAGGAGCTCGAGCATGCAACAGTGTACCAAGGTGTGCTAGTGTTGCTGGAGTGTGATAGTGTATAGGCATGTCTTGTACCAGGGTGTACAACTTTGTAGAGGTGCATGAGTGTTTAGTTAGTTGTGTGCATTGGAGTTTAGATGGTTGGTTGATGTATCAGTCTATGTGAGGGAGTGCCAGAACTAGTGTGTGTCTAATATATTGATTAGTGCATATTAGTATATATAGTTATACATATATTCATATGTTGGCTTATATATTTTAAATGTATATATGTGTAATTATATATATAGCTATGTATTCTTAGTTGTGTCAGGGTATTATGTATTTGTGTATGTCTGACAGTGTGTGCTTGAGTGTGAGGGAGCAGCAGCCATGTATCAGTGAGACAATGCAGTATCAGCTGCACATGCTAATGATACACAGCAGAGGAGCTTGGCAGTTGAAGAACAACAGCCACAATCGGGTTCCACTGTGTGCAGTTGCACACAGTTTTGAGTCAGTGCATGTGCAGTTGGAAATAAGAAGGGACAGCAGCAGCAGCTCCAAGTCACGATCACCACTGAGCAGTCCACTGCAAGCCTGCAGCAACTGAGAGGCATCAGCAGAAGATCGTGCACTCCTCCACAGCTGCAGTATGCAGCTCAGGCATGGGAAAGCCACAACAAGTACTAGTGGCAGAAATTATTGTGAGGTTCCTGTGAGCCCAGGGGAGTAAAGGAGGCAGTATCAGTTCAGTAGCAGGTTGAGCACAATAACTGTGCAGTTCTATGTTTCAGGTAATTGAGCTAGCTTGGTATCTGTGAGTTGGGTATTTGGATTTCAGTAGGTTGTTAGATTGTTTGTTAAGTAT
The DNA here is from genome assembly GCA_036927795.1 of Iris macrosiphon. Lineage (NCBI taxonomy): Eukaryota > Viridiplantae > Streptophyta > Magnoliopsida > Asparagales > Iridaceae > Iris > Iris macrosiphon. The sequence goes on along the minus strand of JAYESA010000008.1, from coordinate 165,344,975 downwards.
TGAGTTAGGATTTAGATTTAAGTATCAACAGTTAGGAAGTGCAGTTCTCAGTTTAGTTCAGTTGGGTTTTTGAGTTTGTTAGTTGAGTTATGGTTAGTAATTGGTAGGTCTTATATATATACCTATACTTATTCATGAAATCAGTTAGTTATTTTAATTAGACAGTATATTGGGAAGATGTTTATGTATACATTATAGTACCTGTTAGATTGGTTATCCATGTGTATAGATGGCTAGTAGATTTAGATATAGTTAGCTATTTGAATATATAGATATAAATATGTTAGCAAATAGCTAACTAGGTAAACTTTTGTTAGTGTTAGCAGTTAATTATAGTGTAGCGTAGTTGCATAGTTAACTTTAGCTTGGTTATATATTTGTTAGTTGAGTTGCCTTGGGATACCAATGGAACACCAAGGTATTGGGTCGATACCCAAGTTTTGAGTTTGGGTATCGTGTTAGGTGCGATACGGACTGGTGCAAGGCCAAGGTATCCTATTTAAATTATTTTGAGATAGTATTATAATGTTTGACTTGAATATATATCTAAAACCTTATTTTCATATTAGAACTTGCGTATCTTGATATACGGTCCTTCGAGTGCTTTATTTACTCTTAGCTTAGCTTGTATAGCATAGCTTCATAGCGTATCGACTTAGTGACTTAGCATTAGACTCTTGCAACCTAGAATTCCTTGGTTTGACCTAGAAATGGCGTATTGACCTATAATTTCATCCACTTCACTTATTCTTATTATTGAACCTTGTATTGATACAACATACCATATATAGGTTGTGAGACACTGGCTTGGGCATCGAGAGACACACATTGCTCAGGACGTCAGGCGAGTACATTTCTCTGATTGTTTTCAATTTATAATATTGTATATATGCATGTCTAAAATTGTATACATTAATCCCGACACAGTGATTTCACGGACTGGTGTTATATGGATCCCGTCATGAGATGTTATCCCCTACCGTATTCAGCGGGTACTCGTGTACATTGTATCTCATCGTGTATACTGGGTATTGATGTTACTTCGTGTTCACACACTGTTCGTGTTCAGTGTGCTTATTCGTGTACACCCTCCGCTCGTGTTCGGTGGTTATGATATTCGTGTACACCCACTGCTCGTGATAGTGGTTATATTTTCGTGTTCGTAGCGTATCACGACTGGATCCATCGGTATTAGTTGGGGGTGGGAGAGTAGGAGTTGATTATGTGATCAAAGCCATTGTTACAAATCGTGTACATTATGATTACATACTTCACTTGTAATTCGTCTTACCTGATCATGTTCACCCAACCCGATCACATAATAAACTCGTATTCTGAGGCACATTAGTTAGTTTAGATTGCAGTTACTTTATCATATTGCTGATATTCATATTGTTGATCTATATATTCTCGTACATTACCTGTATATATCTTGTTCATCATTCATATGTTTAGTGATCTTGTATTTTATTTCTATATCTGTTTATATGCTCAATTATGTTATTGGAACTACTTTCAGAGGTATGTACTTTGCTCCAATCCTGATTGGATATATTTTTCCAGATGACTGACTTCTAGAGCAGTGTCCCACCTACTACGAGCCGCAGGACGGCGTACCTATAGAGGACACTCTTATTGACCAGGGAGACTTAGTTGCAGAGCCTGAGGAGGTTTAGACTATTTTGTATCTTGGATTGTATTAGACTATTCTTTAGTGGTTTCATACCTTGTATATTATTCAGATTGTGGATTGTACCTTTATTCTTTCCTTCGCTATTCCATTCGTGCATATTTCTTATTTAGTTTGTTTTGTGATTGAGATTAGTTATTCATGTGAGATACCATATTGCTCCTCCGTTTGGAGTTGAGATGATTGACATATACCATATTATATTGTTGAGATGTTAGATAGTTAGAAATGACCCAGACAGCGTTCTACCGCCGATTCTGCGGTGTAGGCTGGCTTAACCACGTACTCGTGCCCGAATATCCGGGTGTGGGTCGTAACACGTTTTTAGTGGTGGCCTATGCAGGTCTAGATAGATATCGTAGTTGTACTCGACTAGAGTACAACTACGAGCCTGCTTTAGGAAACAAGATTTAGGCTGAGAGTTACTCAATCACATCTAGGAAAATTTCAATATTTGTTTTTGCAAAATCCTTATCTATTGAATATTATCTTTCATTTTGAATAAAGTTCTGTCCTTCTTTGATGATATCGCATTATATTCAATATTGATTCCATATTTTCAATCTGTCTTCAGGATGGCTCTGAAGATCTGATTCTATCGCTCGGGAGCAGCAGCAACTTCCTCAGCTACTTTCCAGCCTGTTGCGGAAATGGTAGCACCTACTACGGGTTCTTCTCCTGTTGAGAGGGTCGCCTCACCGATTCAGGTGTGTAAACACCCTATTTTTCAGAATAATTTTAATATAATTTTCCCCCAATTTTTCGGTATTTTTCTGGATGAAGAACCAAGGTAATTGTGATCAAAGGATTTTAAATACAGATTATTGATGTTAAAATATTATGGAAATAATATTTTATGGTGTAAAATAGAAAACCGGACATGGGGTATTTTCTGTAAATTTGTTGGACTCCGAAAACGCGTTTAAAGCCCTAAAAACTATTGGTTATATAAACCCAAATTAAACCGAACCAAACCCAAACCCAAACCTGAACCAAACCACTGCTGAACCAAGCCAACCAGCATAGCGGGTAGGGTCGGGTCGGATCCGAGCCAAACCCGACCCGGACCCGCAAACCCATTTGAAACCCTAACTGATCGGAAATACTGTAGCGGCTATTTAATCCCCTCGGGATCCGCGAAGCCGCCGCCGCCGCCACTCTTTTCTCCATCTCTCCGCCGCCCGATCTCCGCCGACGCCGACCCAACTCCGACGACTCCCCGCTCAGCCTGCTCCCTCACCGCCCTAACTCCACTACCGGCTCCCCCATCTACGCCGCTGCCGCCAAGCCATCGACGACCCAGAGTCCGCCCAGACCCCGACGGCAGCCTCCCTCACCGACCCACGCCGCCGTTCCCCTTTGCTCGACGCCACCGCCCCTCTGCTCAACTTTGCCACCGAGTCGACCCAGCCCTCGGTCAGACCCGAGTCCACCCAGTCGCTCGTCCCAACGCCGAGCCTCCGGCCCGCGTGAACCCGCTTCGGCCAACTGTACAGAGCCGCCGCCTTCGCAGACTCCCTCCGGCGAAGCCCCCGCTGTCTCCAGATCAGAACCCCAGCTCGGACTCACGGCAGACACGAGGACACGGGAACTCTCGACCAGGACACGAACAGTACCCTCGGACGCGTGAAAACTCAGATTCACGGAGCCCTGTTCAGGTACCGTTTTCCCTCACCTCGTAACTCCGTTTTCGATTCCGTCAGTTAAAATATGTAGGCTGTGTAACCCTCTCGATGCCCGTGCAACCCGCTCGATGCATCACTTCCTGTGGTGATCGCAAACCGCGATCCAAAAACAAGAAAATAAATGCCCTGTTTTACCCCGGAACTGAGTACGCCCCGCCAAATGGGATGACTTGATCGCACGCGGTCCTTACCAAAATATGCGCGACGTTGATACGGACGTGTGGGATTTCACAGAAGTTGATTTGGATGTGCGTGCACACCGGAATCAACGCGTATCCGCCGACAACGCCCTGTATCCGTCCATTCTGGAACACGCTGTAACTTTGTGTACACACGTTGGATCGAGACGAAACTTGCGCCATCGGACTCTTAGCAATACGCTGGTCCTGTGACCCAAGTTTGGTTCAATTCTGAGAACGTTGACAAAATCGTGTATCGTGGGCCCTACAGGTTCCACTTGACTGGCGATTTTGTGATCGGCTCATCAGAATCCAATTCTGGAAGTTCCGTTGAGTTCGTATCATTGTTCCTGACTTGTAGTCACTGAGTTTGAGGAATTTGGAGATTTTTGACCCTGACACGCTTTTTGGTGCAAAGTGGCCCACATGTGGACCCCGCTTTGGCCCAGAAATGTCATTTTTGTCCTTGTGTCCAAATTGGACTTAAGGACAGGCGTTTCTAACTATTTGATATCTTCTGAGACTGTTAGTGATGTTTATTACATCTTTTGGAGGAGTACCCACAGGATCTACTGATACCGGAACGACTGTTGGTATTCCAACCCCAGGCAAGTGTACCTTGCCAAACTCTGCAGTATTGTTATATATTTTTTTTGCTTCATTATATTGTTGTGCATGCTTAACCTAGGACCGTGTGACGTACGTAGCGTTCGATTATTAGTCGGGTGCCAACATTGTACGCGGTGTTGGGTATTGTCATCTAGAGATGGACATTCGTGACACTTTATATTCTCGTACTTGTCTTACCAAGTACACTTTGACCCAGGACACTTGACACTATTTATGAGACAGTATCTTTCTGAGATATTCATGGTGATTCTGTATAGGATACAGGACTTGACATGGACATTATGTTCTTAGATATTGTATGACTTGTTGCATTAGCTATGATCCCGCTTGACATGGACATGAGACGCTATGGTCATGATATGCGTGGTTACATTGGGTGGGAAGAGACACACAGGCTACAGGCTATTTTATATATATATATCTTCTGTTATTGAGAGGTCGTAGACTCTCGGAGCAGAGCTAGACCCACTACCGGTTATTACCGCTACCGGCTCCCCGACACAGAGCTTGTAGTGGCTCAGCCTGAGTACTCGTGTTGCTCTCATCTTGCATTTCACATAGATGGTTACTTACTTACCCTATTTATCTCATTATTGTTGCACTGCTTTTATTTTGGCTTGTATATTTTTTGTACCTTGCTATGTCCCCTGAGGACCTGGATATGGATTATGTCCCCAGGATTTGAGGACGAGATCTATCCCGAGGTATACGGGACCGCAGCAGGAGTTGATCCAGGAGTTGTACCGTCATCCGAGGACAAGGTGTTAGCCGAAGACTTCTCCTGAGCATCCATGTTTCATGCTCAGTATTTATTATTTATTTCAGTCATTTATATTCTGGTCTGTTGAACCATTGTATCAGACATTTATCGGGTTATTCCCCGAAGCACTTTATTGAGACTAGCAGATAATTTACATTCCTTATTTATTCTGTGGATCATATTTTATATCTTATGTGGATGATATTAGTTGTGCCATGTTGTCGTAGACTTGATTTTACAGCTTAAGTATGCCCTGGTGGATCCATTATCATGCGTCTAGTCCCTCGGTATTTTGGCACTAGGGCGTGACATGTTTTTGTGGTGGCCCATGCAGGTCTACGACTAAATTGTTCGGTTTCAACTTAGGGACCGAACCAACCTGCCCTAAGGATAGAATAAGATCTAGGATCTCATCCATTATTTAAACCATGTTTGAACTCTATATCGAACTCGAAATTGTTACTTGATTTGCATCCTGTTTGATTCCTCTGAGCGTTCTTACAGTTTATCTTTTGGTTGCAGAGAAATGGATCCCAGGAACGGAGACGAGATTCCTTTGGATACGCCACAGGACGCTGTGGTTACTTATGTAGACGGAGTGACACCAGGCAACGGAGGACAAACATCGCAGAGCGATCAAACCGGTCAGCCTAACCCAAGGTTCCGGAGAGATGACATCCCACCTCCGCCACAGTTCACTCCACAGATGCCAGATTTCCTGCCAAGACAAGCCATGGACGGGCAACAGATGTTCCAGATGATGTATGCCATGATGCAAGCCCAGCAGCAGATTCAGCAAGAGGCACATCGCCATGAGGCAGAGTATCTGAGAACCAGCCTGGTGTCCGCAATGGAACAGGAAAATCCACCAGCGAGGCGATCAGCGACGGGATCTATCACCGATTTTTGTCATCTCAATCCTCATATATTTTCTGGTAAAGAGGGGCCAACAGAAGTTCATGAATGGCTCACGAACGTTCAGCACCAGTTGGAAGCAGCTGAACTTCCGAGAGAGAAGTGGATGACTACAGTCAGAATACAGTTAACTGAAAATGCACATCACTGGTGGTTAGCAGAATAAAGGAGGCTCGGACAGGACCGAGTCACATGGGAAGAGTCCTCCAGACTCTTCCAAGAGATGTACATTCCAGCAGTTGCACAGTCAGAGCTCAGAGACAAGTTCAACCGCCTTATCCAAGGCAATATGACAGTGGAAGAATACAACGCAGAATTTATTCGCCTAAGTCGCTTTGCCCCAACCTTGATCTCGACAGAGGAAGAGAAAGCTGAGAAGTTCTTTGACGGACTGAAGTTCGAGCTCCAGAGATTGATTGGCTCGGTCGCACCTACATCTTATACCGACGTCCTTGCAGCAGCACGACGCATGGAGCGCGTCACTAGAAGGGAGTCAAATCTGAAGAGGCCCATCACCTCAGCACCATCCAGGACAGCACATGGGGATTCAGCAAAACGACCCCAGAAGAGTATGCCAGAAATAGCAGCACATAGGGACAGACCTCTTCCTACTTGTCACCACTGCGGCAAGGTAGGACACATTGAGAGAGAATGAAGGCGTAAGTTGGGACTATGTCTGAGCTGCGGATCCAACCAGCATTTTTCCAGGGACTGTTCTGAACGCAGAGACGGAGCACCGAGACTAGCTTTACCTGCACCACGACCAGCTTATCCAGCAGTAGGAGCACCGCAGACAGGAGCTGGAGGAGTTAGACCACCAGCTACAGGAGGCTACCAGCTGTAAACCCCCTGATTTTTTTCAAAATTTTTAAAACTGGACTTTTCATAATTTTCTGGAATTTTCTGGAATTTTTCTGTAATTTAAAAACAGGGTTTTAATTATTTAATGATTTTTAAATAATAAAAAAAAATATTAAAATATTATGAAAATAATATTTTTGGATGTAAAATAAAAAACTGGACTTAGGGCAATTTTTCTGGAATTTATCTGGCCCCGGACCTATTTTTAAAACACCTAAAACTATTTATTTAATTATTATTTATTTAATATTTATTTATGGATTATTATTACTATTAGTATTATTTTTAATTAAACCCTCAGCCCATTGGGCCGGCCCGACCTAGCCCCACCCGGCCCAAGACCCTGGCCTAACGGGTCAGGTCGGATCCGCCAAGACCCGCACCCGACCCGACCCGGCTTTCCCTCACCCAGCCCCTGACCCGGTCACCCCTCCTCGCGTTCTCCGGCGGCGCCCGCCTCCGGCGCCGCTCCGCCCGGCCGCCCGCCCGCCTCGCTCGCCCACGACCCCCTCTCCCCTCCGCCTCTCTCGGCCCCCCAGCCCCTCGCCCAGGCCTATATAATCCCTAGGCCCTCCCTTCTCCGGCTCCCCTCCGGCGCCGCTCCGCCAGAGCCACCACGGTGCCGCCCCGCCCAGCTGCCGTCGACGTTGCCTCCACCGCCCGCAGCTCCCTCTCCCCCGTCTTCCTCCCCTCCCCACCTCGACGAAGGCAGTAGCAGCACAGCAGCAGCTCCGGCTCCGCCGTGCAGCTCCGCCGCGTCCCCGGTCGCCGCCTCGCCGCGTGCCCCGGCCCCCTCCGCCTCAGCCCGGCCGCCCAGCAGCCGCCCTCCGCCGGAGCTCGGCCAATTCCCCTGAACCCTAACCCTAATTCTTACCCTGTATCCGACACGTGTCGGACACGTGTCGGACACGATTCGGACACGATTCGGACCCCAATTTTCTGGCCCCGTTCAGGTGCGTGTATCTTCTTGCTCGTAGCTCTGTTTTCAATTCCGTAAATTGCGTTGGAAAGCCTGTGTGACCCTCTCGGTGCTCGGATAAACCGCTCGGGGTATCGCGTCCTGTGGTGATCGCACACCGCGATCCAAAAACAGAAAAAACAAGGACCCGATTCACCCCGGAACTGAGTACGCCCCGCCAAACGGGACGACTTGGTCGCGCACGGTCTTCACAGATACGTGCGCGTCGTCGATACGGATGGGTAGGATTTTACAGAAGTCGATTCGGGTGTGCGTGCACACCGGGATCAACGCGTATCCGCGGACACCGCCCCGTATCCGTACTTTCTAGAATGTGCCCTAACTTTGTGTACACATGTCGGATCGAGACAAAACTTGTGCCATCAGACTCATAGCAATACGCTGGTCCTGTGGGTCAAGTTTGGTTCGATTCTGAGAACATTGACGAAATTGGGTGTCGTGGGCCCCACAGGCCCCGCTCGACGGGCGATTTTGTGATCGGCTCATCGGAATCCAATTCTGGAAGTTCCGTTGGGTTCGTATCATCGTTCCTGACCTGTTGACACTAAGTTTGGTAAATTTGGAGACCTTTGACCCGGACACGTTTTTCGGTGCAAAGCGGGCCCACATGCGGACCCCGTTTTGACCCAAAACTGCCGTTTCTGCCCTTGTCTCCAAATTGGACTCAAGGACAGGCGTTCCTAGCTGATTGATATTTTTTGGATCTGATGATGATGTTTATTTCAGCAACCGGAGTACCGCCTGCAAATCCAACTGAAGTCAGAGCCGAAATCAGAGCCGGAACCACAGGCAAGTGTACATCGCCAATACTTGCAGCTTGCTACCTATTTTCTTGATCTGTTTTTACATCAGTGGGCAAGTGTACCTTGCCAAACCTTACAGTCTGCTATTTATTTCCTTGGCTTAATTTAGCATCAGTGGGCAAGTAAAGCTCGTCAAATCTCAGAAGTTCCTGTGATAATATTTTGCTGGAGTTCTTGTGTAAATTCATATAAACTTGTTTTAACTGCTTAACCTAGGAAACGTATGACGTACTTAGTGTCCGATCATAGTCGGGTTCCAACACCGTACGTGGTGTTGGGTACGTCATTAGAGATGGACATTCGATACCCTTACTCTTGGTACTTGTCCTATCAAGTACAACAGAACCCAGGACACTTGACACTATTCATGAGACAAAGTCTTCCTGAGACATTCATGGTGATTCTGTATAGGATACAGGACTTGACATTGACATATGTTCCTAGATACTTTATGACTTGTTGCAGTAGCTATGATCCCGCTTGACATGGACATGAGACGTTATGGTCATGATATGCGTGATCACATTGGGTGGGGAGAGTTACACAGGCTACAGGTTAATTTTATATTATGCCGGCATCGTAGTCTCCCATTGAGCTAGACAACTACATGATATCACTGCTACCGGCTCCCCGACACAGAGCTTGTAGCAGCTTCAGCCTGAGTTCTAGTGATGCTCTCAACTTGCATTTATCACCTAGCTGGTTACGTAGTTTACCCTGCTGTTTTATTTAATTTCTGTACTGCTTATATTTTGGCTTGTATTATCTATACCTTGTTATGTCCCCTGAGGATCTGGAATGGACTATGTCCCCAGGTATAGCCGAAGAGAACCATCCAGAGATACATCGTACAAGAGCACTTCCAGGAGCTGTACCAGGACCTGAGGACGAGCCAGCACCAGAGGACTTCTCCTGAGCAGTGACTGTATATAGTCAGTTTTTCTGTTTCTATTTCCAGTTCCTTTATTTCCTGTCTATTTGCTTTGGATGTATCAGACATAATCTCGGATTGTTCACCGAGATATTTATTGAGATTTGATAGTTATTCTATAGACATTATTTCTGGCATTTAATCTGTGTTTATTCTGTGGATGAGATTAGAAATACCTGAGACTGGTACATATTACTGCTAGACTACAGCTTAAGCATGCTCTGATGGATCCATTAAATTGGATTGTCCATCGGTGTGTGCTGCTGGCCATTGCCCACGTGCTCAGTCCCTCGGCATTTTGGGACTGGGGTGTGACATGGTTTTTGTGGTGGCCCATGCAGGTCTACGACTAAATTATTCGATTTCAACTCAGGAACCGAACAGGCCTGCAATAAAATAGGATAAGTTTAGGATCTCATCCACTTGCTTGAAACGTTCTTGATATCTATATCGACTTTGAATTAATTTCTTGACTTGCATCCTGCCTTGATCCCTGTGCGCCTCTTATTGTTTATTTTGGTTACAGGGTTATGGATTCACAAGCAAACGACGAGACTCCCATAACATCACCACGAGATGCTGAGGTAACCAACGAAGATGAAGTAACACTAGTGGATGGAGGACAATCAGCTCAACAACGTGCCTCGAGAGTCCAGCGCGATGACATTCCACCATCGACGCAATTTACTCCACCAATGCCCGTAATTCTACCAGGGCAGGCCATGGACGGACAGCAGATGTTTCAAATGATCTATGCAATAACGCAAGCTCAACTAGAGGCTTTCAGTCGCAGCCTAGTAACCGCACTAGAGCAGGCAGACCTACCAGCACGACAACCAACGACGGGCTCTATTTCTGATTTTTGCCAGCTGAAGCCTCGTACCTTCTCAGGCAAAGAAGAGCCCACTGAAGTTCATGAGTGGCTCACCAACACTCAATATTAACTAGAAGCAGCTGAACTCCCAAAGGAACGCTGGATGACTGTCGTCAGAATGCAGTTGACGGATAATGCACATAATTGGTGGCTATCCGAGGAGACCCGGCTCGGACCAGACCGAGTCACTTGGGAAGAGTTCTCTAGACTCTTTCAGGAGATGTACATTCCAGCTATCGCTCGATCAGAACTTTGGGACAAATTCAATCGCCTCACTCAGGACTCTAAGACGGTGGAAGAGTACAACGCTGAGTTCATTCGTCTAAGTCGCTTCGCCCCAACATTAATCCCGACAGAAGAAGACAAGGCTGAGAAATTCTTCGACGGACTAAACATTGAGCTACACAAACTGATTGGATCCGTTGCACCTACTTCGTACTCGGGCATCCTTGCTGCAGCGCGACGCATTGAACGCGTCATCAGGAGAGAGACCAGTCTGAAGTGGCCATCCACGTCAGCACCAGCCGGAGCACAACCAGAAGAAGTTGCAAAAAGACCTCACATACACCAGCCATCAGAAGCATCTCCACAGGCAATACCTGTTTGTCCATATTGTCACCGGCGAGGTCATATAGAGAACAAGTGCAGACAGAAAATGAGATTATATTTGGCTTGCGGATCCAGTCAGCATTTACTGAGGGAATGCCCTGAGCGTCGAGAAGGAGCACCAAGGGTAAACCAACGAGCGTTACCAGTACCGAGGTCAGCCTCTCCCGCATTGGAAGTACCGCAAACGGAAGTTCAAGAAGTCCTACCACCAGCTCCAGGAGGGTATCAGCCGAGGCCACCCTTGATACCCCAGGAACTACTCTTCCAGTAGGCTCAACAGCAGAAGAATCAACTGCAAAGACGCGAGCAAGCTTTCGCGATGACCGTGGAGGACGCGCAGACTCGTGGAGTAGCTAATGCGCGTAAGTGATTCGTAGTATCCGTTTTTAGTCTTGTTATAGCTCGTGCCTCTTGGTTCGTGACCTCAGCCCCAACCTAGTAATTTGCAACTTATTAATAATAACCTGATTTTCATAAAAGTTGTAGTTTTCTTGCTTTAACTAGATTTTCTCTGGAAAGTGCATAACTTTCATTTTTAGGGAAACGATCTTTCCCTAAGTATCTTATGATGTGTTTTGAACGATACTTGCAACCGTGTCATCTCTGTTGGCCGGTGATTCTTTTGATTGCGAGGACGCAATCCTCTTAAGGGGGGTAGATTATAAACCCCCTGATTTTTTCAAAATTTTCAAAACTGGACTTTTCATAATTTTCTGAAATTTTCTGGGATTTTTCTGTAATTTAAAAACAGGGTTTTAATTATTTAATGATTTTTAAATGATAATAAACAATATTAAAATATTATGGAAATAATATTTTGGATGTAAAATAAAAAACTGGACTTAGGACAATTTTTCTGGAATTTATCGGGCCCCGGACCTATTTTTAAAATACCTAAAACTATTTATTTAATTATTATTTATTTAATATTTATTTATGGATTATTATTACTATTAGTATTATTTTTAATTAAACCCTCAGCCCATTGGGCCGGCCCGACCCAGCCCCACCCGGCCCAAGACCCTGGCCTAACGGGTCGGGTCGGGTCGGATCTGCCAAGACCCGCATCCGACCCGACCCAACTTCCCCTCACCCAGCCCCTGACCCGGTCACCCCCCCCCCCCCCGCGTTCTCCGGCGGCGCCCGCCTCCGGCGCCGCTCCGCCCGGCTGCCCGCCCGTCTCGCTCGCCAAAGACCCCCTCTCCCCTCCGCCTCTCTCGGCCCCCCAGCCCCTCGCCCCGGCCTATATAATCCCTAGGCCCTCCCCTCTCCGGCTCCCCTCCGGCGCCGCTCCGCCAGACCCACCACGGCGCCGCCCAGCTGCCGTCGACGTAGCCTCCACCACCCGCAGCTCCCTCTCCCCCGTCTTCCTTCCCTCCCCACCTCGACGAAGGCAGCAGCAGCACAGCAGCAGCTCCGGCTCCGCCGTGCAGCTCCGTCGCGTCCCCGGCCGCCGCCTCGCCGCGTGCCCCGGCCCCCTCCGCCTCAGCCCGGCCACCCAGCCGCCGCCCTCCGCTGGAGCTCGGCCAATTCCCCTGAACCCTAACCCTAATTCTTGCCCTGTATCCGACACGTGTCGGACACGTGTCGGACACGATTCGGATCCCGATTTTCTGGCCCCGTTCAGGTGAGTGTATCTTCTTGTTCGTAGCTCTGTTTTCGATTCTGTAAATTGCGTTGCGAAGCCTGTGTGACCCTCTCGGTGTCCGGATAAACCGCTCGGGGCATCGCGTCCTGAGGTGATCGCACACCGCGATCCAAAAATAGGAAAAATAATGACCCGATTCACCCCGGAACTGAGTATGCCCAGCCAAACGGTATGACTTGGTCGCGCGCGGTCTTCACAGATACGTGCACGTCATCGATACGGACGGGTGGGATTTCGCAGAAGTCGATTCGGGTGTGCGTGCACACCGGGATCAACGCGTATCCGCGGATATCGCCCTGTATCCGTACTTTCTGGAACGTGCCCTAACTTTGTGTACACACGTCGGATCAAGACAAAACTTGCGCCATCGGACTCGTAGCAATACGCTGGTCCTGTGGGTCAAGTTTGGTTCGATTCTGAGAACGTTGACGAAATCGCGTGTCGTGGGCCCCACAGGCCCCGCTCGACGGGCGATTTTGTGATCGGCTCATCGGAATCCAATTCTGGAAGTTCCGTTTGGTTCGTATCATCGTTCCTGACCTGTTGACACTAAGTTTGGTGAATTTGGAGACCTTTGACCCGGACACATTTTTCGGTGCAAAGGGGCCCACATGCGGACCCCGTTTTGACCCGAAACTGCCGTTTCTGCCCTTGTCTCTAAATTGGACTCAAGGACAGGCGTTCCTAGATGATTGATATTTTTTGAATCTGATGGTGATATTTGTTTCAGCAATCGGAGTACCGCCTGCAAATCCAACTGAAGTCAGAGCCGAAATCAGAGCCGGAACCACAGGCAAGTGTACCTCGCCAATACTTGCAGCTTGCTACCTATTTCCTTGACCTATTTTTACATCAGTGGGCAAGTGTACCTTGCCAAACCCTACAGTCTGCTATTTATTTCCTTGGCTTAATTTAGCATCAGTGGGCAAGTAAAGCTCGTCAAATCTCAGAAGTTTCTGTGATAATATTTTGCTGGAGTTCTTGTGTAAATTCATATAAACTTGTTTTAACTGCTTAACCTAGGAAACGTATGACGTACTTAGTGTCCGATCATAGTCGGGTGCCAACACCGTACGCGGTGTTGGGTACGTCATTAGAGATGGACATTCGATATCCTTACTCTTGGTACTTGTCCTATCAAGTACAACAGAACCCAGGACACTTGACACTATTCATGAGACAGAGTCTTCCTGAGACATTCATGGTGATTCTGTATAGGATACAGGACTTGACATTGACATATGTTCCTAGATACTTTATGACTTGTTGCATTAGCTTTGATCCCGCTTGACATGGACATGAGACGTTATGGTCATGATATGCGTGATCACATTGGGTGGGGAGAGTTACACAGGCTACAGGTTAATTTTATATTATGCCAGCGTCGTAGTCTCCCATTGAGCTAGACAACTACATGATATCACTGCTACCGGCTCCCCGACACAGAGCTTGTAGCAGCTTCAGCCTGAGTTCTAGTGATGCTCTCAACTTGCATTTATCACCTAGCTGGTTACGTAGTTTACCCTGTTGTTTCATTTAATTTCTGCACTGCTTATATTTTGGCTTATATTATCTGTACCTTGTTATGTCCCCTGAGGACCTGGAATGGACTATGTCCCCAGATATAGCCGAAGAGAACCATCCAGAGATACATCGTACAGGAGCACTTCCAGGAGCTGTACCAGGACCTGAGGACGAGCCAGCACCAGAGGACTTCTCCTGAGCAGTGACTGTATATAGTCAGTTTTTCTGTTTCTATTTCCAGTTCCTTTATTTTCTGTCTATTTGCTTTGGATGTATCAGACATAATCTCGGATTGTTCACCGAGATATTTATTGAGATTTGATAGTTATTCTATAGACATTATTTCTGGCATTTAATCTGTGTTTATTCTGTGGATGAGATTAGAAATACCTGAGACTGGTACATATTACTGCTAGACTACAGCTTAAGCATGCCCTGATGGATCCATTAAATTGGATTGTCCATCGGTACGTGCTGCTGGCCATTGCCCACGTGCTCAGTCCCTCGGCATTTTGGGACTGGGGCGTGACACCAGCAGAGACCACCACTGGCACCATAGGCAGCTCTATTTCAGCAGACTCAGCAGCAGCAGAGAGGTCCAGCTCAGGGACGAGGACAGGCATTCACATTAGCTGTTGAGCAGGAAGCTACTGCAGGCGAGGTCATCGCAGGTACTATTTTAGTAGCTTCATTACCAGCTGTAGCTTTATTTGATTCTGGAGCATCGCATTCATTTATAGCAGCTAGCTTTGTAGCCACCCATAGAGTAGCTACCGTACCCCTTTCGAAGATGAAGAGAATTCTTACGGGAGGTAGAATTATTCTGGTTAGTGACGTCTGTAGATCATGTTCTGTAGTAGTTTATGGAAGAGAAATGCGAGCTCAATTTCTGATCTTTTCCATGCCAGATTATAATGTTGTACTTGGTATGGACTGGTTAAGTCAGTACCATGCAACTCTTGATTGCCGACTTGGGCGGATTATATTTAGACCGCCTGGACATCCAGAATTTGAGTTTCTTCGAGGAGCAGTAGAGCAAGAAGTTTAGCCTACTCTTAGGGTACTGTCTGTAGAAGAGGAGACAGGTTACCCAAGAGTCATATCAGAATTTGTGGATGTATTTCCCGATGATCTTCCAGGTTTACCACCTGATCGGGAAATAAAATTCACAATAGACTTAACTCCAGGAGCAGAGCCTATCACTTCATCAGTATATCGGCTAGCACCTAAGGAGTTAGTGGAATTGAAGGAACAAGTTGATGATCTTCTAGAGAAGGGTTTTATCCGGCCCAGTGTTTTACCTTGAGGAGCACCTATATTATTTGTACCGAAGAAGGATGGAACAGTTCGCCTGTGTATTGATTACAGGGCACTGAACGCTGTGACCATTAAGAACCGGTATCCCTTGCCACGCATTGATGACCTATTTGATCAATTGAGTGGAGCTAGGTATTCTCGAAGATTGACCTTAGATCCGGTTATCACCAGATTAGAGTGAGAAAGGAAGATATATCGAAGACAGCTTTCAGGACCAAGTATGGACATTATGAGTTCTTGGTAATGCCGTTTGGTTTAACCAACACGCCAGCAGTGTTTATGAGTTTAATGAACAGAGTCTTTCATCAGTTCTTAGATAAATTTGTGGTTGTGTTCATTGATGACATCCTCATATATTCCAAGAGCCACGAAGAGCACGAGGAGCATCTCAGAATCGTGTTAGAAATCTTGAGACAGGAGAAGTTATATGCCAAACTCAGTAAGTGTGAGTTTTGTATGGACAAAGTGCCTTTCTTGGGACATATCATCTCAGGAGAAGGACTTTCAGTGGATCCAGAGAAAGTTGCGGCAATAGAGACTTGGCCTACACCCACATCAGTTGCAGAGGTGAGAAGTTTTCTCGGACTTGCGGGATATTACCGAAGATTTGTAGAAAATTTCTCAAGGATTGCAGAACCAATGACAAAGCTGACACGTAAAGACCAGGAGTTTATATGGACAGAAGACTGCCAGAAGGCTTTTGAAGAATTGAAGAGAAGATTAACAACAGCACCTGTCTTGACTCTTCCTTCGGGGTCAGGAGATTTTGTTGTTTACAGTGATGCATCAGGTAGTGGACTAGGATGTGTTTTGATGCAACATGGCAAAGTTATTGCTTATGCATCGAGACAGTTGAAGGTCCATGAGAAGAACTACCCAACACACGATCTGGAGCTAGCAGCAGTTATATTTGCACTGAAGATTTGGAGGCACTATCTTTATGGGAGAAGGTAGAAATCTTTACAGATCACAAGAGTCTGAAGTATGTATATACTCAGAAGGAGCTCAACATGAGGCAGAGACGTTGGCTTGAACTGATGGTAGATTTTGACATAGATCTGCAGTATCATCCGGGAAAGGCGAATGTCGTAGCAGACGTACTCAGTAGGAAGCCTACGGCTTATTTCTTGACGATGCAGCCTGAGTTATTAAAAGATCTACAGGAGCTTCAGATAGAGGTTATTTTACCAGGACAGAGTGGCTTGCTGGCTAATCTTGAAGTTAAGTCATCACTCGTAGAGAAGATTAAAGAGGCATTGTCCACCGATGTTAGATTTCAAAGATTGAAAGAGAGGACAGAAGCAGGCATGCAGACAGGACTTCGCATACACGAAAACGGGACGTTGAGGTTTGGGAATCGCCTGTATGTTCCAAATGGAGAATTGAGACAGGAGTTAATGACTGAAGCACATAGCTCTATGTACTCTGTTCACCCAGGAGGAACCAAGATGTACCGAGACTTGAGACAGTATTACTGGTGGCATGGAATAAAAATGGAGATTGCAAGATTTGTGGCCAAATGCTTAGTCTGCCAGCAAGTAAAGGCCGAGCATCAGAGGACTGCAGGTATGTTACAGCCGCTTCCTATACCAGAATGGAAGTGGGAGCATATCACGATAGATTTTGTCACAGGATTTCCAAGGAGCCCCAGCGGAAGAGATGCAGTATGGGTTATCGTGGATAGACTCACTAAATCGGCACACTTCTTGCCATTTAGAGTTGGACAGTCCACAGAGGTACTAGCCGACATGTATATGCGACAAATCGTCAAATTACATAGAGTACCGGTTAGTATTGTATCAGATCGAGATTCGAGATTTACATCTCATTTCTGGAGAAGCATGCAAGAGAGTCTGGGCACCAGACTCAAATTCAGCACGGCTTACCATCCACAGACAGATGGTCAATCGGAGTGCACCATTCAGATCTTGGAGGATATGTTGCGATCATGTATGCTAGACTTTGGAGGATCTTGGGAAGATCATTTGCACTTAGTAGAGTTCTCCTACAACAACAGTTATCAGGCTAGCATTCAGATGGCACCATTCGAGGCATTATACGGAAGGAAGTGCAGATCGCCTATATGTTGGAGTGACGTTGGTGAACGTCAAATACTGGGTCCAGAATTGGTAACGCAGACAGTGGAGAAGGTAAAACAGATTCAGAATCATCTTCGAGCAGCTCAGGACAGGCAGAAGCATTGGGTTGATACACACAGGCGTCCCCTAGAGTTCAAAGAAGGAGAGCACGTATTCTTGAGAATTTCACCCCCTCGAGGTACTATTCGATTTGGGAGCAGAGGCAAGTTGAGCCCACGGTATATTGGGCCATTTGATATTCTAGAGCGCGTTGGTGAGGTGGCTTATCGTCTTGCATTACCTCCATCCTTAGAGGGAGTGCATGACGTATTCTACGTCTCACAGCTGCGAAGGTACGTGACCAACCCAAGTCACGTAGTCGATCATTCAGAGATTGCAGTGGGCCCTAGCTTGAGATACGGAGAACAACCAGTTGGCATCCTCGACATCAGTGAGAGGACATTGCGGGGAAAGACAATCAGACTGGTTCGTGTAGCATGGAAACATTATTCTCCTGACGAATCGACTTGGGAACGAGAAGATAGTATGCGCCAGCGTTATCCCCACTTATTTGCAGAGGCAGTTATCACCTAAGCAATCTTGTAATTTCCATAATTCTTTCTTTAGTAGCTTATTCTTTGATTGCGAGGACGCAATTCTTTTAAGGGGGGTAGATTGTAAATACCCTATTTTTTAGAATAATTTTAATATAATTTTCCCCCAATTTTTCGGTATTTTTCTGGATGAAGAACCAAGATAATTATGATCAAAGGATTTTAAATGTAGTTTATTGATGTTAAAATATTATAGAAATAATATTTTATGGTATAAAATGGAAAATCGGACATGGGGTATTTTTCTGTGAATTTATTGAACTCCGGAAACGCGTTTAAAGCCCTAAAAACTATTGGTTATATAAACCCAAATTAAACCGAACCAAACCCAAACCTGAACCAAACCGCTGCTGAACCAAGCCAACCAGCATAGCGGGTCGGGTCGGATCCGAGCCAAACCCTACCCGGACCCGCAAACCTATTTGAAACCCTAACTGATCGGAAATACTGTAGCGGCTATTTAATCCCCTCGGGATCCGCGAAGCCACCGCCGCCACTCTCTTCTCCATCTCTCCGCCGCCCGATCTCCACCGACGCCGACCCAACTCCGACGACTCCCCGCTCAGCCTGCTCCCTCACCGCCCTAACTCCACTACCGGCTCCCCCATCTACGCCGCTACCGCCAGGCCATCGACGACCTCGAGTCCGCCCAGACCCCGACGGCAGCCTCCCTCACCGACCCACGCCGCCGTTCCCCTTTGCTCGATGTCGCCGCCCCTCTTCTCGACTCCGTCGCCGAGTCGACCCAGCCCTCGGTCAGACCCGAGTCCACCCAGCCGAGCCTCCGACCCGCGTGAACCCGCTCCAGCCAACTGTGCAGAGCCATCGCCTTCGCCGACTCCCTCCGGTGAAGCCCCCGCTGTCTCTAGATCAGAACCCCAGGTTGGACTCACGGCAGACACGAGGACACGGGAACTCTCGACCAGGACACAAATAGTGTAAACCCCCCTAAATTTATTCTGTGGATAGTTAGAGTGGGCCAGGAAAATTTTTATAGAAATTATTGAGGTTTAGAATAGAGTATATTTATCTGGAATTTTAATCCAATTAATTAAAACCCTTGGCGCGCACTATCGTTGTCTAATTATTCGGAGCCCATTTTCAGCCCATAAATTCCATACAAATATTGTACTTCTGACTAGACCCGCCAAATTAGGCACTGGACTTTTCCGTCACAAAAAGTCAGATTCCGTTGTGCTCTAAATTAATTGCACAATTTATCGAATCCGAAATTCATATTTAATTCGATGTCGGACTCCTATGTCGTTACTCCAAATTTTGGGATACCAACTTAACCCGTTGAGCCGGACCAACAAAAGGGTCCAAGACTGACTCCAAGCCCCCACCATTTTTGGCTTTTGCGTCATTTCCAGATTTTGACTCCAAGTGCCCCAAATTTAATTAAATTCGCGGGACGCTTATTTCTATTTAATTCGGGATTACCAACTTGTTAGATTCTATTTAAATATTAAAATTAATCCCAATGCCCTTCAAATTTGACCCGCGCCTAACGCGCAACGCCCCCTCACTATGAAAATTTTTAAATATATTTTTCTCCACAATTTTTACGTCATTTCATGTGTTTATGCAAATTTCCGAATTTACGGGGGGCTTATTTGCAATTAACAAATTGTTGGCAACACCTCATTGGTCATGATTATTTATAGGGTCCCAAAATGGGGTCCCAAACCCATTCCCTCATGAAGGAATCCCACCCCTATCCATAATGAATCTCTACCATCCATTCAATTAATTCAAATCACTCTCCACCACTCATTCTTACACACTCTCCTATATAACTTTCCCCCTCACACACACATCCCTAGGCCGGCCCTAATTTCTAGGAGAGCATTGAAAGCTCCCCCCTCCCTCACTTTCTCTCCTCCCTCTCCCATTCGGCCGAACCTCCCCTCCCCTTTCCTTTTCTTTTCTTCTTCTTCTTCTTCTTCTTCTTCTTCTTCTTCCCTCCTTCTTTACTAACTTCATCACCACCTTCACCACACCCAAACCACCACCTTCACCACCCAAACCATCACCACCTCAGCCCCTTCACCATCCCCACGGCCACGTTGGACTGTCCACAGCCCTCTCCCATTCGGCCAACCCTCCCTCACCATCAAGCTTCATCACCACCACCACCGAGCACCATCAACTCCGGCGAGCCTCATTGAGGTTTACTTCTCCACCTCTTTTGTAATAAAATTTCCAGAATATTAATTGTTTAAATAGGAGTTTATATAAGAAAAAAAATGTTAATATGTTGTTAGGGTGATATATATATTATGGGGATATGTATGGTTAATGGGAGGAGTATTTGAACTAAGTGATTATAGGGTTACATTGAGTATGCTAATGATGATTAAATAAGAACATGGATAAGGTTATGCTAATGATGATTAAATAAGAACATGAATAATGTGTCATGGATATATGCATGGGTGAAGGAAATAATAAATAAATTACATGTGGATTAATTACATTAGAAAGAAGGTCTTTGAATATATATATAAATGGTTAGTGTAGGTTTACTTGCACTATGTGTTAAGGAATACTTTGGTTAATTCAAATGAGGTTAATGTGAAATGCATATGAAAATTAAATTGACTTGAGGATGGGTTTAATGAGGTTGACATAAGTTTAAATATTTATAGTGAGCATGTATCTCGTATTTGATAAAGTTGGACTGTGGATTAGAGATTGTCTTCGACATGAAATATAACGAATAAAATTAAATTATGAATTCGAGAAAAAGTGAGTTTTTGGCATTTAAATAAATAAATCAGGATGTATGGTACATGATAGAAATTATGAATTTAATTATGGAGAATTAAATTGAAGAGAACATATAGAGGACTAGTTGTTTTGACTATCGTACCGGAAGTCAACTGTAGTCACCCCCCCTGGTGTTTAGTCTCTGTTAGGTGTAGCTGAGATTGCGTCTAGGTGTAGATATGTGTAGCACACCTGTCTGTTGTAAAATAGATTATTGATTTAGATTTGTATCTCTTCTCTAGGTATTGCGGGACCTGAGGAATTGGACGCAGTACCCGATCCCCGTCATCAGCAGCCGCACGCAGGCAAGTATACCTTGCCTTGTTATACTGTTTAAATCTCTGAATTTTAGTTGGCTGTTCATTGTTTTAGCTATTATAACTGTGCGTGCCTGAGAGAAACTCGGGTGCAGTCAACGAATGCGTTGACGTCAGGACTTGTGTCTGACTTAGTGTCTAGTAGACCCACCTACAGTTGTGGAGTTATTGGTATGACTCCCAGGCCTTGACACATCTCGTACACGTGTTGTGAGTCTCATGTAGGGCACGGTCCTGCGTATGTGGTTGGCCACCTGTACGTGTAGGCGTACGACGGATAGGGTATAACTGCTAATAGTGATGCATGTTAGAAGACTAGCAGTTATTAGTAGGTGGAGCATAGACTAGCGTGGTACGATGGTCCCATCCCTGTCCTTGTTTGGTTGTAGGGATGGACCCTTGCTCTAACGTTAACTATGAGCCAGAGTTACGACGCCCCGGCGTAGTAGCGGAAGCGTGTTGTGGATACAACATGCTTAGATCATTGGGCGGGGAGGACGACTAGTAGGCGTATGGGACACCCACACCTTCTATACAGATACCGCACTCGACGGAGTGATACGGACGTATATATATTGCAGATACCACATTCTCTAGAGTGTTGGACGTTACTTGTTTCATATTGCAGATACCACACTCTAAAGAACGTTGAACGTTATACTATTTCAGATACCATGCTCCTCGGAGATGGACGTTATCAGGTGCCCGTGTTATAGGGGGCATATGTGGCATACACTAGCCGGTTGTCACGATTGGTGAATTACGTCAGCATATGTTTAGCCTACACTTTCCCATACTCTCAAGTTGTCCTTAAATTGCATTCACTTAGATGGTTAGCACACTCCCTTTATTTACTCAGTACTTACTTTATGGCATTTTTTTTTGTATCTTGTTACGTCCCTCTGAGGACCTGGTTCCCTTCCAGGTTGTTTGTGCAGTTGCAGGATACTTGATCTAATAGAGTGTGGACATCATTGCAGGTATATTTACATTTTCAGCTATTTCAGTCTTGTAGTACTTCCATTTTATTCTGCTTATATAGCCTAGTGTTTATAGACCTATATTGTTCTTCTGGTCTATTCGAACGGATGTGTTATTGGGCTGCAGACTGATGATGCGTATCGTTCTTTCTTGAGATTACTTACCCTGGATTGAGATTTAGTTGTTATATATTAGAAATAGACTATTACTTGGATCACTTGACCATGGACAGCGTAAGTGCACTTCGTCGGGTCCATTAAATTGGAAAGCCCTGCGAAGTCGTACCAGCTGGCCATTGCCACGTGTCTGGTCTCATAGATTTAGGACTGGGGCGCGACATGGTTTTAGTGGTGGCCCATGCAGGTCCTTTGAGCAAATCGTTTCGGTTACGTTACTGTACCGAACGAGCCTGCAACTTAGGATTAATGTGAATAAGATCTCAATCCATAACCGAATTTAAAACTCCTCTTGTATGTGATTATCGCCCTTGGACTTCCAATTTGTATTCGCTCAATTTCCGTCAATATCGTTATTATTGTTTCTCATCCCCTATTATTCGGAAGACGGACGCTTGCGCCTGATGGGTTCCTCCAGAAGAAGATCGCAGTTCAGACGGCAGAAGACATGATTGTGCAATAATCTCTGAGAAGAATGTTACCCTCAGTAGGGTAGGCTGATAGGTTCTTTTGGATCCTAGAACTAGTATGGAAGGGTAGCAAGAGAATTGGAACCAATAGTACCCTATTCGTACTCGAGATAGCAGTGATCTTGGAAGTACAAGAAGCTGGAAAGATTGTTGATCAAGACCTAGAATAATCTAAGGAATGCATAGCCCAATGCTGGAAACTAGTGGTTGTATATGATAGCAATATCAGGAATGATATTATGGACTAGAGGAGATAAAATTTTAGGATCTCACTTGGAAGATAATGATCTGATTTCAGAAATTCTAGTATGTACTTGAGTGATACCATTATTGTACTATATGACTTGGGGAGATAAATAACAAAAAGAAGGAATTTGAGGAATAAAATTTTAGGGAAAATCTTGAGGAGAAGAGAATTATACATTAGGCGAGAAAATTTTTCTTTTGAGGATTGATGTTGGAAACAGAACGGGAGAAATTATTTTAAGGTTTACTCTACACTATGACCTTATCCTAGACATGGATTGGTTGAGCCAATACCTCACGACGCGAGATTGTCGACGCGATTACATTATTTATGACCACCAGATTACCCTGAGTTTGAGTTTCTTCAAAGAGCCTGGGAGCATGGTGCCCATCTACCTTAGGAGTATACAACGCATGAGGTAAACCAGTGTACCACCATATTATATCAGGGTTGAGGATGTGATTCTAGATAATCTTCCAGGCCTGCCACCTGACAGAGAGATAGAGTTGTTATAGACTTGACTCCAAGAGCCGAGCCAGTTAATTTTCCGTCTTCAGACTAGCACCGATAGAGTTGGTTGAGTTGTGGGTCCGTCGTGGAGGATCTTTTAGACAAGGGTTTCGGTCGGGCTAGTGTTGCTCCATGGGGCAATACCCATCTTAATTATGCCAAAGAAAAATGGGACGGTACAGTTGAATCAGCTAAGTGGCGCATATGTATTTTGAAGATCGATCTCAGATCCAGCTATCATCAGATCTAGGTACGGAGAGAGGGCATTCCTAAGATGACTTTTCGGACGTAGTATAGACACTATGAGTTTCTAGTCATGACGTTTGGTTTAACCAAGCGCCAGCAGTATTTGTGAGCCAAATGAACAATGTCTTCCACCAGTACTTGGATAAGTTCATGGTGGTATTTATAGACTACATCTTGATATATTCCAAGAGCCAGGAGGAGCCTGAGAGGCATCTCAGAATCGTGTTGGAGACGCTGAGACATGAGAGGCTGTACGCCAAACTCAGCAAATGCGAGTTCTGCTTGGATAGAATACCGTTTCTGGGACACATAATCACCGGAGATGGACTATCAGTTGACCCGGAGAAGATAGTTACAGTCGAGACGTGGCCTACCCCTACATCAGTTACGGAGGTTAGGAGTTTCCTCGGACTTGCCGGATATTATCGGAGGTTCGTGGAAAACTTCTCGAGGATAGCTGCGCCTATAACGCAACTGACGCATAAGGGCGAGGAGTTTATCTGGACCAACGAGTGTCAGGCGGCTTTCGATGAGCTGAAGAAGCGTCTGACATCAGCACCGATTTTGACACTACCTTCAGGATCAGGAGGATTTGTAGTGTATAGTGATACGTCTGGGAGTAGATTGGGATGTATACTGATGCAACACGGCAAGGTGATAGCCTACGCATCGAGACAGCTGAGAGTTCATGAGAAGAACTATCCGACGCACGACTTGGAGCTAGCTGCAGTGATATTTGCACTAAAGCTATGGAGACATTACCTTTAGGGTGAGCGTATTGAGATTTATACAGATCATAAAAGCCTAAAGTACGTCTACACGCAGAAGGAGCTCAACATGAGGCAGAGATGTTGGCTAGAGTTGATGACCGATTATGACATCGAGTTGCAGTACCACCCTGGCAAGGCGAATGTCGTAGCAGATGCCTTAAGCAGGAAGCCCATGGCATACTTTTTGACGACGCAGCGACGGTTGCTAGAGGATCTCCAGGAACTTGGGATAGAGATCGTGTTGCCAGACATGGATGGACAGATGGCCAGTCTTGAGGTTCAGTCTACTTTGATTGAGAAGAAAGGCAGCATTGCCTACAGATGCGAGGTTTCGACGTCTACGAGAGAGGACAGAGGCAGGCATGTAGACGGGACTCAGGATTCACGAAGACAGAATATTGAGGTGTGGAGATCGCCTATACGATCCGAGAGGCAAGCTACACCAAGAGTTGATGACCGAGGCTCATTGCTCGATTTAATCTATTCATCCCGGGGGTACGAAGATGTACCGAGTTTTGAGGCAGCATTTCTGGTAGCATGGGATGAAGAGAGAGATGGAGAGATTCGTAGCAAGATGCTTGGTATGTCAGTAAGATAAGGCTGAATAACAGAGAACTGCAGGACTAATGCAGTTATTTCCTAATTTCCGAGTGGAAGTGGGAACACTTTAACAGGGACATCGTCACAGGATCACCGCAGAGCCCTAGCGAGAAGGATGCAATTTGGGTTGTCATAGACAGACTCACCAAGTCTGCCCATTTCTTGCCCTTCAGAGTAGGGCAATCCACAGAGATACTAGCTGATATGTATATGAGACAGATAGTACGACTACATGGAGTGCCTAGCAGCATCGTATCGGCTCGTGATTCCAGATTCACGTCATATTTTGGCGGAGTATGTAGGAGAGCTTAGGAACTCGTCTCAAGTTCAGCACTGCGTATCATCCACAGACTGATGGACAGTCAGAGCGCACGATACAGATATTGGAAGATATGTTGAGAGCGTGCATGATTGATTTTGGAGGATCATGGGAGGACCATCTACACTTGGTGGAATTCTCCTACAATAACAGTTACCAGGCTAACATACAGATGACACCTTAAGAGGCACTGTACGACAGGAAATGTAGGCCGCTAGTTTGTTGGAGTGACGTGGGAGAGCGTCAGATACTTGGTCCAGAATTGGTGACACAGACAGTAGAGAAGGTCAAGCAGATTCAGAGCCACCTGCGCGCAGCACAGGACAGACAAACGCTGGGCAGATGCGCACCGCAGGCCATTGGAGTTCAAGGAGGGTGACCACGTATTTTTGAGGATATTGCCCACTCATGGTACCATCAGATTCAGAGGCAGAGGCAAGACGAGTCCGAGGTATATCGGACCTTTTGACATTCTGGAACGAGTTGGCGAAGTGGCTTACCGTCTTGCATTACCTCCATCATTAGAGGAAGTACATGACGTATTTCACGTATCGCAGCTGAGGAGATATGTCGCAGACCCTAGCCAGGTGCTTGATCATTCAGAGATTACAGTTGGGCCTAGTCTGTCTTACGTAGAGCAGCCGGTCGAGATTCTCGATCGCAGCGAGAAGACTTTGAGAGGACAGACGATTCGACTGGTCAGAGTGGCATGGAAGCACCATTCACCAGGCGAGTCTACTTGGGAGCGCGAGGATTCTATTCGGCAGCGATTTTCGTACTTATTTTAGGAACAAGGTACGAATTTGCGTACGACAATTTAATTACTAGTTATTTTAAATTCTTTTAGATATTATCGTGCTTTACTTTTAATTTCGGGGACAAAATTTTTCTAAGTTGGGAAGAATGTAAACCCTCCTAAATTTATTATGTGGATAGTTAGAGTGGGCCAGGAAAATTTTTATAGAAATTATTGAGGTTTAGAATAGAGTATATTTATCTGGAATTTTAATCCAATTAATTAAAACCATTGGCGCGCACTATCGTTGTCTAATTATTCGGAGCCCATTTTCAGCCCATAAATTCTATACAAATATTGTACTTCTGACTAGACCCGCCAAATTAGGCACTGGACATTTCTGTCACAAAAAGTCAGATTCCATTGTGCTCTAAATTAATTGCACAATTTATCGAATCCGAAATTCATATTTAATTCGGTGTCGGACTCCTATGTCGTTACTCCAAATTTTGGGATACCAACTTAACCCGTTGAGCCGGACCAACAAAAGGGTCCAAGACTGACTCCAAGCCCCCACTATTTTTGGCTTTTGCGCCATTTCCAGATTTTGACTCCAAGTGCCCCAAATTTAATTAAATTCGCGGGACGCTTATTTCTATTTAATTTGGGATTACCAACTTGTTAGATTCCATTTAAATATTAAAATTAATCCCAATGCCCTTCAAATTTGACCCGCGCCTAACGCGCAATGCCCCCTCACTATGAAAATTTTTAAATATATTTTTCTCCATAATTTTTACGTCATTTCATGTGTTTATGCAAATTTCCGAATTTACGGGGGGCTTATTTGCAATTAACAAATTATTGGCAACACCTCATTGGTCATGATTATTTATAGGGTCCCAAAATGGGGTCCCAAACCCATTCCCTCATGAAGGAATCCTACCCCTATCCATAATGAATCTCTACCATCCATTCAATTAATTCAAATCACTCTCCACCACTCATTCTTACACACTCTCCTATATAACTTTCCCCCTCACACACACATCCCTAGGCCGGCCCTAATTTCTAGGAGAGCATTGAAAGCTCCCCCCTCCCTCACTTTCTCTCCTCCCTCTCCCATTCGGCCGAACCTCCCCTCCCCTTTCCTTTTCTTTTCTTCTTCTTCTTCTTCTTCTTCTTCTTCTTCCCTCCTTCTTTACTAACTTCATCACCACCTTCACCACACCCAAACCACCACCTTCACCACCCAAACCATCACCACCTCAGCCCCTTCACCATCCCCACGGCCACGTTGGACTGTCCACAGCCCTCTCCCATTCGGCCAACCCTCCCTCACCATCAAGCTTCATCACCACCACCACCGAGCACCATCAACTCCGGCGAGCCTCATTGAGGTTTACTTCTCCACCTCTTTTGTAATAAAATTTCCAGAATATTAATTGTTTAAATAGGAGTTTATATAAGGAAAAAAATGTTAATATGTTGTTAGGGTGATATATATATTATGGGGATATGTATGGTTAATGGGAGGAGTATTTGAACTAAGTGATTATAGGGTTACATTGAGTATGCTAATGATGATTAAATAAGAACATGGATAAGGTTATGCTAATGATGATTAAATAAGAACATGAATAATGTGTCATGGATATATGCATGGGTGAAGGAAATAATAAATAAATTACATGTGGATTAATTACATTAGAAAGAAGGTCTTTGAATATATATATAAATGGTTAGTGTAGGTTTACTTGCACTATGTGTTAAGGAATACTTTGGTTAATTCAAATGAGGTTAATGTGAAATGCATATGAAAATTAAATTGACTTGAGGATGGGTTTAATGAGGTTGACATAAGTTTAAATATTTATAGTGAGCATGTATCTCGTATTTGATAAAGTTGGACTGTGGATTAGAGATTGTCTTCGACATGAAATATAACGAATAAAATTAAATTATGAATTCGAGGAAAAGTGAGTTTTTGGCATTTAAATAAATAAATCAGGATGTATGGTACATGATAGAAATTATGAATTTAATTATGGAGAATTAAATTGAAGAGAACATATAGAGGACTAATTGTTTTGACTATCGTACCGGAAGTCAACTGTAGTCAACCCCCCTGGTGTTTAGTCTCTGTTAGGTGTAGCTGAGATTGCGTCTAGGTGTAGATATGTGTAGCACACCTGTCTGTTGTAAAGTAGATTATTGATTTAGATTTGTATCTCTTCTCTAGGTATTGCGGGACCTGAGGAATTGGACGCAGTACCCGATCCCCGTCATCAGCAGCCGCACGCAGGCAAGTATACCTTGCCTTGTTATACTGTTTAAATCTCTGAATTTTAGTTGGCTGTTCATTGTTTTAGCTATTATAACTGTGCGCGCCTGAGAGAAACTCGGGTGCAGTCAACGAATGCGTTGACGTCAGGACTTGTGTCTGACTTAGTGTCTAGTAGACCCACCTACAGTTGTGGAGTTATTGGTATGACTCCCAGGCCTTGACACATCTCGTACACGTGTTGTGAGTCTCATGTAGGGCACGGTCCTGCGTATGTGGTTGGCCACCTGTACGTGTAGGCGTGCGACGGATAGGGTATAACTGCTAATAGTGATGCATGTTAGAAGACTAGCAGTTATTAGTAGGTGGAGCATAGACTAGCGTGGTACGATGGTCCCATCCCTGTCCTTATTTGGTTGTAGGGATGGACCCTTGCTCTAACGTTAACTATGAGCCAGAGTTACGACGCCCCGGCGTAGTAGCGGAAGCGTGTTGTGGATACAACATGCTTAGATCATTGGGCGGGGAGGACGACTAGTAGGCGTATGGGACACCCACACCTTCTATACAGATATCGCACTCGACGGAGTGATACGGACGTATATATATTGCAGATACCACGTTCTCTAGAGTGTTGGACGTTACTTGTTTCATATTGCAGATACCACACTCTAAAGAACGTTGGACGTTATACTATTTCAGATACCATGCTCCTCGGAGATGGACGTTATCAGGTGCCCGTGTTATAGGGGGCATATGTGGCATACACTAGCCGGTTATCACGATTGGTGAATTACGTCAGCATATGTTTAGCCTACACTTTTCCATACTCTCAAGTTGTCCTTAAATTGCATTCACTTAGATGGTTAGCACACCACCTTTATTTACTCAGTACTTACTTTATGGCATGTATTTTTTTTGTATCTTGTTACGTCCCTCTGAGGACCTGGTTCCCTTCCAGGTTGTTTGTGCAGTTGCAGGATACTTGATCTAATAGAGTGTGGACATCATTGCAGGTATATTTATATTTTCAGCTATTTCAGTCTTGTAGTACTTCCATTTTATTCTGCTTATATAGCCTAGTGTTTATAGACCTATATTGTTCTTCTGGTCTATTCGAACGGATGTGTTATTGGGCTGCAGACTGATGATGCGTATCGTTCTTTCTTGAGATTACTTACCCTGGATTGAGATTTAGTTGTTATATATTAGAAATAGACTATTACTTGGATCACTTGACCATGGACAGCGTAAGTGCACTTCGTCGGGTCCATTAAATTGGAAAGCCCTGCGAAGTCGTACCAGCTGGCCATTGCCACGTGTCTGGTCTCATAGATTTGGGACTGGGGCGTGATAAATAGTACCCTCGGACGCGTGAAAACTCAGATTCACGGAGCCCTGTTCAGGTACCGTTTTCCCTCACCTCGTAACTCCGTTTTCGATTCTGTCAGTTGCAACACGTAGGCTGTGTAACCCTCTCGATGCCCGTGCAACCCGCTTGATACATCGCCTCATGTGGTGATCGCAAACCGCGATCCAAAAACAGGAAAACCAACGCCATATTTCACCCCGGAACTGAGTATGCCCCACCAAACGGGACGACTTGGTCGCACGCGGTCCTTACCGAAATATGCGCGACGTTGATACGGACTTGTGGAATTTCGTAGAAGTTGATTTGAATGTGCGTGCACACCGAAATTAACGCGTATCCGCCGACAACGCCCCGTATCCGTCTATTCTGGAACATGCTGTAACTTTGTGTACACACGTCGGATCGAGACGAAACTTACGCCATCGGACTCGTAGCAATACGCTGGTCCTGTGACCCAAGTTTGGTTCGATTCTGAGAACGTTAACAAAATCGTGTATCGTGGGCCCCACAGGCTCCACTTGACGGGCGATTTTGTGATCGGCTCATCGAAATTTAATTCTGGAAGTTCCGTTGGGTTCGTATCATCGTTCCTGACTTGTAGACACTGAGTTTGAGGAATTTGGAGACCTTTGACCCTGACACGCTTTTCGGTACAAAATGGCCCACATGTGGACCCCACTTTGGCCCGGAAATGTCATTTTTGCCCTTGTGTCTAAATTGGACTTAAGGACAGGCGTTTCTAACTATTTGATATTTTCTGAGACTGTTAGTGATGTTTATTATAGCTTTTGGAGGAGTACCCACAGGATCCACTGATACCGGGACGACTGTTGGTATTCCAAGCCCAGGCAAGTGTACCATGCCAAACTCTGCAGTATTGTTATATATTTTTCTTACTTCATTATATTATTGTGCATGCTTAACCTAGGACCGGGTGACGTGCTTAGCGTCCGATTATTAGTCGGGTGCCAACACTGTACGCGGTGTTGGGTATTGTCATCTAGAGATGGACATTCGTGACACTTTATATTCTCGTACTTGTCTTACCAAGTACACTTTGACCCAGGACACTTGACACTATTCATTAGACAGGATCTTTCTGAGATATTCATGGTGATTCTGTATAGGATACAGGACTTGACATGGACATTATGTTCTTAGATATTGTATGACTTGTTGCATTAGCTATGATCCCGCTTGACATGGACATGAGACGTTATGGTCATGATATGCGTGGTTACATTGGATGGGGAGAGACATACAGGCTACAGGCTATTTTATATATATATATATCTTCTATTATTGAGAGGTCGTAGACTCTCGAAGCAAAGCTAGACCTACTACCGGTTATTACCGCTACCGGCTCCCCGACACAGAGCTTGTAGTGGCTCAGCCTGAGTACTCGTGTTGCTCTCATCTTGCATTTCACATAGATGGTTACTTACTTATCCTATTTATCTTATTATTGTTGCACTACTTTTATTTTGGCTTGTATATTTTCTGTACCTTGCTATGTCCCCTGAGGACCTAGATATGTATTATGTCCCCAGGATTTGAGGACGAGATCTATCCCGAGGTATACGGGACCGCAGCAGGAGTTGATCCAGGAGCTGTACCACCATCCGAGGACGAGGTGTTAGCCGAAGACTTCTCCTGAGCATCCATGTTTCATGCTCAGTATTTATTATTTATTTCAGTCATTTATATTCTGGTCTGTTGAACCATTGTATCAGATATTTATCGGGTTGTTCCCCGAAGCACTTTGTTGAGACTAGCAGATGATTTACATTCCTTATTTATTCTGTGGATCATATTTTATATCTTATGTGGATGAGATTAGTTGTGCCATGTTGTCGTAGACTTGATTTTACAGCTTAAGTATGCCCTGGTGGATCCATTAAATTGGGTTTGTCCATCGGTGCGTACTGCTGGCCATTATCACGCGTCTAGTCCCTCGGTATTTTGGGACTGGGGCGTGACAAGGTGGGGGTCTCAGCAGCCGTATTCCTGGGTGCTCCTCCCCCAGTTCGGAGGGTAGCTCCAGTAGCTCCAGTTGTTTCAGAGGATCTTCCACCTCCACCACCAGTGGTTGATCAGACACAGATGTTCGCACTTCTCCAGCAGATGGTGGAGGTACAGCAGCGACAGTCAGAGGTCCTGCGACAGAGAGTGGAGAACGCTCACCAGACCGCACTCACAGTGGTGGAGAGAGCTACTACCACCCAGTCACTGATGGCACCAGCTCAGTTTATTCCGTATCAGCCGAGGCTGGGTACCATCATCGACTTCAAGAGGATGGGCCCGAAGGATTTCAGAGGCACCGAGGGAATTATATATGCGGATGAGTGGATCGAGGACATCGAGCGGAACCTGCGGTTGGCACAGATTTCTGAGATGCTACAGTGTCAAGCCCTAGTCCCAAAATACGTAGGACTAGGAATACGTAACACGCCAGCCGTATGTATACGAACTCCAATATATGGAAACCATATACACACGTACGCTGTACATGAATATCAAATCCACAGTGGTAATATATGTCACAACAAGTCACACGCAGTTCTATATCTCATCCACAGTACAGATAATAGAATAATGGAATCACTAAATGAATATCAAAGAAGCAGTCTCAAATAGTAATCTCAAAGTGTGATAGTCGGGTGGAAACAAATCCACTACAAATCGACTATAATAAACTACTAAAGAGAGAAGAGAATAACTCTAATATAAGAATAAATGTCTAGAAGAAGAATAGCAACTAGAATCTCTAAACAGCTGCAATGAATCACATATAATCAGAAGGTGAGATCTCCTCAGACTGATAGGTAGCGTCAGGTCCAGGTCCATACTCATGCGGGTACTCCTGCTCACCTATATCTGGAAGGGACCAGGTCCTCAGAGGGACGTAACAAGATACAAAAAGCACATGCCAATAAAGTACTGAAAATAAACATCCAACGGGGTCGCCTAACCATCTAGGTGAATGCAGTTTGAGAACAACTTTCCACCAAGTGGGCTATCTGGCTAAAAACTGGAATTGGCATGACTCTCTCGGAGAACCAGGGGCCTCAAAGGCATGTCGTCTTTTGAACGGCAGAGGCCCGCCAAGTAGTATAGGGGTCATCACCGCCCGTATCTCCAGCGGAGCTTCCGGGTTACAGAAGGAAAAGTGTAAAGGAGCCCAAGTGCCTTACTTGTTGTTCTCCCCACCCAATGTTCTAAGCATGTCATGTCCATGACACGATAAACCTCTAATAACCGCCAGGTCTACTAGCATGCAAAGTTTCCATTGGCAGTTATCCCTATCCGTCGCACGACCTATACGTACCGGTGGCCAGCCGAGTACGCAAGACCGTGTCCTACATGTGACTCACATTCGTGTAAAAATAGTGTCATGGCCAATAAAACATAAATGCCTCATGAAGATGGGGTAGTCTCATAAAATAGGTCTAATGTATATACATAAATAAAAACATAGTACGACGACACCGTCGTTGCACCCAAGTTTCCTTGGACGCACAGTTTATATAGCAGTTAAAATAAATGAACTAAATAAACAAAAAATAAATATGCATGCCTCATATGGAATGTAAATACAGTACAATGGCAAGGTATACTTGCCTGGCAAGAAATCTGTAAAGTGTACGCGCCCAAATGTCAAGGACACTGAACCTGGAACTAAGGACTCCGAACAAACGTCTCCGGATGCTGAAATAAACATCACCAACATTTCCGAAATGAGCAAAATAGCTAAAAAGCACATCCCTTTCGTCCAATTTGGACACAGGAGCAAAACGGTAATTTCGGGTAAAAGTGGGGTCCACGTGTGGCCCACTTTACACCGAAAAGCGTACCAAGGGTAACAGTCTCTAAATGGGACAAACTATAGGTCAAACAACTCTAGATGTCAATACGAACCCAACGGTATGTCCAAATGTGAATTCCGATGAGCCGAACAAAATTATGTCCAAAAAGTCAACTGTGGGGCCCGCCAATTGGCGATTTGGTCAACCGTCTCAGAAATGCGTGAAAATTGGGTCACAGGACCAGCGCGTTACCACGAGTCCAGTGGCACAAGTTTCGTCGCAATCTGACAAGCGTGCACAAAATATGTGCGAGTTCCACAAAAGTTGCGATACGAAATGTGTCCGCGGATACGGCCTGATTCCGGCGCGTACACGCGTCCGAATCAGTCCCCACAAAATTTTACATGTCCGGTTACGCTGTGTGCACCATGCGGTACACTTGGCACACTGCGGGGCGGTCCCGTTTGGCGGGGCGCGTTCCGTTTTCCAACTTTTGGAAATCTGGAAAAAGTGGGTGCGCACAGTTTTGTGACGAATATAATTATGTCCACATCAACTAATAGCATAGGGTTATTTTACAGAAATTAAACTAGGTCAGGTATTCTACAGGTATCAAAAAGAATCACCGAATTCGGATCTCTGTGGTGGAAGATACGAACTCGGCAATATGGGTGGTCATTTTGGAATTCTGCGATTCCAGAATTGGGTCTGTCCGTCCACTTTGGACGCTGTTTTTCACCTAGGGGCACACGTTTTCCGAGGTTGGCTATAAAACAGATATTGGAGAGGGTTAAGGGATGATCATACCTAAGAAGACGGAACAGCGTTTGGTTGAGCGAGTCGGCAGAAAATCACTCCAAAGCGAAGGTGCTTCGAGTGGGATTCTGCAGGATGCGAGGTCGGCGTCGTCGGGATGGTTGGATGGCTTGGCGGGGCTCTCTGGCTGCGGTGACGGCTTTTAGATGGGAAGAGGAGGTCTGGAAATTTAGGTTAGGATTTGAGAGAGAAATATATATATATATATATATATATATATATATATATATATATATATATATATATATATATATATATATATATATATTATAGGGAGATAGAGAGTTGGAGCGGACGGGTTTGGAGCGGCCGAAGGGGAGTAGAGGGTCGGGTATCCTGGATGAAATCCGCTGAAGAAAGGAAGTGGGGCGGGTGGTCTGGGACATATTGACTAAAGGATGGTCACAGCAAGTTGCTAAAGAGAATAAGAGTTGGAATTTGCTAAGGAATGTAGTATAGTAGTAGTAGTAATTACTATTACTTTTATTATTATTAAACTTATTAGTTAATTTCTTTAATAATTCTTTTCTTAATCTTTTCTTTTCTTAATAAATATATATATACACATATATATATTTGTATATACATATATATTATATATATACTCATAAGAAAATTTATAGATTAGGGTAATGCACATCGTTAGGCTAGCAACTGCTCAAGGGGTCTCCTACATGGAATAAATTCCAAAAAATTTCTGATGGTCCCACAAGTCCTCTAAGTGCCCGAACACCTAACATAAAAAATTATTAAAAATCTAATTCTCCTATTTAGACCTAATTACTATAATTTAATTAATAATTAATAAATAAAGGGGTATATACGATTTTCTAGGAAGGGGATTTTACATACAGATAGAGGCTGCAAGTTGTATGATGTTCGATATTACCCTGACATGGTTCCGGACCGACCCGAGGATTGCAACACCAGGACTCTCTTGGGAAGCCTTCAAAGAGCTTTTCAAGAAGAAGTTCTTCCCAGACGTGGGTCTTACATCCTTGGAGAGTCAGTTCCAGTATCTTGTCCAGGGAGGCATGTCAGTGGACGAGTATGCGGCGGAGTATTGCCGTCTCGGATGCTTCGTAGAGGGTCAAAACCTTAGGAGTAGAGCAAGAAAGTTCAGGAAGGGCCTGAACCGGGAAGTCAAACCCCACACCAACGGAGATCCTACCTCTACCTTCGAGGAGATACTCAGGCAGGCGTAGAGAGCATAGGATAACTTAGAGCTTGGCTCTAAGAGACAGAGGGACACAGGAGGATCCGGCAGCTACAAGGGTCCCACAAAGAGGCCTCAATTCCAGCAGGAGAACCAGAGGCCTTACCAGCACCAGAGGCAGCAGCACCACGGGCCAGCTAGAGCGCCGGCTTAGCAGATGCATCAGATCCAGAAGGCAGCAGTTTCTTGTACTTTCTGTAAGAAGCAAGGACACGGCTGAGACGCATGCAGGATGAGGCTAGGCCAGTGCTTATTCTGTGGATTGGGAGATCATCAGCCGCGGGCTTGTCCCAAATTTCAGGCTCGTCCAGCTCAGGGTAGAGGACAGGCACAGAGGGCACCAGCTCGACCACCAGCGGGCCAACAGAGAGGACCTCTTCCACCACAACAGCAGCAGTTTTCTCAGTATCAGCAGAACAGAGGAGCGCATCGACAGGGGCTAGCTTTTGCCCTGACTGTCGAGGAGGAGGAGCCGATTGGCGATGTCATCTAAGGTTCTGTTTATCTCAATTCCTTTCCAGCTCATATTTTATTCGATTCTGGTGCTTCTCATAGCTTTGTATCTGTATCTTTTACTTTGAGGCATTGCCTTGAGTCTGAACCATTGGCGAGGACTTGCAAGATCATGATCGGGGGTGGCATCATCCTGGTCAGTGATGTTTGCAAGAACCAGAGAGTTTATTTGGGAGGCCGTGAGTTGAGTGTATGTTTGCTCGTAATACCACTTCCGAGATACGACATAGTGCTCGGGATGGATTGGTTGAGTAGACATCACGCTAGTATCGATTGTCGTAGAGGCAAAGTTTTTTTCAGACACCAGGAGAACCGGAGTTCGAGTTCGTCTGAGGAGCAGATCAGAGCAGAGCAACGACGATTTCTGTGGAGTTTTAGTTGAGAAGCAGGAGCAGGCGCCGCCACATCCATTGATTGCGGAGTTCTTGGATGTCTTTCCAGAGGAGTTGCCAGGGTTGCCGCCAGACAGATGTGGAATTCTCTATAGATTTATTGCCAGGTGCAGAGCCGATCTCTCAGCACCTCTATAGAGTAAACAACAGCGAACTGATGGAGTTAAAGAAGCAGGTGGATGAGTTGCAAAATAAAGGCTTTATCCGTTCCAGTTTATCACCATGGGATGCTCCGGTACTCTTTGTACCCAAGAAGGATGGGTCGGTACGTATGTGTATCGACTACAGGGCACTTAATAACCTCACTATTAAGAACAAATACCCGTTACCACGGATAGATGACTTGTTTGACCAGTTGAGCGAAGCGAAGGTATTCTCCAAGATAGACTTGAGGTTAGGGTACCACCAGATGAAAGTGAAGAGGGAAGACATCCCAAAGACAGCTTTCAGGACTCGCTATGGGCAGTTTGAGTTCTTGGTGATGCCGTTTGGATTGACCAATGCCCCAGCAGTGTTCATGAACCTGATGAGCAAGGTGTTTTATCAGTACCTGAACCAGTTTGTTGTAGTCTTCACAGATAATATTCTGATATACTCGAAGACCCCGGAGGAGCATGAGCAGCACTTGAGGATTGTTCTGGAGACCCTCAGGAAGGAGAAGTTGTATGGCAAGTTGTCGAAGTATGAATTCTTCCTTGATAAGGTTGAATTCCTTCGACCTCCTCATTCGTTTTGCTCTCGGCTCAGCGAATTCTGGTTCAAATATTATTTCATGAACGACAACTCCTTCTTGGACTACTTCTCTCTGGGAGATATTTGTCTCGTCCATGCTAACAACATTCTCTGGGACATCCGCGAGAACAATATTCTTGTACCTAGCAAACTTGTCTTCTAAGAATTCTGCGTTGCGAGATTCTATGAAATAATTAGATTCGATATCAAGGAACCTCCGAGCATCGCTCTAATCAGCATAGCCCAGAAATATGGTCTTCGTAGTTCTCGTTCCCAACTTCTGAATCTTGAGGTCTGGAAGCTTCACAGACACCAGACACCCCCATACCCGAATAACATTCAAGTTGGGTCTGACCTTGAACCAGAGTTCATGAGAAGTAATGTCAGATATCGCGAACGGTACTCTATTCAGAATAAACATATTTGTAAGCGCTGCTTCTCCCCAGAAGTACTTTGGAAATCCTGTTGTCAACAACATGGAGTTCATCATCTCTGTCAGCGTCATGTTCTTCCTTTCTACTACACCATTAGATTGGGGAGAATACGGAGCAGTCGTTTTATTAATAATACATGCTCTTTGTAGAATGATGCAAATTCCAATGAACAATATTCTCCGCCTCGATCGCTTCTGAGTCTTTTGAGTTGTTGACCGGTTTGATGTTCTGCTTCAGCCTTAAAGTCCTTGAACTTCTTGAACGTTTCATCTTTTAACTTGAGAAGATATACGAATACGTACTTAGAGAAATCATCAATGAAAGTGATAAAATACACCATTCCAACTTTTGTGGAGAATTGTCTGAAGTCACAGATATCTGAGTGTACCAACTCCAGAAGATCTGTGTTTCGGTTCACCCTTCTGAACGGCTTCCTAACGATTTTTGTATGCGTATAGACTCCACATTTCTCTACCTTCTTACCCCCATATTTGGAGATAAGGCCTAGACTAGACATCTTGTTAATGCATTTATAATGCACATATCCTAGTCTATTATGCCACAACTCAAGAGAATAACCAGAAGTAGAGACTGCATTTATACAAATAAAAGGAGTTACAAGCTGCAGTTTAAGTACAGAAAGCTTTTTTGAAGTATGTTCCTTTGTAGGACATCACCATCTGACCGGTATTTATATCCATCCTCAGGCCCGTCTTTTACAACAGACTCCAAGAAACCAGATTCTTGGTGAGCATTGGTACGTGCTTTACATTCTCCAGTGTAAGTGACTTTTCAGAAGTCAGCTTCAACACTACCGTCCCGATCCCCAGCACTGCAACTTGAGACTTATCCGCCATCGAGACTTTCTCAAAGGTAGGCTCATACTTGACGAATAGCTCCTTCTTAGAGCACACGTTACAAGATGCACCAGGGTCCACCCACTAGTCAGTGTCCATGCCATGTGACTCAACCTGCACAATCATAGCAACTAGGTTAAGCTCACCTTTCTCTTTCAATTTAGGCTTTGACCTGCAGTCGCTCTTGTAGTGGCCCTTCTTGCCACAGTTGTAGCATGTCACATCAGTCTTCGGCTTTGTCGTGAACTGAGCCGACTTTACCTTCAGCTGGTTGAAGTTCTTCTTCTTCTAGTCTTCCCTTTAGAGTCATAAGCATGTATCATGTTGGCCTTAGCCAACTTCTTGGACAAGGAGTCCAATTTTAGTTGTCCTATGGTTTTATCTTCAATATTAATCCAGTAAAGAAGATCTTCGAGCTGGATCTCCATCTTTTTACGGTACATGTCAGTCTTGAACCTGATCCAGCCTGGAGGAAGTTTGGTGACGATAGCCGCCACCATAAATTTGTCTTCCTGCTTTATGCCCTCTTCCTTCAGTTTTTGTTGTATCTTCAGAAGTTCCTTAACTTTTGATAACATTACCTTCTCGTCCTTAAATTACAAAGTGAAGAACTTCTCAATGAGATGGATTTTAGACATTTTCTCGTCAATTTTGTAGTGCTTCTTAAGATATTTCCAGACATCTCTTGCCTTCTCCTTCTTGATATAGGACTCCTCCATCGAGTCATCCATAGCATTGAGAATCAAAAACCTGCAAAGGTCGTTGTCTTCCTTTCACTTAAAGTGCACGTCTTGCGCTACACCAACTGCAAGTTCTTTTCCATCTTCGGGAATGGTAGGTTCAAGATCAACCAACACATAAGAAACTTTGATAAGACGAAGATTCAAGGAGATCTTACTCTTTCAAATATTGTAGTGTTCGCCATCAAACTTTTCAAGCTTGTGAAAGCTAGTATGGAGAAGGTTTGAGCGGTTGTTCATTCTAACTCGGATCTTGCCTTGAGATTGTTAGTCCCGAAGTCAGATAAAAAAAAAAAGAGATAGCCACAAAGTAGAGACTCACACAAGAATTTGTCTCTACAAACTCCAGAAGAAAATTTGGTGCACTGAGATTTACATAAGAGTTCCTCTTCTTTGACACACAACCCCATAGAAGCACTAAACAAGAAACATTTATAAACTGACAACCCAAAGAAAATACAAATACAATAAGAATCAGAAAATTGTTCTTCTCTTTACGTTCGCAGACGCTACAACGAGAAGAACGGGAACAAGAACAGAAATTCAAAGAAGGGAACTACTGCTGGGGTGATCAAAACCACCAGAGCTCAAGAAAAGTTTCATGCTATATTGTCACGTCCCGATATCCCGTAGGTAATCAGTCGTCCCAGCTAATCGCGAATCACAGCGACAGCGCTCCCGCGGGACGATCTAACTCATCTGGGCGTGATGCCGCACGAGCGTAAGCCGCGCCCGTGCAAGGCCATGATCCAAACAGACGGTAAGAGGTCTAAGCCACAGAGTCGCACAGATAGTCCGAGAACAGCGGAATAAGAAACGCACAGGCGATTGATAATAAGTTCACAAAGTCGTCAGTAGTGGAAGTATTGAATAACACAAGTATAGAAATAAAATAAGCTCTTTATTGATATTCAACAAGTGTTACAAGCGGCGCTAGGCCGAGATTACAAATCGCTCAAGCCTCTCTCTCTGAAATGATAAAAGCGTGCCAAGTGGCAACATTTGTGGAATGATACATAGGCAATATTTTAATATTATGTCTTGTATATGTGCTTCAGTTCCGAACGCAATGCTCCAAGACTTCAGAGTGAACTCCACACCTTAGCACGCACGAAGGGGGCATCCGCACCGAGCGAGGTTCTTTCGCACCTTATAAGCAATCTGGTGGGTTATCAGTACATGAATGCACTGGTGGGAAGGCTTCTCGCCCGCTCGATAAATCCAAACATATTATATAGTTTTCGTGCACTATCTATTAAGTTATATTTCTATTCTTGCCTTAGGATCAGTTTCATGGCATAATAAAAAGCCTATCTCGTTTGGCAGTGCATCGTGCAATATAAGAGAACACGACGAGACTTACCAACTTACCATTCATCCTTCCCTGTCCAAGGCAAACCAAGTTAAAATTAAGCACAAGCATTTATAATAAAATCTAGGGGCAATAGTATAAGCAAACACAAGTGTTGTGAGCAAGGCTATAATTCGGGTGCACGAGTAACACGGATTATCAGGTGTGTTGCAAAAGATATTGAAGTGTTCAATGGATTGCTCAATTTGTGTAGATGACTTATACTCAAATCGTTCAGGTATTTCCGATTATTGGACGTAATGCAATGGCTCGCACACGGATTACCGCTAAGCGATGATGACTTATCTATATAAACAGGAGTCGCTGGCATAGCCATAAAGGACGGTTGTAGTAAAGAGCGAGAATGGCGTACGATGCAAGGAACGAGGCGTCGCATCCATCCTGCCCGAAATAGGCAACTACTTAGTCTGAAAGCGAGAATGACGTGAAGGATAGTTCACGGACGCTACACGCCGGAACTGACAGACTAACGGGTGTTCCGTCCGGATCGGATCAGCGCCAGTGTCCCAGAGACCGTCCGCAGGAACAGAGATTCGAAAATCTTACTTGTTAACAAGTTGTCCGCGATATGCAAGTCTTGTTATTTCAGATTCACAACTTGACATGATAATCCATGATTCTTGTTCTGAACGAGTATTGCTCCACGAGCTGTGATTCTTACTTTACTTTACTTGATTCTCGTTCAGTGTTCAACTTGACTTGATGCATTCCCCTGGTGCGGGGACTTCCTTGGCGACCTAACGGTCCCGGATACTTGCAGGTTCATATTGCACAGAAGGACTATTTGATAGTCTTCTGGCTAACTAGATGCATGCACGATACGCGATAGTGTTATTTGATTATGGAATGAATATGTAACAAGCATTGAATCGAGACAACAAGTACAAGTTAACATATAAGAAGGCAAGTGTTGCATTTATATTGAACATAAGCATCTACGTTTGGCACGGGTCTAAGGGTAAAGCGAGGAGTAAAACCGTAAAGGGACATACTGAGCGACATGATCTAGGGACGTGCAGTGTAAATAAGTGAACAGTGCACTAAGAAGAGTATATATATATTATTTTACTCGAGACATAGTGGGGTCTACTTGTACAAGGCAAAGGTAGCATACAAGGGTCCATTATTTATAAGCAAGGTTTCATTTCCATGTTCTAACACAAGCAATACAAGTTGAGATTATTTTCTTAGCTAGGTGCATTGTATTCTTTATTAGCATGCAGGGGATGATTCACCTAGCGACTAGCATGTATCGTCCATATTTTAAGTGTGTTGGCTAAGCAAAGACAAGTTTAACTTAGCCACCCACCTTAGCGATGATTCGCCTCTACAAGCGATACTCCGAGCGAGCCTCTCAAAGTCTAAGTCTGAACTCCTGAAGGGCCAAGTATGGAAATCCTTTGCCTCAAACGAGTCTTCTCGCTGGGCAAAATGGGTCGGGTCATTGTACTTGCATCATTTGAATCGGCTATCCGCTTGAACGGAACAGGTCGTTATATATACAACGATCTGCCACAAAGATCCAGCAAGTTCACACGAGAACTTCTGGAACGCTCTTGGTCACCTTCGGATCACTCAGAAGATTCCTTTGTAAGGATGCTAAAAACTGCCGCAAGTCCTGCTGGTGCTCTAGATTTTTCTCTCTCTTTCTCAATTTTTTCCAGCCACTAAATGAAATAGGAGAGCCTCTATATAAAGAGAATTTCAGCTTTCATGCGGCCTGAGGAAAAAATTAGGCCATATGAGCCGTTTGCGCTTGTCACGCCCCAGTCCCAAAAATACATAGGACTAGGACACGTAAGCATGCTAGCCGCATGGATATGGCAACTCCAATATATGAAAACCAAATCCACACGTACGCTGTATTATGAATATTAAATCCATAAGTGGTATAACATATGTCATAAGTCACAGGGTATAATCTAAATCTCATCCACAAAAATCAAATATAAATAATTACCAGTATCTATGAAGCTAGATCTCAATAAGAAGTATCTAAGGATGATAGTTGGATGGAAACAAATCCACTACCAACTCGAATATAAGAGCAAATATATTATGAATACAACACAATAAACACTATATAAGAATACCAGCTATCAACCACGACTCGAAGAGAAGACATCCTCGAAAATATATGTAACCGTCCGAATTTGCACTCCTACAAATACTCAAGAATAGATACACCTGGCAGGGAACCAGGTCCTCAGAGGGACATAACAAGATACTTAAACACATGCCAATAAAGTACTGAAATAAATATCCAAAGGGGTCGCATAACCGTCTAAGTGAATGCAGTTAAGAACAACTTTCCCAACGCGTGGGCTATCTGGCTAAAATAGGATTGACATGGTTCTCTTGGAGATCCAGGGGCCTACAAAGGCACGTTGTCTTTTGAACAGCGGAGGCCCGCCTGATAATATATAATATATAGTGGTCATCATGACCGCGCATCTCCGGCGGAGCGTACGGGTTACACAGGGAAAGTACAATGGAGCCCACACGCCTTACTTGTTGTCCTCCCCACCCCATGCTCTAAGCATGTCACATCCATGACACGATAATACCTCTAATAACTGCCAAGTCTACTAGCATGCAAAGTTTCTAACAGCAGTTATTCTTAACACATGGCCCACACGTACAGGTGGCCAAACCCTGCACGCCAGTCCGTGATCTATATGAGACTCACAACTCGTGTATCAACTGTGTCACGGCCAATGAACCTAATGATGCTACATGATAATGGGGTAGTCTCATAAACAAGGTCAATGCAAATACATAAATAAAAATATATTGCGACGTCACCATCGCGCGCATTTTATATAACAGTTAAAATATATGAACTAAAGACAGAAATTAAAGATGCGTGCAATCATATGGAATAAGAATAACAGTACAATGGCAAGGTATACTTGCCTGGCAAGAAAGCTGCAATGTACCAATAACCTGCTCCAGAAGTCGCGCGGAATAAATCTAATATCCTATGTACATATGATATAATACAATAAAATTATTAGTCATTACACTAGTGCACACACAATAATATTTACACGGGACTCAGGGGGTATACTAGGGATAACACTAGTCATCTAACACGGTCAATTATGCGTTAGATTATGCAGGGTCACATCTTCAAGTGTTGTACACAATCAGACAGTCGACTGACAGGTGTCTAAGCATGTACGTTAAGGTACGCAAGGCAGGCAATTCGTAAGTTCTTAGGGTCAACATGGTCAAGATAAGTATGGGACAATCCACGGTGTCCTAGGGTCGTACAGTCTAAATATATATAGCCATAAACATAAGGAACACGAGCACAAGATCAAAATTACTTGGCAATATGGGAAATAGTATATGTCATGAAGTTTGAGTTCTCATAATGCTAACCATGTAACGAATGTGTCAAGGGGCAAATATACCATAACTAGTCGTGCAAAAATAGTGACTAACAATATTGGAAACAAACAATAATGGTACTCGTCTTAGCCTTTTGAATGAATGCCTAATCCAAACACTCTTGCTACTATCCCATATCTATGATGATCCGAGGCCTACCAAGATTTAATATAGATAAAACATAATTAAATTACAGTTAGAAGGTCACGTACTATTTACTCTTATATTATTTTTATCTTATTACAAACTTTATTTTAATCCTTTAAGTAATTCATTTAGAGATTTATCGAATATAATTAATAATATGTTATTTATATATAACTAAGTATGCTTTGGTTAATGGTT
Source organism: Iris macrosiphon (assembly GCA_036927795.1). Lineage (NCBI taxonomy): Eukaryota > Viridiplantae > Streptophyta > Magnoliopsida > Asparagales > Iridaceae > Iris > Iris macrosiphon. The sequence goes on along the minus strand of JAYESA010000008.1, from coordinate 165,300,459 downwards.
AGATTTCATGGAAATCAATAGTGCAGCTTAATACATAACCATTTCTTTATACTCAGTGCTTCATTTCTCCTACTCTCATAGCTCTTATTTAGTTGAGTTAGAATCAATTTCAGGTACTGAAATTTAGCATATGGTAAAAGAACCTTACCGAGATCAAACTGGAAGAAGTGGATCGAAAGCAATATAGCGGGGAAAGAGGCACTGGTTCCTCAAAGTTGAGTCCGCGACTAGAAACATTCCGCGCTCGTCACGTCAGAATCAAGAAGACGATGGTGAATTGATGAGAACAAACCATCGGGTCTGGGCGAGGGTCGACGATGGTCCTGGATCGAGTTCGTCTGTGTTAGTCGTACGCGGAGGGCGAACGGCCAATGTCATCGACTCGTCGTTGCACCTGCCACTGAGCCGATCGACAACACCGTCGATCTTGTGGTCGACTCCAGGGACGTCAGCGTGCTTGCAGTGGATGCACAGTTGGTGATGGGCACTCCGATGTTCATGCTTTCAGCCGGGTGGGGTAGCTTGGGCCCAGATGGCTGATCCCGGCGCGCTGGGTCGCTTGTTGGCGCTTGGCATGCCGGAGTGCATCGGGTGATGGCCGAAAAGGGCGCTCGAAGGGAAGCAGAGGGAGAGGTGAGCAGTGCAGCGGGTCGAGGTCGGGGATCCGCTTAAACGAGGTGGCGCGACGATTCATGATCCGGTGGTCGAGAGTTCCGGTGGTCGAAGGCTGAAGGGAAGAGGAAGGTGGTGATCGCGGAGGAGAGGGAGATGGCGGTGATGGCGATGTGATCTCCGCCCGCTGGGGAAGATCACCGGAGGAAGGAGATAAGGTCGGGGAAGTCTCAGGTGAGACGAGGAGGAGAGCGGAGCTCAGAGTCGATGAGCTGCTGCTCCGGCGGGGCGTCGTGGTCGGGGAAGATGGCCAGGCCGGGTCGAGGGAATCGGCTGTGCCTCGGTGGAGGGGATGCAAGCGGAGCTCCGGGCTCAGGCGGGTTCCAGGGAAGGAGGAGGTGGTGGTGAGCGGAGATGGCCGTGGCGGAGCTCCGGCGAGGCCAGGCAGGGAGGAGGTCGTGCACAGGGAGATGGAAGGGTGAATAGAGGTCGGCTAATGTGTTTTAGGTTTGATTTAGGTTTTAGGAAAAGAATTTAAGGTGTATTTATATGCAAAGGGATGGAATTTGAGGTTGACCTAAGGTTCGATGTTTGACCTAGGTTTTGGACTTGGTCAACATTCCTTGGGGTAAGGCTTGGGCTTACATGAGGATGTTGGAAGGACTAGGATATTGCATTATTTAAATGCAAGGCTGAAATTTAAATGGGGGACGATGTGCGCGTTGCAAATCCCAAAAATTATGGAAAAATCCATGTGAAGGAAAAATTGAGTTTCTTCATGAATTGTCCAATGATGGGGACACCTACATATATTTTTGCATAAAAGCCCCCCAACAATTGGAAAATTGCACAAAGGCAGAAATTGGATTTAATTAATTAAATCGAAACGCGCATGATGTTTTAGAATTAATTAGGAGTACATGGGATTAAAATTAGATGGAACACAAGTATTAGGGGCATAGAGGGTACAGTGCAGAATATTAATAAAATTCGGGTTGTACAAAACGGTCAAGATTGTGTCTCTAATTCCGATTGGAACGCACAGGGGTACAAAGTTGGAAATTATTTCGAATTAAGAAATAACGTCCGCGACGTTTATTGTGCGGCTAAAATATAGCACCAGAGAGCAATATTATAAGTTGCACAAGGGTCAGAATAGTGGACGGGCATGTCTAGGATGAGGTTGTGAAATTTGTAGATATACAATGGCTAACGTAGTGCTCCAATTAAAGAAGCAGCGGTAAGGTGTGCTACGCAATAAAATAATGTACAGTTAAATCGAAGGCCGTGTTCTGAATTTTAAATTGGGTTCAAACTAGCCCTAATTCTACTATATAAGCCAAGTAAACCTAATTTTGGGTGAGGAGGTTTACAGCGCTGCTGTACTGCATAGAGCAGACAACGCCGTCAGGCGCCGAAAGCTGCAACCGTTGTAGCAACAGATATCCATGAGCCGCCTGTGTCGCCTGTGCGCTGTACTGCACAGAGCCGACAGCGCTGCACCGAGCCACCAACAGCAGTCCTTGCCCCCTCCACACTTGACTCGCTCAAGCTAACAAGTTGGCCACATAGCTCCAGGCCGCATGCGTCCCTAGCCGCATGCGCTCCTGGCCGCATGCCCACCGGGCCGCATGGGCACCTGGTCGCATGGCCCCTGGCCGCATGCGCACATGTCCGCATAGCCCCTGGCCGCATGCGCACCTGACCGCATGCGCCCGAGCAAGCAACCATGCATGAAACTCACGCATAAAAGGAGAGCACGAGCGCCATACGCCCGAGCAAACAACCATGTATGAAACTCGTGTATAAAAGTAGCGCACGAGCGCCATGCACCCGAGCAATCAACCGTGCATAAAATGAGCGCAATGCGACGATATTAAGTGCAAAGTGCGCCAATAAAGCGCCACTTTGCGCCCTTGAGCCCTAATCCGAGTCCAAGTCGCTAAGCCCGGGGCTTAGCTCCTAAGGAAAACTTTCCAAAGGTGGTGACAAAATAAAGATTGTCATAAAGGGGTTCACACTTAATCCCTCTAGGAAAGTCAACCCACATGGACCACCACCCCATGTGCATATACCAATACTAAGCAAAGCTATATGTTGAGATATACACATTGGTAGTTTTCCAATGTGGGACTAAAACTCCCAAAGCAAAATAAAAAACACCAACAGATAATTAAAAGAAGGAAGAAGGTACAACAATATATATATATATATATATATATATATATATATATATATATATATATATATATATATATATATATATAGCAAATGATGTCTAGCCAAGTGGTTAAGACCGATGCATATTACCCAGGAGGTTGGGCGCAATTTAATTCCCCTTTGAGGGAATTAAGTGGTGAGTTGGTGATGGGTGCAGCACAGGTACGGTTCAAGTGCGGTGCAGGTGCAGGTGCAGGTGCGGACCTTCGGTCCGGAATATGGTGGGCCTTCGGGCCGAGTTTATAGGCCTTCGGACTAGGAGTCTGTAACACAATTACCTCTTCAAAAAAAAAATTATATATATATATATATATATATATATATATATATATATATATATATATATACCAGCTCTCACATTAGGATAATCCGCAGTGTAAATTATAGATCCATGCCACTACCCAAAACACTAATCCCACTACATAGACCCAAGCTATTGCTAAGGTAAGACGGGGATTAGTTCCCTTACTTGCTCTTTTGGCTAAAAGGACGGCTGGTCACAGACTTCCTCGTCCCCCTTCGTGAACAGAACTTAACGTCGCGCATCTTCTGAGTGGAAATCCTCTGACATCCATCCCATATTCAGTTAACCGTCGTGATACTTACCTACGCAAAATTGGATATATCCTGCTAATCGAGTTAAATCCTAAGACCCTTTTGGCACATGCTCACAAAATTAGAGAAATGTAGGTTGCTATTTTGGTACATTTTGTTTTTTTCAAGTACAAAAAAAACTAATCAAAAAACAGTTAAAATACTTACGTATGTACGTACATATATAATAGTCAATTATAATGCTAAATTAATGCTATGAAATCCTAATAACTTGCAAAAGGGTCCCTATCAGAACAATAATAATATGTACCAAGTTAAATGCAAGATATCATTGTCGTGTAAGCTGCAAATTTCATACGTTATTTGAGATTTTATCAATCCAAGATTCAGGAAGCAATATAATTCAGCAGCAAAATTCATACTAGACTTTAGTTATCTTTAACAAAAATTCTCTATTTAGATGTAGGAGTGAAAAGTTGTTGAAAGCGATCATGTTGATACCTCAAGATCCATCATAATCAAGATTTATTAAATTTGGAATATCCTTAAGAATTGTGTGCTTTGAATTGAGAAATTTGATTCAGAATTAACGACTTTTGGAAAATAGGATCACGAGAGTGAAGAGATTGACGGTAGACATCTTCTCAGTCTTTATTACACAACTCCCGCACCTTCGGTTTTTATGGTTATAGACAACAATGTTCCTTGAAACAACCAATTAATTTACAACGATTGTGTGCATAAAATAGGCATAAATATATATAATAATAAAAAGTTTCAATGTTTGATGGTGACAAAGTTCGGCATGAGAAAATCCAAAATATAGAAAAGGTTGGAACCAAACTATCCGAAATTTAGATAAAATTGAAAAGTAAGAGATGGATCATACGGAAAATTTGAAAAAGTCCATATTAGAGCAAAAGCAAAATTATGGAATTGAAGAAAATAATTCTCTCACCCGTTTTTTTCCCCTCTGACAAATCATATTCATCCAAATTCTATTGTACTTCCTCTGTGAAAAAGACAAAAAAAAAAAAACTTTAATAAATGAAAGAAAAAAAAAAATTTAAATGAAAGATAAAAATTGAAACAAAAGGAAAAAAAACTAAACGATAATAGAAAAATATAAAAAAAAAATAACCACTTGTTCTTAAGAAGTAGGATTCACATGTTTTGTAGGAAAATTGTTTACCCAATTATTCGCAAGCCCAGAAATAAATTTTTATAACCTATATCATGGGAATATATTTGGCCAACCAACAATGATTCTTGACTTGGAAATGTCAACAAACATGTGTATGTATATTCTTTCTGCAGTGCCTACGTAATCTCACTCGAGCAGTCTTCGAAGAAAGTATCCAAAGCATCAGACAGAATTCAAACGTAACAATCCATTCACTTATCAGAACATATTCCAATCCATTTTTAACCACGAGATCGACCGCCCTCTCCCTCCGGGGAGAATAAATGTTAAGCACGGATAATATTGGATATGGCTGGAGGCTCTAGATGTGGAGCCGTGACCAGATGCTCCTGGTCGGGAGCGTCCTAACGAATATGTTGGTTACTTAGATGGATTCAACGTCCCTCGAGAGGTGACCTGTACAATCCACCAGTGTACCCTTTTCGATCTGGACCATCTGATTGGTGGGTGGGTCCAGCCGGTTGTAGGGGAATTTGGGCTTGCGTCAGCCACTCGCGACGACCATTGCTTTCTATCAGAGACGGGTACAAAAAGTATTATTCGAGTAGGCCGGCCAGCCGGCCAGCCAGCCAAGTAGGTCTTTATCCTGATATGTTCACCGTATGCAACAAGTTACCAGGGCTCCACAAGAGAATTGTGAGCTTTCATACTACATATTACTGAAAACAAGAGGTGGGAAGGTGAACCAGAACTCGCAGCATACCCAGCCGAAATACAAACGAGACTTAAAGATTAACATAATCTTTCAGAAAATATATGTAACATCTGGAATATAAACAAAGACTACTTATCTGGAAAACTCACATTAAATCCAACAAAAAAGTGAATAAAATGATTGTGAACCCTCAGCCCCTGGTCTTGTATTGTCAAATTGGCAAAGAATAATAACCATCAGCCACAACTAACATGTCTACAGTGAACTTCAAGTAATAAAGAACCCTATGAGACTGCTTCAAGAAAGTAGAGCAACTCCAAGGAAGAAAAAAAAGCCACAATTATATGCCATATAGCAGCAGATCAGAGGATACAAACAGACACAAATTAACAGCAATTTAACTAAATGATGTCCAGATGAAATTAACTAACACTCGCAATCAAAAGATAAACAGAGTTTCATGGTTCAAGCAGCATCAAAACAAAATAAATGGCCTAGTACATGGCCATAACCCACAAACACCTAAGAAACATTGTCCAGTTCAATTTAAAGATAACCAGGAAGCATTCCTGGAACCAAAAGGTCTTGCATGTAAGAAAAAGAATTAATTAGTCGACCTCCTCAATCTTTGGACCAGCACCGCTGCTCCCAGCAGAAGGACCATCTTCATCCATTCCACCATCCATGTCAGCACCAGCACCCTGGTACATCTTGGCAATAATAGGGTTGCAGAGGCTTTCAAGCTCCTTCATCTTATCATCGAATTCATCAGCTTCGGCAAGTTGGTTGTTGTCAAGCCATTGGATCGCTTCATCAATTGCATCCTCAATCTTCTTCTTATCGGCAGCTGGCAATTTGGATGCAATCTTCTCGTCCTTGATGGTGTTCCTCATGTTGTAGGAGTAGTTCTCCAAAGCATTCTTGGACTCCACCTTCTTCTTGTGCTCCTCATCCTCAGACTTGTATTTCTCTGCTTCCTGAACCATCTTTTCAATCTCATCCTTGCTCAGCCTGCCCTTGTCATTGGTAATGGTGATCTTGTTCTTCTGCCCAGTGGTCTTGTCCTCGGCAGACACATTCAGGATACCGTTGGCATCAATGTCAAAGCAGACTGTGATCTGAGGAACACCCCTAGGAGCAGGAGGGATGCCAGATAACTCAAATTTGCCAAGAAGGTTGTTGTCCCTAGTCCTAGTCCTCTCACCCTCGTAGACCTGGATCAAGACTCCAGGCTGGTTATCAGAGTAGGTAGAGAAGACCTGCTCCTTCTTTGTAGGAATGGTAGTGTTCCTTGGGATCAAGACAGTCATGACTCCTCCTGCAGTCTCAAGACCAAGGGAGAGAGGAGTGACATCCAACAAAAGCAGGTCCTGCACCTTCTCATTGCCTTCACCACTCAAGATAGCAGCCTGAACAGCAGCACCATATGCAACAGCCTCATCAGGGTTGATGCTCTTACACAGTTCCTTCCCGTTGAAAAAGTCCTGCAAGAGTTGCTGAACCTTTGGAATTCTGGTGGACCCACCCACAAGGACGACATCATGAATGGTGCTCTTGTCCATCTTAGCATCCCTTAGACACTTCTCAACTGGCTCCATGCACTTACGGAAAAGATCCATGTTAAGCTCTTCAAATCTGGCTCTAGTGATTGTAGAGTAAAAATCAATACCCTCATATAGGGAATCAATCTCAATAGTAGTCTGGGCAGTAGAGGATAGAGTCCTCTTTGCCCTCTCACATGATGTCCTCAACCTCCTAAGAGCTCTGGGGTTTCCAGTGATGTCCTTCTTGTTCTTCCTCTTAAACTCTTGGACAAAATGGTTCACCATTCTGTTGTCAAAGTCCTCCCCACCAAGGTGAGTATCACCAGCAGTTGCTTTCACCTCAAAGATGCCCTCCTCAATTGTGAGAAGAGACACATCAAAAGTGCCACCACCAAGATCAAAGATGAGAACATTCTTCTCCCCAACACTTGTGGCCTTCTTGTCAAGACCATAAGCAATGGCAGCAGCAGTGGGTTCATTAATAATTCGCATGACATTAAGACCAGCAATAACACCAGCATCCTTGGTAGCCTGGCGTTGGGAGTCATTGAAGTAGGCAGGAACAGTTACAACAGCATTCTTAATAGTAGAACCCAAGTATGCTTCAGCAATTTCTCTCATCTTGATTAAAACCATAGAAGAAATCTCTTCAGCAGCAAATTCCTTGTCCTCACCCTTGTACTGCACAGTAATCATAGGCTTGTCTCCAGGGCCAGGGGTGACCTTGAATGGCCAGTGCTTAATGTCACCCTGGACGGAAGCATCAGTGAATCTCCTTCCAATCAAACGTTTAGCATCTAAACAAAGGAAAATGTTTTAGAAACTGCAGAGAGAAAGAAATGGAAATGCAAAAGAAAGAAAGAAAAAGATAAGGAATGTTGATCAGAATTGGTCAACAAGTTTTGAATCCCACAAACATGCACTTGTTTTCTCATGCAGTGCGTGTACAACAGAAATGTGCAACTCTTTAGGAAATAAAGAACATATTTTATTTTATTTTTGGGGGTGTTGAATAAAGTAAGATAGTATCCTGAGGACCTGATCCATATCAATATAATCAATCAAAGCCTTAGTGATTAGTCTAGAAACAATGAAGGTCGTACTGAGAAGTTGGTAAGCAAGCAAATTATGCACTAATAGGTAATATAAACAAGTTTTCATGTACAGGTCACTTCCCCCATTTGGCCAACAATATATCATCTGATCATTTGCATATGTAGAACTTAACAATTGTGCCATATATAGAAGAAAATAAGCAGCACACTAAAATGCCATGCATGACCATTAATGGATATGGATACAGCACTAATGAAACTATAAGACTGTAAACCACAACATGAAAAACCAAAACAACATAAATGACATGTTTAATACAAAAAATGCAATTCCAAAACCCACTAGAATAACTAAAAAGGAAATTTCTATATGTATCATTTGACAAACTGAAATGGCAATGGGGTATCTAATTTCTACATGTATCATTTGACACACTGAAATGGGAATGGGGTATCTAATTGAATTGACTTTATCCATTGATAAGAAAAGGAAGAACAATTACTCTTATGATAAACTAAGAACCTGAGTGACAAACACAACCAATGAATCAATTGATACTGAAGGCAGCAACATAAACAATTTGGACTTGGTTAATGCACATGTATCTGCATTTCCCTCTATAAAATAAAATTGTCTGTGAATCTTACATTGTATTGACTGAAAAGAAATTGGCATTCCATCTACAAATTTCCAAGTCTAAAAAATTGAAACGAATTATAAATGACAATTCTCAATGAGATACTGTAAATAGAATGTTTTGATCAGTAACCACTATATCAAATGGGGTTTTGGATTTTATTATTTTTTTACATCTACATGAAGTTTGACTTCCCTCGTTAGCTATCTTATGTTCTTTTGATGGGGAAACAGAATAATAATTGACAATTCTAAATGAGTTACAGGAAACAGAATGTTTTGATCAGTAACCACTATAACAAATAGGCTTTTGGATTTTATTATTTTTTTACATCTACATAAAGTTTGACTTCCCTTTAATAAAAAATTGACTACGCCATCTTATGTTCTTTTGATGGGGAAATTTGGAATTCCATCTACACAGCTCTGAAAATTGAGACATTAGAAATCGCAATTCTCTATAACAACCAGATGCAGATTATTTTGAAGGGCAAAGCACTAACACAAATGAACCTTGAATATGCACAAGCAGTAAAGGATCAATGTGTTCAACAAAAGAGACTATTTAAGCAACAAAAACCACTAGAAAACAAGGATTTTGGATTTGATTAATTCTTTACTTTGTATATTAAGTTATATTTGTTAACAAAAAAATTATTGTATCTTATGCTCTTTTGGTTGAGAAATTTTGGAATACAGTCTACATAAGCCTAAAAATTGAGACATATTAGAACTCTCAACCTATACAGCAACCAAGATACAAAATATTTTGAGGAACAAAATCCTTTGGAGCTGTTAGGCCGGATGGGTCTTGAATATGACCAATCAGTGAAGGGTCGAACAGAAGGCAAAACACAAATATCTGCAGATGCATCCTTAAAAGAGGGTCTTATGAATGTATTTTATTTTGAACCTTATGAAAAGATTTTCATATATGCTAAAATGTGTTCTTTCTTAAAGTTTCTATAAGTACTCTATGTGATTTGGTGTCACTAGCGGCCTTTGACAAAGATCAAATGACATTGACAATCTGAATTCTATATCACTCTCTTTTGTATCCTTTCTAGTCTCCTCTTCCCTTTTGTATCCCTTCTAATCTCCTCTTTGAACCATATGAATCTTATTAAATTATTGTCTATCCCAATAATGTCAATTATTTCGGGGCTTTCAAAAAAACCTAATTATATTCATATTGCTTCCTCTGGACACAGAAAACATACCTGCAGCTGCATCCTTAAAAAGAGGGCAGTCAAATGTATTTGGAACCTTGTGATTTAATATTCATATATGCTGAAATGAATTCTTAAAGTTTCTATAAGTACCCCATGTGTTTTGGTATCACTGGTCACCTCCAACAACGATCAAATCACATTAACAATCTAAAATTATATATCTCGTATGTATCCTTCCTAAACTCCTCTCTTCTCTATCCTTCTAGTCTCCTCCTTGAATCGTATGAATCTTCAGAGATTTATATATATATCAAATAACATTTATGAATTCTCTCTTATGTATCCTTTCTAATCTTCTCTTCTGTATCCCTTTGATCTCCTCTTTGAACCATATGAATTTTGGTAAGTTAATATAAATATCCCCATAACACTTATTATTCTAGTCTCCCCAAAAGACCTAATCATATTCATATTGCTTCCTTTGAAATATAACACAAAAACGATACCCTACTATTTTTCAATTCTAATCGCAAAATGATAATAATCCACAAGATAAAGCAATATAACACAAAAACAATGTTATACAAACATTAACAAGGGATGAATAGACGAGCATTGAAAATGTTTTGATGCTAGAACATAAGTACCTAACTGCAGTACTAAAATAATAAATATCAAAAATAGTAAATATCTGCCTAATGTTCAGGTGACATAGAAAAGTAGAACAAAATAACCAGGTATGAGCTGAAGAAAACACCACAAAGAGGTAAGAGAAAACAAAGATAAAGAAAAAGTTCCTTCAAGAAAGAGAAAGATGAGTGGAGTCGGAAATGAGGACATGAAAAACAAAGTAGTCGGAAAGGGGGAAGGGTTTGGGTCCTTTTGGAGCCACTTAAGGAATTTTGCAAGAAATAGAGTCCTCATTCCCGAGATCATATTGAATAATGGACATTTAGTTGCATATACATGTGAAGGGGATTTTGCATCATTAGTTAGGGTTAGTTTCATTTCAGTTTGAAATTGAATGTCCATTTCTGTCGCCATCTTGGCCAAAACAGTAAATGAAATCTGTTTGTCTCCGGAGATTTGGCATTTTCACCAAACAAAAACAGCAAACAACAAAAGCTTTGGGAGCAACATTTTGCTTTTGCCCCTTGTAGTTTCAAATGGGAAACAAAGTCGCCGTTAGTCTGATCATTTTAATATAGTACCCTAATTTAATGACAAATTATGTATCCCTTGTGGATTATGTTGCCAAGAATGTAATAAACCCAATAATTTCTTGTTTCAATTTGCAGTCGCACAGAATATGAGCAACTGAGTTCTTAGGTTATGATTGCATCCGATTCACCTTTTTTGTGTTTTCCTAGGGAATGGATTTTAATTCATCGCATGGTTAAGCACGTGCAGTCTGGTCGTTATTGTCCTAAGATGTGTTGTTTTCTTTCTTAAGCAGAAGATAAATTCTAATAAATGAAGTAGCTAGGGATTGAGAAAGAAAAAAAAAGTTTCTAATTCAACATCTCATGTTTCCTTTCAATAATTTGCGTTTCTTATTCAGTTTATGTAAACATGTATGTTAGATTTTAATATTTCTAAAACATGTATGTTAGATTTTAATATTTCTAAAACATGTATGTTAGATTTTAATATTTCCAAGCCTGGTCATATTTTGATAGATCTAATACAACCCAATCATAAAACGATATCTACTGATAAAATCACAGATCCAAGACAGCTGAACTTAAAAAAAAAAGTAATAGTTCTATCAAAACATCCAAAAAGTAATCGCAGATCCATCAACAGATGGTCATAAATGAACTGGAATACCACCAAATCTACACAAAACACGTCATGTTTCAGACCTACGGAAGCAACGAAAGATTCACACCAACAGAACATAAAGAAGACGGTAACTTTAACACCTAGTACAATAATATACAAGTAAAAGATTTGATCTTCGGCACAAGTAACAACAAGGCTGGAAACTAACGGGAGAAAAATAACATAAAATCACTAATAGATCACTAACTTGATGAAATTAATGAAAAAACGAAGTAAAAGATATACTTTAAAAAAAAAATCCAAACTTTAACAGAACTGAGCTGAGATAACCTCAAATAAAGACAGATCCAAAGAGAAAACGCAAAACAACGACTGGAAGTTCAAAAGAAAGGGAATTTTTTTTTCAAGATCGAGAGCGCTCACCGAAGACGGTGTTGATCGGGTTCATGGCGACCTGGTTCTTGGCGGCATCGCCGATCAATCGCTCGGAGTCGGTGAAAGCGACGTAGGAAGGAGTGGTCCTGTTCCCCTGGTCGTTCGCAATGATCTCGACGCGGTCGTGCTGCCATACTCCGACGCAGGAGTAGGTGGTGCCGAGATCGATCCCGATCGCCGGTCCCTCTCCCTTTCCCGCCATATTTTTAGGGTTTGGAGAAGATTGAGAGGAGTTTTGAGAGCAGTAGAGAAACCGAAGAGCAGGGAGTGGCTGCTCTTTAGGGTTTCTGAGAGGAGGAGAAAAAGGAGCGGAGACGAGAGATTTTATAGGGAAGCAAAGTTAGGGTTTTGTGGGTCCCTCCATCGGATCACCTTAGGCGGGAGTTTAGGGAATTTAGTTGGTCCGTAGACGCGGGTTGGGACTTGGTTTCGACCAATAGTAGCTTGTATTCTAACCCAACACACTTGTAAGGCGGAATGAAAAAGTAGTTTAATTTTGAAAATAACTTTTTAAAGAAGGCGAAGGCTGCTTTTACACAGAGCTGCCCTGCAAATTATGTCCTCTTATTTCTGTTTTTATTCTATTATATATAAATTTTAACCGGTATTAAAAAAAAAATTTCACATATAATAGATAGGAAATAAAAATACAGGACAGTTGATCTGCTGTGACTTTTACAAGCTGTCTGTGTTGTTGTTGAGCAACAATTTCAAGTAGACACATCGATCTGTTTAGTCGGAGGAAAAAGTGAGATTAGAAAATTTTAAGAAAATAATAGCATTTTGTTTTGTTTTGTTTTAATTTTTTTGTATAGTAGAAAAAAGTGGAGGAAACAAATTGTGGCGAGTTACTTTTTTCTTATAACCTTGTAAATTTAATGAAAAGAAGAAAAAGTGAAAGAAAAAAATTAAAATTTATTCTAAGTTACAATTATATTCGTATGAATTATATTATTTAAAATTTATTCAATAAAGTTAAATGATAAATAAGTATTTTTTTTGAGGATATAATTGATAAAGACTATTTTTTTTTCTTCCATGTCAAATAAAATAAAGTATATTATTTTTATTTTTTATCTCTCCTACCAAATAAATAAAAAAATTTGTTTTTTCTTTCTATATAGATGGAAGTTATATCTCTACTATATTTTTTTTACTCTCAGTTTTCTATCCTTTCTATTAAACGGTGCATAAAGAAAAATTAATAAAGAAAAATCAATATCCTAGTTTATGAGTTAGGTTGGGTTTGTGGTTGAGACTGCTGGTAGTATTTTTTTTTTGGAAAGCTATGTAGACATTGTAGAGTTATTTGGTAAAAACAACTCATCATAAAGTTCTTAAAAATCACTTCAATTTAAAACAATTTTTTAGAGCAACTTCTATTTATTGTCAAGACTGCTTTTGTTCTTAAAGTTTGAAAAGAGAAGTATTCTCAAACCAAGCCTTAAGACCATATCCGACCCTATTGTCTTATTTTGTGTTAGTAATTTCTATGTGACATGAGAAACAAAATAATATCTTTCTTATGTAACAAAATTATATTCACACGTCTTTTCTATGTGGCAAAATTATATTCACACAAGACAATGAGATAGAAAAGTGTTCTCCAATGCAAAAGTATTGAGAAGATAAGTCATTGTCATGTGTTCTCCAATGCAAAAGTATTAGAAAAATGTTCTCTAATAAAAATTATTTTTTCAACTTCCAACACAACTTTTTCACTTCTTCTTTTTTTTCTAAATATTTTTATTCATAATTGATGATGTAGAAGTAAAGCATTATGAAGTCCATTGTCTAGATCTAGACAACCAACTTCACATTGTCTTTGACAATTCATTGTCATGTCAACTTCACAATTTATTTCACATTTGCATTGGAGAAAGAATTTTGAAATACGAAGATGTGATTCCTATGTGGTAACCATTTTTTTCTAAACTCACAAGTTGGAGATGCTCTTAGGGGATATTTATTTTTTGCACTATATAGTGCTGAGCACTTTAAAGTGCTCTTACAAGTACGAGATCTACCAACATAAAGTGTTTATTTTTTCAATGTGTGTATCGGACCGGGCTCAGTGTTGACCAGTTTTGACTGGACCTGGGCTGGACCAGGCTTGAACCGGAGTGGAGGAAGAAGGGCTAGCCGGTCCGGACCTGAGTTCGATTGGGAGTGGGTCGGGCCGAATCGGGTTGGGTCCGGGCCAGTTTAGGGTTGAACCGATTTAATTAAAAAAAATTGAAAAAAGAAAATATATATTAATGTAATTAAAATTAAAATCTTATATAACATTTTTATAACTTACAAAAAATGAAAGTAAATATTTTATTTGCATAAAATTTACAAGTCTTATATTTTTCACCTTCCATCCAGTTTATTGCTCAACTTCTACTCCTTTAGTAGAGTCGTCCATAGTAAGAGATTAAAAGTTGTGAGACTCGTCTCACTAATCTAGTATACGTACCTGATATGCTCGTATTATACATATATAGCTCATTTATTGTTTAATTTCTTACACCATGTTTTATGTCATTCGTGCATTATTTAGCTTATTTTTGTAAGTTTTTTTAGTTGCATGTTTTGGACCGTTGGTCCATTAATTTTCTTGGTGTGTGGCTGTGATGAATCTGGGTGAGAGACATGGATTATGATCCAATGGCCTACAATCCTAGCTCTTCCTATATAAGCAATCACATTCTCTTTCCTCTACTTTTCCTTTCATTTCTATTTCCTTCTTCATTTCTTCCCCAGTAGAGAGCAGCAGCCGAGTTTGGCCTTGGCCATGGGTGACCTTGGTAGTGTTGGTATTAGGATAGAACTTGACCGTAGGCAAGTACATCTTGCTAACCGAAGGAACAACCATGGATCTTGTTTTGATTCTTAGTCTAACTTGTTTTAATCATTTGATCGATTTTATTTTTGGATAACACTTAGAACTTGTCTCATTGATTATTTTGTTTTTCTTGAATTTGGATTGCTCATGGAGCCCGAAAATAGCAAGTCGGAGAATGTAAAGTTGGCATGATAATGCATACAAAAAGTACGCATGGAACCCTTGTCGCATAAAGCGAAGTTCCAATGAGCGCACTTGTGTGTGTTTCACAATTTTTTTAGAAAGTGTTCCAAGATATGTTGAGTACTCTGGGTGCACTTCTCTACTCCTTGGCAATTCCTTTAAAAGTACGTTAATCCTACTTGACGCACTTTTGAATGGGTCTACAAGTCATCAAGAATGTATGCCACTATTTAAATAGCCAAGTTGGTACACTTTGCAGATATTGCAGAGTTTGTGCACTTTGGTGCAACTTTTTTTACCGGCGCACTTTTTCGCTTCTGGAGAATGGCGCACTTTGTTGTGTTGGTGCATAATGTAACATTCTCCATAGACGACGCACTTTGTAGCCCTTTGTAATTACTTAATGACTAAGCAATGTCTTCTGACCATTCTCGAAAAATGTGTTCTCGACTGCAGGGTTGTCTCGACTGTTGTGCCATGACTTGGAACTTGTGTTTTGTCTTTTAATAGACATTCTGTCACGCCCCATGTAGCACCCCGTTCTCCCGGTGCGGAGAGCGCGGCTAAGAAACACAAGACGGTATCGTTCGATCGGGATAGATTGAATTAAGAACTCGTCCTCGTTATGGATTTGTTTCTTCGGAATCGATTCCCATATTCAGTGGACTGCGCCCCAAGGATCGGCTTAGCGGCAGAGTCAGGAGGGACCTCTCCGCTGCTATCTTTTAATGCCTCGGTTTTCGATGTCGCTTGTTGCTTTCGTGCTTTGAGTTGGTTTTGGGATTTGCTTGTTTTCCTTGAACGGTTTCGATGTTTTCATTGTTTTCGTTCATTGAACTGCACTTCTATTCCGAGATTGGAAAGAGAGGAAGAAGTATTAATCGAGCTGTTCGTGTGCAGGTGAACGAGCAGTAGGCGGCTTGCGAACGGAGTCGTGAAGCGCCTCTTTCCTTCTTCTTTCCAAAATCCAAGTGAGTGGCTACCAACCCGATTAGCTAGCTCTGCTTCCGAGCCTCACTCCTTCGCCCCGATCAAACGATACCAAATAATAATAAAAGAAACCAAGATAAAAGAGAATAGACTTGGTTATTATGCTTGTCAACAAACTCATGAACGGTTATCGTCCTGTATGCTAGTTCGTCTATAACTGTTCTATGAATCGTGCTAAGTATGGAAATATATGCTTGTTATGAAATAAACTGTCAGGATGGCTATGCAAACTGTATGCTATGAACACATTCTATGAGTATTCTCGATCACGGACGACTTGTGCACAAGGTATGTTATGAGTTCCGCGGACGGTCACCGGGGCGCCGGGACCGATCCGATCCGGACGGAACGTATGTATAGTCGTATGTTATGGGGCAAAGTGTTATGCAGCGGGGCTCGCCACTTGCGGTGTATATCATTTGTGTCTTGAGACTATAACCCGTCCCTCGTGGCATCAAGCCAGTGATCCTATGTATATTTAAACCTGTTGCATACTAACTTGTGTCTTTGTTTCAGGGAAGGCATGGTAAGTATTGTACAGGTAATTCAGACGGTCAGGTAAAATCCACCGAACGGTGGCACGTTCATTTCAGTAAATTCAATATGCTGCTTAACTGTAAATGAACTAAGGCAAGATAGAAACCAACCAAATATGCATGCTTCACTAAACAACGTGTTGATTGGTATAGTCAGGCTAGCTCGCCTTCACCAGCATGTTTCGATATGCTGACCCTCGTTGAAACAGGTTCTCCGCACCAAGGCGAACCGAGCGAGGAGCCGAAGTCGTCTACCCGATCCAGTCCAACTGTTGGCGTATCTTCACCGCGCCCCCGAAGCCTTTTGGAGTCAGGAGCCTGCAACTCTTTATACACAAAATGCAGCTCCGTGGCAAAGCGATCCTCCAGCCTGGAGGTCTATATGTTTTGAGTTTATAAAAGGATGTAATGTACAAGACTGCTATCTCATTTTGAGTCAACCCTTTTGTAAGCCGTTCGGCATATTAGCTGACTCGTTCAAGAGTTTGTAATAGATGTTCATTATCAATAAAGAGAACTTTTCTATGTTTCAAATCTGTGTTTCAATTTATCTGCGTACTCTGAATACGTGCTTGCTATGCAAATCATTAAAAAGCCTTGTGCGGGCGCAACTCCAGGCCCGCACGGCAGTCATGACTCGGGGGACGCCTCGGGGCGTGACATAGTGGTATCAGAGCACAGATTCAAAGTTCCTTAGACTTCGTGCTGGAAAAGTTCCTTTAACGATCAAATTCCTGTGCGAACTCTTGAACTCGCTAGGCCAAAATGAGATACGTTCATGCAATAAGTCCATAATACATTATGATCCTAATGTAATTTACCTTCTTTTGAAGGAATGGATCCAGCGCAATCTGCAGCGCAACCACCGATCGAAACACAAGAGAGCAGTTCGGGCAATTCGGGAAGCTCTCGGAGCCAGCGAGGCATGTCTCAAGTCGACCCGCTAGAGCGGTTAATGAAAATGCTAGAAGAGCAACGACAAAGAGACGATGCCCGCCAAGCCAAGCTCGAGAGTAATTTAGAGACCCGTTTCTCAGTCCAACAGAAGCAGGTCGATACCCTGCATCAAATCGTTCAGACTTTGGCTGCCAATCATTCCGCCGCAACAGCAGCGACTCCGGTGGAACAGCCCGTGCTTGAAGTGGAGACGCCTCAAATCCCAAGGCCGAGGGACGTGACTGCCTTCAACTTGGGCCATTTCAAGAAAGTCTGCAACACCCCGTTCAACGGGACTGAGGACCCAGTGGTAGCTCTAGATTGGCTAGCAGAACTTGAAGACCACTTCACTCTGCTAGAGGTCCCCGAAGATAGGCGCGTCGCCTGCACGCAACTGCAGCTCCGCCTCGACGCACACGATTGGTGGGACGTGCATCGACGATCTCTCCAACTTGATCACGGAGAGGAGGCGATCTCGTGGACGACCTTTCGTGCCGCGTTTGAGGAGGAGTTTATACCGCCTCCAGTACAACGTAAGATGGAAAATGACTTCGTGCAACTAAGGCAAGGCAGGATGACAGTGAAAGAGTATTCCGCCGAATTCAACCGACTCTCCAAATTCGCTAGGGCCTATTTACCTGATGCAGCGAGTCGAGCCAGAAGGTTTGAAGGTGGACTACGCCCTGCCATCTATTCGCACGTAGTCAACAATCAGTACGGAACAATGCGTGAAGTCATGAATCACGCCCTATCCCTCGAGCCGCTGTATCCTCACGTTTCCACCGGCGCTGTGCATACCTACAATCACAAACGCCAAGGCGACGATGGAGGAAACAATGCTGCAAAACGACATAAAGACGGTGGTCGCCACAAAGGAAACCCGAGACCATTCTGTGATTTCTGTAAAAGACAAGGACACTCCACGGAGAGATGTTACAGCAGAAAAGGTCTATGCTTCAACTGTGGCGGGCCTGGCCACGTAGCTCGGGATTGTCCACTCCCCTCTAAGCTCCTGCCTCAACCCAATAACCCCTAACGGTTGGTTCTATTCTTAAGTTTCGGGACGAAACTTCCAATTGGTTGGGTAGGATGTAGCACCCCGTTCTCCCGGTGCGGAGAGCGCGGCTAAGAAACACAAGACGGTATCGTTCGATCGGGATAGATTGAATTAAGAACTCGTCCTCGTTATGGATTTGTTTCTTCGGAATCGATTCCCATATTCAGTGGACTGCGCCCCAAGGATCGGCTTAGCGGCAGAGTCAGGAGGGACCTCTCCGCTGCTATCTTTTAATGCCTCGGTTTTCGATGTCGCTTGTTGCTTTCGTGCTTTGAGTTGGTTTTGGGATTTGCTTGTTTTCCTTGAACGGTTTCGATGTTTTCATTGTTTTCGTTCATTGAACTGCACTTCTATTCCGAGATTGGAAAGAGAGGAAGAAGTATTAATCGAGCTGTTCGTGTGCAGGTGAACGAGCAGTAGGCGGCTTGCGAACGGAGTCGTGAAGCGCCTCTTTCCTTCTTCTTTCCAAAATCCAAGTGAGTGGCTACCAACCCGATTAGCTAGCTCTGCTTCCGAGCCTCACTCCTTCGCCCCGATCAAACGATACCAAATAATAATAAAAGAAACCAAGATAAAAGAGAATAGACTTGGTTATTATGCTTGTCAACAAACTCATGAACGGTTATCGTCCTGTATGCTAGTTCGTCTATAACTGTTCTATGAATCGTGCTAAGTATGGAAATATATGCTTGTTATGAAATAAACTGTCAGGATGGCTATGCAAACTGTATGCTATGAACACATTCTATGAGTATTCTCGATCACGGACGACTTGTGCACAAGGTATGTTATGAGTTCCGCGGACGGTCACCGGGGCGCCGGGACCGATCCGATCCGGACGGAACGTATGTATAGTCGTATGTTATGGGGCAAAGTGTTATGCAGCGGGGCTCGCCACCTGCGGTGTATATCATTTGTGTCTTGAGACTATAACCCGTCCCTCGTGGCATCAAGCCAGTGATCCTATGTATATTTAAACCTGTTGCATACTAACTTGTGTCTTCGTTTCAGGGAAGGCATGGTAAGTATTGTACAGGTAATTCAGACGGTCAGGTAAAATCCACCGAACGGTGGCACGTTCATTTCAGTAAATTCAATATGCTGCTTAACTGTAAATGAACTAAGGCAAGATAGAAACCAACCAAATATGCATGCTTCACTAAACAACGTGTTGATTGGTATAGTCAGGCTAGCTCGCCTTCACCAGCATGTTTCGATATGCTGACCCTCGTTGAAACAGGTTCTCCGCACCAAGGCGAACCGAGCGAGGAGCCGAAGTCGTCTACCCGATCCAGTCCAACTGTTGGCGTATCTTCACCGCGCCCCCGAAGCCTTTTGGAGTCAGGAGCCTGCAACTCTTTATACACAAAATGCAGCTCCGTGGCAAAGCGATCCTCCAGCCTGGAGGTCTATATGTTTTGAGTTTATAAAAGGATGTAATGTACAAGACTGCTATCTCATTTTGAGTCAACCCTTTTGTAAGCCGTTCGGCATATTAGCTGACTCGTTCAAGAGTTTGTAATAGATGTTCATTATCAATAAAGAGAACTTTTCTATGTTTCAAATCTGTGTTTCAATTTATCTGCGTACTCTGAATACGTGCTTGCTATGCAAATCATTAAAAAGCCTTGTGCGGGCGCAACTCCAGGCCCGCACGGCAGTCATGACTCGGGGGACGCCTCGGGGCGTGACACCCCAGTCCCAAAATACTGAGGGATCAGACACGTGGCAATGGCCAGCAGTACGCACCGATGGACAAACCCAATTTAATGGATCCATCAGGGCATACTTAAGCTGTGAAACAAAGTCTACGACAATCATGGCACAACTAATCTCATCCACACAAGATATAAAATATGATCCACAGAATATATAAGTAATGTAAATCATCAGCTAGTCTCAACAAAGTGCTTCGGGGAACAACCCGATAAATATCTGATACAATGGTTCAACAGACCAGAATATAAATAACTGAAATAAATAAATACTGAGCATGAAACATGGATGCTCAGGAAAAGTCTTCAGCTAACACCTCGTCCTCGGGTGTCGGTATAGCTCCTGGATCAGCTCCTACTGCGGTCCCGTATACCTCGGGATAGATCTCGTCCTCAAATTCTAGGGACATAATCCATATCCAGGTCCTCAGGGGACATAGCAAGGTACAGAAAATATACAAGCCAAAATATAAGCAGTACAGCAAATAATGAGAATAATAGGGTAAGTATGTAATCATCTGTGTGAAATGCAAGAGAGAGAGAGAGAGAGAGAGCATCAATAGTACTCAGGTTGAAACAACTACAAGCTCTGTGTAGGAGAGCCGGTAGCAGTGATATCATGAGGTGGTATAGCTCAGCGGGAGACTGAGTAGCCGGCATAATATAGTCAACCTGTAGCTTGTGGGTCTCTCCAGCAATAGATGAAACAATAAGGGAACACTAAATAACCAGCTAAGTGATATGCAAGATAAGAGCAGCACTAGAACTCAGGCTGAAGCCACTACAAGTTCTGTGTCGGGGAGCCGGTAGCAGCAGTAATAATGAGTAATGGGCCAAGCTCGGGCTTCAGAGTCTTGTGCCTCACAATAATAGGGGTTTATATATATGCTCAGCCTGTAGCCTGTGTGTCTCTCCCCACCTAATGTAACCACGCATATCATGACCATAACGTCTCATGTCCATGTCAAGCGGGATCATAACTAATGCAACAAGTCATAAAGCATCTATGAATATAGTATCTCTGTCAAGTCATGTATCATATACAGAATCACCATGAATATCTCAGGAAGATCATGTCTCATGAATAGTGTCAAGTGTCCTGGGTCAAAGTGTACTTGATAAGACAAGTACGAGAAGATAAAGTGTCACGAATGTCCAGCTCTAGATAACAATACACAACACCGCGTACGGTATTGGCACCCGACTAATAATCGGACGCTAAGTACATCACACGGTCCTAGGCTAAGCATGTACAGCAATATAATGAAGCAAGAAAAGTATGTAACAATACTGTAGAGTTTGGCAAGGTACACTTGTCCGGTGTTTGAATACCAATAATTGTCCCTGTATCAGCGGATCCTGTGGGTACTCCTCCAAAAGCTGTAATAAACATCACCAACAGTCTCAGAAGATATCAAATAGCTAGAAACGCCTGTCTTTAAGTCCAATTTGGACACAAGGGCAAAAATGATATTTCTGGCCCAAAGCGGGGTCCACATGTGGGCCACTTTGCACCGAAAAGTGTGTCAGGGTCAAAGGTCTCCAAATTCCTTAAACTCAGTGTCAACAAGTCAGGAACGATGATATGAACCTAACGGAACTTCCATAATTGGATTCCGATGAGCCGATCACAAAATTGCCGGTCAAGTAGAGCCTGTGGGGCCCACGATACGCGATTTTGTCAACGTTCTCAGAATCGAATCAAACTTGGGTCACGAGACCAGCGTATTTCTACGAGTCTGATGGCGTAAGTTTCGTCTCGATCCGACGTGTGTACACAAAGTTACAGCGTATTCCAGAATGGACGGATACGGGATGTTGTCGGCGGATACGCGTTAATTCCGGGGTGCACGCACATTCGAATCGGCTTCTGCGAAATCCCACATGTCCGTATCAACGTCGCGTACGTTTCGGTAAAGATCGCGTGCGACCAAGTCGTCCCGTTTGGCAGGGCGTACTCAGTTCCGGGATAAAATATGGCGTTGTTTTTCCTGTTTTTGGATCGCGGTTTGCGATCACCACAGGACGCGATGAACCGAGCGGGTTGCACGGGCACCGAGAGGGTTATACAGTCTACGCGTTGTAACAGACGGAATCGAAAACGGGTTTACGAGGAGAGAGAAAACAATACCTGAACAGGGCTCCGAGAAGTCTGAATCTCACGTGTCCGAGGGTACTGTTCGTGTCCTGGTCGAGAGTTCCTGTGTCCGTGTGTCTGTCGTGAGTCCAGGCTAGGGTCCTGATCTGGAGACAGTGGGGTGGCGCTCGGGAGAAGGAAGTCGCTGGCCGCGGGGAGACGGAGGGAGAGCTGCTCTGTCGGGCAAGGCGGAGTCGTCGAGAGTTCGTCTCCGGTGAAGTCGGGGTTAGGTTGGGGATCGATGAGGGAGGAGGCAGATAACGGAGAAGGGGGAGTCGATGGGTGGTCGTCCGGCTGTTCGGAGGATCGAGCGGCGGCCTGGCGGCAGCGGCGAAGAGGAGTTCGGGGAAGAGGGAGATGAGGGCGGACGCGGGCGGCGCTCGCGGGAGTCGAGGGGATGAGAGTGAAGTCGGGTCGGCTGGCCGTGGGAGAAGGGCAGAGGCGGAGGGCCTAGGGTTCAGACGAGGTAGTCGGAGGTAAGTGACGGCGCGGGTGGATTTCTAGGGTTGCGGCTGGGCACGCACGCCAAGGGGAAATTAAATACTTTACTACAGTAATTCCGGCGGGGCTAGGATTTCCCATCTGGGTTTCGAGTCCGGGTCGGGTTTGGCTCGGATCCGACCCGACCCGACCCAATATGCTAGTTGGCTTAGTTCAATCAGCGGCCTGGTTTGGTTTGGGTTGGTTTGGTTCAGATTTGGTTCAGTTTATATATCTAATAGTTTTTAGGGCTTTAAACGCGTTTCCGGAGTCCAATAAATTCACAAAAAAATATCCTATGTCCGGTTTTCCATTTTACACCATAATATATTATTTACATAATATTTTAACATCAATTAACTGTATTTAAAAATCCTTTGATCACAATTACCTTGGTTCTTTCCAAAAAAATATCGAAAATTGGGGAAAATTATATTTAAAATTATTCTAAAAAAATTAGGGTGTTTACACATTCCTAGGCTTGTTTGTGCGTCAAACCTCACTACTGGCATACTTGATGAAAGTGAGGCAAGTTCGCAGCTTGGGTACTTTCATTTGTGTGCCAATGATAGATTTATACGCCAACCTCCTGGCTCGTGCACTTCTATCATTATGTGCCAATATCCTAGAAGTGTGTTTTAGTATGATTTGTGTGTCACCTTTTGCTCGGAGCAATTTTGTACCAAAGTGCATCAGAACTGTCTGGATTAGTGATTTATGCGTCAAAACTCTTTTTGGTCATTTGTGCGCCAATAATCTTGTAAACCCTCTCGACCAAATTTAGATCTACTTGGCTTAGAGAGAGACTAGGGTAGTTTGGGGCCATTTAGAATTAGAACATGGTGTTTTAAATTAATGTACAAAAATTCGTATGCGTGCCTTGTCGTTGTTTAGATATTTGGAGCGCTACTCTAGCTTTTGCTTTCAAACAAATTTTACACACTTGACCTTGACGTGCCAGTCTTCCAATTTGACCTTTGGGTCACTCATAAATACCCTCTCTTGTGCTTCATTTTAGTTGCACAATATTCATTACAAGTATCTAATTTAAAATCCAAATAAATCCAATTTTGCATCTTTGTCCGTTCCAATCGAAATTGGAGACACAACCTCGACCCTTTTCTCGCAACCAAATTTATGATAATAATCTATTCTGAGTCTACTACGTCCATGATAATTGTGTCCCATCCAATTTAAATCCTATGCACTTCCTATTAATTAAAGAACACCATTGACACTAATTTTAACTAAATTGGTGCAATGACACAACCTAACCCAAAACTAGACCCAACACTAACCTAAACCCCCACTCACACCCTTATGGTTCATATAAAATACCACACACCAAATTTTTCCTCTATATCACACCAAACATGGATTCCACCCACATTCAATTATTTTTTCCTATTATGTAAATACCCAAACATTATGGACCTAAGTATAAATATAATGCTATATGGCAATCCCCTATAGGAGCAAACCAAATAAAAGAAACCCCATGGCATGCTTGACCGGTCATGTGCCCCACTTTTTTCTCCTTTATTTGCATGCGATCATTCATCATAACCTACAATCAATCTCTACCCTCCATTCAAATTCCAGCACATCACCTCCACCCATTCCCTCATAAAAAACTACCCTATCCTTGTGAACCTAGCCGACCCTAATCCCAATGCTCCCCCTCTTCATAAAATACACATCTTCCCTATATCCCCACTTATCATTCTTTTTCTCCTTTCCTTCAACTTCTTTTTTAGCTTCACCACCATCACCACCCGCCGGAGCACACCCCCCATCGACCGGAGCTCATCCACCTCACTGCCACCGTCAACCACCATCTCTTCCTCCTTCTCCACGACAGCTACCGCCAACCACCATCACCTTCTCCACCCTCACCACTATCACCTCCAACACAGCCACCACCATTCCCATATCCTCCTCCTTCTCCACAACAGCCACGACCAACTACCATCACGTCCGCCACCCTTACCACCATCACCTCCAACGCAGCCACCACCATTCCCATCTCCTCCTCCTTCTCTATGATAGCCACCGCCAACCACCTCCCCGACCTCCTCTTCCACTCCACCACGACCACCACTAGCTTTACCACCATCACCACCTGTCGGAGCACCCACCACCACCACCAGCAAGCTGTTGCCGCTGCTGCGACTGCGTACGCTGCTGCTGCAACAGACCGAGAACAGTCCCCCTCCTAGCCGAGCACCTCCATCCTGAGTTCCTCCCTCCTTCCATCTGAGCTCCTCCTTCCCACTATAGGTAACAACTACATAATTATCATCATCTCTTTCTACTCCATCTACTTCTATATCAACTTCTTTATCTTCTTTGTAATGAAAGTACTTGATCTCCTTGCAATATAACCTCCATTATATGTCCATAAATTCGAGATTAAATTATGTGTTGAAAATAGGTAAAATACCATGCTAGTGTCACGCCCCGATCTCCCGCAGGCAAATCGACCGTTCCCGCTAGGCGAGAATTATCGTGCCAGCGCTCCCGCGGAACGATCGCTTTGACCCATCCGGGCGTGATGCCGCACGAGCGTTAGCCACGCCCGTGCAAGGCCGTGGTTCGTTGGCTGGCGGTAAGAGTTCTAAGCCACAGAGTCACACAGATTGTCCGAGTACAGCGGAATGTATAAACGCATAAGCGAATGGTAACAAGTTCACTGAGTTGACAGTAGCGGAAGCATTGAAACACAAGTTAAAGTAAATCAAGCTCTTTTTATTCATATTGAAACAAGTGTTACAGGCGGCATATAGCCGAGATTACAAGTCGCTCAAGCTCTCTCCCTGAAACATAAAAGCGTGCCAAGGGGCTACATTTATGGATGATATACAGGAAATGTTCAGGCGATGTTCAGGCGATGTTCTAACATTATGTCTTGTATATGTGCTTCAGTTCCGGACGCAGCATTCCAAGGCTTCTGAGTTGAACTCCATGCCTTAGCTCGCATGAAGGAGGCATCCGCACCGAACGAGGTTCTCCCGCACCCTGCAAGCAATCTGGTGGGTTATCAGTACATGAATGCACTGGTGGGGAGGCTACTCGCCCGCTCGACAAATCCAAACACGTAGTACAGGTTTCGTGCCCAACTATTTAGTTGTCTTTCTAGTTGTCTTTCTAGTTGTCGTAGGATTAGTTTCATGCAAGATTTGAATAGCCTAACTCGTGTGGCAGTGCGCCGTACGATATAAGAGAAAACACGGTGAGACTTACCAACTTACCAATCCTTCCCTGTCCAAGGCAAACCAATGTTAAATTCCAAGCAGAAACATGTATAAGCATTCAGGAGGCATGGCATATGCAAGCACTACGTTATGAGTGAGATTACGCTATGGGTGCACGGGTTACAGGAAATATCAGGTGTGTTGCATACGATGATCAAGTGCTCTTTATGCACAAGTGTTGTTATATCATGATCGTTCAGGTGTTCAGTTCTTCTCGATTCGGTGCAATGACTCGCACGCGGATAGCCGCTAAGCGAGGATGACTGATCTATATGAACATGAGGTCACTGGCACGACGCCATAGTGGACGGTGTAGTCTCTTGTCGGAATGGTGTGCAAGCAAAATAGGAGGCATTGCACCATATCCCGCTCGAAGCAGACGACTACTCAGGAGTTTCGTCCGGATCGGATCGGTGCTAATGCCCCAGCAACCGTCCGCGGAACTAAAATCTTGTTTTTCCAAGTTGTCCTGTGACCAGGCAAGTCTCTAATCTTCAGGGTCTGTGGTCAGACACAGGAACAAGTTCGAAGCAGGATATATATATATATATATATATATATATAGAACAAGTTTCATGGAACGAGTTCAAGTCAGGATATATATATATATATATATATATATATATGGAACTTGTTGAGGCAGGATCAGGATTACTCTCAATGTTGAGTATCGGCTCCACGAGCCATTTGATTTAGTACAGGACAGTATTGCTCCACGAGCTGGGATTTGGGATCAATGAATTGGTTCAAGTTCCCTGGTTCGGGAATTGCCTTAGCGACCTAACGGTCCCAGGTACATTCAGGTTTATTCATGCATGGAACAACTATCAGGTAGTCTTCCAAGGAGAACCTAAATGAATGCATGACAAGCAAAGTGTTTCACGGTCTGGCATAGTTATGCAGCAAGCATTGAAACTAGTCAATACATAAAAGCAGGCAAGCATGCACTTGTATAACTTAAGCATTCAAGTTCGCTCGGGCCCGAAGGTAAGCCGAGCAAAACCGTACGGGGCCTTTCCAAGCAATGTTATCTATGGTCGTGCAGTGTAGGAAGTTAACAGTGCACTACTGAATATACATACAAGTCATCCTACTCAAGGCATAGCGGGTCTAGTTGCCCAAGGCAAAAGTAGCATGCAAGGGTCTGAATATATAAGCAATATTTTATTTCTATGTTCTAGCATAAGTAATACAAGTTGGGATTATTTCCTTAGCTAGGTGCGTTGTATTCTTATTAGCATGCAGGGGATGATTCACCTAGCGACTAGCATGTATCATTCCGTATTTTATGTGTGCTGGCAAAACAAAGACAAGTTTACCGTAGCCACCCACCTTAGCGATGATCCACCTCGGTCGAGTGATACTGTGAGCGAGCCTCTGAAAGCCTAAGCCGAACTCCTGTAGGGACAAAGTCTGGATATCCTTGCCTCAAACAAGTTGCCTCGCTGAGTAAGACAGGTCAGAACGTTTGTACTTTGCCGTTTGAATCGGCAGTCCGCTTGAGCGGAACGGGGTATTACATTATCCACCACTCAGAAAAAGTCTCGTCCTCGAGACTTCCTGAGGGCAAGCCATACTATCGAATTTTTGAATCTAGCCCAAGCGTAGCTATCGGTACCACTAGATCCATCGGAACACAATCCCCTACTCGATGCTTACGTCGTTGCGTGTATACTGAGTCAGTCTCATTTGCGCCTTGGCGTGGGACAAGTTTCTTAACACGAGGCACGTTTCAATCGATCTTGGATAGCGATCTAAGGCTGAGGTAAACTTATACAAGTCGTTATGCTTGTTCAGAAGAATTTTCACTTGCACTAGCATTTGAGATCAGCATATCGCGTGTCTGGATCGTGCACATATTCGAAGCGTCCCTCAAACACATGCATGTCAACCAACTTAGCGATAGCGAAGTCTTAGCACTCGAGTTTCACATTTCTTAAGTCTTGGATCGTGCACATATTCGAAGCGTCCCTCAAACACATGCAGTCAACCAAACTTAGGGATAGTGAAATTGGACAAGCTACTTGCGAAAATCTTAAGGGTTTTATCCAATCCCATATCATTTCTATTTCAACCAAGTATTTGCACTACCGTTAAACACGATCAATCTGATACCGACTAGCGTCCATCCATTTGGGTCAACTTAGCGTACGTTATCGTTTCCAAGTCTAACCCTAAGTCTTGCTGCCCCAGTTGTGATAATTTATACAAGCAATATGGTAAGGTCGGTAGCACATGTTCATTCGCTCGGCACAGGATTGTCTGCCTATCACTAGGTCAGCTCACAAGGTCATAGGTACATGTTCAAGCATATCGTGATTCATCGTACAAATTTATCGCACGATGCTCGTCCCAATTCCTAGGGTCAAACCATTATTCATTTACAGGGGGTATTCTACCCAAGCTCGTTTCACTCAAATTTCTAAACATCGAGCACAAATTTACCTACTCTCATTAACACGTTGTTTGCATGGGGGACGAGTCCGTTCAATAAAATCCAATATATATCCAAGTTGCAGGATAAGCCTAGTGGTTTGCATATTCTACCTCCTCCAATATATTTTGATAGAATCATATCCATTCCAAGCCTAGACCACCAAGTCAAGATTCAATTCTAAACCTTAGATTATTTCTCTAAGTCGTTCAACCTGATTCACGTATTCGTTCACAAAAACCATCAAACATGATTTATCTCAGGTTCAAAGCTAACTAATCAATTGAAACATTTCCAATCACTTGCATTCCAAGTTCATACTCTTATCGTGTCGAACCAGAAGTCAAGACGATCCATAAGTTGTCACGCCTCGGTCTTCCGCAAGTTCGATCATCAACATTGGACGTGAGATCATCACGTCAACGCTCCCGCTGGATAATCGTCCTAATCCGGGCGTGACGCATGTGCGGCATAGAGTTATGCTCGTACAAGACAAGAATATTTGAATATTATGGCTATCTTCGACACGATCGAGACACCTTATCCTTTAACCTTTTAATTCCTTCCAACTGTATATCCACTAAGTCAAATCCGTTTATGCAGTGACTATAGTTTATCTTGCAAAATCATCCAACTTCGGTATTACCGTTCAACACTTCCGTCTACTTATGCCATTTCTCAAGAAACAAGTTTCTATATTCGAGCCCAAGTCGTTTCCATTTTAATACGTTCCATTCATCGAGTTTGTTCAGAATAATCGCTGAACATGTTCCCTTGAGTCCGATCATCCCCGCCGTACGCGAATCACCACGCCGGTGCTCCCGCAGGATAACCATTCTCGTTAGGACTAATTTCGAGAGTTACCTTTCCAAACTCGATTTCAAGATTGTTCTTACAAACATCAAGCCAGTTCCATTATCGCTTATATCTCTCATCGAACCACAGTATTCATTCTCGGGCTAACTTATATTGAGCGATATTGTACTTAAGTTCAATCCTTTGGTTTCAATCCGAAATCGCTCGCACGATTCTCTAATTTCCAATAAGTTTTTCTTAACCAAGATATTGGTTTCCATTTCCGAGAATTTCTATTCGATATAAGCCTTATCATTTACTCAAGTTATTCTCAATATCGTTCAGTCTGAATATCGCACGGGTTATGGATCCATTTGGACAGACTTCTCTCTCGGCTTTAACGGCGACGAAAATGTTCTCCGAGAGGCTTTCCTTTCTGCTTTATTGTGGCCATTTCTAAATGATCCATCCACCACTCTGAATCAAGTTATTCTATCAAGTTCTTAATCGGTGCTCGCATTATCATTTAGCTTACTCACTAACTCGTTCCACAATTTCTAGCATGATATTCAGGTTTCGCCTGATAGAATCTAATCTCCTTATATATGTTCAGGATTGATAATCATCCAAGCAACCATATTTGATTATGTCTTCCAACATGAATTATCGTTCAAGCTATTTTCCATAACCAAGCAAGATTCTTAATATTCGCCTAAGCGATAAATCCGATGAAGTCTATCGATTTGCAGCTCTAAGTCTGACTTGTATCATTCTTGAACGATATCCAAATCTCGTTTATAACTGGCTTGCACCAAAGGATCTTGGTGTACGATATTCTACACAACTTAGCCGAAAGGCTGAGTGCATAGCTAACCGTTCAGAAAATATTCGTTTTCGCACTAACCAGTTGGGTAAACATGTATAGGCATTACGGGTTGCACATAATGCACGAGTCTAGCACAAATCTAATCCCATAAGGACTAGTACAGGTTGGCCCAAAGGCCCTTGCAACATAATTTCATACAGGCAATCATACCATTCAAATGCAACTATTTGAAAGTATTTAGACTTATTGTTTGGAACATCCCATCGAGGCATTGAGAGAGTGTGTGCACATAACCCACGAACGAGCTTTCGAAACAAAGATAATAGAAACGAAGTTCAAAGACGTATAAGCCGGGCTCTGATATAAATCTGTCACGCCCCGATCTTCCGCAGGCAAATCGGCCGTTCCCGCTAGGCGAGAATCACCGTGCCAGCGCTCCCGCGGAACGATCGCTTTGACCCATCCGGGCGTGATGCCGCACGAGCGTTAGCCACGCCCGTGCAAGGCCGTGGTTCGTTGGCTGGCGGTAAGAGTTCTAAGCCACAGAGTCGCACAGATTGTCCGAGTGCAGCAGAATATATAAACGCATAAGCGAATGGTAACAAGTTCACTGAGTTGACAGTAGCGGAAGCATTGAAACACAAGTTGAAGTAAAGCAAGCTCATTTTATTCATATTGAAACAATTGTTACAGGCGGCGTATAGCCGAGATTACAAGTCGCTCAAGCTCTCTCCCTGAAACATAAAAGTGTGCCAAGTGGCTACATTTATGGATGATATACAGGAAATATTCAAGCGATGTTCAGGCGATGTTCCAATATTATGTCTTGTATATGTACTTCAGTTTCGGATGCAGCGTTCCAAGGCTTCTGAGTTGAACTCCATGCCTTAGCTCGCACGAAGGAGGCATCTGCACCGAACGAGGTTCTCCCGCACCCTACAAGCAATCTGGTGGGTTATCAGTACATGAATGCACTGGTGGGGAGGCTACTCGCCCGCTCGACAAATCCAAACACGTAGTACAGGTTTCGTGCCCAACTATTTAGTTGTCTTTCTAGTTGCCTTAGGATTAATTTCATGCAAGATTTGAATAGCCTAACTCGTGTGGCAGTGCGCCGTGCGATATAAGAGGAAACACGACGATACTTACCAACTTACCAATCCTTCCCTGTCCAAGGCAAACCAATGTTAAATTCCAAGCAGAAACATGTATAAGCATTCAGGAGGCATGACATATGCAAGCACTGCGTTATGAGTGAGATTACGCTACGGGTGCACGAGTTACAGGAAATATCAGGTGCATTGCATATGATGATCAAGTGCTCTTTATACACAAGTGTTGTTATATCATGATCATTCAGGTGTTCAGTTCTTCTCGATTCGATGTAATGACTCGCACGCGGATAGCCGCTAAGCGAGGATGACTTATCTATATGAACATGAGGTCACTGGCATGGTGCCATAGTGGACGGCATAGTCTCTTGTCGGAATGGTGTGCAAGCAAAACAGGAGGCATTGCACCATATCCCGCTCGAAGCAGGCGACTACTCAGGAGTTCCGTCCGGATCGGATCGGTGCCAGTGCCCCAGCAACCGTCCGCGGAACTAAAACCTTATTTTTCCAAGTTGTCCTGTGACCAGGCAAGTCTCTAATCTTCAGGGTATGTGGTCAGACACAGGAACAAGTTAGAAGCAGGATATATATATATATATATAATAAGTTTTATGGAATGAGTTCAAGTCAGGATATATATATATGGAACTTGTTGAGGCAGGATCAGGATTACTCTCAATGTTGAGTATCGACTCCATGAGCTATTTGATTCAGTACAGGACAGTATTGCTCCACGAGCTGGGATTTGGGATCAATGAATTGGTGCAAGTTCCCTGGTTCGGAAATTGCCTTAGCGACCTAACGGTCCCAGGTACATTCAGGTTTATTCATGCACGGAACAACTATCAGGTAGTCTTCCGAGGAGAACCTAAATGAATGCATGACAGGTGTCACTACCACATTTTAGGAAAAAGGGTATTTTAGTAATTTCCTATTTAAATAAATTTTGTGCATGGTAAATAATTTTTGTTGTATTATTTAATTGTTGTTGGATGTTATTTAATTATTTTGGACTTATTTTAGTGGACCCAACTAGTGTAGTTTGGACCCATGGACCAACATGAATTAAATAGTTAGATTTGGCCCATTTAGAAAGCCCATAGTTAAGGAGATGGATTAAATTAATTAAGTGATTAGACTAGAAGCTTCCTTCCTTAATTATTTCTTCATGAGAGGCCCCAAGGGGTACATTGGATATTTTACAATTGCTTGGGAGAGGGGCAAGGCCGGCCTATTAAAAGAGGGGGGAAATTTCTCTCTCCTCTCATTCTCATTCCAAATCTAGATCTAGAATTTCCCACTCCTAAATTTCCTCCATTCCCATTCCAATTCCCTACCAAATTTATTCCAAATTCTTCCCAATTAACCATTAGAGAAGGAGGAAGCAAGGATCTAGAAGAAGGAAGCAAGGATCTACAAAGAGGAGCAAGGATCTACAATTTGGAAGCAAGTTCTTCTCAATTGGAGGTTTCATTGGGAATCCATCTCCCAATAGGTATAATTCAGATTTTCCCATTTAAATAGCTTCTAAATCTGAGATTTAATCATGTAAAATCAACCTATATGTATGTACTACCCATAGGACTTTGTTTTGTGTTCATAGGAGACCCATGGAGAAAGTTATGGTACTTTTGTGTTAATTTTGTTGGAATTCCGAATTTACATTTTGTTGTGTGTATCAATTGATCCTATAGATCAATTGGACATGAGCTTATGTGTTTGGGGCTAGTGTCGTATCTATAATTTCGTACATGTGGTTCGTATCCCAACTATTTGGTGATACGTGTCATTTTGGGGGTTTTCCCTCCGACACGGGGCTTCGAACATGTCGTATTTTGACACAGACACATAGATCTACTTTTGACACTTTGATTTATTCATAAATATTATTTGTGATTTATTTGTATCCTTCGGGGTACAATTGGTTGTGTGTTGGACTCGTGTCACATGCGTATCCTAGATCTAGTGGGATACGGTGTGATACTCTCCAATTGTGTGGATTTTTGAATAGATCTAATTATGTATGGTTTAAATTATTCAATTATAATTAGTAAATATATATAGATATTATATATTTATTTTGTGTATTTATTATAGTAATTATTGTAGCATAGATCTATATATTTTTTTGTGTGCTAATATGATGTACAAATATAATATGTAGCTTTCTTGCATGTAATTATATATGTACTTATGTTAATAGTATAAATTATACACAAATGTTTTATAAAATATATTTATGTGTTTAATTGTGTAATTATATTATTTATAATTATTATGTAATTATTTTTATATTAATGTATATATTTTAGGTGTGCTTCTAGCCATGTAAAATATGAACATTAATATGTGCATGTGTTGTAACTATTAGTATTTAATTATAAGTTTATATGTGCATATATATATAAGTATATAATTATTTATTTATATATATGTATTATAATTATTATTGCATATATATATTTATATATATATATATATATATTTTTATTTTTATTTATTTTGGTGACAGTGGTTTCTATGACAGTGAAACTGTCATTATTTGGTCTGAACAGCAGCCGCTGTACAGTGGTCAGCATTAATGACAGATCTGTCATTAATGCTGCGGCAGTTTTGAGCGGCAACCTTTCAGCGATGTTTTTTTGTGACAGTTTGAAACTGTCAGCAAACTGTGACAGCAGCGGTTTTGTATATGGAGTTTCTGCGACGAATTTTCAGTGACAGTCAAGACTGTCACTATTAAACCTGTTTTTATTTTATCTTGTTTTGTTCACTATTTTCAGTGACGCTTTGACAGTTTTAAATTATATTTTATATATTATTATTGTATATATATATATATGTGTATATATATGTGTTTTGTATAATATTTGTAATAATATATTATGTTATTTGTATACATATTGGTTTGTATATATATTATTTTAGGGTATATATTATTTGTATTAGTAGTATACTTTGTGTGAGTATGATTTGGGATCTAATTTTTATTCCTAAATTATTGTATTTTATTTCTATATTATTTATATAGATTTCTTGTGAGGTTGACCTTGGTTTGACTTTAGTTGACTTTAGAGTTGACCATAGTTGATTTTTGACTTAGAATTTATTTATTGACCTAGGAGTTGACTAGTTTTGACTTGTTCTCTTTTCGAGACCTTGTTTTAATGTGGTATTCCATATCTAGGTCTTCGAGGCACCGAGTCAGACATCTGTGAGACTGTTCTTTGGATTTCAGGCGAGTACATTCTCTGATAGTTTCTCATTTATGATATCATCTATGTTCGTTGTATCTAGTGTAGATTTACATGTTTCTCTCGACACTATGGTTACACGGATTGGTATATCCGGATCTCGTCATGAGATGTTATTCCTTGGTATATGGTGTATATGGTGCAAGTATTGTTTCATTGGTTATCTTGTACATGTACAGACACCGATTCTCGGGGAGACTAGCTATCTTCTTGGGGAATCTAGTGCCATAGCATACCGTGGTTGGATCTATTATACCAGATGGGGGTGGGGAGTATTAGTATAGATATGTGATCAAATCCATATTGAATAAAGTATTGGTAAGCGAATAGTGTTGATCATGCACCGCACGTATGATTAGCCAGGCCGCATTGTATCTTGCCCAAGCCGATCACATGTTAAGCTAGTACTCACACACTTAGTCATTAGTATTATTGTTTCATTGGCATATTGTTCATTATTGTATTTCTTTCCAGTATTTCCTTATTGTCTATATATCTCTTGTATCTATTTTGTGCATCTTGTTTATCCACAGCTATTTACTGTTACATAATTTTTATCATGCATTAGAACTGCTGTTAGAGATGTACTCTGCTCCTTTCCTGACTGGATATATTTTCCAGATGACACTGAGGAGTACCCTACCTATTATGGACTCCAGGATGTTGTGGGTTTAGATTCGGAGACCCTGGCTCAAGAGGGACTTATCCCAACTGAGACAGTTGACCCTGGAGTGTAGCTTGTAGTATGATAGTATTCTTTTGTACTGGATTTGTCTCCAGCTTATTTTTGTTACTCTTCAGACTCATTGATGTATTATTTTAAACTCATAAGTTGATGACTATTCTATTCTTATCTGATCCGTGTTCATTCTATCTTAGTTCTGTGATTGAGTACACTATCTTTTGGTGGTTCATTATATTAGATAGACTTTCTAGACAGCGTTCTACTGCCGATTCTGCGGCGTAGGCTGGGCGTTGTTTCCGACTAGTACCCTTACCCCGGGTGCGGGTCGTGACACGTTTTTGGTGGTGGCCCATGCAGGTCTAGCTTCACAAGTATGTGATATCGTGGTAGTGCGACAATTTAGTTGTACTACTGCGAGCCTGCAATAGGATATAGGATATAGGCTGAGATACTCAATCACATCTAGAAAAATTCTTTTGATTCAACTATTCTCCTTTGATATTGATACTTGATCTCTTAAACTGTCCTTTCCTTGATGTCTTACATCTTGTGCCATATTGATTCTTTCTTTCGCTTTGTCTCAGGATGCCGTCTAAGACTAGATCATAGCAGGGGAGAGCAGCTTCTGAGAGGTCTGCGACATCCCGAGGGCCTGCACCAGTCACTTCTCCGGTGATTGGAGTGTCAGCTGCTTTCGGAGGTCCACCACCTACTCAGAGGACTATGCCAGCTGTATCTGAGGGGCTTCCACCTCCACCTCCTGTGCCAGCAGAGGCATCACAGATGTTTACACTGTTTCGTGAGATGCTCGAGGCACAGAGGGCTCAGTCAGAGGCACATCAGAGGCAGACCGACGTTCTACGGCAGGGCATCGAGAGTGCTCATCAGCTTGCCCGTGCTGTAGTTGAGAGAGGAGTTCTGATCCAGCAGCAGGTTGTTCCTCAAGTTGCTCAGCTTCGGCCAGGCAACATTCAGGACTTCAAGAAACTGGAGCCTAGGGTTTTCAAAGGGACGGAGGGCATCGTCTATGCTGATGATTGGCTCGAGGACATTGAGCGTCTTATGAGGGTGTTCCGTCTTTCTGAAGATCTGAAGGTTGAGGCGGTAGGACTTCAACTGTTCGATGTCGCTCGCACTTGGTTCAGGAATGAGCCGGTTCTAGTTGACGCAGGACAATCTTGGGAGGTATTCAAGGACCTTTTCAAGAAGAAGTTTTTCGCTCGGATAGACAAGCTTGACTTGGGGAGACAATTTGAGAGTCTCATTCAGGGAAGCATGTCTGTGGAGGAATACGCTGCGGAGTTCGGTAGGTTGAGCCGATTTGCAGAGTACTTGGTGAGGGAGCCGGAGGTTCGAGCTATTCGTTTCCGAGAGGGTCTAAACTGGGAGGTAAAGATTCTCATTCCGTCTTTTTATGAGACATACTCGGAGATACTTGCGGAGGCACGCAAGGTTGAGCGGGATCTGGGTTTGAAGACCAAGAGAGACCGTGATTCTTTTCTGGGGGCCAACGGCAGTGCAGTATCTGCCAAACCTCCTCATTTCCAGTCCAGACCTTTCCAGCAGCCACAGCAGAACCAGACTCCAGCTAGAGCGCCTTTTCACTAGGCACCTCAGCAGTAGAGGCAGTTACAGCAAGCCCCATGCAACTTCTGCAAGAAACCCGGCCACATCTGGGAAGTTTGCAGGAGGAGGCTAGGAGTTTGTTTGTATTGTGGTACTGAAGGGCATCAATCGAGGGAGTGTCCTCATCGTGCAGTTCAAGGAACAGCTCCAGCTCCGAGGACACAGACGAGACCACCTGCAGCACAGCCGAGGGGACCGCTTCCGACACAGCAGCAGCGTTTTGTCCAGCATCAACAGCAGGGAGGTGCTCGGCAGGGACGAGCGTTTGCTATGACCGTCGAAGAGGAGAAACCCACAGGAGATGTCATCGCAGGTTCTATTCTTCTTGATTCCATTCCAGCTTTAGCTTTGTTTGATAGTGGTGCTTCCCATAGTTTTGTATCTATTTCTTTTGCTCTGAAGCATGGTTTGGTAGCTGAGTCTTTGCTTAGGACTTGCAAGATCATGACCGGGGGAGGCATTATCCTGGTTAATGATATTTGCAAGGATCGAAGAGTTACTCTGGGAGGCCGGG
This sequence comes from Iris macrosiphon, assembly GCA_036927795.1. NCBI lineage: Eukaryota > Viridiplantae > Streptophyta > Magnoliopsida > Asparagales > Iridaceae > Iris > Iris macrosiphon. The sequence continues at coordinate 165,263,221 of JAYESA010000008.1, read as the reverse complement.
AGTTGAGTGCGTGTCTACTTGTAATGCCACTTCCAAGCTATGACATTGTACTTGGGATGGATTGGTTGAGTAGGCACCGTGCTAGCATAGACTGTAGAGGAGGTAGAGTTTTGTTTGGTCCGCCAGGAGAGCCAGAGTTCGAGTTTACTAGAGGAGCTGCGGAGCAGGAAGAAGGCATTATTTGTGGAGCTATGGTAGAAGACAAGGAGTTGCCACATCCGTTGATAGCAGAATTCTTGGATGTGTTTCCTGAGGAATTGCCAGGATTGCCACCAGATCGAGATGTTGAATTTTCTATAGACTTGGTGCCAGGTACAGAACCAATTTCGCAACATGTCTATAGAGTAAACAACAGCGAGCTGGTCGAGTTGAAGAAGCAGGTGGACGAATTGCAGGATAAGGGATTTATCAGATCGAGTTCTTCACCATGGGGAGCCCCGGTATTGTTTGTACCGAAGAAGGATGGATCGGTGCGCATGTGCATTGATTACAGGGCTTTGAATAATCTCACTATCAAGAATAAGTATCCTTTGCCACGGATTGATGATCTGTTTGATCAGTTGAGTGGTGCGAAGGTATTTTCTAAGATAGATTTGAGATCAGGCTACCATCAAGTGAAGGTGAAGCTGGAGGACATACCGAAGACTGCTTTTAGAACTCGGTATGGTCAGTACGAGTTTATGGTGATGCCGTTTGGTTTGACTAATGCACCGGCGGTATTTATGAACTTGATGAACAAGGTGTTCCACCAGTACCTTGACAAGTTCGTGGTGGTGTTCATCGACGACATACTCATATACTCGAGGACACCGGAGGAGCATGAGGAGCATTTGAGGATTGTGTTGGATGTGCTGAGGAAGGAGAAGCTGTATGGAAAGTTGTCCAAATGTGAGTTTTTCTTGGACAAAGTAGAATTCTTGGGGCATGTTGTGACTGGTGATGGTATTTCAGTGGATCCGAAGAAGATTTCAGCAGTGGAATCTTGGAAGACTCCGAGTTCGGTAGCAGAGATCAGGAGTTTCTTGGGATTGGCAGGCTATTACAGGAAGTTTGTGCAAGATTTTTCGAGGATTGCCGAGCCGATGACCAGACTCACAAGGAAGGATGTGGAGTTTGTTTGGACGGAGGATTGTCAGGTTGCTTTTGAGGAGTTGAAGAAGAGGTTGACGTCTGCTCCTATTTTGACGTTGCCATCAGGGTCCGGAGGTTTCATTATTTATAGTGATGCATCGGGGAAGGGTTTAGGTTGTGTTCTTCAGCAGCATGGGAAAGTGATTGCCTATACATCCAGGCAATTGCGTCCTCATGAAAAGAACTATCATACCCATGATTTGGAGTTGGCAGCTGTCATATTCGCCCTGAAGTTGTGAAAATATTATTTGTACGGAGAGCGTGTGGAGATCTTCACAGACCACAAAAGCTTGAAGTACGTTTTCACGCAGAAGGAGTTGAACATGAGGCAGCGTCGGTGGTTGGAATTGATGAAGGATTTTGATATCTCTTTGCAATATCATCCTGGGAAAGCCAATGTAGTTGCCGATTCTTTGAGCAGGTATCAGGTAGCTATGTTCCTGACGCAGGATCGATATCTGTTGGAGGACTTGGAGAGCTTGGGCATTGAGGTGATTGTTCCTGGGTGTGCTATGCAGATGTGGGAATTGCAGATACACTCAGATTTGATGGACAGGATCAAGGCAGCACAGTATGATGATGTATCTTTGAGGAGTATCAGAGCTCAGGTGAGAGCAGGATTGGAGGATGATTTCACTATTGCAGAGGATGGATCCTTGAGGCATGGAGTTAGATTGTGTGTGCCTAGTGGGGATTTGCGCGAGGAGGTGTTGCAGGAAGTGCATCGCTCTCAGTATTCCATACATCCAGGTGCTAACAAGATGTATCGGGATATGCGAGAGTGTGTGTGGTGGTATGGCATGAAGAGGGAAGTGGCACAGTTTGTATCCAGATGCTTAGTGTGCCAGCAGGTGAAAGCCGAGAGGCAGAGGCCAGGAGGGTTACTTCAGCCATTACCCATTCCAGAGTGGAAGTGGAAACACATTACTATGGATTTTGTGTCCGGACTTCCACGATCTCCAGGAGGGAAAGACGCAATTTGGGTCATTGTTGATAGATTGACCAAGTCGGCCCACTTTTTGCCTTTCAAAGTGGGTTTGTCTACGGAGAAGCTGGCAGAGATGTATGTGAGACAGATCATTAGGATACATGAAGTTTCCGTCAGCATAGTCTCAGATCGAAATAGTCGTTTCACTTCTCATTTCTGGAGGAGTTTGCAGGAGAGTTTGGGCACTCAGCTCAAGTTCAGTACTGCATATCATCTCCAGACAGATGGGCAGTCAGAGAGGACTATCCAGACTCTCGAGGATATGTTGCGCACTTGTGTACTAGATTTTGGGGGTTCTTGGGAGGACCATCTCCATTTGGTAGAGTTTGCTTACAACAACAGTTACCAGGCCAGTATAGAGATGTCACCTTTTGAAGCTCTATATGGTCGGAGGTGTCGTACTCTTTTGTCTTGGGACGATGTTGGAGAAAGAATTTTGCTTGGGCCAGAGATGGTTGTGGATGCAGCGGAGAAGGTTTATTTGATCAGAGACAGACTTCGAGTGGCGCAGGACAGACAACGGCATTGGGCCGATAGCCATCGGAGACCTTTGGAGTTTGAGGTATAGTTTAGATTTTGTTTGTGCTTGTTCTTTTTTGTTATAGATTAAGTTCTTAAGATGGTGTTTTGTTCTAGGTTGGTGTTTTGGTATTTCTGAGGATTTCTCCGACACGAGGCACGATTCGCTTCGGTGGAGGCGAAAAGCTTAGTCCGCGATTCATCGGACCTTTCACTATTCTAGAGAGGGTCGGTGTAGTTGCTTATAGACTAGACTTGCCACCTGCATTGGAGGGAGTGCACAACGTATTTTATGTGTCGCAGTTGAGACGATACGTGGCAGATCCTAGTCATGTATTGGATCACTCGGAGATAGAGGTGGACCCTACTCTTAGCTATCCAGAGCAGCCAGTTGAGATTCTAGATCGGAGAGAGAAGGTGCTGAGGAACCAGACTATTCCTTTGGTGCGCGTCGCATGGAGGTATCACTCTCCGGGGGAGTCTACCTGGGAGAGAGAGGATGACATGCGAGAGCGTTATCCATATTTGTTTGTACCTTGAGGTATGTTATTCTAGTTATGTTTTGTTCATTGTTATGTTCTGTTCATTAGTTAGTTGTGATTCTTTAGTTCTGTTTTGTGTTTTTCTGGAGGTAGTTTTCGTCTTTGAATTTCGAGGACGAAATTATTTTAAGGAGGGTAGACTTGTCACTACCACATTTTAGGAAAAATGGTATTTTAGTAATTTCCTATTTAAATAAATTTTGTGCATGGTAAATAATTTTTGTTGTATTATTTAATTGTTGTTGGATGTTATTTAATTATTTTGGACTTATTTTAGTGGACCCAACTAGTATAGTTTGGACCCATGGACCAACATGAATTAAATAGTTAGATTTGGCCCATTTAGAAAGCCCATAGTTAAGGAGATGAATTAAATTAATTAAGTGATTAGACTAGAAGCTTCCTTCCTTAATTATTTTTTCATGAGAGGCCCCAAGGGGTACATTGGACATTTTACAATTGCTTGGGAGAGGGGCAAGGCCGGCCTATTAAAAGAGGGGGAAAATTTCTCTCTCCTCTCATTCTCATTCCAAATCTAGATCTAGAATTTCCCACTCCCAAATTTCCTCCATTTCCATTCCAATTCCCTACCAAATTTATTCCAAATTCTTTCCAATTCACCATTAGAGAAGGAGGAAGCAAGGATCTAGAAGAAGGAAGCAAGGATCTACAAAGAGGAGCAAGGATCTACAATTTGGAAGCAAGTTCTTCTCAATTGGAGGTTTCATTGGGAATCCATCTCCCAATAGGTATAATTCAGATTTTCCCATTTAAATAGCTTCTAAATCTGAGATTTAATCATGTAAAATTAACCTATATATATGTACTACCCATAGGACTTTGTTTTGTGTTCATAGGAGACCCATGGAGAAAGTTATGGTGCTTTTTGTGTTAATTTTGTTGGAATTCTGAATTTACATTTTGTTGTGTGTATCAATTGATCCTATAGATCAATTGGACATGAGCTTATGTGTTTGGGGCTAGTGTCGTATTCATAATTTCGTACATGTGGTTCGTATCCCAACTATTTGGTGATACGTGTTATTTTGGGGGTTTTCCCTCCGACACGGGGCTTTGAACATGTCGTATTTTGACACGGACACATAGATCTACTTTTGACACTTTGATTTATTCATAAATATTATTTGTGATTTGTTCATATCCTTCGGGGTGCAATTGGTTGTGTGTTGGACTTGTGTCACATGCGTATCCTAGATCTAGTGGGATACGGTGTGATACTCTCCAATTGTGTGAATTTTTGAATAGATCTAATTATGTATGGTTTAAATTATTCAATTATAATTAGTAAATATATATAGATATTATATATTTATTTTGTGTATTTATTATAGTAATTATTGTAGCATAGATCTATATATTTTTTTGTGTGCTAATATGATGTACAAATATAATATGTAGCTTTCTTGCATATAATTATATATGTACTTATGTTAATAGTATAAATTATACATAAATGTTTTATAAAATATATTTATGTGTTTAATTGTGTAATTATATTATTTATAATTATTATGTAATTATTTGTATATTAATGTATATATTTTAGGTGTGCTTCTAGCCATGTAAAATATGAACATTAATATGTGCATGTGTTGTAACTATTAGTATTTAATTATAAGTTTATATGTGCATATATATATAAGTATATAATTATTTATTTATATATATGTATTGTGATTATTATTGCATATATATATATTTATATATATATATATATATATATATATATATATATATATATATATATATATATATATATATATATATATATATATATATATATATATATATATTTATATATTTATATTTATATTTATATTTATATTTATATTTATATTTATATTTATATTTTTATTTATTTTGGTGACAGTGGTTTCTATGACAGTAAAACTGTCATTATTTGGTCTGAACAACAGCCGCTGTACAGTGGTCAGCATTAATGACAGATCTGTCATTAATGCTGCGGCAGTTTTGAGCGGCAACCTTTCAGCGACGTTTTTTTGTGACAGTTTGAAACTGTCAGCAAACTGTGACAGCATCGGTTTTGTATATGGAGTTTCTGCGACAAATTTTCAGTGACAGTCAAGACTGTCACTATTAAACCTATTTTTATTTTATCTTGTTTTGTTCACTGTTTTCAGTGACGCTTTGACAGTTTTAAATTATATTTTATATATTATTATTGTATATATATATATGTGTATATATATGTGTTTTGTATAATATTTGTAATAATATATTATGTTATTTGTATACATATTGGTTTGTATATATATTATTTTAGGGTATATATTATTTGTATTAGTAGTATACTTTGTGTGAGTATGATTTGGGATCTAATTTTTATTCCTAAATTATTGTATTTTATTTCTATATTATTTATATAGATTTCTTGTGAGGTTGACCTTGGTTTGACTTTAGTTGACTTTAGAGTTGACCATAGTTGACTTTTGACTTAGAATTTATTTATTGACCTAGGAGTTGACTAGTTTTGACTTGTTCTCTTTCCGGGACCTTGTTTTAATATGGTATTCCATATCTAGGTCTTCGAGGCACTGAGTCAGACATCTGTGAGACTGTTCTTTGGATTTCAGGCGAGTACATTCTCTGATAGTTTCTCATTTATGATATCCTCTATGTTCGTTGTATCTAGTGTAGATTTACATGTTTCTCTCGACACTATGGTTACACGGATTGGTATATCCGGATCTCGTCATGAGATGTTATTCCTTGGTATATGGTGTATATGGTGCAAGTATTGTTTCATTGGTTATCTTGTACATGTACAGACACCGATTCTCGGGGAGACTAGCTATCTTCTTGGGGAATCTAGTGCCATAGCATACCGTGGTTGGATCTATTATACCAGATGGGGGTGGGGAGTATTAGTATAGATATGTGATCAAATCCATATTGAATAAAGTATTGGTAAGCGAATAGTGTTGATCATGCACCGCACGTATGATTAGCCAGGCCGCATTGTATCTTGCCCAAGCCGATCACATGTTAAGCTAGTACTCACACACTTAGTCATTAGTATTATTGTTTCATTGGCATATTGTTCATTATTGTATTTCTTTCCAGTATTTCCTTATTGTCTATATATCTCTTGTATCTATTTTGTGCATCTTGTTTATCCACAGCTATTTACTGTTACATAGTTTTTATCATGCATTAGAACTGCTGTTAGAGATGTACTCTGCTCCTTTCCTGACTGGATATATTTTCCAGATGACACTGAGGAGTACCCTACCTATTATGGACTCCAGGATGTTGTGGGTTTAGATTCGGAGACCCTGGCTCAAGAGGGACTTATCCCAACTGAGACAGTTGACCCTGGAGTGTAGCTTGTAGTATGATAGTATTCTTTTGTACTGGATTTGTCTCCAGCTTATTTTTGTTACTCTTCAGACTCATTGATGTATTATTTTAAACTCATGAGTTGATGACTATTCTATTCTTATCTGATCCGTGTTCATTCTATCTTAGTTCTGTGATTGAGTACACTATCTTTTGGTGGTTCATTATATTAGATAGACTTTCTAGACAGCGTTCTACCGCCGATTCTGCGGCGTAGGCTGGGCGTTATTTCCGACTAGTACCCTTACCCCGGGTGCGGGTCGTGACACGTTTTTGGTGGTGGCCCATGCAGGTATAGCTTCACAAGTATGTGATGTCGTGGTAGTGCGACAACTTAGTTGTACTACTGCGAGCCTGCAATAGGATATAGGATATAGGCTGAGATACTCAATCACATCTAGAAAAATTCTTTTGATTCAACTATTCTCCTTTGATATTGATACTTGATCTCTTAAACTGTCCTTTCCTTGATGTCTTACATCTTGTGCCATATTGATTCTTTCTTTCGCTTTGTCTCAGGATGCCGTCTAAGACTAGATCACAGCAGGGGAGAGCAGCTTCTGAGAGGTCTGCGACATCCCGAGGGCCTGCACCAGTCACTTCTCCGGTGATTGGAGTGTCAGCTGCTTTCGGAGGTCCACCACCTACTCAGAGGACTATGCCAGCTGTATCTGAGGGGCTTCCACCTCCACCTCCTGTGCCAGCAGAGGCGTCACAGATGTTTACACTGTTTCGTGAGATGCTCGAGGCACAGAGGGCTCAGTCAGAGGCACATCAGAGGCAGACCGACGTTCTACGGCAGGGCATCGAGAGTGCTCATCAGCTTGCCCGTGCTGTAGTTGAGAGAGGAGTTCTGATCCAGCAGCAGGTTGTTCCTCAAGTTGCTCAGCTTCGGCCAGGCAACATTCAGGACTTCAAGAAACTGGAGCCTAGGGTTTTCAAAGGGACGGAGGGCATCGTCTATGCTGATGATTGGCTCGAGGACATTGAACGTCTTATGAGGGTGTTCCGTCTTTCTGAAGATCTGAAGGTTGAGGCGGTAGGACTTCAACTGTTCGATGTCGCTCGCACTTGGTTCAGGAATGAGCCGGTTCTAGTTGACGCAGGACAATCTTGGGAGGTATTCAAGGACCTTTTCAAGAAGAAGTTTTTCGCTCGGATAGACAGGCTTGACTTGGGGAGACAATTTAAGAGTCTCATTCAGGGAAGCATGTCTGTGGAGGAATACGCTGCAGAGTTCTGTAGGTTGAGCCAATTTGCAGAGTACTTGGTGAGGGAGCCGGAGGTTCGAGCTATTCGTTTCCGAGAGGGTCTAAACTGGGAGGTAAAGATTCTTATTCCGTCTTTTTATGAGACATACTCGGAGATACTTGCGGAGGCACGCAAGGTTGAGCGGGATCTGGGTTTGAAGACCAAGAGAGACCGTGATTCTTTTCTGGGGGCCAACGGCAGTGCAGTATCTGCCAAACGTCCTCATTTCCAGTCCAGACCTTTCCAGCAGCCACAGCAGAACCAGACTCCAGCTAGAGCGCCTTTTCACCAGGCACCTCAGCAGCAGAGGCAGTTACAGCAAGCCCCATGCAACTTCTGCAAGAAACCCGGCCACATCTGGGAAGTTTGTAGGAGGAGGCTAGGAGTTTGTTTGTATTGTGGTACTGAAGGGCATCAATCGAGGGAGTGTCCTCGTCGTGCAGTTCAAGGAGCAGCTCCAGCTCCGAGGACACAAACGAGACCACCTGCAGCACAGCCGAGGGGACCGCTTCCGACACAGCAGCAGCGTTTTGTCCAGCATCAACAGCAGGGAGGTGCTCGGCAGGGACGAGCGTTTGCTATGACCGTCGAAGAGGAGAAACCCACAGGAGATGTCATCGCAGGTTCTATTCTTCTTGATTCTATTCCAGCTTTAGCTTTGTTTGATAGTGGTGCTTCCCATAGTTTTGTATCTGTTTCTTTTGCTCTGAAGTATGGTTTGGTAGTTGAGTCTTTGCTTAGGACTTGCAAGATCATGACCGGGGGAGGCATTATCCTGGTTAATGATATTTGCAAGAATCGGAGAGTTACTCTGGGAGGCCGGGAGTTGAGTGCGTATCTACTTGTAATGCCACTTCCAAGCTATGACATTGTACTTGTGATGGATTGGTTGAGTAGGCACCGTGCTAGCATAGACTGTAGAGGAGGTAGAGTTTTGTTTGGTCCGCCAGGAGAGCCAGAGTTTGAGTTTACTAGAGGAGCTGCGGAGCAGGAAGAAGGCATTATTTGTGGAGCTATGGTAGAAGACAAGGAGTTGCCACATCCGTTGATAGCAGAATTCTTGGATGTGTTTCCTGAGGAATTGCCAGGATTGCCACCAGATCGAGATGTTGAATTTTTTATAGACTTGGTGCCAGGTGCAGAACCAATTTCGCAACATGTCTATAGAGTAAACAACAGCGAGCTGGTCGAGTTGAAGAAGCAGGTGGACAAATTGCAGGATAAGGGATTTATCAGATCGAGTTCTTCACCATGGGGAGCCCCGGTATTGTTTGTACCGAAGAAGGATGGATCGGTGCGCATGTGCATTGATTACAGGGCTTTGAATAATCTCACTATCAAGAATAAGTATCATTTGCCACGGATTGATGATCTGTTTGATCAGTTGAGTGGTGCGAAGGTATTTTCTAAGATAGATTTGAGATCAGGCTACCATCAAGTGAAGGTGAAGCCGGAGGACATACCGAAGACTGCTTTTAGAACTCGGTATGGTCAGTACGAGTTTATGGTGATGCCGTTTGGTTTGACTAATGCACCGACGGTATTTATGAACTTGATGAACAAGGTGTTCCACCAGTACCTTGACAAGTTCGTGGTGGTGTTCATCGATGACATACTCATATACTCGAGGACACCGGAGGATCATGAGGAGCATTTGAGGATTGTGTTGGATGTGCTGAGGAAGGAGAAGCTGTATGGAAAGTTGTCCAAATGTGAGTTTTTCTTGGACAAAGTAGAATTCTTGGGGCATGTTGTGACTGGTGATGGTATTTCAGTGGATCCAAAGAAGATTTCAGCAGTGGAATCTTGGAAGACTCCGAGTTCGGTAGCAGAGATCAGGAGTTTCTTGGGATTGGCAGGCTATTACAGGAAGTTTGTGCAAGATTTTTCGAGGATTGCCGAGCCGATGACCAGACTCACAAGGAAGGATGTGGAGTTTGTTTGGACGAAGGATTGTCAGGTTGCTTTTGAGGAGTTGAAGAAGAGGTTGACGTCTGCTCCTATTTTGACGTTGCCATCAGGGTCCGGAGGTTTCATTATTTATAGTGATGCATCGGGGAAGGGTTTAGGTTGTGTTCTTTAGCAGCATGGGAAAGTGATTGCCTATGCATCCAGGTAATTGCGTCCTCATAAAAAGAACTATCCTACCCATGATTTGGAGTTGGCAGCTGTCATATTCGTCCTGAAGTTGTGGAAACATTATTTGTACGGAGAGCGTGTGGAGATCTTCACAGACCACAAAAGCTTGAAGTACGTTTTCACGCAGAAGGAGTTGAACATGAGGCAGCGTCGGTGGTTGGAATTGATGAAGGATTTTAATATCTCTTTGCAATATCATCCTGGAAAAGCCAATGTAGTTGCCGATGCTTTGAGCAGGTATCCGGTAGCTATGTTCCTGACGCAGGATCGATATCTGTTGGAGGACTTGGAGAGCTTGGGCATTGAGGTGATTGTTCCTGGGTGTGCTATGCAGATGTGGGGATTGCAGATACACTCAGATTTGATGGACAGGATCAAGACAGCACAGTATGATGATGTATCTTTGAGGAGTATCAGAGCTCAGGTGAGAGCAGGATTGGAGGATGATTTCACTATTGCAGAGGATGGATCCTTGAGGCATGGAGTTAGATTGTGTGTGCCTAGTGGAGAGTTGCGCGAGGAGGTGTTGCAGGAAGCGTATCACTCTCAGTATTCCATACATCCAGGTGCTAACAAGATGTATCGGGATATGCGAGAGAGTGTGTGGTGGTATGGCATGAAGAAGAAAGTGGCACAGTTTGTATCCAGATGCTTAGTGTGCCAGCAGGTAAAAGCCGAGAGGCAGAGGCCAGGAGGGTTACTTCAGCCATTACCTATTCCAGAGTGGAAGTAGGAACACATTACTATGGATTTTGTGTCTGGACTTCCACGATCTCCAGGAGGGAAAGACGCGATTTGGGTCATTGTTGATAGATTGACCAAGTCGGCCCACTTTTTGCCTTTCAAAGTGGGTTTGTCTACGGAGAAGCTGGCAGAGATGTATGTGAGGCAGATCATTAGGATACACGGAGTTCCCGTCAGCATAGTCTCAGATCGAGATAGTCGTTTCACTTCTCATTTCTGGAGGAGTTTACAGGAGAGTTTGGGCACTCAGCTCAAGTTCAGTACTGCATATCATCCCCAGACAGATGGGCAGTCAGAGAGGACTATCCAGACTCTCGAGGATATGTTGCGCACTTGTGTACTAGATTTTGGGAGTTCTTGGGAGGACCATCTTCATTTGGTAGAGTTTGCTTACAACAACAGTTACCAGGCCAGTATAGAGATGTCACCTTTTGAAGCTCTATATGGTCGGAGGTGTCGTACTCCTTTGTCTTGGGACGATGTTGGAGAAAGAATTTTGCTTGGGCCAGAGATGGTTGTGGATGCAACGGAGAAGGTTTATTTGATCAGAGACAGACTTCGAGTGGCGTAGGACAGACAACGGCATTGGACCGATAGCCATCGGAGACCTTTGGAGTTTGAGGTATAGTTTAGATTTTGTTTGTGCTTGTTCTTGTTTGTTATAGATTAAGTTCTTAAGATGGTGTTTTGTTCTAGGTGGGTGGTTTGGTGTTTCTGAGGATTTCTCTGACACGAGGCACGATTCGCTTCGGTGGAGGCGAAAAGCTTAGTCCGCGATTCATCGGACCTTTCACTATTCTAGAGAGGGTCGGTGCAGTTGCTTATAGACTAGACTTGCCACCTGCATTAGAGGGAGTGCACAACGTGTTTTATGTGTCGCAGTTGAGACGATACGTGGCAGATCCTAGTCATGTATTGGATCACTCGGAGATAGAGGTGGGCCCTACTCTTAGCTATCCAGAGCAGCCAGTTGAGATTCTGGATCGGAGAGAGAATGTGCTGAGGAACCAGACTATTCCTTTGGTGCGCGTCGCATGGAGGTATCACTCTCCGGGGGAGTCTACCTGGGAGAGAGAGGATGACATGCGAGAGCGTTATCCATATTTGTTTGTACCTTGAGGTATGTTATTCCAGTTATGTTCTGTTCATTATTATGTTCTGTTCATTAGTTAGTTGTGATTCTTTAGTTCTGTTCTGTGTTTTTCTGGGGGTAGTTTTCGTCTTTGAATTTTGAGGACGAAATTATTTTAAGGAGGGTAGACTTGTCACTACCACATTTTAGGAAAAAAGGTATTTTAGTAATTTCCTATTTAAATAAATTTTGTGCATGGTAAATAATTTTTGTTGTATTATTTAATTATTGTTGGATGTTATTTAATTATTTTGGACTTATTTTAGTGGACCCAACTAGTGTAGTTTGGACACATGGACCAACATGAATTAAATAGTTAGATTTGGCCCATTTAGAAAGCTCATAGGATTAAATTAATTAAGTGATTAGACTAGAAGCTTCCTTCCTTAATTATTTCTTCATGAGAGGCCCCAAGGGGTACATTGGACATTTTATAATTGCTTGGGAGAGGGACAAGGCCGGCCTATTAAAAGAGGGGGGAAATTTCTCTCTCCTCTCATTCTCATTCCAAATCTAGATCTAGAATTTTCCACTCCTAAATTTCCTCCATTCCCATTCCAATTCCCTACCAAATTCATTCCAAATTCTTCCCAATTCACCATTAGAGAAGGAGAAAGCAAGGATCTAGAAGAAGGAAGCAAGGATCTATAAAGAGGAGCAAGGATCTACAATTTGGAAGCAAGTTCTTCTCAATTGGAGGTTTCATTGGGAATCCATCTCCCAATAGGTATAATTCAGATTTTCCCATTTAAATAGCTTCTAAATCTGAGATTTAATCATGTAAAATCAACCTATATATATGTACTACCCATAGAACTTTGTTTTGTGTTCATAGGAGACCTATGGAGAAAGTTATGGTGCTTTTTGTGTTAATTTTGTTGGAATTCCGAATTTACATTTTGTTGTGTGTATCAATTGATCCTATAGATCAATTGAACATGAGCTTATGTGTTTGGGGCTAGTGTCGTGTCCATAATTTGGTACATGTGCTTCGTATCCCAACTATTTGGTGATATGTGTCATTTTGCGGGTTTTCCCTCCGACACGGGGCTTTGAATATGTCGTATTTTGACACGGACACATAGATTTACTTTTGACACTTTGATTTATTCATAAATATTATTTGTGATTTGTTTGTATCCTTCGGGGTGCAATTGGTTGTGTGTTGGACTCGTGTCACATGCGTATCCTAGATCTAGTGGGATACGGTGTGATACTCTCCAATTGTGTGGATTTTTGAATAGATCTAATTATGTATGGTTTAAATTATTCAATTATAATTAGTAAATATATATAGATATTATATATTTATTTTGTGTATTTATTATAGTAATTATTGTAGCATAGATCTATATATATTTTTGTGTGCTAATATGATGTACAAATATAATATGTAGCTTTCTTGCATGTAATTATATATGTACTTATGTTAATAGTATAAATTATACATAAATATTTTATAAAATATATTTATGTGTTTAATTGTGTAATTATATTATTTATAATTATTATGTAATTATTTGTATATTAATGTATATATTTTAGGTGTGCTTCTAGCCATGTAAAATATGAACATTAATATGTGCATGTGTTATAACTATTAGTATTTAATTATAAGTTTATATGTGCATATATATATAAGTATATAATTAATTATTTATATATATGTATTGTGATTATTATTGCATATATATATTTATATATATATATATTTTTTTATATTTTTATTTGTTTGGTGACAGTGGTTTCTATGACAGTGAAACTGTCATTATTTGGTCTGAACAGCAGCCGCTGTACAGTGGTCAGCATTAATGACAGATCTGTCATTAATGCTGCGGCAGTTTTGAGCGGCAACCTTTCAGCGACGTTCTTTTGTGACAGTTTGAAACTGTCAGCAAACTGTGACAGCAGCGGTTTTGTATATGGAGTTTCTGCGACGAATTTTCAGTGACAATCAAGACTGTCACTATTAAACCTGTTTTTATTTTATCTTGTTTTGTTCACTGTTTTCAGTGACGCTTTGACAGTTTTAAATTATATTTTATATATTATTATTGTATATATATATGTGTGTATATATATGTGTTTTTTATAATATTTGTAATAATATATTATGTTATTTGTATACATATTGGTTTGTATATATATTATTTTAGGGTATATATTATTTGTATTAGTAGTATACTTTGTGTGAGTATGATTTGGGATCTAATTTTTATTCCTAAATTGTTGTATTTTATTTCTATATTATTTATATAGATTTCTTGTGAGGTTGACCTTGGTTTGACTTTAGTTGACTTTAGAGTTGACCATAGTTGACTTTTGACTTAGAATTTATTTATTGACCTAGGAGTTGACTAGTTTTGACTTGTTCTCTTTCCGGGACCTTGTTTTAATGTGGTATTCCATATCTAGGTCTTCGAGGCACCGAGTCAGACATCTGTGAGACTGTTCTTTGGATTTCAGGCGAGTACATTCTCTGATAGTTTCTCATTTATGATATCCTCTATGTTCGTTGTATCTAGAGTAGATTTACATGTTTCTCTCGACACTATGGTTACACGGATTGGTATATCCGGATCTTGTCATGAGATATTATTCCTTGGTATATGGTGTATATGGTGCAAGTATTGTTTCATTGGTTATCTTGTACATGTACGGACACCGATTCTCGGGGAGACTAGCTATCTTCTTGGGGAATCTAGTGCCATAGCATACCGTGGTTGGATCTATTATACCAGTTGGGGGTGGGGAGTATTAGTATAAATATGTGATCAAATCCCTATTAAATAAAGTATTGGTAAGCGAATAGTGTTGATCATGCACCGCACGTATGATTAGCCAGGCCGCATTGTATCTTGCCCAAGCCGATCACATGTTAAGCTAGTACTCACACACTTAGTCATTAGTATTATTGTTTCATTGGCATATTGTTCATTATTGTATTTCTTTCTAGTATTTCCTTATTGTCTATATATCTCTTGTATCTATTTTGTGCATCTTGTTTATCCACAGCTATTTACTGTTACATAGTTTTTATCATGCATTAGAACTGCTGTTAGAGATGTACTCTGCTCCTTTCCTGACTGGATATATTTTCCAGATGACACTGAGGAGTACCCTACCTATTATGGACTCCAGGATGTTGTGGGTTTAGATTCGGAGACCCTGGCTCAAGAGGGACTTATCCCAACTGAGACAGTTGACCTTGGAGTGTAGCTTGTAGTATGATAGTATTCTTTTGTACTGGATTTGTCTCCAGCTTATTTTTGTTACTCTTCAGACTCATTGATGTATTATTTTAAACTCATGAGTTGATGACTATTCTATTCTTATCTGATCCGTATTCATTCTATCTTAGTTCTGTGATTGAGTACACTATCTTTTGGTGGTTCATTATATTAGATAGACTTTCTAGACAGCGTTCTACCGCCGATTCTGCGACGTAGGCTGGGCGTTGTTTCCGACTAGTACCCTTACCCCGGGTGCGGGTCGTGACAACAGGCAAAGTGTTTCACGGTCTAGCATAGTTATGCAGCAAGCATTGAAACTAGTCAATACATAAAAGCAGGCAAGCATGCACTTGTATAACTTAAGCATTCAAGTTCGCTCGGGCCCGAAGGTAAGCCGAGCAAAACTGTACGGGGCCTTTCCAAGCGATGTTATCTATGGTCGTGCAGTAGGAAGTTAACAGTTATCACGCCCCAGTCCCAAAATACGTAGGACTAGGAACACGTAAGCATGCCAGTCGCATGGATATGGCAACTCCAATATATGGAAACCAAAATCTACACGTACGCTGTAATATGAATATCAAATCCACAAGTGGTATAAAATGTATCACAAGTCACAGGGTATAATCTAAATCTCATCCACAGAAAATCAATATAAATAAATAACCAGCATCTATATAACTAGATCTCAACATAAGTAGTATCTAAAGATGATAGTTGGATGGAAACAAATCCACTACCAACTCGAATAGAAAAGTACAACACAATAAATACAATATAAGAATACCAGCTATCAATCACGGCTCGAAGAGAAGACATCCTCGAATATTTGTAACCATCCGGATCTGTGGTCCTACAAATACTTAAGAACAGATACACCTGGCAGAGGACCAGGTCCTCAGAGAGACGTAACAAAATACAGAAAAGCGAGCCAATTTGAATACAGTAAACATGCATATAATTTAAAAATAAATAAGTATGCTGTACAAGACAATTTATATGAATACAAATGAGGACAACTTTTTGACGTATGGACAAGGGTAGGCTACTCGATCTAATCCTCACAACTCATGCGCTCGTCAGTGGACATCATCAGCCGACATACCTCTGGGGTAGCGACCCTCGGACTCCATCAATCGACATACCTCTGGGGTAGTGACCATCGGACACGACCACCATAGTGCGTGCTAGTGACTACGGTATACCAGAGTGGTTAAAAGTCCATACGCCTAATGATTGTCCTCTCATGATACTAAGTGTCAAGTGTGTGTCAACATATCTAATATATAGTAATGACTGAAAGGAACTACACATGCAATAAATAAACAGAAATGCAATAAATATATAGAAATATACTAAGCATGCAAAATACTATAAGCAATGTGGCAAGGTATCTTGCCTGATCTGAAAAAAAATGAAGTCCCAACTCAAGGCGTCGTCCGATCTACCCTCACATAAATTAAATAAGTTAGGTTACAAAAGTGGATGAATAGGTTCCTCCATTTTAATCTATTTTAATTATGAATAAAATAATCTAAAATAGTATTTTAATCTTATTATAATCTAATTTTATTGTTAAGCTCTAATTTTGGTCCAAAGAAAGTCAACTTTAAGGATTTGTGATCCGTGGCGCACAAATCGAGGCAATCCGTTGACCAAAAAGTCAACTGACTCAAATCCTGGATTTATGTATGAAATTCTATATATTTTAATGCTATATGAACACTGGAATAGACAGTTTCATAAAATCATAAGTCAGTAAAGAGTTATGGCCACAATGGCGCACAGATGATAGTTTTTGGTGGTTTTCTATTTATGTCTACGTTGCACAAATTTTACAGTAGAATAAACTTATATTTTAAATTCTGGAAAAATACTTTTCTGTAAGTTCATCATGTCATCTTTCCGAAACTTTAAACGGTTCATAATTTTGAGTTCGAGATCTCCCGAAATCTCAAAAATACCAAAATGCGTCTGATTTCGGACAGCTGGCACTTTTAGAATTTTCTGGAAAAATAGGTTCTGAAATTATTAAAATAATTTATATATTCAGAAAACTAACCTTGATATGATTCTAACAAAAAAATTGGAGCACTTTTGGAGTCCGGAGCTAGGAGATATCGTCTTTTTAATTCGTCATAACTAGTAGAAAATGAGGCTGAATTTATGACGAATTTTGACTATTTTTTGGACGAAAAAGAGGTGAATTTGGAAAAGAAAAATATGAAGGATGAGGTATTTATAATGGTGGATACTACTTAATTAAATACGACTAGGATTGGTTAATTTGGATAGGATTATGATGAATTTAAATAAAGATAGGATATGCATGAAGTTGCTTTCCTAGTAGGTTCAGGATTTGAATTAATTTAAAATAGAGTTTGAATTTATCTCAATAATTTATAATCTTAAATATAATTAAAGATAATACAAATAATTTATAAAATCTTATTAATATCTATTAATACTAAATTAGCATTTATCTAATATTAAGACTATATATATCCAAATAAATCCTAAATAATTAAATAAATTAAATAAATTTCTTAAATTCTAAATAAATTACAGAAAATATAATTAAATATTTTAAACTAAAATAAATATTTGGTAGGAACAACATGCAAGTATGGTCGTATAGTAAATCATAGAAGTCCTAAAAATTTATGTTTCCTAAGTTTTAATTACCAAAAATTCTAGAAAAATCTCCAAAAATATAAAATAATCTTAAATAGTTCTAAATAAATATTTATATAAGTAAATATATCAAGAAATTTATTTTCTAATTAACTAAGAGAATACTCTAAAGAAATTTAATATCTATAATAAATATAATAATATAAAATACACACAAAATATCTATTTTTGGTGAGGGGGTTTACAATTACCCAACTTACAAAAATTTCGTTCTCGAAATTGACACTAACCTATATTCATAATAATCACTATAGCTATTACACTACATAGCTATCTAGCAGTGCTTCCTAAAAGTCATGGTCTGCCATTCTAACACTTCCTCATTTATTGTCCATACACTATTCTATCATCCTCTAACTCATCTATACTACCCAACTTACAAAAGTTCCACTAGTAATCAAAGTCTTTTGCGGCTATTGTCTAGGTTGTAAGACGAATTTATTTATTGGGTCGAGAATCTTGGGATACCCGTCTGGAATCTCATAACTATGATTTTTTTTCTATAACCGTCAAGTATCGTAGTCTAATACTGCCATGTCACCTGACCAGTATGTCTGCAAATACTTCGACTACTCTACTATAACGGTCTAGCTGCAGCTGTCGCTACTTTGCCAGCAATTTGTCATAGTTGTCAGTTCGTAACAAGTGCCTTCAATTCTTTCCTAGACATAGTCTAAGTTTTTGGACAACAGTTAAAGTCTTGACTAACTTATAAAACTATTAAAAGTATAAACTAGTTCAAACAGTCTAACAAATTCCTATTAGGCTAAGGGATGCTATACATGGTTTTTTTTTTAAATAATAAGAGGATACAGATATTGCTATAGGTCATATACATAAGGGTTATTATTAAGAACTCATCCTTTAGTTGTTAATCGTTTACTAAACCATTTATGTTTTTAATTAACGAAATAAGGGTGAGGTTGAAGTAAATCAACAATCTATGATGGCACGAAGGACGCAACTATGATAGGAAGATTTAAGCACGAGATAAGGAATGGAGATGGAAGAGAAGATGGGCTACCCCAAGGGGCGAGATGGTGATAGAAAAAGAATACTACTACTGCTACTCGCGTCATCTATTAGCATCGCGTGTATGTCATCTGGGTAAAATATCAGTATATCCTCATAACTGCTAAACCAACACCTATATAATTCTACGTCTACTATGCACCTAAGATCTCGTGTCATAAAGGGGGTCATGAGTATGCAATGACACATATAACTAAGGTCGTACCTATATCTACGGCTTCCTGTGGCCGCGCTCTCTTGTTTGTCATCATGAGTACTTGGCCTATGGGGTATATCTAGTACTATTCGTGTATCAAACTTATACTAAGTACGAACATTCGTCTTTCCGAAATAGGGGAAGACGGAAAACAACAATAAAGAGTTCAAGGAGGAGGTGATATAATACAAGTACGGTATTCGAAGGGATTAGAGAATTCGAAAAGGAGTTGCATTGAAACCTTATTTTGGTAAATTCCTATTCTCATGTTCATTTCAGAACAGTTATGTACCTGACATGATATGCTCTGACCAATCTAGAGGGCAAGTATATTTGTCTAACAAGTTGAGTCAACTATATCTCAATCCACATAAAGTAGTGATATAAAGAGTAAACCAAGTGCACTACGGTTGATCAGACAATAATACACGGATTCTGATTTAGACAATGTATTAGTGTGGGCCCCCAATAATATATATGTCATGAACAAGCTCAATAAAAGAATAAGCTTGCAAAACTAGGCTATAATAGCAGCATAAGTCGAGGTAGTAAAAATATAAGTACGCTTGATTATGATAGAGGAAGGTACAGAATAATCTAAGTTCACCAAGAAGATCGGTATTATACCTCTACAGTTGCTATACTAACTACTTGTCAAGATTTCTAGTCAACCAAATGGGTGTATGGGCCTCTAAGTTCTACAGTCTAGATAAACACTAAAGTTTTATAGTCTAGATAAACACTATCTTCTTTTGCAAGTCTATAGTTGGTGTCATTCATTTATACTTCATTAATGAGTCAACAGGACTATGTGTTACTAGGTTATGAGGCATACTATCCAACTTACAATAATTTAACTAATAGTGTTATTAAATACTAGAGTGTATATACCTAGTACAAGTTATCTTCCTAACCCCTATCAAGCACGAGAGAAGATTGACGTTGAGAAGGGATCAAGCAAGATGCATTGCAAGCAATCAAATGAGAATGCGAACGAAATCAAGGAAGGTAATAATTAAGTTGATGAGATCATATATTCTAATCCTATGCGTAGGCTTGCTCGGTACAGTAACGTAACCGAGACAATATGCTCTCGACCTGTATGGGCCACAAAAATATGTCACGCCCCAGTCCCAAAATACATAGGACTAGGAACACGTAAGCATGCCAGCCGCATGGATATGGCAACTCCAATATATGGAAACCAAAATCCACACGTACGCTGTAATATGAATATCAAATCCACAAGTGGTATAAAATATATCACAAGTCACAGGGTATAATCTAAATCTCATCCACAGAAAATCAATATAAATGAATAACCAACATCTATATAACTAGATCTCAACATAAGTAGTATCTAAAGATGATAGTTGGATAGAAACAAATCCACTACCAACTCGAATGGAAAAGTACAACATAATAAACACAATATAAGAATACCAGCTATCAATCACGGCTCGAAGAGAAGACATCATCGAACATTTGTAACCATCCGGATCTGCGCTCCTACAAATACTCAAGAACAGATACACCTGGCAGAGGACCAGGTCCTCAGAGGGACGTAACAAGATACATAAAAGCGAGCCAATTTGAATACAGTAAACATGCATATAATTTAAAAATAAATAAGTACGCTGTACAAGACAATCTATATGAATGCAAATAAGGATAACTTTTTGACGTATGGGCAAGGGTAGGCTACTCGATCTAATCCTCACAACTCATGCGCTCGTCAGTGGATATCATCAGCCGACATACCTCTGGGGTAGCGACCCTCGGACTCTATCAATCGACATACCTCTAGGGTAGCGACCATCGGACACGACCACCATAGTGCGTGCTAGTGACTACGGTGTACCAGAGTGGTTAAAAGCCCATACGCCTAATGATTGTCCTCTCATGATACTAAGTGTCAAGTGTGTGTTAACATATCTAATATATAGTAATGACTGAAAGGAACTACACATGCAATAAATAAACAAAAATGCAATAAATATACAGAAATATACTAAGCATGCAAAATACTATAAGCAATGTGGCAAGATATCTTGCCTGATCTGAAAAAGAATGAAGTTCCAACTCAAGGCGTCGTCCGATCTACCCGTCACATAAATTAAATAAGTTAGGTTACAAAAGTGGGTGAATAGGTTCCTCCATTTTAATCTATTTTAATTATGAATAAAATAATCTAAAATAGTATTTTAATCTTATTATAATCTAATTTTATTGTTAAGCTCTAATTTTGGTCCAAAGAAAGTCAACTTTAAGGATTTGTGATCCGTGGCGCACAAATCGAGGCAATCCGTTGACCAAAAAGTCAACCGACTCAAATCCTGGATTTGTGTATAGAATCCTATATATTTCAATGCTACATGAACACTGGAATAGACAGTTTCATAAAATCACAAGTCAGTAAAGAGTTATGGCCACAAGGGCGCACAGATGATAGTTTTTGGTGGTTTTCTATTTACGTCTACGTTGCACAAATTTTACAGTAGAATAAACTTATATTTTAAATTCTAGAAAAATACTTTTCTGTAAGTTCATCATGTCAGCTTTCCGAAACTTTAAACACTTCATAATTTAGAGTTCGGGATTTCCCGAAATCTCGAAAATACCAAAACGCGTCTGATTTCGGACAACTGGCACTTTTAGAATTTTTTGGAAAAATAGGTTCTGAAGTTATTAAAATAATTTATATATTCAAAAAACTAACCTTGATATGGTTCTAACAAAAAAATTGGAGCACTTTTGGAGTCCGGAGCTAGGAGATAGCGTCTTTTTAATTCGTCATAACTAGTAGAAAATGAGACTGAATTTATGGCGAATTTTGACTATTTTTTGGACGAAAAAGAGGTGAATTTGGGAAAAAAAAAATGAAGGATGAGGTATTTATAATGGTGGACACTACTTAATTAAATACGACTAGGATTGGTTAATTTGGATAGGATTATGATGAATTTAAATAAGGATAGGATATGCATGAAGTTGCTTTCCTAGTAGGTTCAGGATTTGAATTAATTTAAAATAAAGTTTGAATTTATCTCAATAATTTATAATCTTAAATATAATTAAAGATAATACAAATAATTTATAAAATCTTATTAATATCTATTAATACTAAATTAGCATTTATCTAATATTAAGACTGTATATATCCAAATAAATCCTAAATAATTTAAAAAACCTAAATAAATTTCTTAAAATTCTAAATAAATTACAGAAAAATATAATTAAATATTTTAAACTAAAATAAATATTTGGTAGGAACAACATGCAAGTATGGTCGTATAGTAAATCATAGAAGTCCTAAAAATTTATGTTTCCTAAGTTTTAATTACCAAAAATTCTAAAAAATCTCCAAAAATCTAAAATAACCTAAAATAATTCTAAATAAATATTTATATAAGTAAATATATCAAGAAATTTATTTTCTACTTAACTAAAAGAATACTCTAAAGAAATTTAATATCTATAATAAATATAATAATATAAATACACACAAAATATTTATTTTTTGTGAGGGGGTTTACAACAGTGCACTACTGAATATACATACAAGTCGTTCTACTCAAGGCATAGCGGGTCTAGTTGCCCAAGGCAAAAGTAGCATGCGAGGGTCTGAATATATAAGCAATATTTCATTTTCATGTTCTAGCATAAGCAATACAAGTTGGAATTATTCCCTTAGCTAGGTGCGTTGTATTCTTATTAGCATGCAGGAGGTGATTCACCTAGCGACTAGCATGTATCATTCCGTATTTTATGTGTGCTGGCTAAGCAAAGACAAGTTCACCGTAGCCACCCACCTTAGCGATGATCCGCCTCGGTCGAGTGATACTGCGAGCGAGCCTCTGAAAGCCTAAGCTGAACTCCTGTAGGGACCAAGTCTGGATATCCTTGCCTCAAACGAGTTGCCTCGCTGAGTAAGGCAGGTCGGAACGTTTGCACTTTGCCGTTTGAATCGGCAGTCCGCTTGAGCGGAACGGGGTATTACAGCTAGAGAGTATATTTACACCATGCTAGGATGGTATACATGTTTAGGGGATGCATGCATGTGTGTATGATGGGCAATGCAAGTTGGAATGAGGTTTATGCCATATTTAGTGTATAATTTCATACTTGGTTATTTACTTGTGTAGGCTTGATTATTATAGTTCAAGCATAATTTGTAAGGGGTTAGTGATTGTAAGTTAAAAAGAATGATAAAGTGACATTTACGTGTTAAGTGATGGAACCTAACTTATTTATGATAATAGGGAATGAGGATGAACACTATAAAGTACTTGATTTAATTTGACACTTGATAAATACAAAGGTTGGGGATATTGATGACATACTTTGTGTACGAAAACCCTAGTGTGAGAACACCTAGTACACATGTATTTGAGGAGCAACTTAGCATATACACAAACCCTAGTTATGACCTTTGTTGTATTATTTGAGAAAATGTACATTTAGAGGGACTTGACACTTGTGCATATTTTAGACTCTTGCACACTAAACCCTTCTAGTTGACCTGGTTAGAACCCCTACTTGCGTTAGCTTTTAGGTACAGTGTATAGATGTACTTTTGTGCGTATTATAGTATAATAACTGATTATTATTATATTATATTATATTATATTATATTATATTATATTATATTATATTATATTATATTATATTATATTATATTATATTATATTATATTATATTATATTATATTATATTATATTATATTATATTATATTATATTATATAGGCTCGTTGGATAATTCGGGCGAGGCTTCTGGAGTAGGACTTTGGCATTCGCAGCTTGAGAATTCAGGCAAGTATACCTTGCCTTATTTACTGTTTAATTCAACTTAATAAATGTTGCATGAGTTGTTGTTGCAAATTTCGAGAATGACTCGGGTGTAGTCGACGATTGCGTCGATGAGTAGTGTATCAACTTAGTCTCTAGTAGGCTCACCTACTATTGTGGAGATATTATGATATCTTCCAAGACCCTGACACTTTTTACACTCATCACGATAACAAACTCACGTTGGGATACGAGTTGGTGTACCCGACTAGCTATCGGTGCATGCAACATGCATCACGAGTGCATAGTCAGGTTAGTCTAGTTATTTGAGACCTGGCATGTTAGTTACGAAGTGTGTATGTCGTGTATTCGACTTGTATATTTGCATTGGGCAGGGAGGACAACTGGTAGGCGTATGGGATAAACACATTAGTATCCGTAGTGTCCAGAGGAGCCACGGATCCAATGACCCCCTCTATACAGATATCGCATTCTTCAGAGCATTACGGACATATATATATACAGATATCTCATTCTTCGAAACGATAGACGTTACATATGCAGATACCACGCTCTTCGGAGTGTTGGACGTTATGCCTACTCCTACCCATACGTACCAAGGTTGTTCTCATATTGCATTCACTTAGTTGGTTAGTACACCCTCCTTACTTATTCAGTATTTATATTCGGCATATATTTTTGTATCTTATTACGTCCCTCTGAGGACCTGGTTTTCTTCCAGATTTGGACGAGGCGTACTATCAGACAGTGTACGGGTCCGGACAGGAGGTGAGGTACGCGACTGAGGAGGAGCTTGAGATGTTACCTTCGGAGTTTCCCTGATCACTGGTAGGCCTTCCGCCTAGGGCTGGAGCATCTTTATCTAGCTAGTCGATGTTCTAGTCTAGTATTCTTATATGTCCTTCCGTACTCTTATTTCAGCATTGTATTCAGTGGGTTTGTTCCCATCAGACTTATTTGTGTTGTATTATGACACCTAGACTCCGTACTTATTTTCAGTATTTATATCAGCACTCCTTATTTATATTCTGTGGATGATATTAAATATTTACCTGCTGCATGTTAGCATATTGGACTTGATAGTCTTTTAGGACAACGTAGTACGTTTCGTCGGGTCCATTAAATTGGAAAATTATTCGGAGTCGTATTAGTTGGCCATTGTCATGTGGCCTGGTCCAGTGTATTTTAGGACTGGGGCATGACAAATTTTTTTGGCCATTTGTGCGCAAATAGTAGTTTTTGGCCCATTGTGCGCGAATGTTATTTTCTTGCCTGATTTTATGCGCCAACCCTGAATTGATAATTTATGCACCTGTATGCCAGTATTCTTTTTAATATGTTTAACTCTTGATGATTCTCTGATTCTCTTTTATCCCGTTATTTTAGTTAATCCTCGTTATTTCCTGAATATGACCTTCTTGATATTGATCTTGATTTTCCCGACATGATCTAGTATTTGTACACTATAAATAAACTCATGAATCTTGACATGGAACTGATAATTCTGGTACTGTACTGATAATCCTGATCCTGTACTGATAATCATGATCATGTACTGATAATCTAATCATGATATTGGACTGATAATCCTGATAGTGGCTCGACATAACACACTCCTAACTCGAGAATTCTTGTACTGTCCTGATCAAGGCTATTATTAGCATTTGTATTGCATGACATGTATCCCGTGGTTGATTTTGATTATACTCGTCAAGCTATTGTCATGTCTTGCATATGTCTAAGGCAGATTCTTGAGCACCAGGGTCGAGAATCCTTGATAATTATCCAGGTTAATGTCATAGTTGCTTTTCTAAAATTAATATATTCATGTTTTATCTATTATTATTATTATTATTATCATCATCATTGAAATTTGAAATTGAATTTTTTATTATAAATTTAAAAAAAAAAGAAAAAAAGAAGAAGAAAGAATTTGATTTCATTAGATGGCTTTTGCATATCAATCCCCAAACTAAGATAGATTCCTTGTAAATTGATTTATGCAACCAATACCATAGTAAATTTTCTTTTTTCATATTGACCTAGACACATAAGGTCATCATGTGTCAATTTCTTACAAAACTAACCATGACTCATCAAACCTAAATACTTCTCTTTGAACCCCACCTGTACACCTTTTTACTTACAAAAAGAAAATTTGAAGAGAGAACTAGAAGAGAAGAGAAGAAGGCTCTCCTCCCCTCACTCCCTTCTCCTCCTCCTGGGATCTCTCAGTTTCTCACACCTCACTCACCCTTTCCTCCTTTCGAGCCTCTCCGCCCCCCAAGACATGCGGCGCTACCGCCAGCATTTCTTCCCGCGGTCGCCTTTGCCGGCCCACAGCACCACCACAACCACCGCCCCACTATCCAGCGCCCCCTTCACCTCCGTTCACTACCACTATCATCGTCATCTTTATTATCATCTTCATCACCATCATCCTCATCTCCACCAAAATCCAAGCCCTAACCCCTCCTTTTAAAAGAAAAAGAAGTTAGAGGGAAGAAAAAGAAGAAGAAGGACATGTAGATGAAGATAAAATTGGAAGAGATGATTTCCAATCCCTAATCCCCAATTTTTTCAAGGCAAGACCTCTTCTACTTATCAATTTTTTTTTGAAGTTTTATGAATTATTTTACAATTAATCTTTAATTGCTAAATTATGAAATTATTTGTGTTTGATCATTTAGTTAAAAATTAGGGCACTATATGATACATGGGGTTGAAATGGTGTAGGTACCATAAGTGGGGTTGTATAAAATTGATTGATTGCTTAGTACTATATTAATGTTCACATATAAGTATACCTGTGATTGATAAATTTCTGATATGAGTGGAAATTATTCTAGTATGTATATAGATAAGGGATCCATAGTGGAAAATTAGTAACATATGACATTATGTTGGCTATGTAAATATATACATATTTGATGATACTAGTATCCTTGATCAAAATTTTAGTGTCAATTTTGTAAGTAGAAAATGTTTGCGACTTTTATGTACTATTTAAGTATAGAAAGAATTATTATTCCAATCTAGAATAGTTAAGTATTTTAGAAAGACGGTCTTAGTTATCTAAGTTACTTGTTGTCCAATGTTTAACATAATATGATATTTTGAATGAAATATAGGTGAGGTTTAATGAGTAATTATAGTATAGTTGTTAGTAATGGAGGAAAACAAAATTTTGGATACTACTTGGATCACATTGACTTTCAAAAAACTGTATCCTAGACCTAAATCCTTAAGGAGTTAGAATTTCTCTTTTATGTCCAATTATCTATAGGTAGTCATATAAAAGATACTTAAAGTGTCGAAGAATATTGATACACATTATAAGACAACTTTTTGGTATATGTGTGTGTGTGTGTGTGTGTGTGTGTGTGTGTGTGCGGTTGCTGGCATCATAATTAAGCATTATAAGTTGTTCTTAGGAGTAGTCTGAGGCATTTTGATGCTTTAATAGACAATGGTTGAATAGACAATCATGGAATGAGTTTCTGTAAGTGATATTAGACTGACTGGTCAGAATAGTTTTCAAAATTGATTTTTTTTTAATTCAGCATTTGCACCATACTTAGAATTTCCTTTAATTATTTTAAATATTAGAAATTTAGATTAGAGTATCGAGGTTTTTATATTTTAGAATAATACTTGTATAATGAATCCAAAATTGACATTTCGACGTTTTGACCTAAAATCTATAATTTAACATAAATACTAATTTGCTAAATTTTTTGGTTTGGTTACCTAGTTATGGACTCAATTGTTGAGTTGTTGAAATTGTTAGAACTTCAAAAATTTTGAAGACACGGCATATTATTTATATACAACTATGTGTTTGATTTAAGAATGCCTAATTCTTAATCAAATGAAATTAATACTCGAAAAGTTAAATGATTAATACCATATAAACTAGATGTTAAATACACAAGATACTAGAAATTGTATTTCTCATTCTTGTATGATTTTGCTATCTAAATATTGTGTACATTATGAATCCTGACTTGTTTGAGTTTTTGAGCTTGTGTAATAAATTCAGATAAGTGCTAATTGCTAAAATAGCTATCTACTAAGGTAAAGTGTTGTGTTGGTAAGAATTGTTCTATTTATTACTTGAATATCAATATATACATTAACTGCGTATGATTACCGGTGTTGAGAGTTGCTCCACCGAAGGGGTCGGCATACCCGAAAAATTCTATAGAAGGTTGCTCCGGGTCTTTATATAAATTGTGAAAATCCCGGACTCCAAAATACAAAGGCGATTCTGGCAAATTTTTTAAGAAATTCCAGAGATAACCATTTTTGGAAATTCGAATATTTGGTTAGTCTCTATTTTAAGTTATTTAGTAAGCTAATTGAATTAGGATCAAACTCTAAAAATCTTAGATTTCAAAATTTGAATATAAGATGTGTAGGACATACTTGCACGTGCATAAAAGAGCAACAAAAATTTTAATGCTTCAAATTCCAAGGTAAGGTGTACCCATTTTCATGTTTTCAGATTGGTCCTACCAAATGGAATGTTGCTATTTTTAAACGTGATGCCATGAGCAACATATACTTGATTGGATATTTAATGTTTCCGCTAAGATGAATATCTTGCAGAATAGTATCCTCGTAAAAGCGTGTGGTTGCTAACACACGAGACGAGATACGAATCGGACCAGTAATTCAAATTAATGGTATGTTAGATATGAATGATTGTAAATTTATAGAATTGTATTGGGGCGGGAGAGAATATTTGGATCACACCGACGAACTCTTTACAATATTAATTATTAAAAAGTAATGTTGATCAGTAGTTCCGGCATACGTATGGCCATACGATGACCGTAGTGTGGCTTAGCTCACTTATTTTTCATTGGATTCGAACTTCGAAAGAGATCGAATTCGACAATTGAATATGTCCAATGTTTGACCTATGTTTCAAATTCTTGTAAAAGTTCAAGATATTCGACAAATAATTTTATTATCACATGATCCGAATTTTCTAAAATAAAGAAAATTCGACAATTATTTATATCATGTGCTTATCGTATTTTTATGTGATTCAATATTAATATTGTTGACACAATGCTGTCAAAACACATGTGGGGGTTGGAATCTAAGCACCATCCGTCAGAAAATTGTCTGATCCCGGGTATATAAAATTATTGCCGAGACAATTGATATTGGTGGTGATCCAAAAGTGTTCTCTAAATTGTATTTTGCATATAGAAAAATTGTTTGTGAATGTGCTTCTGATTTATGATTTGGACACTATGTAGAATATAATTATAAAAATATGTAAGTGTGGATTATGATTTGGACATTAACTAGAATAAATTTTTATAAGAGTTAGAACATTTATTTTGGGATTTTATTATAAAGAGCAAGAACACCATACTTCATGATTTACTAAATTGTATCTAAGGAATTTACTATTTTATTTTATTTATCATAAAATTCGAGAATCAAATCTTTTTTTAGATTCTTATTTTCTTTGTCCTTAACTGAGGGCTTGCATGTCATTTGACAGACCTAGTATTGTTCACTAGATTTTATAGAGAACATCTTCAAGGAAGCTATTATTGTGCCTTGATAAGGAGCTGGAACACAAGAACAATATGTCGCAACGGAGGACTATTGAATTGGAAACATAATTTTATTTTTATCATACAATAAGGTATTAAGGTGTTATATGGTATATTGGGATAAATATTGTAATTGGGTAGAATAGCCCATTTCCTATTGATAGAGTTAGAATATCCTTTATCAAGAATATTATTTATTATATTAAGCAAGTTGTGATATGTAATATACCTAACCTAAAACCTTACAGGAGACAATCTCGAGTATGTATATGGGAGTATTAGTATATCGTGTAGCCTGGAGATGATTTTACGTACTCGGCTTGCCGTATTCTGCGAGTGGGGCATGACAGCTAATAATTAGAATAATAATCTAGATATTATCTAGAGAGATTTTCTGGCTACATACAATTCTGGTATCCCAATGACACCTGATAGATTTGGAGCTCTCCATCGTGAGGGGCACACTGCCAGCACACCGATGAGTGTTGTACTACCAGAAAAGATCAGAAAATGATTATACCTGATAAACCTGTACTATGTACCCGTTCGTCTGGATAATCTAGATAGTCTACAGGGCATGTGGCTGTAAGAAATCCTAAACTATATGTGTTAGTAACTAGGACTGTGATAATCCTAGTTAGCTAATGATGGCAAGTTATAGGACATGATTAGCCATAATCGTTTGATTTTCAATCTAGTCTAGTCTCGTCCTGATTTATTTAACAATTGATCCAAAAATGGTAACCTGAGTACTTATTCTAGATATCCATGTTTAAATACTCCAGAACTATTTAACTATTACTTTACCTATTATTTTTATTGATTTATCTGCATGCTAGTTTTAGTTCATAAGTTTGGCTCCCTTGTGCTACTTGCTGTTTTGGGGTCTGACCCCACTAGTTTTGTGTGGCCAGATATCGGAGCAGGACGACATGATCTTCCATACTTTCCGTCTCAAGATGATGGACACCAGGAGCACCCAGGGCCATGAGTGGGTTCTTCTTTCATCACCCACTTGTATAATTATTCTTTTGAGATGTTTAGCCACCGAGCACGTGTTTAACTCATGTTTTGGGACTTGACATTCTAGTTTGCGGGCCTATATGTAAAGCATATTCTAGACTATAGCTAGAGATGGTCATGTAATATTGTACTATACTAGTTCTTTATTTTGATAACTAGCTTTATGATCATCTGGGTATGTATAGTTTGAGACGTCTTACTATTATATATTTGTGATCATACATCTTGTAAACTTGTTGCTTGCTTGAGATTGAGACACCTAGAATTCTTGATCGAGGATTGCCTGATGGATTATAGAGTAAACTCTCACATATCTAGACAGCCGTGACTGTATCTCGGGGTATAAAGTACTCTGGTATACGTAGATGGCTTTGTCTGCTCCCGTTCTTTAGTATTCTGGTTCTGGGACGTGACAAAAGTCTAGCCCATTAATGTCGGCACATTCATCTCTTAAGTGTTGAGTTTTTTTTCGCACGAATCCAATCTTGAATGCACAATGGCGTAGCCATAAATTTGATATAGTTAATCAAAAAAAATATAAAAAATGTTTTTATTCATTTTAAATCCATAAAATCGGATAAAATTTGTCAAAATTTAGAAAACTTTTTCGATGTAAAGTGTATTACAAAGGAATCAATCCTTCATATTTCTTTAGATTTTGTTTGCATAAATTAGGTACAAAATTCAATTTTCTATACATAACCTTGGTTATCTATTCTAGTTTTCCTTTTGTAGCTACTCATTTTTTTTAATTCAGTTCAAAATATTATTGGCATTAAAGAACATATTTGTAACACAATATAATCAGAACCTTAAACTTTAGTATCATTCCAGCCAGGTCATCCGAGACATTTTTGATCTATTTTGACCATTTGATCGAGAATATTCAGTGAATCTTAAAATCCATACTTTAATCATATAATTTTATTTATGAACCTTGACATCCTAGAGTCTTATGATGATTAAATATTATTATTTTTCTCAAGAGAAAACAAGATTAAATATATTTCATTTCCAACCACTAATTTACTTTGACTTCATATTTTTAATATTTTCTTAATTGATGAATAGCAATTTCATTCTACTAAAAGCAAATTAAATATTGTCATTTAAGAGCAAATAAGGACAAAATCAATTAGGACGTGAATAAATTAAGACACGAGTCATTTAAAAAAAATAGGACAAAAATTAAATATATTTAGAGGGGTTGCATGATGAATGATGGAGAGAGATGCACGACAGGAGAGAGGGAGAGAGAGATTAGACGCACAGTTGAGAGAGACTCGAAAAGAGTAACAATATGAAAAAAAGAGTCCCTCTTATATATATATATATATATATATATATATATATATATATATATATATATATATATATATATATATATATATATATAAGCCAATGAGGCTCTAGCCTGATAGTAGAGTGGAGGTATGCGACCCGGATGATCATATCTGACAGCATTCTGCTCTTTTTCTTACTTAGTATTATTTAATAAAGTGAATAAATTATTTTAAAAAATAAGAGTGTTATCACATATCGGATGTGGAACTAAAATTTTAAACTTCAAATATCACCATATATTTTGCTTCTGATTTTAACTATACACCGTTATTATAAATAATTAATAAATTAATAATTAGTATAGTAATTACAAACTTTAACGATAATAATTTTATTATTTATTTATTTATTTATTTATTTTATTAATTTATAATATATCGATATTATGGAACTGAGCTAAACGGTGGCGATATAATTCCAAAATCCAATATTGACTTGGGTTTCATAATCCCAATGATATTCACAAAATTATAAAATCATGCTGACAATCATTTGGACTCTCAAAATTCGAATACAAATCCACATGGTAGAATGATCGTGGACTACCCCCCATAAGTTCTAAGCCAAACATGATGAAACATGAAAACTTAAAAGGCTATTTGGTTGCTTGTAATTGTGTCCAACAAAATTTGCAGTTAACGTGTGTATTCAATAAAGTTTTTATTGCAGCATATGCACTATTTATATCAAAACAAATATTAAAATTTATGTAATTATTGTCCAATTACAACACCACCACTCACAACATGTTTGGATAGTTGAGAATGTATTGAAAGTGGTTTGAAACTGTTGCTTTTATTGCAACTGGACATTGGTGTAGACATGTTTGGTATTTGGATATATGTTCAAGTAGTTGTGATATGACATTTCATTGCAACTGAAATTATCATTTCTTTATTTCAAGAAATAAATTATAACTACATTGTAAGTTGCTTTGCTCTCTACTTTTTTTAATTCTCACAAAAACATAATGGTTTGAAACTCATCACTTACGGGGAACACGAAACTATGTATCTAAACATATTTTAAAAAGTGATACTTTTACACTTTTGAGGAACTACAAGCATCCAAATAGTCGCTAAACCAAACAGTCCTAAGAGTCTGTTTGATAACTTGGAAGTAGCAGTACAAAATTAAAAAAATCTTGAAAAGTAGAGGAAGTTTTCAAAATTCATTGTCTTTGTTTGATTCAACTTGGAATTGGTGTGAAAACTCCATGCCTAGTTTAATTTTCAATTTGAAATAAAATATTGCATTTTGAATTTGAGTCATAATAATTAATGACTATTTTACTTTTCAATTTGATATGAAATATTGTATTATTGATATTTAGGTCATATAAAAATAATCGAAAATGTCAAACCAACCAGACTTTCAATGATGCAATAGTTCTCTATTTTCTATTTGAAATGACACCAAATTGACCCTTAGTAGATTATTTATCTTTCATTGTGTTATTCTTCATTTTTCTTTCATGCTCTTTGTTATGGATCTTATTATTAGTAGAAGGTTAACATATGATTTTATTTATCTTATATATAATACAAAAAAATAGATTTTTCCATGGAACTTTTATACTCGTAATTTTTTAATCTTATATATATCAAAATATATTTAAACTAATTAACAGTAAAACATGTTAATTATATACATTTCTATTATATAATTACTAACCACTAATAATTACACACTTTCAATTATAATAAATATTCACTATGAAAAACATAATTTTATTTTAAAATATTTTATATATTTTAAAATAAATTTGTCATGCAAATATATAATTAAGAAGTAAAAAAAAGCATACGAAAAAAATTACAACACATACGCGACTTATAACTACTGGTATATATGAACGTGCGTTACACATATTTCATATTAATTGAGAAGTGTAACTTTATTTTTTAATACGTAATTACCTAATTATCCATATTAAATTTAATGAGTATATATGTACGTGATTTGCACATATTTTATAGATTATAATTAAAGTGTGTATTTGTTATTATTAGGAAGGCTAAAAGGTTGTTGTAATTATTCTAATCTTAATTATTCTAAATTTATTATTATATATTATTTTATATATACATGCAAGACTATTTAGGAAGACCAAGTGAAAATTCTCATAATTACCTACATGTCCCTATTAACTTTAATGAATAATTTTATTAGTAAACATATAAGGGTATATTTGGATATAAAAGTTCCATGATAAAGCCGATTTTTTCCATTATATAATAGTATAGATAAGAAAGTTTAAGTAGTTATTAAGTTATTGACTTAGTCTTTCTCTGATTTATAATTATCTTTAACCATGATTGTAGGGATTCAGTTGTAACCTCATGAGTTAGTTTATTTGTACTTATCTCTAACCATGATTGTAGGGATTTAGTTGTAACCTCATGAGTTAGTTTTGATGTAAACTCTGCTATATAAAGGCTCACGCATCAAAATAATAAATGGAACCTTTTTCCCATATTTATCTTTTCTTTACATGGTATCAGAATAGTCTAAACCGATCCTACGCTATGTCTTCCGAAAACAACCAGATTACTCCTTCCGCTACTCAAATCTTGTTTACTGCTTCTAGTGGCGCCGCGGCCAACCTTCAATTCTCGGCGCTAGCAGTCCGTCTCGATCGCTCCAATTACTCTCTATGGCGCGACACTATTCGCTCGACTCTTGAGGCTTATGAGCTTGAGGGATTTCTTGTCGCTGGTGGTGCTCCTTCGCCGACTGTTTCATCGGTCGCAGATCCATCAACCACCACCAGCCCAAATCCTGACTTTATTGCTTGGAAGCGCAAGGACCGACTGGTCCAAATCTTAGTGCCACTTTTCTTACTGCAAACCTGGTCTTTCACCAACGGTCCAAGCACATCAAAATCGACTATCACCTTGTCCGGGAACAAGATAGCGGACATTTTTACCAAAGCTGTTGGCTCCTCACGGTTTCAAAACTTACGGTCCAAGCTTCTCGTTCATACTCGATCGTGAGCTTGCGGGAGGGTATTAAGTTATTGACTTAGTCTTTCTCTAATTTGTAATTATCTTTAACCATGATTGTAGGGATTCAGTTGTAACCTCATGAGTTAGTTTATTTGTACTTATCTCTAACCATGATTGTAGGGATTCAGTTGTAACCTCATGAGTTAGTTTATTTATACTTATCTCTAACCATGATTGTAGGGATTCAGTTGTAACCTCATGAGTTAGTTTTGATGTAAACTCTGCTATATAAAGGCTCACGCATCAAAATAATAAATGGAACCTTTTTCCCATATTTATCTTTTCTTTACAGTAGTAAACATAAGTAAGAATATTTTTTGAACAAAAAACTTTCACGACGAAGATTCAACTTTTTATATTACTAGTTATTTGTCATTTAAATAAAAAACAAGAACTGAGAGAATTGAATTTAATTAACAAACTAAGAGAGTACAAAGAGGAGTCCTAGAAGACAATCTAAGTACAAATTTATTTTCTGGGGGGGTGATAATAGAGGGTTAGGAGTGTAGCAACTCTCTTTACTCCGTGGACGATCCGATGCAGCAGCTTTTCTCTCTCTCTTGAGTGTTGATTCGCAGATAGCCAGCCAGCCTCTTGGTCCAGTCTCTCTCTAAAGCAGAAAAAGCCGACCTTTAGAATATTTAAGTTGCTCCTATTTATAGCCAATGTGCTGATGGGCTATGGGTGTCGCATATACCTCTATTTGGTGGTCGCATAAGGCTCATCCAACATAATGCGGTTGCAACTATTGCCGCAAGCCATGGTCAGATTGTTTACTCTGGATATGAACCTAGGGGACTTGATTTCTACTATCTGAGGTCAGGTGGATAGAGATCTCTCTCCTGAGCGTCAACAGAGGATTGCTGCATAGGATCCTTCTTTTTTGCTAAGTCAATAAAATGCGGGAGAGATCCCTGCGGGAGACGAATATTTCTTTAAGAAATCGTACTTTCTCTTAGGGGATGTGCTGAAGGCCATTCATCCAGAGATAGGGAAGATTAACGAGAACTGGCCATTCATCATTCACGAAACAAAAATATTATTCCCCTCCTTTGAGTATTATCTGCCTTTATTAGACTTGAAAGTGATGATGTGTCCATGGCAGATGGATTGGGACCTGACACCTGGGCAGCAGGGGGGCCTCGCCGGCAGTATCCGATGAGACAAGAATAAGAGAAAAAAATTAGCCAGAATGAGGCATGCTCATACTCCTTATGTAGATTGAAACCCGACCTTGTTGGAAGTGAGTTGGGGCCGAACTTGAGCGCCTATGCATCGGATACTTTCCTCCTCATATTGTAAAGAAAGAATCTTTCCCGAATGGACAACTGTGGGCTATCAGCTGGGCACATTATAATACCTAGTGGTGTCGTCTAACCTTGTGGATTCTGAAAAGATATGAACAAGATCTTAGGGCAGCCAACCTATACTTTGCGGTGAGGGACACCTGCTACGGCCTAAAAATGAACCGACCTCTCTTTGTCGCTCTAATTGAGTTGTATAGTTGCCGCACGGGGACTTTCTATACGCCTGGCAGCAAGATGGGATTAGCTCTACACGAGATGCATTTTGTCTCTAAGCTTCCTTGGGGTGAGGTGCCCTACGAGGAGTACTCCCTGCGCAATACGAAGTTGGGAGAGTTGGAGGCAGAGAATCCAGAGATCCTGGCAGTGTACCAGGAGTTACTGTGTTATTACCGCATTTGTCAGCGGATGAAGAAGCAGAAGAAGAAATCTTTTGAGGGATCCTCTCCCCATATCCTATCATGGACCCGCTATCTATTTTCGGAGCAGAAATGGTCAACCAACATCCTTGTTCGGACGTCGTGGTCAAAGCAGGAAATTGCTGACTCGATTTAGAAGCTGAAGAATTTAGCTGCTGAGAACGAAAAGGCTGAGGGATCCTCAGAATCAGAGAGAAGTGAAGAGTCCCCTGATGAGCTTGTTAGCCCGGATGAGGATTTTAGCTACTTTTATGCGGACACCCACATGTTATCCGCCAAGGCCGTAATGGCGGAATACCTGATGCTTTGGCTGCGCACTTGCGTAGTTTCTGGCGGCTCTGGGTCGATAGATAGGGTCTCTAAGGGAGTTGAAGACTGACTCGACTGACAGGTAGAGGTAGTTGTTGTAGAGTCAGTTGTGGGTGAATAAGTGAGGTGCCCAACCGGGATAAGCATTTTTTTGAATAGGAATGGTCTTCTTCTCTGCTTCGACGAAGCGGGAATGTAGTAGAAACCTAATCCTCCATGCCGTGAAGTTGGCTTTTGGCCTCAAGCTGGCCCTACTACCGGCTATGGTTTGTAGCATACACCGTGGTCTTTGATATTTTGCTCAGAAGCTGGAAGCTCATCCTGGCAAAGAATATTTTAACAGGGTTGAACTCCCTTATCACTACCTGATGAGCTGGCTTCTTTTGCACCATGACTCCCTGATGCGTCCTGGACCTGATGACAATATGGTAGAGGATGACTCCTGGATTCACAGGTATTGGAGTATGAAGTGGGCTAGTGAATCGATTTCTGCCTGTAGGACGAAGCTGGCTTTCATGTCAGGCTGGTCTTTTTTTACGACCAAACATGAGTTTTCTAATGAGAAAAGTAATTCGGTTCACAAGGATGCTGGGGTAGGCACTCGGACCCTGTCGGAGAAGCTTTTTCATTGGCTCCAGGCCATTCTTCCTTCCCACCTAGTGTACCGAAATCAGGACGTGGTCTTCGTGGAGACGTACCTACGGAGCCGGTTTTCCCGCCAGTTCAGGTATAGTCAATTTTTGCTCGGCCATCCGAGCGCCTCCTTTGGTTATCATAGAAGTCTATTGGATGGAGCCCGAGCGTGGAGTTACTATAATGCCACACACACAGAGGTTACATTCCGGTTACCAATAGCCAGTGCCGGCCCCAGAATCCTGTACACAGCTGCGAGGTACTATTGCTCGATCAATGCTCCGTCGTCCGACTTTGACTTAGAGAGGAGCTATATTGAAGGTACTATGTTGATGCCATCTGACGCCAAGGGTCGCCGAAAGCCCAAGAAAGGCAAGGGGGTTGCTAGGCCCCTACTTATAGAGTTGGAGACATCCACTGGAGAGGAGGTGACGATACTCCTTCCGATGATCCTTTGCTGATAAGCGTAAGTCAAAATAAGGGGCTCAACATGCTCGCTACTCAAAGAAAGCGATGACTGAAGTGGTCGCAGGGGTGGGACCTGCGATGAAGTCAAAGTCTCAAGCAAGCGGAGAGGTAGGACCCCTCGCACTAATGGTTCCTGAAGCAGGACTCCATTTAGATGCTATGGTGGTATCCGTAAGCCTTCTAAGTTTGATCATTCCCGGTCCTCTTTATGAATATCTTTTCTCTGGTCTGTTCGACCGTTTGCAAGCACAGAAGAGAAGGAGCTGTCCCCGACGGACAACCGCTTTGGTGGTTTCTTACGCCTAACCGGAGGAATCTCCCCCCGGAGTTTGACGTAGGTGTCTCAGAACCAGTACCTGAGGCTTTGGGGGCTCGGGGCTTGGATGCACATTCGAAAGAGTAGTCTTATACCCCTTTGGAGCACATATATGTGAACGACATAGAAGCCATGGGGACGACTATGACATTGCTAGACGAGTCACAATCTACGTCGTCTCCCTCTGGTACATTATTTTATAACTTGACGAAAGATCAGATTTTCTGGCTTCAAATCTCGATTCTTCGAGTAAAACTGATTATCGGTTGCTCCAGTTCCACAGGCCCTATCTTTTTCTTTCAGACTATGGATGTGGTCGTCGAGGAAGATGTCGAAGAAGAATAAGGCAGTAGGCTTGTTCAGAGGAGGTCTAGATCTCCCCCTCATTCTTCTAGAGGCGGAGGACACCCTGTGCGGTCTGTCCAGTACCCCCCAGATATTGTGGGTTCTTTTGGTGCGACGACTGCTCCTCCAGTTGTTACTGCCGGGAACTTTGTGACAGAAGCTTCTCTGGATAGAGGGGTGGTGAACCGTCATGATGAGGTTGTTTTCCCTCTTGAGGTTGCTGTGTCACCTCCCGAAGCCGTCGTGACGCGGTCTAGGGATAGTGCACTGGAGGGAACCGATATGGCAAGGCACCCCACTACTTTTGGTTCCAGTCTTGGTAACACTCTGATATCTGCGGCTCAGCTACCGGGCATCCAGGCTCTTCGGGCGTCCATGAAAGATGGGATCATCTACTGTTGTTTTGCCTTCGAGGTTTTTGAGCACCGTTGTGCCACCTGTCGCGCTTGTGGCATCTTCTTCAATCTCGCCGCCCTTGACTCCGGCTACATTAGAAGAGATTGATAAGACCATTAAACTTTCTATCTGGAGCTTCTATATGTTCTTGAATAAGGGGATTGAGGGAGTGTTGGAGCGCAATAAATCTTTCGCCTGGACAAGGCACTTTAATGAGAGCCAGGTCCATTCTATGAGGGGTATCCCTGGCTTTGAGCAGATGGCCAACTTTCTGGGCCATAAACTGCAGGAGGTAGAGAAATGCCTAACAGAGCTGCAGCAATATCAATAGACAGACATGTGAATGATGATCTCCCACGAATATAATGAGTTCTCAAAGAAGGTGGAGACAGAGAAGGCCTTCTTTGCTTCGTCTATGGAGTACCTGCAGTGTGATCTCCGAATTTTGCGTGAGAGGCATGACCGACTGGGTGATCTCAGTGAGGAGTGCCTTTCTCGACAAAAGGACCTCACCGAACAGATTAGACGACTCTATATTGAGCTCAATGTAACAAAAAGTAGGCTGCCGGAGGCCTGTCAGGAAGAGGAGGCCATCTGTACTGAGGTGAGCCAAACAGCGCAGAACGTGGCTGGCGTTGCGATTTTGGTGCAACAACTATAGGACAGACATGATTTCTACGCTTGCTACGAAGATCCGAAGGTTATGGCCCAAGAAGTTGAGCACCGGGCTCTGAGGTGCCTGGATGGCCATATTGCTTGTCTCCATGCACGGATAACAGAGTTATGCTCCGACTCATAGCACTTATAATATTTTTGCTTTTTTGTACCTTTATTTTGCCCTTGGGCTTGGTGTCTTGATAATTCCCAAAAATATAGTTTTGGAGAAAAATAAAAGTTATCTTATCTGTTTTGCTATTCATTTGTGTTAGCTTTGTGTATCGTACTAGAGATAATATGAATGTAGTACAATACCGTAGCTTTTTAAGGATATCCTGCTGGGGAATCTCCAGTGGACTTATTACTTCGTTTGCATTAGCGTGCAAGTAATAAGATTAAAATAGGCCTTGCTAGAGGTGGTATGGTCGCGACAAGTTGGTGTACTTAACACTGTTGGTGCACTTAAGTTTAAGGGCAGATGATAAGTTGAGTTGACGACTGGTGATAGTCATAAGGAGAGGTTTGCTCAGAGGTCACTTGGATATGGCAGACTCTCAGGGGAGGATGTGAGGATGATAGCTCAGAGGTGACATAGACGTGAGCTGATCAATGGCCATACCGGGAGGTTAGGTACGGTCCTGAGGATATCCTACTGGGGGATTCTTGGTGGACCTATTACCCTTTTGCGTACTTGGGGTATGAGTAATAGATTCAAAACAAACCCAATAAGAGGTAATCTATCCTGGGCAGAGGATACTTGTTTCTGATGGTGACCTTGTTCAGTTCTCGATAATCGATGCAAAGTCACAATGTTCCATCTTTTTTCTTTACGAAGAGCAAATACACGTCCCAAGGAGACACGCTCGAACTAATGAACCCACAATCTAGCATCTCTTACAGTTGGCACTTTAACTCCTTCAGTTTAGCAGGGGCTATTCTGTACGAAGACTTAGAAATTGACTGAGTATTCGGGAATGTATCGATGGTGAACTCGATCTCTCGGTCAGGTGGCATGCCGGATAGTTCACTCGGAAACACATCAGTAAACTCTGCCCCAATGGAAGAAGACTCAACGTTTGCGTAATCCAGCTGCGTGTCCTGAACCGATACTAGGTATCCCTCGCAGCCAGTGTATAGCATCTGCCGAGCAAATATCGTCGAAATCACCATGCAAGCCTTGAACGCATCAGTTGCTGGACTACTCGTGTAGCAGAATTCGGCTTCTCCAGGTAGGCGGAAGATGACCAATTTCTCTGCACATTCGATAGTTGTCGAGCAGGCGCCGAGCCAATCCATCACCAAAATGATGTCATAATCCCGAACATATAGGACTAAAATATCTAACGATAGCTTCCTTCCTCCAATACAGACGTAACCACCTTGACATACTGAACGGACATATATTTTCGTGTTCGAGGGGTTGCTAACACTTAGATCTAGATGCAATGGTGTCATTTCTATTTTGTTTTCTATGACAAAATTCGTGGATATAAAACTATACGTTGCACCAGAATCAAATAGCACACATGCAGGTATATTATTAAAAAGTAATATACCTGACACAACGGTGTCTGAGGCCAGAGCTTCTTCTCGTGTCATAGTATAGACCCAACCTTGAGCTTGGCGACGCTCTGGCTGAGGCGCAGCTCGATTGGCCTGGGGTGCAGGGGCAGGATTCAGATGTTGAGGACGAACCTTGGAGGGAAGCGAACAATCTCTAGCTATATGGCGTTGACCACCACAGTTGAAGCATAGCCCTTTTTTGAGGTAA
This sequence comes from Iris macrosiphon, assembly GCA_036927795.1. NCBI lineage: Eukaryota > Viridiplantae > Streptophyta > Magnoliopsida > Asparagales > Iridaceae > Iris > Iris macrosiphon. Next base: position 165,221,857 of record JAYESA010000008.1, on the reverse strand, counting down.
CAGTCGTTAGCAGTGTGCCCCGGCCTCTTGCAGAAGAAGCATAGTCCTTTCTCTTGGTTCCCTTTTTGCTGACCGTTGTTGTTTGGACGCTTTGCAGCGTTGTTTCCTTTCTTGTTGCTATGGCATTTGTGATTGGAGGTATGCGCAGCGCCGACAGCAACAGGAGGATACTGCAGTTCGAGGGAGAGGGCATGATTCAGGACTTCCCTTATCGTTTGGTACTAAGAAACGACCACGTGCACATGGTTGACAGGACACAGACCGCCTTTAAATCTTCTAGCACGACTCGCTGTATCAGGTACATAGGAACTTATAAATTTGGCAAGCCGGTTGAATTCGACATAATACTGCTTTACTGTCATGCTTTATTGGCATAGTTGTACGAACTCGTTCTCTTTCTGACGACGTACGGAAGGGGGGTATAAACTCCTCTTTGAATGCTCCACAAAAGGTGGCCCATGCGATCGTCTCTCCTTCATCATCAACTGTAAGAGATCGTCATTGCACGTCCCACCAATCCTGCGCGTTCAAGCGAAACTGTAGTTGGGCACACGCGACACACTTTTGCTTGGGTACCTCTAGAAGTTTGAAATGATCCTCCAGTTCTGTCAACCAATCTAAGCCACAATCGGATCCTCAGTCCTTTTAAATGGCGTATTGCAGAACTTTTTGAAGTCGACAAAGTTGAAGGCAGTCACATCCTTCGTTCTTGAAGTTTGAGGCATTTCGACTTCAAGTACGGGTTGTTCCACCGGTGTTGCTGCTGTTGCCGCGGAATGGTTGAAGGCAAGGTCTGCACGATCTGTTGTAGGGTATCTACCTGCCTTTGTTGGACTATGAACCGGGCTTCTAGATTATCTTGGAACTTGTTTTGCCCCTCTTTCTTTTACTTCTCACCCCATTTGTCACACCCCAGTCCCAAAATACCGAGGGACTGGACACGTGTCAATGGCCAGCAGTACGCACCGATGGACAACCCAATTTAATGGATCCATCAGGGCATGCTTAAGCTGTAGTCTAACAATAAATAGATCAAGTATTACAAGTCACAGTCTATACTAATCTCATCCACAACAGATAATCACAGATCGAATGCCAAAATAATGTAAATAGAATAAACTAACAAATCTCAATAAAAGTGTCTCGGGGAATAATCCGAGAATATGTCTGATACATCAATGCAATAGACAGAAAATAAAGGAACTAGAAATAGAAACAGAAATAACTGACTATATAAAGCCAATGCTCATGAGAAGTCCTCTGGCACGATCTCGTTCTCAGGTTCTGGTACAACTCCTGAAAGTGCTCCTGTACGGTGTATCTCTGGATGGATCTCTTCGGCTATACCTGGGGACATAATCCAGATCCAGGTCCTCAGGGGACATAGCAAGGTACAAAATAACTCATACCAAAACAAATAAAGCAGTGCAGCAATAAATAAATAATAGGGTAAACTAAGTAACCAGCTAAGTGATATGCAATATGAGAGCATCACTAGAACTCAGGCTGAAACTACCACAAGCTCTGTGTCAGGGAGCCGGTAGCAGTGATATCATGTGGTTGTCTAGCTCGTAGTGAGACTAAGACGCCGGCATGATATAAACAACATGTAGCCTATGTGTCTCTCCCCACCCAATGAAATCATACGCCTCATGTCCACAACGTCTCATGTCCATGCCACGCAGGATCAAGTCTAATGCAGCAAGTCATAATAAGCTCTAAGCATATATGTAAGGATATGTCATGAAACATGTATCCTATACAGAATCACCATGAATGTCCCAGGAAGACTCTGTCTCATAAAATAGTGTCAGGTGTCCTGGGTTATGATGTACTTGATAAGACAAGTACGAGAAATATCGGGTCTCGGTATCCATGTCTATGTGACGTTACACAACTCCGCGTACGGGGTTGGCACCCGACTATTAATCGGACGCTAAGTAAAGTCACTCGGTCCTGGGTTGAACAGTTATATCAAGATTATATAGGAAATCTACAAGAACTCAGCAAAGTACTATAACAGGAATCATTATGAGTTGGCACGGTACACTTGCCCACTGATGTATAAATAAGTCAAGGAAATAAGTAGCAAGCTGCAGGGTTTGGCAATGTACACTTGCCTGTGGTTCTGGCTCCAACTGTAGCTCTGATATTTGTGAAATCTCCAGGAATATCTCCGGATGCTGAAACAAACATTACCATCAGATCCAGAAAATATCAAATAGCTAGAAACGCCTGTCCTTGAGTCCAATTTGAAGACAAGGGCAAAAATGACAAATTCGGGTCAAAACGGGGTCCACATGTGGCCCACTTCGCACCGAAAAATGTGTCAGGGACAAAGGTCTCCAAATTCGTCAAAATTAGTGTCAACAAGTCCAGAACGATGATACGAACCCAACGAAACTTCCAGAATTGGATTCCGATGAGCCGGTTACAAAATTGCCCGCCAAGTAGAGCTTGTGGGGCCCACGATATGCGATTTTGTCAATGTTCTCAGAATCGAACCAAACTTGGGTCATAGGACCAGCGTATCGCTATGAGTTCGATGGCACAAGTTTTGTTTTGATCCGACGTGTGTACACAAAGTTACGACGTATCCCAGAACTGACGGATACGGGATGGTGTTCGCGGATACGCGTTGATTCCGGTGTGCCCGCACATCCAAATCAACTTCTGCGAAATCTTGCACGTCCGTATCAATGGCGCGCACGTATCTGTGAAGACCGCGCGTGACCAAGTCATCCCGTTTGGCGGGACGTACTCAGTTCCGGGGTGAACCAGGGCATTATTTTTCCTGTTTTTGGATCGCGATCCACGATCGCCATAGGACGCGATGCACCGAACGGGTTGCACGGGCACCGAGAGGGTCACGCAGGGTTCACGATGCAATAGACGGAATCGAAAATGGGTAAACGAGCAGAAAGAAACGGGTACCTGAACAGGGCTCGAGAAACCAAAGTTTCTCGTGTCCGAGCCGACACAACACGGCATGTCCGAGTCGGATCCCACCTAGGGTTAGGGTTTTGAGCTGCTAGGGGCATCGCCGGAGGACGGCGAGGTCGGGCCGGGGGCCGGAGGTGGCCGAGGGCGGCTGGGGGAGCGCTGTCGGCGCTGGCCGGAGGCAACGGCGCGCCGGAGCGGGCGGGAGACGGCCCTGCGGGTCTCTGGCTGGAGCAGCGGCTGCTGCTAGGTTGGGGGAACGGCGCTGCGGCTGAGGGAGGGAGGAGGAAGGAGGAGGACGGCGCTGCGGCATCGCCGGCAGAGCTAGGCGGGAGGCGGGTGGCGGCGAGGTGGTGGCGTCGGAGGGGGGATTGGCCGGAGGGAAAGGGGAGGGAATTTAAATAGGGCTGTGGAGGGGGGTCGTGGGCGCCGGGTGAGGCGTCTACGTGGCGGAGGTAGCGGGGCTCGCGGGGGCGTCGGCCGGGCGGAGCTGGCGGCGCGCGGCCGGAGGGGCGACGGAATAATCGGGCAGCCGAACGGGTCGTGCTGGGGGGGAAGAAACTGGGTAGCGGGTCTGCGGGCGGGTGCGGGTTCGGTCGGGCGGACCCGAACCGACCCGCTAGGGCGATCGGTTCAAACGGTTGGGTTGGACTGGGTTCAGCCCGTTTCAGGCCGGTTTGAACCCGGTTCAACCCGGTTCAATTTATTTAATTTAAAAATATGTTTTTGGCTTTTTAAAATATTTTTGGGGTCCAATAAATTCTCAAAAAATTACCCTAAGTCCAGTATTTTATTTTACACCCAAAAATATTATTTTCATAATATTTTAATATTTTTTAAAAATATTTAATTTTATTTAATGCCAAAATACCCTGGTTTTTAATTAGTAAAAATTCTCAAAAAATTCCAAAAAATTCTGAAAAATCCAGTTTTCAAAATCTTGAAAAATTAGGGGGTTTACAATCTACCCCCTTTAAGAGGATTGCGTCCTCACAATCAAAGAATAACGGTCAACAGAGATGACACGGTTGTAAGTATTGTTCGAAACACATCACAAGACACTTAGGGAAAATGTTGTTTCCCTAAGAATGAAAGTTATGCACTTTCCAGAGTAAAGAAAATCTAGTTAAAGTAAGAAAACTATAACTTTTAGAAAAACCAGATTATTATTAACAAGTTTCAAATTACTAGGTTGGGGCTAAGGTCACGAACCAACAGGCACGAGCTAAAACAATTCTAGAAACGGCATCTACGAATCACTTACGCGCATTAGCTACTCCACGAGTCTGCGCGTTCTCCACGGTCATCGTCAGGGCTTGTTCACGTCCTTACAGTCGATTCCTCTGCTGTTGAGCCTGCTGGAAGAGTAGTGCCTGGGGTATCAAAGGTGGCCTCGGCTGATACCCTCCTGGAACTGGTGGTAGAACTTCTTGAACTTCCATTTGTGGTATTTCCAGTGTTGGAGAGGCTGGCCTCGGTATTGGTAACGCTTGCTGGTTAACCATTGGTGCTCTGTCTCGACGCTCAGGGCATTCCTTCACTAAATGCTGACTGGATCCGTAAGCTAAACATAATCTCCTCTTTCGTCTGCACTCGTTCTCAGTATGGCCTCGCTTACGACAATATTGACAGACAGGTAGTGCCTGTGGAGATGCTCCAAATGGCTGGTGTATATGAGGTCTTTTTGCAACTTTTTCTTGTGGTGCTCTGGCTGGTGCTGATGTGGATGGCCGCTTCAGACTGGTCTCTCTCCTGATGACGAGCTCCATGCGTCGTGCTACAGCAAGGACGTCCGAGTACGAAGTAGGTGCAACGGATCCAATTAGTTTCTGTAGCTCAATGTTTAGTTCGTCAAAAAATTTCTCAGCCTTCTCTTCTTCTATCGGGATCAATGTTGGGGCGAAGTGACTTAGACGAATGAACTCAGCGTTGTACTCTTCCACCGTCATAGTATCCTGAGTGAGGCGATTGAACTTGTCCCGAAGTTCTGATCGAGCGATAGCTGGAATGTACATCTCCTGAAAGAGTCTAGAGAACTCTTCCCAAGTGACTCGGTCTGGTCCGAGCCGTGTCTCCTCAGATAGCCACCAGTGATGTGCATTGTTCGTCAACTACATTTTGACGGCAGTCATCCAACGTTTCCTTGGAAGCTCAGCTACTTCTAATTGATGTTGAGTGTTGGTGAGCCACTCATGAACTTCAGTGGGCTCCTCCTTGCCTGAGAAGGTACGGGACTTCAGCTGCCGGAAATCGATGATAGAGCCCGTCGTTGGCCGTCGTGCTGGTAGATCTGCCTACTCTAGTGCGGTTACTAGGCTGTGACTCAAAGCCTCTTGTTGAGCTTGCATTATTGCATAGATCATTTGAAATATCTGCTGTCCGTCCATGGCCTGCCCTGGTAGAATTATGGGCATTGGTGGAGTAAATTGCGTCGATGGTGGAATGTCATCGTGCTGGACTCTCGAGGCATGTTGTTGAGCTGATTGTCCTCCATCCACTAGTGTTACTTCATCTTCGTTGGTTACCCCAGCATCTCGTGGTGATTTTATGGGAGTCTCGTCGTTCGCTCGTGAATCCATAACCCTGCAACCAAAATAAATAATAAGAGGCGTACAAGAATCAAGGCAGGATGCAAGTCAAGAAATTAATTCGAATCCGATATGGATATCAAGAATGTTTCAAGCAAGTGGATGAGATCCTAAAACTTATCCTATCTTATTGCAGGCCTGTTCGGTCCCTAAGTTGAAACCGAATAATTTAGTCGTAGACCTGCATAGGCCACCACAAAAACCATGTCACGCCCCAGTCCTAAAATACCGAGGGACTGGACACGTGGCAATAGCCAGCAGCACGCACCGATGGACAACCCAATTTAATGGATCCATCAGGGCATGCTTAAGCTGTAGTCTAACAATAAATAGATCAAGTATTACAAGTCACAGTCTATACTAATCTTATCCATAACAGATAATCACAGATCAAATGCCAGAATAATGCAAATAGAATAAACTAACAAATCTCAATAAAAGTGTCTCGGGGAACAATCCGAGAATATGTCTGATACATCAATGCAATAGACAGGAAATAAAGGAACTGGAAATAGAAACAGAAATAACTGACTATATAAAGCCAATGCTCATGAGAAGTCCTCTGGCACGATCTCATTCTCAGGTTCTGGTACAGCTCCTGAAAGTACTCCTGTATGGTGTATCTCTGGATGGATCTCTTCGGCTATACCTGGGGACATAATCCAGATCCAGGTCCTCAGGGGACATAGCAAGGTACAAAATAACTCATGCCAAAACAAATAAAGCAGTGCAGTAATAAATAAACAATAGGGTAAACTAAGTAACCAACTAAGTGATATGCAATATGAGAGCATCACTTGAACTCAGGCTGAAACCACCACAAGCTCTGTATCGGGGAGCCGGTAGCAGTGATATCATGTGGTTGTCTAGCTCGTAGTGAGACTAAGACGCCGGCATGATATAAACAACCCGTAGCCTGCGTGTCTCTCCCCACCCAATGAAATCATACGTCTTATGTCCATGCCACGCAGGATCAAGTCTAATACAGCAAGTCATAATAAGCTCTAAGCATATATGTAAGGATATGTCATGAAACCTGTATCCTATACAGAATCACCATGAATGTCTCAGGAAGACTCTGTCTCATGAAATAGTGTCAGGTGTCCTGGGTTATGATGTACTTGATAAGACAAGTACGAGAAATATCGGGTCTCGGTATCCATGTCTATGTGACATTACACAACTCCGCGTACGGGGTTGGCACCCGACTATTAATCGGACGCTAAGTAAAGTCACTCGGTCCTGGGTTGAACAGTTATATCAAGATTATATAGGAAATCTACAAGAACTCAGCAAAGTACTATAACAGGAATCACTGCGAGTTGGCAAGGTACACTTGCCCACTGATGTATAAATAAGTCAAGGAAATAAGTAGCAAGCTGCAGGGTTTGGCAAGGTACACTTGCCTGTGGTTCTGGCTCCAACTGTAGCTCTGGTATTTGTGAAATCTCCAGGAATATCTTCGGATACTGAAACAAATATTACCATCAGATCCAGAAAATATCAAATAGCTAGAAACGTCTGTCCTTGCGTCCAATTTGGAGATAAGGGCAAAAATGACAATTTTGGGTCAAAACGGGGTCCACATGTAGCCCACTTCGTACCGAAAAATGTGTCAGGGATAAAGGTCTCCAAATTTGTCAAACTTAGTGTCAACAAGTCCAAAAAGATGATACGAACCCAACGGAACTTTCAGAATTGGATTCCGATGAGCCGGTCACAAAATCGTCCGTCAAGTGGAGCCTGTGGGGCCCACAATACGCGATTTTGTCAACGTTCTCAGAATCGAACCAAACTTGGGTCATAGGACCAGCGTATTGCTATGAGTCCGATGGCATAAGTTTTGTTTCGATCCGACGTGTGTACATAAAGTTACGCCGTGTTCCAGAACTGACGAATACGGGACGGTGTCCGTGGATACGCATTGATTTCGGTGTGTCCGCACATCCAAATCAACTTCTGTGAAATCCCGTACGTCCGTATCAATGGTGCGCACGTATCTGTGAAGACCGTGCACGACCAAGTCGTCCCGTTTGGCGGGGCGTACTCAGTTCCGGGGTGAACCAGGACATTATTTTTCCTATTTTTGGATCGCGGTCCACGATCGTCACAGGACGCAATGCACCGAGCGGGTTGCACGGGCACCGAGGGGGTCATGCAGGGTTTGCGATACAACAGACGGAATAGAAACGGGTAAACGAGCAGAGAGAAACGGGTACCTGAACAGGGCTCGAGAAATTGAAGTTTTTCGTGTCCGAGCCGACACAACACGGCATGTCCGAGTCGGATCCCACCTAGGGTTAGGGTTTCGAGCTGCTGGGGGCATCGCCGGAGGACGGCGAGGTCAGGCCGGGGGGCAGAGGTGGCCGAGGGCGGCTGGGGGAGCGCTGTCGGCGCTGGCCGGAGGCGGCGGCTCGCCGGAGCGGGCGGGGGACGGCCCTGCGGGTCTCTGGCCGGAGCAGCGGCTGCTGCTAGGTCGGGGGAACGGTGCTGCGGCTGAGAGAGGGAGGAGGAAGGAGAAGGACGGCGCTGCGGCATCGCCGGCGGAGCTAGGCGGGAGGCGGGTGGCGGCGAGGTGGTGGCGTCGGAGTGGGGATTGGCCGGAGGGAAAGGGGAGGAGATTTAAATAAGGCAGTGGAGGGGGGTCGTGGGCGCCGGGTGAGGCGGCTACGTGGCGGAGGTTGTGGGGCTCGCGGGGGCGTGGGCCGGGCGGAGCGGGCGGCGCGCGGCCGGAGGGGCGGCGTAAGAATCGGGCAGCCGAGCGGGTCGTGCGGGGGGGGGGGGGGGGAAGAAACTGGGTAGCGGGTCTGCGGGAGGGTGCGGGTGCAGGTTCGGTCGGGCGGTCGGTTCAGACGGTTGGGTTGGACCGGGTTCAGCCCGGTTCAGGCCGGTTTGAACCCGGTTCAATTTATTTAATTTAAAAATATATTTTTGGCTTTTTAAAATGTTTTCGGGGTCCAATAAATTCCCATAAAATTATCCTAAGTCCAGTATTTTATTTTACACCCAAAAATATTATTTTCATAATATTTTAATATATTTTAAAAATATTTAATTTTATTTAATGCTAAAATACCCTGGTTTTTAATTAGTAAAAATTCTCGAAAAATCTCAGAAAATTCTGAAAAATCCAGTTTTAAAAATCTTGAAAAATCAGGGAATTTACACCATTTATAACGAGCCTCCTCCATTTGTTGGTTAGCCTCTAACATCCTCATCATCTGTTGAATGGGATCGACACAAGATATAGCTCGCTGGCTCCGAGAACTTCTCGAAGTGCCAGAACTGCTTTCTTGGGCTTGTGTCTCGCCCGGTGCTAGCGCTGATGATTGTGCTTATACCAGAAGGTAAATTACATCAGGATTATAATATATTATGGACTCATTGTATGATCATATCTTATTTTGGCCTAACGAGTTCAAGAGTTCGCACAAGGATTTGATCGTTAAAGGAACTTTTCCAATATGAGGGTCAAAGAAACTTGAAGTTGTGCTCTGATACCAATATGTCATGCCCCGATCGATAGTCGTCCCCCAGGCATGACGCCGTGAGGGCCTAGGTTGCATACCGCACACGGCTAAGGTATTTTTGTATAACGAGCACATATCCAGAGTAAGCAGATAAGTTGAAACACAAAGTTGAAACATGAAAAATTTCTCTTTATTGATAATGAACATCTATTTACAAACTCTTGAACGAGTCATAAGGTTGTCGCACGGGCTTACAAAATATTGACACAAAATAAGATAGTTGTCATGTATATTACATCCTTTACTAAAACTCAAAATAAGGGACCTCCAGGCGGGAAGATACTTTTTCCACGGAGCTGCATGAGTTGAGTTTGCTTGCTCCTTTGTCTTCAAAATGCTTCAAAAGATGGCACGATCAGGATGCGTCGACAGTTGGACTGGATTGGGCAGTGACTTCAGCTCCTCGCAGGATCTCCTTAGTGCGAGGACCTGTTTCAACGAGGGTCAGTACATCAAAATGTACTGGTGAAGGTGAACTAACCCAACTATACCAATCAACACGTTATTTATATGAAGCATGCATATTATTTATGGCCTTTCTATCTTGCCTTAGTTCATTTTCCAAGCAAGCATTGATAGAGTTTACTGAAATAAACTTGCCACCATTTGGTGATATTTACCTGCCCGTCTGAACCACCTGCACAATACTTACCATGTCCTTCCCAGCCACGAAGACACAAGTTAGCTTGTACATGTTTAAATGTACGAAAGGATCACTGGCATAATGCCATAAAGGACGAGTTACAGTCATGGGATAAAAAATGATATGCGATGCAGGTGGCGAGCCCCACCATATGCCATTTCTTTCTCTAACATACTGTCTATTCCATATGTTCCGTCCGGATCAGATCGGTCCCAGTGTCCCGACGACCATTCGCGAAACCGCAAACCTTGTGCATAAGTTGTCCATGATCAAACGGCGTTCATTTGGTTTTTAATCAATTCATGCAGTTTAAGGGAATACGAATACGATACAAGTTCCATAGCATAAACGGTTTTTACAGTCTTACTGATCAATATATGGCATAGCAAAGTGTGTTCTATATGCATAACATAATTTATTGAAGAAGTATACATTCAAACTAAAATTAAAGCATATAAAGAATATTCTGAACGAACTAGCATGCAATAGATAACCATTCACAAGTTGATTGACAAGCATTAAATAGTCCAAGTCTATTCCTTTTTATCTTAACATCTTTTAGTTATTATGGTATCGTTTGATCGGGGCAAGTCCTCTGGCTTAATCTTCAGCTGGTGGTGTAACGCCCCACAACCGTACGGTGTATTACGTTGAGTCGGATTGAATGAGACAATAGCTGGCTATATTTTTGATTTGTTGGATTTGGAAACAAGTATTGATTGAGTTAGTTTTATGTGCAGATCGCTAGTGGAGTTTAATTTAATCAGATGTTCGTTCAGAGCAGTACTGGGATAGTAGAATTTGGAGCGATAATGTCATCTTTCTTAGTTTGATCTGTCGGATAATTTGGAGAGCACGGCCTGCTCGCACGGTCATACCAATTGAGTAGATCGTGCTTTGCATCGGACCATGGGTTCAAGGGATCGACCTATCGGTAAGGCAGAGTGCTTAACGAAATCAGACTTAGTGAGTGGGTTCCGTCCCTTCTCCTCTACTCCTTCATGCCTAATAATATGGAACACACGTAATGGCTTGAACACTTGGACTGAAACTTGGAAATCAATACACTATGGCGTGCATAGAGTGTACGTCGTTTGCTTGGATAGATTTGTGGCTTGAGTTGGTTTCATGTTGGGGCAGTCGGAGCTAGAGTTGGATTATATTTGGGGCAATTATAAAAATAGTTAGAATTATACATCTTGGTTGGAACATCGGATAATTCGGGTGGGTGACCGAGAGTGCATTCGTGTACGAGTATCACTTGGGCGCTTTGTCATGCAAAGCGTGCAGTTGTGGTTCAAAATTGGACAACTGCATCGGTGAGGGCATTGTGCCACTATTGGAATATTGTGCCACGAGATTGTTCTGAGCGAGGGATATTGCACCAATTGGAACACTATGTCGAGAAGCGGTATAGTGCCTATGGGGATAACTTGAGATGGTACCTTGGACTATGAGTTGGAGAATAGTTATGGATAGTTGGTTGGATTGAGACTAGATAGTTTGGTGGGGGCGAGAATGCTCGACTCTCTCATTATACCTACTTGGAGTTTGCATCGGTCAAGGATAACCTGTTGAGCACAGGATTTGGTTTCCTCGAATGGGAAGGCTCCGGGGCACCGGGACCGTTCAGCCATAGAGAAAGCAAATTGGTAATGTGCCTTAGGCGTGGTATCGGCGGTTCGATGCGATTCAGGTGGGCTAGCTACTCAGCGCTGGATCAAGTAGAACTACAGTTGGAACAGTCCTTGATGGCTTGGCCAGTGACTTCATATAGATAAGAGTTGGTTTGCTTTGTTTGGTTTGTGCTTTTCGCGTAAGCGGCAGCCACCTTGCCTCGACAAGAGTGTACATATCGAAGATTAGATTAATAAGGCTTGGATTGTGGCATCATTTAAGGATGGATATTGAGGCTTGGATAATGGTTCGATAGGTTCTCGTGTTGCTTGGGTTTGAGTAGCACGGTTTGTATGCTAGTTTTCTTTTGAGTTGGATATATATTTTCTTGTATATTGGCTTGAGTTGAATGCTTCCATGTCTAACCTACTTTATAGTTTTCCTTAATATGTCATACCTCTGCTATGAAATGAATCTAGGATTCAACTAGAAAGATCACCATATAACTGTTTGCATTCACTATTTTTTACTTAGTGTCGGTTTAGACAAGTGGGTTATCTCGCTCACCGGTATGGCTGTGTATTGACCCATGTTTGTGGATATTATTTCAGGTACGCAGGTGTAGTGGCGCTGCTTGGATATACGGAATAAAATGTATGAATGGTAAGTACCTTTGTGGGCTAGAGAAAGAGCAAGAGTATTGCATTAGCCTTTATGGCATTCTCCTTATGGCATTTTCATTTGGACCCTATCGAGAGCTTCGCTGCGTATACTCTGATGTGTGCTTGGTACATAATACTTGACTTTCGCTGTAACTTGGTCGTTTCAATGATAATTTTGGTATTTGACAACATCGTCTTGTGCGAGCGCAACTCCAGGCTCGTACGGCATCACATCCCGATTAGAACGATTATCCTGCGGGAGCGCTGCAACATGGTGATTCACGTTCAGCGGAGAAAATTGAGCTTGCGGAAGATTGGGGCATGACATATTGGTATCAGAGCGCATGTTTTATTTCTTTGGACTTGGTCCTTCGCTTTATCATAACTCTAAATAGCTTTCGTGTGTCATTTAGCTTTTGGCTCTACTCGGTGTCACATTGGATATTTCATGCAATAAATCTATATATTGCTGGTTGTGGCTGAATGTTATTTTTTATTGTGTTGCTTTCGTTAGTTTTCGGTAGATCGCTTAGCATCGTAAGGCATTGTTGCATTTGTGCAGCAAGTTGAGAGGTATCATTGCGTTGGCTTGGCTTGTCGTTCGGAGAGTTTCTGGTTGCATCAGTGGATCAGTTGGTTGGCAGACGAGATTGATTATATGGTTTGTTGTGAGTAGAAGCATCGAATGAGAATGGATCGTTGCACAAGTTGCTCGTGAAGTGAATATGTTGGATGGAAGTTGGATTTTTGGCTAGGTATATCACATAGAGCATTGGCTGAGCAGGTTTGAGTTGGCTTGGGGATACCAGGTTAGTATTGCACGAGTTGCTCATACAGCAAATGTAAGAAATAATTGGGTATTGGGTTGGATTACTTGGAAGAGCTAATTGTACGGGTTGCTCGTGTAGCAAAAATATCGGACGGTTTGAGAATAGTTGGAAGTATTGAGAATAGAACAAGACACAAGTTGCATAACGAGATTGACAGAAGAGTTAGATGGTTCACGTATTGGTTGAGTTTCGTATCAGACTTGAGTTGGTAATGGCAGGATCACGCATAAGGGATGGTTCAAACGAATCTTGGATCAGTGCAAGGAATTATGATGCGAGTAGTAACTTGATTCAGAGTGGTATATGGTATACCACATAATAAGTAAAAGTAATAATATATTTTGGATAGACATGAATGGAATTACCGCAACGGACACGGGTAATAGGAATACAAGTTGGTTGGTGCACACCGGCTGAGTTAGGAAGAATAAAAAATAGAGCAAGTGAATGTTGAGTTGAGCAATCGAGAACAAACTTGTGCAAATAGAAGTATCATTGGACTTGAGTGATGGACGAGAACATAAACAAGCAAAAAAAAGAGTGTTTGAAATTTGTAATCACCCTCAAAATTTTTGAATTTTTTAAAAACCAATTTTTGGGATTTTTCTGCAATTTTCAGAAATTTACATAAGTGCTGTGGTGATTGTATGATTTTTAACTGCTAATAACTAATATTAAAATGTAATAAAAATATGATTTTATGGTGTAAAATAGAAAACTGGACTTAGGATAATTTTCTGGGATTTTATTGGACATCAGACCTATTTTTAAGAGCCTAAAAACTATTTTTCTAATTAAATTATTAATTAATTAATTATTATTAATATTATTATTATACTGTTATTATAATTTTTTTTTATTTTATTAGGGGCCCGGCCCAGTGGGCCGAGCCCATTAGCAGTCAGCCCAGCCCCTGTGCCTTAGCGGGTCTGGCGGGTCGGTCAGACCCGAACCAGCGCCCGACCCGACCCGCATCCCCATCTCCCATGTCCTCCCACGCCGCCCGAATTTCCTGCCGCCCGCCGCGCGTCCGTCGGCCATGACCCCCGCCCCACGCTCCCCTCGACCGACTCCCTCGGCCTACGTCGCCCCGACCTCGGCCTCACCCCCGCCCAGCCCCAGCCTATAAAACCCCTCTCCCCCCGATCTTCTCCTCCCTCAACTCCCTAACCCTCCAGTGACCTCCGCCGGAACCCTAACGGCCAGAGCCTCCCCCGCCGACGCCTCGACCCCCCCTAGCTCCACCGAGAGCCGCCCCAGCCAGCACCCTCGCCGGCGAGCCCCACAGAACCGCCACCTCTGCCTCCTCCCTCTTCCTTCCCCTCTCCTCCCAGCGTCGGCCGCCGGCCTCCCCTGGCCCATCTCCGCCTCCCCGAGAGCCGCCCAGCCCCTCGTCGAGCCTCCGTCGCCCTGAGCCTCCCTTCCCCGGCGAGTCTCGGCCGAACCCGACCGCGGACACAGACCCGGACACAGTGAACCCTAGCCCTAGCAGTGGACACGTGTCCAGGACACGAGTCGGACACGGCAAACCCCGTTTCGAGGAGCCTCGTTCGGGTACCCGTAACTTTTTGCTCGTAGCTCCATTTTTAATTCTGTAAATTGTATTGCGAAGCCTGTATGACCCTCTCGGTGTCCGAATAAATCGCTCGGGACATCGCGTCCTGTGGTGATCGCACACCGCGATCCAAAAACAGGAAAAACTAGACCCTGTTTCACCCCGGAACTGAGTACGTCCCGCCAAACGGGATGACTTGGTCGCGTGCGATCTTCACAGATATGTGTGCCTCGTCGATACGGATATGTGGGATTTTGCGGAAGCTGATTCGGGTGTGCGTGCACACCGAAATCAACGCGTATCCGCGGACATCACCCCGTATCCGCCTTTTCTGCAATTCACCCTAACTTCGTGCACACACATCAGATTGAGACGAAACTTGCGCCATCGGACTCGTAGCGATACGCTGGTCCTGTGGGTCAAGTCTGGTTTGATTCTGAGAACGTGGACAAAATCGCGTATCGTGGGCCCCACAGGCCCCACTCGACGGGCGATTTCGTGATCGGCTCATCGGAATTCAAATCTAAAAGTTCTGTTGGGTTCGTATCAGCGTTCCTCACCTGTTGACACTAAGTTTGGTAAATTTAGAGACCGTTGACCTTGACACGTTTTTTGGTGCAAAGCGGGCCCACCGGTGGACCCCGTTTTGGCCGAAATTGCCGTTTTTGCCCTTGTCTCCAAATTGGACCGAAGGACAAGCGTTCCTAGCTATTTGACACCTTCTGAGCGTGATGGTACTATTTATTTCAGCTTTCGGAGACATCTCTGGAAATTTTCGAAACTAGGACCTAAGTGGAATCCAAATATCAGGCAAGTGTACCTTGCCAAACTTGCAGTCTTTATTTTTATAATTCCTGTAATATTACTTTGCTGAATGTCTTGTGTAAATTCATATAAACTTGTTTAAACTGCTTAACCTAGGAAACGTATGACGTACCTAGTGTCCGATCCTAGTCGGGTGCCAACATCGCACGCGGTGTTGGATTCGTCATTTAGAGATGGATTTACGATTCCCTTACTTTTGTACTTGACCTATCAAGTACCCTACAACCCAGGACACTTGACACTATCATGGACAGAATCCTCCTGAGATATTCGTGGTGATTCTGTATAGGATACAGGACTTGACAGAGTTATGTTATTTATAGACAGTATGTCTTGTTGCATTAGCTATAATCCCGCTGACATGGGCATGAGACGTTATGGTCATGACTTGCGTGATTACATTGGGTGGGGAGAGACACACAGGCTACAGGCTGTTCTATATATATATCTACTATTATTGTGAGGTTGTAGACTCTCCAGCAGAGCTAGACCCTTTACGTGTTATTGCTGCTACCGGCTCCCCGACACAGAGCTTGTAGCGGTTTCAGTCTGAGTACTAGTGTTGCTCTCATTTGCATATCACATAGATGGTTACATAGTTTACCCTGCTGATTTAATCAATTTAATTGCACTGCTTATTATTTGGCTTGTTTTATTTTGTGCCTTGCTATGTCCACTGAGGACCTGGAATGGATTATGTCCCCAGGTTTAGCTGAGGAGCAGTATCCCGAGGTATACGGGACAGGAGCTGAAGCTATAGCTGGAGCAGAACCGAACCCTGAAGATGAGGTGACTGCCGAAGACTTCTCCTGAGTGCCTGTTCCAGTACTCAGTATTTATTTCATGTTTATTTCTTTTGTTCCTGGCCTATTGAGCCAGTGTATTCAGACATAAGTCGAATTGTTTCTCCGACTGACCTGTTGTTGCTACTTATTTCCATTTCATTATGCAGTTTATTTCTTTATCTTTATGGATGAGATTAGTATGATTTGTTATAGTAGACCTTCTGTACAGCTTAAGTACGCCCTGATGGTTCCATTAAATTGGGTTATCCATCGGTGTGTGCTGCTGGCCATTGCCACGCATCTCCAGTCCCTCGGTATTTTGGGATTGGGGCGTGACTTGGTTTTTGTGGTGGCCTATGCAGGTCCTTACTAAATTGTTCGGTTTTAACTTAGGGACCGAACAGGCCTGCAATAAGATATGATAAGTTATAGGATCTCATCCATTGATTGAATCATTTTTGAACTCTATATCGAATTCAATTAAATTGCTTGAATTGTATCCTGTTTTGATTCCTCTGTGCGTTCTTATTGTTTCCTTTTGATGCAGAGTTATGGATCCCAGAAGTGGTGATGAGACCCCCTTGGGTACACCGCCTGAAGCGGGGGTTACCTGCGAAGCTGGAACGACGCCAGATACCAGAGGACAATCCTCTCAGAGCAATCAAACTGGCCAGCCAAGTTCCAGGTTCAGGCGTGATGATATCCCGTCTCCTCTCCAGTTCCCTCCTACGATGCCTGTCTTTCCCCCAGGACAGGCAATGGACGGACAGCAAATATTCCAGATGTTCTACGCCATGATGCAGGCACAACAACAGATCCAAAAGGAGGCCCAACGTCAGGAGGCCGAGAACCGAAGGAACAGCCTAGTCGCAGCATTGGAATATGCAAATCCACCAAATAGGCGGCCAGCGACAGAATCTATCACAGATTTCCGTCAACTCAAGCCCCGTACCTTCTCGGGCAAAGAAGGACCAACTGAAGTGCATGAATGGCTTACAAACACGCAGCATCAGTTGGAGGCTGCTGAACTACCAAGGGACAAATGGATGACTGCCGTCAGGATGCAACTGACGGACAACGCGCATCATTGGTGGCTGTCCGAAGAAAGAAGGCTCGGACATGATCAGGTTACCTGAGAGGAGTTCTCCAGACTCTTCCAGGAAATGTACATCCCTGCTGTGGCTCGGTCAGAACTCCGAGACAGATTCAACCGCCTGATCCAGGGCAACATGACGGTGGAGGAATATAACGCCGAATTCATTTGCCTGAGCCGCTTTGCCCCTTCCCTAATTCCTA
Source organism: Iris macrosiphon (assembly GCA_036927795.1). Taxonomy (NCBI): domain Eukaryota; kingdom Viridiplantae; phylum Streptophyta; class Magnoliopsida; order Asparagales; family Iridaceae; genus Iris; species Iris macrosiphon. The sequence continues at coordinate 165,204,586 of JAYESA010000008.1, read as the reverse complement.
CCGAAGAGGAGAAGGCAGAGAAGTTCTTTGATGGGCTCAGGTTCGAGCTTCAAAAGTTAATCGGATCGGTCGTGCCCACATCTTACTCCGACGTCCTAGCTACAGCACGTCGGCTGGAGCGCGTTACTCGGAGGGAATCAAGCCTGAAATGTCCCTTCTCCTCAGCACCGTCCAAGTCATCACCAGGGGAATCTGCTAAACGACCCCAGAAGAGCCCGCCTCCAAGAGCAGCATTAAGAACCTGCCTACTTGCCATTACTGCGGCAAGGTAGAACATATTGAAAAAGAATGTAGACGCAAGCTGGGGCTCTGCCTGGTTTGCTGATCTGGACAACACTTCTCAAAGGACTGCTCGGAACGTCGGGAGGGAGTTCCGAATCGGCCAGCTCCACCTGCAGCTCTTCCAGCTGGGGGAGCAATACAGACAGGGCCTGGAGGAGCCAGGCCACCTCTACCACCTCAGGCAGCAATGTTCCAGCAAGCTCGTCAGCAAAGGGGTCCCGCTCAGGGACGAGGTCAGGCTTATGCACTAGCAGTCACTGAGGAAGCTACTGCAGGCGAAGTGATAGCAGGTACCATATTAGTAGCTTCAATTCTTGCTGTAGCATTATTTGATTCTGAGCCTCGCATTCATTTATTGCTGCTAGCTTCGTAGCTACACATAGAATAGCTACCGCACCTCTCTCGAAGATGAAGAGAATTCTAACGAGAGGTGGAATTATCCCGGTTAGTGATACTTGTAGATCATGTTTAGTGGTAGTATGTGGCCGAGAGATGCGAGCCCAATTCTTGATCTTTTCTATGCCTGATTACGATGTTGTACTTGGTATGGACTGGTTAAGTCAGTACCATGCGACACTGGATTGCCGGCTTGGAAAAGTGATATTTAGACCCCCTAGCCTTCCTGAGTTTGAATTTCTTAGAGGAGCTGTAGAACAAGGGGTCCAGCCAACTCTTAGGGTATTGACTGTAGAAGAAGATTCAAGTTACCCAAGAGTCATAACGGAATTTGTGGACGTATTTCCCGACGATCTTCCAGGTTTACCACCTGATCGGGAGATAGAATTCACAATAGACCTAACTCCAGGAGCCGAACCTATCACTTCATCGGTATATCGGCTAGCACCTAAGGAGTTAGTGGAGTTGAAAGCATAAGTTGACGACCTTCTGGAGAAAGGATTTATCCGGCCCAGTGTTTCACCTTGGGGAGCACCTGTACTTTTTGTACCCAAGAAGGACGGAACTGTACGGTTGTGCATTGATTACAGATCCCTTAATGCTGTAACTATTAAGAACCGGTACCCATTACCACGCATTGATGATTTGTTTGACCAATTGAGTGGTGCTAAGGTATTCTCAAAGATTGACCTTAGATCCGGTTATCACCAGATTAGGGTGAAGAAGGAAGATATCCCAAAGATGGCCTTCAGAACTAAGTATGGACATTATGAGTTCCTAGTAATGCCGTTTGGTTTAACCAACGCACTCGCCGTATTTATGAGTTTGATGAATGGAGTCTTCCATCAGTACTTGGATAAGTTCGTGGTGGTATTCATTGATGATATCCTAGTCTACTCTAAGAACCACGAATAGCACGAGAAACACCTCAGAGTTGTGCTAGAGACTTTGAGAAGGGAGAAGCTGTATGCCAAACTCAGCAAATGTGAGTTCTGTATGGACAAGGTACCATTCTTAGGGCATATTATCTCAGGTAAAGGACTGTCTGTGGACCCAGAGAAGGTCACTGCTATTGAAACCTGGCCTACCCCTTCCTCTGTTGCAGAAGTGAGAAGTTTTCTTGGACTTGCTGGGTATTACCGGCGGTTCGTAGAAAATTTTTCAAGGACCGCAGAGCCGATGACTAAGCTAACACGGAAGGATCAGGAGTTCATATGGATGGAAGAATGCCAGAATGCCTTTGAAGAATTAAAGAGGCGTCTAACAACAGCACCAGTCTTGACTCTTCCCTCAGGGTCAGGAGGTTTTGTTGTTTATAGTGATGCGTCCGGTAGTGGACTAGGTTGTGTTTTGATACAACATGGCAAGGTTATCGCTTATGCATCGAGGCAGCTGAAGGTCCACGAGAAGAACTACCCAACGCACGACCTGGAGCTAGCTGCAGTGATTTTTGCATTGAAGATCTGGAGACATTATCTGTATGGAGAGAAGGTCGAAATATTCACTGATCATAAGAGCTTGAAGTATGTTTATATACAGAAAGAGCTCAACATGAGGCAAAGGCGCTGGCTTGAGTTGATGGTGGACTTTGACATCGATCTGCAGTACCACCCGGGGAAAGCAAATATTGTAGCCGACGCCCTCAGCAGAAAACCCTCGGCTTATTTCTTAACGGAGCAGCCTCAGCTATTACAAGACTTGCAAGATCTTCAGATAGAGGTTGTTCTACCTGGACAAAATGGTTTGCTGGCTAACCTCGAAGTTAAGTCATCGCTGGTGGAGAGAATCAAAGAAGCTTTGCCTAATGATGCCAGATTTTGAAGGCTGAAGGAGAGAACCGAAGCAGGCATGCAAACGGGACTTCGCATCCACGAGGACGGGACATTAAGGTACGGAAATCGCCTATATGTTCCGAATGGAGAATTAAGGCAGGAGTTGATGACAGAAGCACATAGCTCCATATACTCGATTCATCCAGGAGGGACCAAGATGTACCGGGACTTAAGACAATATTACTGGTGGCATGGAATAAAAAGGGAGATTGCCCGATTTGTGGCAAAATGCTTAGTCTGCCAGCAGGTGAAGGCCGAGCACCAAACGACTGCAGGTATGTTGCAGCCACTTTCCATCCCTGAATGGAAGTGGGAGCATATTACCATAGACTTCGTCACTGGATTTCCAAGAAGCCCTAGTGGAAAGGATGCAGTATGGGTCATCGTGGATCGGCTCACTAAGTCGGCTCACTTCTTGCCGTTCAGAGTCGGACAATCCACGGAAGTACTAGCCGACATGTATATGCGACATATCGTAAAATTACATGGAGTACCGGTTAGTATTGTATCCGATCGAGACTCGAGATTTACATCTCACTTCTGGCGAAGCATGCAAGAGAGTCTCGGTACCAGGCTCAAGTTCAGTACTGTCTATCATCCCCAGACAGATGGCCAATTAGAGCGCACAATTCAGATCTTGGAAGATATGCTGCGATCATGTATACTGGACTTCGGAGGATCTTGGGAAGATCATCTGCACTTAGTGGAGTTCTCCTACAACAACAGCTATCAGGCAAGCATTCAGATGGCACCTTTCGAGGCGTTGTACGGAAGGAAGTGCAGATCGCCGATATGCTGGAGTGACGTTGGTGAACGTCAAATACTGGGTCCAGAGTTGGTAACGGAGACAGTGAAGAAAGTAAGACAGATTCAGAACCATTTCCGTGCAGCCCAGGATAGACAGAAGCATTGGGCAGATGCACACAGACGACCCCTGGAGTTCAAGGAAGGAGAGCATGTATTTTTGAGGATCTCGCCCACTAGAGGTACTATCAGATTTGGCAGCAGAGGTAAGTTAAGCCCAAGGTACATTGGGCCATTTGATATCTTGGAGCGCATTGGTGAGGTGACTTACCGTCTTGTATTACCTCCATCCTTAGAGGGAGTGCATGATGTATTCCATGTCTCACAACTGAGGAAATACGTGACGGACCCAAGTCATATAGTGGATCATTCTGAGATTTCGGTGGGACCTAGCGTGAGATACGAGGAGCAGCCAGTGGGTATACTCGACACCAGTGAGAAGACACTGCGAGAGCAGACAATCAGGCTGGTTCGGGTAGCTTGGAAACAGCACTCTCCTGGCGAATCGACCTGGGAGCGAGAAGATGTTATGCGCTAGCATTATCCACACTTATTTGCTGATGCAGGTAAAACCTGAGCATTCTTTAATTCTGTAAAATCTTGCCTTTATAGTTTACCCTTCGATTGTGAGGACGCAATCCTCTTAAGGGGGGTAGATTGTAATCACCCTCAAAATTTTTGAATTTTTTAAAAACCAATTTTTGGGATTTTTCTGCAATTTTCAGGAATTTACATAAGTGCTGTGGTGATTGTATGATTTTTAACTGCTAATAACTAATATTAAAATGTAATGAAAATATGATTTTATGGTGTAAAATAGAAAATCAGACTTAGGGTAATTTTCTGGAATTTTATTGGACATCAGACCTATTTTTAAGAGCCTAAAAACTATTTTTCTAATTAAAATATTAATTAATTATTATTATTATTATACTGTTATTATAATTATTATTTTTTTATTTTATCAGGGGTCCGGCCCGGCCCAGTGGGCCGAGCCCATTAGCAGTCAGCCCAGCCCCTGTGCCTTAGCGGGTCGGGCGGGTCGGTCAGACCCGAACCAGCGCCCGACCCGACCCGCATCCCCATCTCCCCTGTCCCCCCACGCCGCCCGAAATTCCCGCCGCCCGTCGCGCGCCCGTCGGCCACGACCCCCGCCCCACGCTCCCCTCGACCGACTCCCTCGGCCCACGTCGCCCCGACCTCGGCCTCACCCCCGCCCAGCCCCAGCCTATAAAACCCCTCTCCCCCCGATCTCCTCCTCCCTCAACTCCCTAACCCTCCGGTGACCTCCGCCAGAACCCTAACGGCCAGAGCCTCCCCCGCCGAAGCCTCGACCCCCCCTAGCTCCACCGAGAGCCGCCCCAGCCAGCACCCTCGCCGGCGAGCCCCACAGAACCGCCACCTCCGCCTCCTCCCTCTTCCTTCCCCTCTCCTCCCAGCGCCGGCCGCCGGCCTCCCCTGGCCCATCTCCGCCTCCCCGAGAGCCGCCCAGCCCCTCGTCGAGCCTCCGCCGCCCTGAGCCGCCCTTCCCCGACGAGTCTCGGCCGAACCCGACCGCGGACACAGACCCGGACACAGTGAACCCTAGCCCTAGCAGTGGACACGTGTCCAGGACACGAGTCGGACACGGCAAACCCCGTTTCGAGGAGCCTCGTTCAGGTACCCGTAACTTTTTGCTCGTAGCTCCGTTTTCAATTCTGTAAATTATATTGCGAAGCCTGTATGACCCTCTCGGTGTCCGGATAAACCGCTCGGGGCATCGCGTCCTGTGGTGATCGCACACCGCGATCCAAAAACAGGAAAAACCAGACCCTGTTTCACCCCGGAACTGAGTACGCTCCGCCAAACGGGACGACTTGGTCGCGTGCGGTCTTCACAGATATGTGCACCTCATCGATACGGACGTGTGGGATTTCACGGAAGCTGATTCGGGTGTGCGTGCATACCGAAATCAACGCGTATCCGCGGACATCGCCCCGTATCCGCCTTTTCTGCAATTCACCCTAACTTCGTGCACACACGTCAGATCGAGACAAAACTTGCACCATCGGACTCGTAGCGATACGCTGGTCTTGTGGGTCAAGTCTGGTTCGATTCTGAGAACGTGGACGAAATCGCGTGTCGTGGGCCCCATAGGCCCCACTCGACGGGCGATTTCGTGATCGGCTCATCGGAATTCAAATCTGAAAGTTTCGTTGGGTTCGTATCAGCGTTCCTGACCTGTTGACACTAAGTTTGGTGAATTTAGAGACCGTTGACCCTGACACATTTTTCGGTGCAAAACGGGTCCACCGGTGGACCCCGTTTTGGCCGAAATTATCGTTTTTGCCCTTGTCTCCAAATTGGACCCAAGGACAGGCGTTCTTAGCTATTTGACACCTTCTGAGCGTGATGGTACTGTTTATTTCAGCTTTCGGAGACATCTCTGGAAATTTCCGAAACCAGGACCTAAGTGGAATCCAAATATCAGGCAAGTGTACCTTGCCAAACTTGCAGTCTTTATTTTCATAATTCCTGTAATATTACTTTGCTGAATGTCTTGTGTAAATTTATATAAACTTGTTTAAACTGCTTAACCTAGGAAACGTATGACGTACCTAGTGTCCGATCCTAGTCGGGTGCCAACATCGCACGCGGTGTTGGGTTCGTCATTTAGAGATGGATTTACGATTCCCTTACTTTTGTACTTGACCTATCAAGTACCCTACAACCCAGGACACTTGACACTATCATGGACATAATCCTCCTGAGATATTCATGGTGATTCTGTATAGGATACAGGACTTGACAGAGTTATGTTATTTATAGACAGTACGACTTGTTGCATTAGCTATAATCCCGCTGACATGGGCATGAGACGTTATGGTCATGACTTGCGTGATTACATTGGGTGGGGAGAGACACACAGGCTACAGGCTGTTCTATATATATATCTACTATTATTGTGAGGTTGTAGACTCTCCAGCAGAGCTAGACCCTTTACGTGTTATTGCTGCTACCGGCTCCCCGACACAGAGCTTGTAGCTGTCTCAGCCTGAGTACTAGTGTTGCTCTTATTTGCATATCACATAGATGGTTACATAGTTTACCCTGCTGATTTAATCAATTTAATTACACTGCTTATTATTTGGCTTATTTTATTTTGTGCCTTGCTATGTCCACTGAGGACCTGGAATGGATTATGTCCCCAGGTTTAGCTGAGGAGCAGTATCCCGAGGTATACGGGACAGGAGCTGAAGCTATAGCTGGAGCAGAACCAAACCCTGAAGACGAGGTGACTGCCGAAGACTTCTCCTGAGTGCCTGTTCCAGTACTCAGTATTTATTTCATGTTTATTTCTTTTGTTCCTGGCCTATTGAGGCAGTGTATTCAGACATAAGTCGGATTGTTTCTCCGACTGACCTGTTGTTGCTACTTATTTCCATTTTATTATGCAGTTTATTTCTTTATCTTTATGGATGAGATTAGTATGATTTGTTATAGTAGACCTTCTGTACAGCTTAAGTACGCCCTGATGGTTCCATTAAATTGGGTTATCCATCGGTGCGTGCTGCTGGCCATTGCCACGCATCTCCAGTCCCTCGGCATTTTGGGACTAGGGCGTGACAAAACTTGAAGGATTGATGCAGACCAAGTATTGGAAATAAGTTGAGATCGATCAAATGGAAAGCTGAATATCAGAGTTCGCTTGCACGATTTGAAAGTTCAATAGAGCATTCATTGATGCAAAAAGAGTTGAGCATAAGGAACAAACAGTTGGGATACGCTTGAGCGAGCGATGGGTGAATCAAATGATAGCGAGCACGAACTACAAATTTTGGAAACACATTAGAGCTGTTGGTTGAGCAATGAAACACGATCTGGTTTGGAGGGGCAATGCAATAGATTCGTACGGACTTGAAGGATTTTGGATATTGGCGCTCGAAAAGTTGGACTCAGGTCTAGCAGAAGTAAAAAATTTGGCGGAATGGTGCAACGATGGTGGACAGATTCTCCGGAAGACATAAATGGGCATGAGACAAGTCTAGTTGATATTAAGTCAGATTGGAAGTTAACACTTACAGTACTGAGGCAGATTGAGGCAACAAGTAAAGGCAATATAGATTTTAGATTTATGCTGGAACTGATACACGAGTCATTGAGAGTGTGTAGACTAATCGAAACATAGAGAAAATCAAGATGGGCTAAGGAATAGAAAGAGAACAAAAATTATGACAGATAGATTTTTGAAGATAGCTAAAAGAGAGAGCAACATTGGAGCAAATCACTATGCTGCCGAGCAAGTTGGACGTGCACTGTGAAACACGACAAATGGATAAGAATTTGGAGCAAGTCTTTAATTTCGGGAATAATTGCAAGTGGTAGTGCGATAAGTCGAACATAGCAGTTCCAAAAATTTGATGGATTCATGGCAGAACAATGGATTGATGGAAGACGGTTTCAACAAGCGCAGTTCTCAATTTGTGGCTTGGATAGATAGTAAGACTCTAGGTGGTTAAGCGGCGTTTGGTTGACAGATTCGTCAGAGGTAGTGCATGAAGTTCTCGGAGTCAGAAGTTCTTTGGATGGAATGGTTGGATTATGGCTTAGATTTGCAGAGGAGATATAACATAGTTCGTAGTAACTGTTCATCGTGATGACTTACAATTATCGAGCGTAGCTTAGGGATAGCTGATCCTAGCGACTTGACCGCCAAATCAGAGATGAATATTATAGACCCATAGAATGACCCTTGCGGTAGCGTATTTGGGAATGCGTCGATGATGGATGTGAGTAGTGTGTATTGGAGATTGGCCTTAGTGACTGATTGTTGGATTTGAGAGATCCTTAGGATAGCCTTCAACTGAAGATACAGCCGAAAGATCAAAGCGATGGTGGAAATTGCCAAAGTCAACTGATGAGATTCGGAGTCACAGATTTTTGAAGATATCATCACCTCTGACTCGTCGTGCCCCGAAAGGAAATAGCATTCATATGAATTAACGACTGTGAAACTAGCTTGTGAAGTTAAAGCAGCGGCTCATTCAAATCAAATTATTGCAATACTGGAAGGGATAAATGTGCCTTAGATCTACAAGATACATCATAACTTAGTCTGGGATGCGTGCTAGTAAAGAAGGTGAAGGGGATATCCTGTGCTTCGAGGCAGTAGAAGTAGCACGAAGAACTATTCCATGCGCAACCTAAGAATTATGGCAAGTATGTCCACGTTGAAATCGTGGCGATACTATCTCTATGGCGTGGCAGCAAAATCTTCGTGGATCACATGAACCTCAATATAGATATTCACCCAGTGAGGTATTGAGATAGTGGAAGAGGTGTTGGGCTGAGCCGATCTAAGAGCAACGTTTAATATTTGGGTAAGTCACCTAGCTGGGGTAGTATCAGTTGTGATGATCGTTCGGAGCGAGAGATAATATTTGGAGATGGTGCTTGCAGAACATGGTACGATTTAGAATTATGCTAAAGTTTTGATTGGTTGAGTTTGGACGGTGCTAGTGTGGATTCAGAAATAGTTGGATGGATATAGTTAGAATACGAACTAATTTGATTCAGGTGGGAATAATCGTCGGTAGGAAATCATCATACTTGATGATAGTGCTTATACGAATGTGTTGGAATGAAAGTCAAAATTGGTTCAATTGAGAGTAAAATGAATGAATGCCTTGGACATAAAGATACCCTTATAACTTGTCCAAATTCGCTATCGCTAAGCTCAACTGAAATACATGTATTTCAGGGACGCCTTAAATATGTGTATGATCCAAAACTAAGCGATATGAGAAATTCGTATTAAGCTGCAAGGAGGATGTAGGAAAATAGAATTTGTGCGAGCGTTCAGCGCGAGCGAGATGCCGAGTCTGGATCAAGAGAATGTGAGTTGCATGGAGCACAGTTATAAATTGGGAAAATGGCATGCCATAAGGAATGAATACTAGTATGGTTCGAGGACGAACCTGATTTCTAAGTGGTATATTATGTAACGCCCCGTAATCGCACGGTGCATTACCCTGAGTCGGATTGAATAAGGCAATAGCTGGTTATATTTTTGATTTGTTTGATTCGGGAACAAGTATTGATTGAGTTGGTTTCATGTGCAGATCGTTAGTGGAGTTCGATGGAATCAGATGTTCGTTCAGAGTAGTACTGGGATAGCAGGATTTGGAGCGATAATGTCATCTTTCTTAGTCCGATCGGTCCGATGATTTGGAGAGCACGGCCTGCTCGCACGATCATACCAATTGAGTAGATCGTGCTTTGCATTGGACCACGGGTTCAAGGGATCGGCCGTATCAGCAAGATAGAGTGCTTAACGGAATCAGACTTGGTGAGTGGACTCTATCCCTTATCCTCTACTCCTTCATGCCTAATAATATGGAACACACATAATGGCTTGAATACTCGGACTGAAACTTGGAAATTACTATATTATGGCGTACATAGAGTGTATGTCGTTTGTTTGGATAGATTTGTGGCTTGAGTTGGTTTTGCATTGGGGCAGTCGGAGCTAGAGTTGGATTATATTTGGGCAGATGAAGAAATAGTTAAAATTATACTTCTTGGTTAGAACATCGAGCAATTCGGGTGGGCGAGCGAGCGTGTATCCGTGCACGAGTATCACTTGGACGCTTTGTCATGCAAAGCGTGCAGTTATGGTTCAAAATCGGACAACTGTATCGGTGAGGTCATTGTGCCACTATTGGGGCATTGTGCCACAAGATTATTTTGAGCGAGGGATATTGCACCAATTGGAACACTATGTTGAGAAGCAGCATAATGCTAATGGGGATAACTTGAGATAGTGCCTTGGGCTATAATTTAGAGAATGGTTATAGATTGTTGGTTGGATTGAGGCTAGATAGTTTGGTGGGGCAAGAATGCTCGATTCTTTCGTCATACCTACTTAGAGTTTGCATCGATCACGGATAACCTGTTGTGTACAGGGTTTAGTTTCCACGAACGGGAAGGCTCTGGGGCACCGGGACCGTTCGGCCATAGAGGAAGCAAATTGGTAACGTACCTTGGGTGTGGTGCCAGCAGTTCGATGCGATCCAGGAGGGCTAGCTACTCAGCACTAGATCGAGTAGAACTACAGTTGGAACAGTCCTTTATGGCTTGGCCAGTGACTTCATATATATAAGAGTTGGTTTGCTTTGTTTGGTTTGGTTTGTGCTTTTCGCGTAGGCGGCGGCCACCTTGCCTCGGCAAGAGTGTGCATATAGAAGATTGGATTAATAAGGCTTGGATTGTGGCTTCGTTTGAGGATGGATATTAAGGCTTGGATAATGGTTCGATAGGTTCACGTGTTGCTTGGGTTTGAGTATGACGGTTTGCATGCTAGTTTCTTTTTGAGTTGGATATATATTTGCTTGTATATTAGCTTGAGTTGAATGCTTGCATTTCTAACCTGCTTTACAGTTTTCCTTAACATGGCATACCTCTGCCATGAAATAAATCTAGAATTCAACTAGAAAGATCACCATATAACTGTTTACATTCACTATTTTCTACTTAGTGTCGGTTTAGACGAGTGGATTACCCCGCTCACCAGTACGGCTGTGTACTAACCCACTTTTGTAGATTTATTTTAGGTACGCAGGTGTAGTGGCGCTGCTTGGATATACGGGACATAATATATTAACGGTAAGTACCTTTATATGCTAGAGAAAGAGCAAGAGTATTGCATTAGCCTTTATAGCATTTTTCTTGTGATGTTTTCATTTGGACCCTATCGAGAGCTTTGCTGCGTATACTCTGATGTGTGCTTGGTACACAATACTTGACTTTTGCTGCAACTTGGTCGTTACGATAATAAATTTGGTGTTTGACAATATCTCCTTGTGTGAGTACTGTCACGACCCACACCCGATGTAGGGATACAAGTCGAGAACAATGCCCAGCCTACGCTACAACATCGACGGTAGAATGCTATCTTAGTCAACTATACTATCTAAGTATCTCACAAAATGCATAATCCTCCAATAATATCTCAACTCCAAGAAGAGAGTAATCAACTTAATTCAACACAATACTCAATCACATTTCTATGGCACAAGAAGATATCACATAAGTCTAATATAACTAAGCAGTTAAAAATATAACAATAAATAGAAATAATATCCAAATACAATAATATGCCGGAAACAAATCTGGTACCAAAATGCTAAAGAGAACTAACTATGCTAACTAGTGAACCCGGCTAAATTTCTCGACAGTTACTCCAGAACTAGTGGGTCCAAGTCTGCACCATCTATAGGCTGAGGTCCGTAGTATGTCGGACACCAATCTCCCGGATCCTCTGAAAAATATTTTTTAATCAGGAATGGAGTGAAGTACAATCCAATAGTAGTTCCAATTAATTGACAAAAACTATAAAGCAGTAGAATAGAAGATGATATCTACGATGAGGATATAACTGATAATCAAGAATAATGAGAGAATAGGCAATACTAGCAACAGAATATAATCAATGCGTACAAGAATAAAGGAATGAACTATAATGTCAGAATAGAACAAGGTAATCAATGAACTTAATAATGAAATCTACAATAACTATGTGATTTGAGATACTAACTAAATATGTAATCGGCCTGGAAGATTCAATGATTACACTAAGGAGCTGACTCAACCATACGTGAATTGTAGGGTTAGTTAGTAGCCAATAATTACACTACTAGCCGATAGTTTCTTGATCACATATTTAATTGGTATCTCTCCCGCCCCGACTGATATGATGGATCGAATCATGACACGTCACTAGCCATTGTATCCAATGTTTAATCTATAATATTCAATGTTATCCAATACCAATAAGGACAGTATCTGATACCATCTCCATAATCAAGGTAATATCCCATGACTGATGATCCAATAACAATACTAATCCATGTACCATCGTGTCAAGAATCATAAGTAACATTTCTAAATACTTGAATTATAGTGGTAATCAAATAATAAAAACTATCAGAGAATGTACTCGCCTGTGGTCCAGAGCAAATGATGAGAAATAATGTCCGAACTGGTGTCACAGACCTATATATGAAATATTGCATTAATACAAGTTTTTGGGAAGAGAAATAATTAAACTAGTCAACTTTCTAGGTCATAAAGTCATTTCTAAGTCAAAAGTCAAACTAGGTCAACTCTAAGTCAACTATAGTAACTATAGTTAAATTATGGTCAACTACATATTTCTAGGTTGCATGAGTCTAACTCAAAGATATTGGGCTCACACACTATGAATCTAGGCTATACAAGCTACATCTTAGAATACTAAGATACCGTATCTCAAGATACGCAAACAAGGGATAAATATAACACATATGTACATATCAAACAATATTATATATATAAAATCCTAATTACAAATGCTAAATGGATACCTTAGTTTTGAACCAACTTGGTATCGCAATACTAAACCTCTATCTTGATATCCAAACCCAATACCTTGATTATCCTCCAATACCTTGATACTTACCTTGGCATCTCAAGGTAAATTCAAAACCTTATTTATACTAACTACCCAACAATAATTATAAACTACTAGGCATTTAATATTTATATAATACTATATACCTTATTTTAGTCACCTTAATACCAACCCATAATTAGTTTACAACTATCCTATTACTTATGCCAATACCTACTACTCATACCTTGGTATATCTTGATACTTACCTTGGTATCTCAAGGTAATTGCCAAAATCTCATATATATACTAACTATCCATCAATAATTACATATATCAATCAAATATAACTCTAGTATGTACTAATAGAATAATACTAACTACCAACTACACACTAACTATTAATACATATATACGTACATACATACCTACAAATATATAATATATAAAAGATACTAATAATAATTGATAACTAAAATATACTAACTATTCTAATAAATTTATATGCTACAACTAAATATATACATATATAGTATACTATAATACAAATAGCAATTAGGAACATATATATATATATATTAATATCTAATATATTAAAAATTGCCAAACTGTCACTAAATACCCTGTCCACTGTCGCAGAAAGCTGCTGTGTATATAGATACACTGCCCTTTTTATGACGGTTTCCTGCACTATCACTAAAAACTGTCGCTGAAGCTTCTGATACTCTACTGATACACTGTTGTTTCAGCGACAGTTTTCTGCAACTGTCGCTGACTGTTGTCGCTGAAAAGCTGCTGCCGTTGCTGCTATTTGTATTTGTTGCTGCTGTTGCGACGCTTTTGGCTCGCTGCTGTCACTGAAAATATATGTATATATATACAATATATATATATATATATATATATATATATATATATATATATATATATATATATATAACCTACCATATATAATTATATAATATATATTTAAATACATATATATAACCCATAATATATATTTATACAATATATATTTAAATACATATATATATATAACCCACAATATATATTTATACAATATACATATAAAACTATATATAACTATACATACACTTATATATAGTAAATTGTATAAAATACCACATAGTAACATACACACACATACATACATACATACATACATACATACATACATACATACATACATACATACATACATACATACATATATATACGTACATACAATTATTCACCATACACATGATATAATTATAATTATAACAACTCATAATATCTATTTACATGCTACCATATATAATTATACATATATATACAAGAATAGCTACTTACAATATACATAATAAATATATAGATCTAAGACCCAAGAAGCATAATTATATATACCATAATACATCTATATATGTCACGCCCCAGTCCCAAAATGACGAGGGACTGAGCACGTGAGCAATGGCCAGCAGCACGCACCGATGGACAACCCAATTTAATGGATCCATCAGGGCATGCTTAAGCTATAGTCTAGCAATACTAAGTACAAGTCTCAGGTATTTCTAATCTCATCCACAGAAAGTCTCAGATTAAAAGCCAAAAATTATGCAATGGAAATAAATACTGAAATCTCAAATAAGCTATCTCGGGAACAAATCCGAGAATTAGTCTGTTACATTTAAGAAAAGACAGGAATTTAAAATGCTGGAAATGGAAATACTGTATAACTGAAGCCGGTGCTCAAGAGAAGTCTTCGGCCACTATCTCGTCCCCTGTTCCTTGTTCTGCTCCAAGGAGTGCTCCAGTACCGTACACCTCGGGGTAGTTTTCTTCAGCTGTACCTGGGGACATAGTCCATTCCAGGTCCTCAGGGGACATAACAAGGTACAGAAAATACAAGCCAAAACATATGCAGTGCAGCAATAAAATAAACAGCAGGGTAAATATTTAAACCAGCTAGTGATATTCAAGTGAGAGTTTTAGTCATACTCAGGCTGAGACTACTACAGGATCAGTGTCTAAGAAACCATAGCAGTATTTTCTAGAAGAGCCAGAACTTGTGCCAAAACTCTGTATCAGAGACTAGGACACCTCCAGATAACATCATTTACTTTATAATCAGCCTTGATATGGTAATACTCTCCCCACCCCATGTAATCTCACGTCACAGTTCCAGAATATATCAGGTACAAGTCACGCAAGTTTGAACTAATGCAATGAGTCAGGCTAGAATATAAGTATGTAAACTGTAATGACATGAATATGTAACCTATACGGAATCACCAGGTATATCTCAGGCAATTCCGTCACATGAATAGTGTCAGGTGTCCTGGGTTGAGCAGTTAAACAAGTTACATAAGAAACTACCAGAAAATCAAGTAAAATACTATAATCAGAAATGTCTAAGAATTGACAGGCTTTACTTGCCCACTGATGTATAACCAAGTCCAGGAAATATGTAGCAAGCTGCAAGTTTCGGCGAGGTACACTTGCCTGTGGTTCCGGCTATGTTTGCGGTTCTGACTTCGGTTGGATTTGCAGGTGGTACTCCGGTTGCTGAAACAAATATCACCATCAGATCCAGAAAATATCAATCAGCTAGAAACGCCTGTCCTTGGATCCAATTTGGAGACAAGGGCAGAAACGGCAGTTTTGGGTCAAAACGGGGTCCACATGTGGGCCCGCTTTGCACCAAAAAATGCGTCAGGGTCAAAGGTCTCCAAATTCACCAAACTTAGTGTCCACAGGTCAAAAACGCTGATACGAACCCAACGGAACTTTCAGAATTGAATTCTGATGAGCCGATCACAAAATCGCCCGTCGAGCGGGGCCTGTGGGGCCCACGACACGCAATTTCGTCAACGTTCTCAGAATCGAACCAAACTTGACCCACAGGACCAGCGTATCGCTACGAGTCCAATGGCGCAAGTTTCGTCTCGATCCGACGTGTGTACACAAAGTTAGGGCGCATTCCAGAAAGTACGGATACGGGGCGATGTCCGCGGATACGCGTTGATTCCGGTATGCACGCACACCCGAATCAGCTTTCGAGAAATCCCACACGTCCGTATCGACGAGGCGCTCGTGTCTGTGAAGACCGTGCGCGACCAAGTCATCCCGTTTGGCGGGGCGTACTCGGTTCCGGGGTGAAACAGGGTCTAGTTTTTTCCTGTTTTTGGATCGCGGTGTACGATCACCACAGGACGCGATGCCCCGAACGGTTTGTCCGGACACCGAGAGGGTCATACAGGCTTCGCAACGCAATTTACGGAATCGAAATCGGAGCTACGAGCAAAAAGATACACGCACCTGAAGGGAACCCAAAAACCAGGGCCAAATCGTGTCCGACACGTGTCCGACTCGTGTCGGACACAGGGGATTCAAATTAGGGTTAGGGTTAGGGTTTTGGGACTTCGTCAGAGCTGCGACGGCTGCTGGCGGCCGGAGGGAGGCAGGGGACGGCGGGGGGAAGCTCGGCCGGGGGCGGCGGCTCGCTGGGATGCGGCGGGGGGTCGCCGGAGGCGCTGCGGCGCCGGGCGCGGGAGCTGCTGTGGTCGCTGGGGGAAGGAGGGAGGAGGAGGAAGGGGGAGCTGGGCGGCGGCGTTGCGGCGGGGCCGGCGTGGCTGCAGCGACGATGCGGGACGGCGTCGCGGGGAGTCCGGCGGAGCAGCGAGGTGGCGGTGGCAGTTCGGGTCTGGCCGGAGGGGAGAGGAGCGGGGTTTATAAAGGGGGCGGAGGGGAGCGAGGCCGAGCGGGGGAGGCGGAGGTGGTGGGGTCGTGGGGGCGTGCGGGGGCGGTTGGCCGGCCAGAGCGGGCGGCGGGAAGTGCGGCGGAGCGGCCGGGACGCGAGGGGGGGGGGCTGGGGGATCGTGGGTGAAGACGGGTCGGCGGGTCGCGGGTCGGGCGGCGGAGGATCCGACCCGACCCGCTGGGCAGGGTCTGGGCCGGGCGGGGCTGGGCCCGGTTTCGGCCCAATGGGCCGGGCCGGGCTCGGGTTATGGGTTTTTATTTATTAAAAACAATTTAAATAATAATTAACTCATTTAATTAATTAAATAATTAATAATAAATGTTTTTAGGTATTTTAAAATAGGTCCGGGGCCCAATAAATTCCAGAAAAATTGCCCTAAGTCCAGTTTTTTATTTTACATCCAAAAATATTATTTTTATAATATTTTAATACTGTTTAATATCAATTAAAAAAATTATTGAATAATTAAAACCCAGTTTTTAAATTATAGAAAATTCCCAGAAAATTCCAGAAAATTGTGAAAAATCCAGTTTTTAAAATTTTGAAAATTCAGGGGATTTACAATCTACCCCCCTTAAGAGGATTGCGTCCTCGCAATCAAAGAATAACCGGTCAGCAGAGATGACACGGTCGCAGGTATCGTTTGAAAGCACGTCACAAGGGACTTCAGGGAAATACCGTTTCCCTAAAAATTGAAAGTTTATACTTTCCAGGAAAATCTAGTTAAAACTATAAATTTTATGAATACCAGGTTGTTATTAACAAGTTGCAAATTACTAGGTTGGGGCTGAGGTCACGAACCAAATAGGCACGAGCTACGACAAGACTGGAAACAGAAAACTATAAATCACTTACTCGCATCGGCTTCCTGCACAGTCATCGCGTAAGCCTGCTCTCGTCCTTAAGGTAGATTCCTCTGCTGTTGCTGAGCTTGCTGGTAGGGTGCTGCTCGAGGCGCTGGTGGAGTTTGCTGGTTCGTCCTTGGTGCTCCTTCTCCACGTTGAGTGCAATCCCTTACTGAATACTGACGGGATCCGCATGCCAAACACAATCCTAGTCTGCGTCGGCATTCCTTGGCGATATGGCCTGCTTTGCCACAGTAGTGACAAGTAAGGAGGACTACCGTTTGTGGTGTAGATGCTTTCTGCTGTTGGTGCGGTCTCTTTGCAGATTCTTCTTGTGCTGCTTTGGTTGGTGCGGATGGGGACGACCGCTTCAGTCTGGTCTCTCTCTTGGTGACGCGCTCTATGCGTCGAGCCACAGCAAGGACGTCCGAGTATGATGTTGGTGCGATGGACCCAATTAGTTTCTGCAGCTCAATGTTCAGTCCGTCGAAGAATTTTTCGGCCTTCTCTTCCTCAGTCGGGATCAGGGTGGGGGCAAAGCGGCTCAGACGAATGAATTCTGCGTTGTACTCTTCCACCGTCATGGAGTCCTGAGTGAGGAGATTGAATTTGTCCCGCAGTTCTGATCGAGCGATGGCAGGAATGTACATTTCCTGGAAGAGTCTGGAGAACTCTTTCCAGGTGACTCGGTCTGGTCCGAGTCGTATCTCCTCGGATAGCCACCAGTGATGGGCATTATCCGTCAATTACATTCGGACGGCAGTCATCCAGCGTTCCCGTGGAAGTTCAGCTGCTTCAAGTTGATACCGAATGTTGGTGAGCCACTCGTGAACTTCTTGTGGGCTCATCTTTTCCAGAAAAAGTGCGGGGCTTCAGTTGGCGAAAGTCAGTGATTGAGCCTGTAGTTGGCCGTCGAGCTGGTAGGTTGGCCTGCTCTAGTGCAGTCACAATGCTGTCCCTCAAGAAATTAGTTTCGCGACGCTGAGCCTCGTATTGGACTTGTTGCTGTGCTTGCATCATCGCGTAGATCATCTGAAATATTTGCTGCCCGTCGATCGGCTATCCTGGTGGGAACACGGGCATTGGTGGGACGAACTACGGCGGAGGTGGAATGTCGTCGCGCCGGAATCGGGAGGTAGGTTGACCTGCCTGCTGGCTCTGTTGAGTTGTGGGGATTCCTCCGACTGGTGTCACATCGTCGTCGTAGGTGACACCTGTAGCTTGTGGCGTTCCGACGGGAGTCTCGGTGCATTCTTGTGGGTCCATTTTCCTGTATCCAAAATACCCAATAAGAGGCGCACAGGAAACAAGGCAAGATGCAAGTTCAAGTTAGTTCGAATACGATACAGATATCAAAAACGATTCAAGCAAGTGGATGAGATCCTAAAAACTTATCCTATCTTATTGCAGGCCTGTTCGGTCCCTAAGTTAAAACCGAACAATTTAGTCGTAGACCTGCATGGGCCACCACAAAAACCATGTCATGCCCCAGTCCCAAAATGACGAGGGACTGAGCACGTGAGCAATGGCCAGCAGCACACACCGATGGACAACCCAATTTAATGGATCCATCAGGGCATGCTTAAGCTGTAGTCTAGCAATACTAAGTACAAGTCTCAGGTATTTCTAATCTCATCCACAGAAAGTCACAGATTAAAAGCCAGAAATTATGCAATGGAAATAAATACTGAAATCTCAAATAAGCTATCTCGGGAACAAATCCGAGAATTAGTCTGTTACATTTAAGAAAAGACAGGAATTTAAAATGCTGGAAATGGAAATACTGTATAACTGAAGCCGGTGCTCAAGAGAAGTCTTTGGCCACTATCTCGTCCCCTGTTCCTTGTTCTGCTCCAAGGAGTGCTCCAGTACCGTACACCTCGGGGTAGTTTTCTTCAGCTGTACCTGGGGACATAGTCCATTCCAGGTCCTCAGGGGACATAACAAGGTACAGAAAATACAAGCCAAAACATATGCAGTGCAGTAATAAAATAAACAGCAGGGTAAATATGTAAACCAGCTAGTGATATGCAAGTGAGAGTTTTAGTCATACTCAGGCTGAGACTACTACAGGATCAGTGTCTAAGAAACCATAGCAGTATTTTCTAGAAGAGCCAAAACTTGTGCCAAAGCTCTGTATCAGAGACTAGGACACCTCCAGATAATATTATTTACTTTATAATCAGCCTTGATATGGTAATACTCTCCCCACCCCATGTAATCTCACGTCACAGTTCCAGAATATATCAGGTACAAGTCACGCAAGTTTGAACTAATGCAATGAGTCAGGCTAGAATCTAAATATGTAAACTGTAATGACATGAATATGTAACCTATACGGAATCACCAGGTATATCTCAGGCAATTCCGTCACATGAATAGTGTCAGGTGTCCTGGGTTGAGCAGTTAAACAAGTTACATAAGAAACTACCAGAAAATCAAGTAAAATATTATAATCAGAAATGTCTAAGAATTGGCAGGCTTTACTTGCCCACTGATGTATAACCAAGTCCAGGAAATATGTAGCAAGCTGCAAGTTTCGGCGAGGTACACTTGCCTGTGGTTCCGGCTATGTTTGCGGTTCTGACTTCGGTTGGATTTGCAGGCGGTACTCCGGTTGCTGAAACAAACATCACCATCAGATCTAGAAAATATCAATCAGCTAAAAACGCCTGTCCTTGGGTCCAATTTGGAGACAAGGGCAAAAACGACAGTTTTGGGTCAAAACGGGGTCCACATGTGGGCCCGCTTTGCACCGAAAAATGCGTCAGGGTCAAAGGTCTCCAAATTCACCAAACTTAGTGTCCACAGGTCAAAAACGCTGATACGAACCCAACAGAACTTTCAGAATTGAATTTCGATGAGCCGATCACAAAATCGCCCGTAGAGCGGGGCCTGTGGGGCCCACGACACGCGATTTCGTCAACGTTCTCAGAATCGAACCAAACTTGACCCACAGGACCAGCGTATCGCTACGAGTCCGATGGCGCAAGTTTCTTCTCGATCCGACGTATGTACACAAAGTTAGGGCACGTTCCAGAAAGTACGGATACGGGGCGATGTCCGCGGATACGCGTTGATTCCGGTGTGCACGCACACCCGAATCAGCTTCCGCGAAATCCCACACGTCCGTATCGACGAGGCGCTCGTGTCTGTGAAGACCGCGCGCGACCAAGTCATCCCGTTTGGCGGGGCGTACTCGGTTCCGGGGTAAAACAGGGTCTGGTTTTTTCCTGTTTTTGGATCGCGGTGTACGATCACCACAGGACGCGATGCCCCGAACGGTTTGTCCGGACACCGAGAGGGTCATACAGGCTTCGCAACGCAATTTACGGAATCGAAATCGGAGCTACGAGCAAAAAGATACACGCACCTGAAGGGGACCCGAAAACCAGGGCCAAATCGTGTCCGACACGTGTCCGACTCGTGTCGGACACAGGGGATTCAAATTAGGGTTAGGGTTAGGGTTTTGGAACTTCGCCGGAGCTGCGACGGCTACTGGCGGCCGGAGGGAGGCAGGGGACGGCGGGGGGAAGCTCGGCCGGGGGCAGCGGCTCGCTGGGATGCGGCGGGGGGTCGCCGGAGGCGCTGCGGCGCCGGGCGCGGGAGCTGCTGTGGTCGCTGGGGGAAGGAGGGAGGAGGAGGAAGGGGGAGCTGGGCGGCGGCGTTGCGGCGGGGCCGGCGTGGCTGCAGCGGCGAGGCGGGACGACGTCGCGGGGAGTCCGGCGGAGCAGCGAGGTGGCGGTGGCAGTTCGGGTCTGGCCGGAGGGGAGAGGAGCGGGGTTTATAAAGGGGGCGGAGGGGAGCGAGGCCGAGCGGGGGAGGCGGAGGTCGTGGGGGCGTGCGGGGGCGATTGGCCGGCCGGAGCGGGCGGCGGGAAGTGCGGCGGTGCATCCGGGACGCGCGGGGGGGGGGGGGGGGGGGGCTGGGGGATCGTGGGTGAAGACGGGTCGGCGGGTCGCGGGTCGGGCGGCGGAGGATCCGACCCGACCCGCTGGGCAGGGTCTGGGCCGGGCGGGGCTGGGCCCGGTTTCGGCCCAATGGGCCGGGCCGGGCTCGGGTTATGGGTTTTTATTTATTAAAAACAATTTAAATAATAATTAACTCATTTAATTAATTAAATAATTAATAATAAATGTTTTTAGGTATTTTAAAATAGGTCCGGGGCCCAATAAATTCCAGAAAAATTGCCCTAAGTCCAGTTTTTCATTTTACATCCAAAAATATTATTTTCATAATATTTTAATACTGTTTAATATCAATTAAAAAAATCATTGAATAATTAAAACCTAGTTTTTAAATTACAGAAAATTCCCAGAAAATTTCAGAAAATTGTAAAAAATCCAGTTTTTAAAATTTTGAAAATTCAGGGGGTTTACAATATATATATATATATACACAATTACATCCTCCATGAATCTAGAACACAAGAAATAGATCTACATATAATTTGCACAAACACTTGGAGAGTATCATACCGTATCCCACTAGATCTAGGATACACATGTGACACGAGTCTACCACACATCCAAACATACTCTGAAGGATACGAACAAGTCATATATATTATTTATGAATAATACAAATAGTCAAATACAAATCTACGTGTCCGTGTTAAAATATGACATGTACAAAGTCCCGTGTCGGAAGAAAAATCCCCAAATCAACACGTATCACCAAATTGATGGGATACGATCTACACGTACCCAATTATGGACATGACACTAGCTCCAAACACACAAACACATGCCAAATTAATCTATAGGACTAATTGACACACACAACAAATGTCAATCTCGAAATTCTCCCAAAATTGACACAAAAAGTACCATAACTTTCTCAATATGCCTCCTATGAACACAAAATCAAATCCTATGGGTAGCCTATGCATATGGGTTGATTTTCCATATTTAAATATCAGATTTAGAACATAAGTTAAGGGAAAAAACTGAACTATACTTATTGGAAGATGGATTTCCAATAAAACCTCCAAAATTGGTGAAATTAGCTTCCAACTTGTAGATCTTTGCTCCTCTTTGTAGATCCTTAATTTTTCCTTCTAGATCCTTGCTCTTTTAGTCTCCAATGGTGATTTGGGAAGAAATTGGGTGAAAATTTGGTAGGGATTTGATAAAATTTGGTTGAGGAAAATTCTAGATCTAGATTTGGAATGAAAAATAAAGAGTTTTTATCCCCTTTATATAGGCCTCACTTGTCCCCTCCCTCAAGCTAATATATAAAGTCTAAAATACCCCTTGGGGTCTCTCATGAAGAAATTAATTAAGGAGGAAAGGTTCTAGTCTAATGAGTTTAACTTAATTAATCATCCTCCTAATTAATGGACTTTCTAGTTTGGCTCAATTCTAACAATTAATACATGTTGGTCCATGAGTCTAAACTAAACTAGTTAGGTCTACTAACACAAGTCCAAAAATAAATCTAAAATGCTAATAATAAATAAATAATACAATAAATAAATATTTAACTTGCACAATATTTAATTAATTATAAAATAACCAAAATACCCTTTTTTAGAAAATACGGTAGTGACAAGTACAACTCCAGGTTCATATGGCATCATGTCCCGATGAGAAAGATTGTCCTGCGGGAGTGCTATAACGTGGTGATTCACGTTCAGCGGAGACGATTGAGCTTGCGGAAGATTGGGGCATGACATGTGGTAGCCCGAGCGAATATCAATTTTCGAAAACACCAATGCACCTTGCAGCTTGATCAAAGAGGTCATCTATCCTGGGCAGAGGATACTTGTTTCTGATGGTGACCTTGTTTAGTTCTCGATAATCGATGCAGAGTCATAATGTTCCATCTTTTTTTTTTACAAAAAGCACAGGCGCGCCCCAAGGAGACACGCTCGGACGGATGAACCCACGATCTAACAGCTCTTGCAGTTGGCACTTTAACTCCTTCAGTTCAGCAGGGGCCATTATGTACGAAGGATTAGAAATCGGCTAAGTATTCGGGAATGTGTCGATGGTGAACTCGATCTCTCGGTCAGGTGGCATGTCGGGTAGTTCGCTCGAAAACACATCGGGGAACTCCGCCATAATGGAAGAAGACTCAACGTTTGCATAATCCAGCTGTGTGTCCCGAACTGACGCTAGGTATCCCTCGCAGCCAGTGTATAGCATCTGCCGAGCAGATATCGCCAAAATTACTATGCAAGCCCTGGACGCATCAGTTGCTGGACTACTCATGTAGCAGAATTTGACTTCTCCAGGTAGGCGAAAGACGAACCATTTCTCTGCACATTCGATAGTTGTCGAGCAGACACCGAGCTAATCTATCCCCAAAATGATATCATAATCCCGAACATCTAGGACTAAAATATCTAACGATAGCTTCCTTCCTCCAATACAGACGTAACCACCTTGGCATACTGAATGGACATGTATTTTGGTGCCTGAGGGGGTGCTAACACTTAGATCTATATGCAATGGTATCATTTCTATATTATTTTCTACGGTAAAATTCATGGATATAAAACTATGCGTTGCACCAGAATTAAATAACACACGTGCAGGTATGTTATTAAAAAATAATATACCTGACACAATGGTGTCTGAGGCCAGAGCTTCTTCTCGTGTCATAGTATAGACCCGACCTTGAGCTTGGCGACGTTCTGGCTGAGGCACAACTCAATTGGCCTGGGGTACAGGGGCAGGATTCGAATGTTGAGGATGAACCTTGGAGGGAAGCAAACAATCTCTAGCTATGTAGCCTTGACCACCACAGTTGAAGCGTATCCCTTTTTTGAGGTAACAGTCGTTAGCGGTATGCCCCGGCCTCTTGCAGAAGAAGCATAGTCCTTTATCTTGGTTCCCTTTTTATTGAACGCCGTTGTTTGGACGCTTTATAGCGTTGTTTTCTTTCTCGTTTCTATGGCGTTTGTGATTGGAGGTATGCACAGCACCGGCAGTAATAGGAGGATATTACGGTTCGAGGGAGAGGGCATGATTCAGGACTTCCCTCATCGTCTGGTACTGAGGAACGACCACATGCGCATGGATGGCAGGACACAGACCGCCTTCAAATCTTCTGGCACGACTCGCTGCATCAGGTAAATAGGAACTTGCAAATTTGGCGAGCCGGTTGAATTCGGCAAAATACTGCTTTACTGTCATGCTTCCTTGGCATAGTTGCACGAACTCGTTCTCTTTCTGATGACATACAGGAGGGGGTATGAACTCCTCATCGAACGTACCACGGAATATGGCCCATGCGATCGTCTCTCCTTCATCGTCAACTGGAAGAGATCGTCGATGCACATCCCACTAATCGTGTGCGTTCAAGCGAAGCTGTAGTTAGGCACACGCAACACGCTTCTGCTCGGGTACCTCTAAAAGTTTGAAATGATCCTCCAGTTTCGTCAACCAATCTAGAGCCACAATCGGATCCCCAGTCCCTTTAAATGGCGTGTTGCAGACCTTTTTAAAGTCGACAAAGTCGAAGACAGTCACATCCTTCGTCCTTGGAGTTTAAGGCATTTCGACTTCAAGTGCGGGTTGCTCCATCGGTGTGGCTGTTGTTACCGTGGACTGGTTAGAGGCCAAGGTCTGCACGATCTGTTGAAGGGTATCTACCTTCCTTTGTTGGACTGCGAACCGGGTTTCTAGATTGTCTTGGAACTTGCTTTGCCTCTCTTCCGCTCACTTCTCAGCCTGTTCATAATGAGCCTCCTCTTTTTGTTGGTTAGCCTCTAACATCCTCATCATCTGTTGAATGGGATCGACACAAGATATAGCTCGCTGGCTTTGAGAACTTCCCGAAGTGCCGAAACTGCTTTCTTGGGCTTGTGTCTCGCCCGGTACTAGCGCTAATGATTATGCTTGTGCCATTCCTTCAAAAGAAGATAAATTACATCAGGATTATAATGTATTATGGACTTATTGTATGAACGTATCTCATTTTGGTATCTTATTTTGGCCTAACGAGTTCAAGAGTTCGCACATGATTTGATCATTAAAGGAACTTTTCCAATACGAGGGTCAAAGGAACTTGAAGCTGTGCTCTGATGCCAATATATCATGCCTCAATTCTGTGGAATCGATAGTCGTCTCCCGGGTATGACGTCGTGCGGGCCTAGGTTGCGTACCGCACAAGGCTAAGGTATTTTTGCATAACGAGCATATATTCAGAGTACGCAGATAAATTGAAACACAAAGTTGAAACATGAAAAAGTTCTCTTTATTGATAATGAACATCTATTTACAAACTCTTGAATGAGTCATAAGGTTACCGCACGGGCTTACAAAATATTGACACAAAATGAGATAGTTGTCCTGTATATTACATCCTTTACTAAAACTCAAAATAAGGGACCTCCAAGCGGGACAATGCTTTTTCCACGGAGCTGCATGAGTTGAGTTTGCTTGCTCCTTTGTCTTTAAAATACTTCAAAAGATGGCACGATCAGGATGCGCCGAGAGCTAGACTGGATTGGGCAGTAACTTCAGCTCCTCGCAGGATCTTCTTTGTGCGGAAAACCTGTTTCAACGAGGGCCAGTACATCAAAACCTACTAGTGAAGGCGAGCTAACCCAACTATACCAATCAACACGTTGTTTATATGAAGTATGCATATTATTTGTGGCCTTTCTATCTTGTCTTAGTTTATTTTATAAGCAAGTAATGATAGAGTTTACTAAAATAAACTTGCCACCGTTTGGTGATATTTACCTGCCCGTCTGAACCATCTACATAATACTTACCATGTTTTTCCCTGCCACAAAGACACAAATTAGCTTGCACAGGTTTAAATGTATGAAAGGATCACTGACATAATGCCATAAAGGACGAGCTACAGTCACGGGATAGAAATAATATGCGATGCAGGTGGCGAGCCCTACCATATGCCATTTCTTCCTCTAACATACTGACTATTCCATATGTTTCGTCCAGATCGGATCGGTCCCAGTGCCCCGGCAATCGTCTGCGAAATCGCAAACTTTGTACACAAGTTGTCCGTGATCAAACGACGTACATTTGGTTTTCAATCAATTTATGCAGTTTAAGGCAATACGAACACGATACAAGTTCCATAGCATAAATAATTTTTGCATAGTCTTGTTGATCAATATATGGCATAGCAAAGTGTGTTCTATATGCATAGCACAATTTATAGAAGAAGTATACATTCTAACTAAAATTTAAGCATATAAAGAATATTCTGAACGAACTAGCATGCAATAGGTAATCGTTCACAAGTTGATTGACAAGCATTAAATAGTCCAAGTCTATTCTTTTTTATCTTGACATCTTTTAGTTATTATGGTATCGTTTGATCAGGGCAAGCAAGAATACAAGATTTTAGATGTGAAAACTTGGAAGAAGGGTCAACTGAATCGAATATAAGCTACTCACTAGTTGGTTGGAGAAGAAAAGGAAAGAGGCACTCTAAGACTCCGCTCGTGCGTCGCCTACTGTACGTTCACCTGCATTACCACGAACAGCTGATCAATACCTCTTCCACTCTTTCCAATCTCCGAATTGAAGTGCAGTTCAACGAACAAAAATAATGAAATCCATCAAAACCGTTCAAAAAAATATAAACAAATCCGAAAACCAACTCAAAGCACGAAAGCAACATGGAGACAGCGAAAACTGAGGCAAGAAAACTTGCAGCGGAGAGGTCCCTCTTGACTCTGCCGCTAAGTCCATCATCGGGACACGGTCCACTGAATATGAGAATCAATTTTGAAGAAGCATATCCATAACATGGATGAGTTCTTGATTCAATCTATCCCAATCGAACGATAACATCTTGTATTTTTTAGCCGTGCTCCCCAAATAGGGGAAACGGGACACCACAATATGGACGTGATGATCGATAACCAAAACCCGAGAGGTTTGCTCAGAGGTCACTTGGACATGGCAAACTCAGCTGGAGAGAAATATTATGACAACAGTTCAAAGGTAATATGGACGTGAACCAATATCCGAAAAACTCACTGAGGAATAATTTTGCTGAGTATGGTCTATCCAAAAAATGAGGATAGACCTGAGGGTTGCTCTGTTGGGAAGATTGATGGAACGATAGCTCAGAGATAATATGGACATGGCTAGCGTCTAACGAGATTTATTTTTGAGTAGTTACTGCATGATTGTGCGAGTGGACCTGAGGATTACTCCACTGGAGAGATTTTGAGGATCCGTTATCCGTTGCGTATCCGGGACTCTTGGATACAGATGATGGGTTTGTAAAGAAGGAAAAAATATTGCACACTGGTACTTTATTGGGGATAAAGAACCAAGAGTTGATTTGTACATCTGGGTTATCCCACTAGGTATGAGGGGAGCACAAGTCTCATTTAGACATAGTACTTTCTTTTAGGAACTTGTCGTTGATAGGGATCATGAGCAAGTCGCCGTTGAATTTTACTAGTCGGTATGTGCCGTTGGCAAACATGATTTCCATAATAAATGGCCCCTCCCATTTAGATTGGAATTTGTCAGCCGTCTTGTGAGTCATGGTGCGTACAAGCATCTCCATATCCTAGCCCTCTGCGAGTGCTGTTATAAAAACTGTCGGATTATAAAGGAATACATTGTCCTTTACCAAAGTTCAGACCTTCAGCTTTTTGGAGGTTATATCCTATCTTCGACATGAGACCGAGTAATTGTTGGATGTAATGCTGGAATTGAGGTAGCTCATCATTTATTGTGTTGAATACTGTTGATGACTCAGCCTACGCCGAATAAGGAGCTCTGTGCACAGGAACACTGTCGTGTATACACGAGGGAGTTGGCTGAGTTGTGTGCGTAGGATCACTGTCATGTGTGTACGTTTATCTACCACATCGAGGACCATCGCTTGCTGCACGTTTTTGTATATTATGCAGGAGAACACTGTCCATTTTCTGCAAGGATTTGTTACAACGAGAAGTACTATCGTGTGCACATGGAGGATAATATGTCATTGCACTGAAGACTTGCTCGGATGCATATAATAGAGCACTGCCTATCATACGCCATTGCTGATGAGTCATGCAAGACTTAGTTTTGTGCACGGGGAGACTTGTCGAGCTGCACTGAGCATTTGAAGTCTACAATTGGTACTTTCTAAGGAAAGGATCCTGCGGTCCGGCCTGTATTGCTTTTTCTTTAACCTGATCATTGAAGGTGCTATTTGTTGTGCCAGCCTTTGATAAGTGACCTCAGATCTTGGGGTGGTAAGTGATACCAAGCCTGCTAATTGGTTATGAGCTTGCGGGAGGTTGATGACCTCCCTGGTTGCCTGGACTAGGACCACTCTATCTTGGGCTTCCATCGGTGGAAAGTTGCCAAATTGGAGGGATACTATGTTTGTAATGACCATCTTATCCTCGAAGTCGAGGGTGAGCTCATTGACATTGATCAATTGCTGGATACATCTCTTCAACACAGAGCAGTCTCTGGTTGGATGATGAATGTACCGATGAAAGAGGCAATTTTTGGGTTATCGACCTTGTCAGTCTCTTCAGGGCACCTGATGTTGGGTAGTCGAAGTTTATTTTCCTTCATCAGTATATTGAAGATCTCAATGATGTTATCGTCATTGAAGGATAAAGTCCCCTATGGCTTTGGGGATTCCAATACCTGAGTCGTACAGTCCTCTGGGGAGACTGGTAGTTTTGCGTCATTTTCGGATTTGGAGGAAATTCTACTCCCAGTTTTGGATGATGCTCTCTCTTGTCGAGAGAGACTACCCCAGACATGTCATTGTCTGATTTTTGGGAATCACTGTCCTTACCGTATGACAGGTTGGCTTGGATCACCAAGATATTGCTACCACTGGCTTGCAGGGTTACTACGGGCCCTGAGGGTGGTAGAACCATGTTTGCCTTGTTCTCCAGTATTTTCTGGGCCAGAGTCAGCATTGTGGCACTCATGATGTGCATTATTGCCTCAAGAGCATCGAGACATTGGTGATCGCCGAGCCCTTCCATTTTTGGTTCCCGAGTTGCGCTGTCCTTAGGGAAGACGGGCATGGTTGGATCGTCTTCAGACTCAAATGAGATGCTACTCCTAACTTCAGATGATGATCTAACTATTCTAGGGTGACTACCCCTAAGCATGTCATTGTCTGTTCCTTGGGAGTTACTGTCTTCAGGGGAGATAGGTATCATCGTACCATCTTTCAATTCCGGAGTATTGCTACCCCCAGCCTTAGATGCTGCATTATCCCTAGGCATATTGCTGTCAGCTTCCTCGGAATTGCTATCCTCAAAAAAAACCAAAAGTGCTATATCTTCTTCAGAATCAGAGGGAATGCTACCCCCAGCTTTGGAAGTCGCACATTCTTGATAAGGGTGATTACCTCTAGGTAACTCGGCATCTGACCCTTGAGATTCACTATCCCTTCGGAATGCCAGGTTATCGTGTACGTCTAGGGGAACACTACCCCCAGCTTGGGCTACCCCCAGGGGTCCTACGGAAGAACTATCCCTAGAGGTTGACAGCTTCTTCCTTGAGAAGGTGCCTTGGAAGACGCCTTCTGCAGGTGCCGTCGTCAGCCCTCCGGGTAATCGCCTTTGCGATGTCGTAGTAGAGAGCGCCGGACTGGAGGTATTTGACTTCTTTCTTCCATTGGTGACGAAAAGCTTTCCAGTTGAGTAGCATGAGGTGAAGGGCAACTCCTCTCCTTTGATATGTGCACCTGCTCTCCGGGTTGCCGTCAGGTAGGTGCTTTCCGGTGCAGTCGCTGGAAGGCTGATTGCATGTCTGTGAGTACTGCCATTTTATTGAAGCGGCAGTTGATAATGATATTGGCAAAGATGTACCTCGGAGAGCCGTAGTTATTTTTCTTGCTTTGCGCTTGTGATTAATCAGGTTACGCAAATCATACGAAGGGTGTTTTACCTTTGCATCCTTTTTGTGAGTCCAGGTATCCCGGACACACGGATACGCAGGTGTTGTATTTGCTCCCTGGCCTGGAATTCATACACAACCTTTCCCCAAGGTACCGATGAAAGACTTTTGAGACTGGCCATGTCTATTGGTCTCTGTGGGCTGGATGCATGGGTCAGTCTTATACAACTGTCCATCAGAGGCTCGCATAATAATTAGCGATGCCTATTGGTGGTCGGTCGTATGAGTAGTTTCTTGAGCTTGACTGGCTCATACTGCCCTGGACTTTTTCAACTTAGCTACCGCAGACGCGTAGTATGAAAGTCCAGCTTTGGATTTTCACCATTCTCAATGGGTCGCATAAGATCTGCGCTGCACAAGATACGATCAAAAACAGAGGTTCTGTTGCTATTGGGGGCACATGCAGCCTGCTGTCTGCTATTATGAGTTGATGCCGCATGGATAGTCTTATGCAGCCTCCTCCTTGGCCGCATAGAAGCTGCTTCAGCACCAAGATGTCTGGCATCATTTTCCTCTACCAGAGTTTGGGTGTTAAACAGTCTCTACATCAGCCCGGGATGCCACATAGACGTGGATGTTATGGGTGTTTGTCCGACGACCGTCATTGGAAATAGAGTGAGAGGCTGGAAGCGTCTACTTCGCAGCTGGGTGAGGCACAACTGCCTTAGCCACCTACGTTCTGTAGGTCTTCTTGGGCTTGGCTATCCTTAGCGAAGGATTAACGCTTTCTTCGGAGAGCATGTCCTCGAACGCTTGCTGGTCGAAGCAGACTACCAGCATCTTTTGCATCGAGCCTAGCTTGGCCACATCGGATTATATCACCGACTTCTCAACAGTAGAGAAGGATGTCCATAGCAGAGTCACCACCGTTTTTGCCATTTAAATCAAAAACGAGAACTGGGAGAACTGGATTTGATTAATAAATTTAGAGAGTACAAAGAGGAGTCCTAGAAGACAATCTAAGTACAAATTTATTTTTTTGGGGGTGATAATAGAGGGTTAGGAGTGTAGCAACTTTTTTTTCTCCGTGGATGATCCGATGCAGCAGCTCTTCTCTCTCCCTTGAATGTTGATTCGCAGATAGCCAGCCAGCCTCTTGGTCCGGTCTCTCTCTGAAGCAAAAAAAGCCACCTTTAGAACATTCAAGTTGCTCATATTTATAGTCATCGTGCTGATGGGCTATGGGTGCCACATATGCCTCTGTTTGGTAGCCGCATAAGGCTCCTCCAACAGAATGCGATGGCAACTGTTGCCGCAAGCCATGATCATATTGTCACATGGCCTTGGTTGAGATATGATATTGATGAGATCTCGGGGTTGTTGTCAACCTATTATGGACGTGACTTAATCAGCTGGACATATGGTCAGCACCAACCGTACGAAGATCTCTGCTGTTAAAAAGGGAAGATCTTGTGAGCTGGAGGCCGCACAATAACTATGCCTCATGTTGACGAGGCCGCATGGGTCATGTAGCCGCATACGTGCTCTCGTTTGGGCCTTGGTCGAATGGACACTCTGGCTGCATGTTGGCGAGGTCGCATGAGTCATGTAGCCGCATACGTGCTTTCGTTTGGGCCATGCTCGAATAAACACTCTGGCCGTATTTTGGCAAGGCCGCATGGGTCATATAGCCGCATACGTGCTCTGTGCATTTTGATGAAATCATTAATGCTTGACGTGACCTTTTGTCGGATTGTGTGTCGCCGTCTCTCACACTTTTTGAGGCAGTCAGGGCCATACGCACTTTGATTGGAACTGTGGCAGACCTTTTGGAGTGTGTCAGAGGACATGTATGCGACTCGGCTCTCTTTGTCTGTCCAGGCCTCATAGGGGATGACTATGGGCATGTCTTCAGCATGAGGATGCGGCCTACATATAAGCCGCATGACTATAAATTTTCCATGCTTCTATACTAGTACTAGATATATGTACACGTGTTTCATATATTATTATTAGAAAGACTAAAAGTCAAATATTGTAATTATTCTAATCTTTATAAAGACTATTTATGAAGACTAAAAGATAATTCATGTAATTACCTAACTGTCCTTATTAATTTAATGAACAATATTAATTGATAAACATATGTAAGGATATATATGGAGGGAAAAAATTCACAATGAAGCTGAATATTTCTTATTATATAGTAGTATAGAAATAATAGTATAGATATAGATGAACAATATTGATTTATAAACATATGCAATTATATAATTGGGAAGATAAGTTCCACGGCGAAGCTGAACTGCTCTCGTTACATAGTAATATAGATTAACTAACTGTCGTCATTAATTTAATGAACAATATTAATTGATAAACATACATAAGAATATATTTGGAAATAAAAGTTCCATAGTGAAGCTGAACTTTTCCCATTATATATATATATATATATATATATATATATATATATATATATATATATATATATATATATGAACAATATTAATTTATAAACATATGTAAGGGTATATATAGAAAGAGAAGTTCCACGGTGAAGCTGAAATTTTTTATTATATACTAACTATATATATGCATACGCATTGCACACATTTTATATATTATTATTAGAAATACTAAAAGATAATGGTTATAATTATTCTAATATTTAGTAAGACTACTTAGAAAAACTAAAAAGATAATTTCTTTTATATATATATATATATATATATATATATATATATATATATATATATATATATATATATATATATATATATATATATATATATAACCAAAAGATACCTCTCGTAATTACCTAATAGTCTCTATTAACTTTAATGAACAGTTTGAATCAATAAATATATGCAAGGGTATACTTGGAAAGAAAAGTTCCACGGTGAAGTTGAACTTTTCACATTATATAGTAGTATAGATATAGATAGATAATATATGCACGTGCATTACACATATTTTATATTAATTAGAAAGAACAAACATTTTTATTTTTATTTTTTACTAATTGGAAAGAGCAAAGGCCTTTTTTTGTTTTTATTTTGGAAAAAACAAATAAGAGTCCCTTTATTTATTTATTTATTTTCTACACGTAATTACCTAACTAACTGTGTTAAATTTAATAAACAATTTTAATTAGTAAACATATATCAGAGTAGCTGTGGAACAACACGTCAAAGGCTAACTTATTCTTACTAGTATATATGCACGTGCATTGCACGTATTTTAACTATTTTTAATTAATTTATCTATTCTTTAAAAGAGCAAATGGCATAAGAAGAGCACACACACACACACACACACACACACACACACACACACACACACACACACACACACACACACACACACACACACACACACATACACGTGTAATCAAGGTCGTGTCACACCCGATTCCAAATTTGGTATTTTTTGTATTTCTAGAATTTAATTTTTTCTGATAATGTATTCTTGTTGTATTTTTCAGTTTTGGTTCATGTCATTTTATTTATTGTTATTTTTCTTGTTGTTGAGAGAGACTATCTGAGACCAGTAGAATATCTATTAGCATTGCCATAGACTCGGTTTAGGATCTGCATGTAGAATGGACACGTGGTTTGGATCATTTGATTGAACCCATGACTAAACCATCTTTCTCTCCTTTTAGTATATATATGCGTATTTCTCTTTCCTCACTCACTTTTCTCATTTCACTCTTCTTGCTTCCTTCTTCCTCCTCCCCTTCCAGCTCTCTCTAGCTAAACCCTAACCCTAGAAAGAAGTTGATGTGACTTGGACCGTGAGAGGTAGAGGCTAGGAGCCACCCAAGGCAAGTACTTCTTGCTCAATGATGAAGCCTTGATTTTTAGATTTTTCATATATATATATTGTTTTAAAAATATATTTGATGGAAAGTATTCTCTTTAATTTGTTGATCATATTTAGTTCTTGGAGTTTTGGATTTTGATGTATAGATTTGTGTAGATCTGAGTTTTAACTTAGGATTTTATATGGGTTCCATGAGTTTTTTCTTAGTTTGATCTATTAAAACTTGTTGTTTTCTAAAACTAGTTGTTCTATTTGATGAAGCATTCTATTTCGAGCATTTTGACTTTTCAATCACTTAATTTGGAGTTAAATTAAAAATTTTATGGCCAAAATAAATTTTGGAGCTTCATTCTCGGACCTGTCTGGCAGGGACGATGAACAGTGCCGTGCAGCAGTGCGCCACGCATGAATTTTTATGCAATAATAGTACGCCACACATAAAGTTTTATGTCGCAGTAATACGCCGTGCATCACTTTCTTGCCCCGCGCAGTGCGTTGCGCATGGAGTTTCATGCCGCAGTAGTGTGCCGCGAATGAAGTTTCATGTCGTAGTAGTACGCCGCGCGCATCACACCCTCACCGGGCGCATCAATGACCGCGCACATCAATCCTTGCCGCATAGTGCGCCACACATGGATTTTTTGCAGCAGCAGTGCGCTGCGCACAGAATTCATGTTGAACACAGTGCGCTACGCACATAATGACCTGAATGCCTGTTTTTGCCTATTTAAGCTATTTTTTGGCTAGAATTTCATAAAACTCAAAACATGAAAGTTGTAGATCTTTTTTTTTTGAATCAACTCATTTGGAGTTCATATGTAAGAGTTATCCTCAATTTACTATATTATATTGTTTTTCTAATGCATAAACTATTTTAGCCCAGTTGAGTATTGGAGGATGTTGTGCTTCCCTATATTAATATGTGATTTTGATCCTCACGACACCGTAGAAATGTTTGTGTATGATAATTTGTTATACATTAGAATCGGGCAATCGAGTATGAGTATTGCCCCATGTATCGCGTGCCGCGAATACGATAACTCGTGAAAAGCTCGTACTCGTGACTCGTCATTCTAGAAAGTTCTCAAGTGTCCACAACTTGAGAACTTGAAATAATTTAGTAATGATTAAACAAGATAAGATTCACCTAGATCATTGGGAGGGAAGAATATTATACTACCAGCTACCTCAATCTCCAAGGGCCCCATGTAGCATAGAATCACCTTGCTAGGCAAGGGCTCCATGACTGACCAAGTTTAAACGTGCTGCGATACATTACAAGATAAGTTTATGTTTATAAGACAAGTTTGTGATTCATAAGTTGAAGTTTATGTTCACAAGCTTTAGTTTATGCTTACAAACTCAAATTTCTGTTTATGACAAGTAACTATTTATATTATAGTGTTGTTGAATGTGCATTTAAGTTTACTCGACAAGCGTACCCTTGGCCATCTGGGTTGACTGCAGTGTCGGTGGTAGCAATATTCTTAAAATATGTATTTAGTAATTAATGTATGTGACAACCCTAGCTAGTTAATCATAGCAAGCCGTAGAGTTGTTTGGCCGTACGATGGTGATGTTACTTTTATTATAGCTCACTCTTCTAGTTTTATTTCTTTCGGCACGTAGTTATGGTGCTAAGTTTTGCTCGGGTGAAGGTCTGCAACCCCGGTCCTTATTTGGTTTAAGGGTTGTGGTCCCGATCCAGAGTAGTTCATATGCTCTCTTGTTGCTCGTCACATTTCTTTTCTTATAGCATTTATTTTCAGTTCTTTCAGTATTTTATTTTGAGACAAGTACATTGGTACCGTACAAGTCTCGATCCACATTTAATTTTTTATTGTCTCTTTTCTGCTAATTTTGTGATATGTTTGGTCTATCACCTTGAGCTTCTTTGTGGTACTTGTTGCTTGGGGTTTTGACCCCACTGGTTTTGTATGACCATATTACCCCGAGAAGAACTAGGATCTACCACACTTCCAGCAAGATGGCTCGCACTCATAGGACTGCGACTGAAGCTCGCGAGTGGGTTTCCTTCTTCCCCCTCCCCTTGATTATTTTATTTTGTGGTATTTTAGCAAGAGGAAGTATTAGCCCTTTATTTTGAGATCACTTCTCTGACTTCAGTCAACATGATGTACATATTAGACCATGGCTGTAAAATTTGATCATGTATAATTATACTCTGATAGTGCAGTATTTTGTATTCACTAGCTTCATGATCATATGTGGTATATAATTTGGGATACCTCTTTACTTTCATATATGATATACTCTTGTACTTGTGTTGACGGATTGAGATACTAGGATTTGTCGGCCTTAGGACTGACGTCATAGCATGCTAGAGTTCACCCATATTGTAAACCCCCTCACCCAAAATAGATATTTTATGTATATTTTATATTATTATATTTATTATAGATTATTTTAAATGTTGAATTTTCTTAGAGTATTTTTATAGTTAATTAGAAAGTGAATTTCTTGATTTATTTAAATATATAAAATACTTATTTAAAATTATTTCCCCAAAACTATTTTTACTACTATTTATCTCTTGTTAAAATATTATAAATATTTTTAGAATGTATTGGTTGTGCAAATATATTTTTCTTAAATTTTTTATACTCTAATATATGTGTGTGTGTGTGTGTGTGTGTGTCTATATATATATATATATATATATATATATATATATATATATATATATATATATATATATATATATATATATATATATATATATATATATAATAATCATGCTAGTTTTTAATAAAGGATAAGAAGAGAAAAGAAAAATTAACAAATCAAAAGACCCAAACCCAAACCCCAGTACCTAAGCTACCCAACACCACCACCACAAAATAATCGCACACACACAATAACTAAACAAACCCCTAAACCGATACCTAAACTCTAAACCCGACCCGCGCGACCAAATACCCCCCCATGTCGACTCTCTCTCTCTCTATATATACCAAAACCTAACCCTAAGAAACTCCACCCTGGCCTCTCCCCAGACGACCGCCGTACCCGTGGCCGCCGCCGACGACCGCCACAACCGCCGGAGAAGCCCCCCCCCCCCCGCTCGCTTTTGCACAGCAGTCCGCGACCACGACCCATACTTTGAGGTAACATATCTCCCTCTCCATTGCTCCATTTTATGAACGGTTTATTTATACACACTCACAACTTGATCCCCTAGGAATTCCTTCAAGTGGAACAAATTTTGGAGCTCCGGATTGATCGAAAAATCGACCGAAAGTTGGCCAAAAACTGTTCAAAAATAGTTCAAAAATCAATCCAGCCATCCCTGTTCATGTCCAGTTCTCTACCAACTCGTGTAATATTTTTAAAATCTAATTGAAAGTACTTCTTCACAATATGACCAAGATTAGTTATGTTCTTTTATTTTTTATTAGTTTGCAATATAGATACAATTATTCTACTTAAAAAACGACCAAAGACTTAGTTTTTCAAAACTAAAATCTTGCGATACGGAGTGCGTCCCGCCAAACGGTACCACCACGCCACATACCAGTTGTTCCTAAATGACCGTATGGTATACCCTGACGTGCGGACTTTCGCAAAAGTTGATTCGGACGTGTGTGCACATCAGAATCAACCCGTATCCGTAAAAAAATTCTATATCGTAACTTTTATAAATAACCACCGTACTTTATGTGCGCTCGTCGGAATGCGATAAAACTTGCCCTATTGGATCCATGGTATCACACTGGTCCTGTGACTCAAGTTTTACGCAATTCTGAAATAGTTGACCGAGCCGCCTATTTTCGGGCTCACGGGTTGACTTGAAGGGTACAATTTTGATCAGCTCACCAAAATTCAAAACTGGATAACCGTTGAGTTCGTATCAACGTTTAAAATTTATTTGACCTATAATTTGTCCAATTTAGAGAATTTTACCTATGTCACGTATTTTGGTACAAAGTGGGCCACATATGGACCCAACTTTGAACCAAAATTACTGTTTTTCCCTGTTTTCAAATTGGACGAAAATGTAGTATTTTTTAGCTATCACGCTAATTCCGGAAACGTTGGTGATATTTATTTCAGTATCCGGAGACATTCAGTTGGAGGCAGTGGGTTCTGATACTCTGTACTTGACACCTGGACGTTTATATTACACAGTTTTTCTGCCAGGCAAGTATACCTTGCCATTGTGCGGTTTATTTATATTCATTATTAGCAAGCATATTTTCTGTTGCTCATTTAGTTATTTTATTTTGCTATACAAAGCTGTACGTCCAAGAACAACTTGGATGCAACGAAGATTGCGTCATCTTTTGTCTCTTATTTATATTATGCATGTTGACCTAGTTTTACGAGACCACCCCATTATCATGAGACATTCTTATGTTTCATTGGGCATGACATAGTTGTCATACGAGTATGAGTCTCATACAGGACACATACTTGCGTGACGGGCTAGCCACCTGTACGTGTAGGACGTGCGACGGATAGGGTATAACTACTAATAGTGATGCATATTAGAAGACTTAGCAGTTATTAGTAGTCCAAAAAAATAAAATATTATGGTATAATAGTCCAATCATTATCCTTATTTGATTGTAGGGTTAGGCTATTGCACCAATGATAGGCTATGAACCAAAGTTATGACGCCGATACTTGCACTCCATCTCGACATAGTAGCTGAAATGTATTGTGGATACAACATGCATAGAGCACTGGGTGGGGAGAACAACAAGTAAGGCGTTTGGGCTCCTTTGCACTTTTTCTTATGTAATCCGAATGCTCCACCAGAGATGCATGGTCAGATAACCCTATATTATATATCTACATGCGACCTCTGACGTTCAAAAGACGTCATACTTTTAGGCCCCTGATTCTCCGAGAGAATTATGCCAATCCTATTTTTAGCTAGATAGCCCACGTATTGGAAAGTTGTTCTCAAAGTGCATTCACATAGATGGTTAGACGACCCTTGGATGTTTATTTTTAGTACTTTATTAGCATGCTATTTCTGTATCTTGTTACGTCCCTCTGAGGACCTGGTCCACTTTCAGGTATAGACGGGCAGGATTATCCGTAGGAATACGGACCCGGACCTGATGCTTCGTACCAGATTGAGAAGGTCTTACCTTCGGAGTACCACTGATTCTTCGCAGCTGATGGATATCTTAGTTATAGTTTCTTTTATCTGACATTATTTTATATTGGGGTTCTGATCTCTTCTCTCATTTAGTTTTTAGTATAGTCGACTGGCAGTGGATTTATTTCCACTGACTCTCATTCTTTGATACTTTATATTTGAGATTAAGTTATTTATTTCATATTTTCATATTTGTGCTGTGGATGAGATATATATTGCGTGTGACTTGTGTCGACAGTATATTACCACCTACGGATTTGATATTCATATACAACGTACGTATGTGTTATTATCTTTCAACACATTAGAGTTTTCGTATACATACGATTGGCATGTTACGTATTTCTAGTCCTACGTATTTTGGTCATAACACATATGTCTTCTAGACAACCTAACACATTGCGGCTTACTTCGATATTCTGTAACGTGCGATTGGCCATATTAGTTCTCGTATTTATCCAGTATTCTGGGAGCGGACTATGACAAGGTTTTAGTGGTGGCCCATACAGGTCTATTTTTTAGACTTG
Organism: Iris macrosiphon; assembly: GCA_036927795.1. Classification (NCBI taxonomy): domain Eukaryota; kingdom Viridiplantae; phylum Streptophyta; class Magnoliopsida; order Asparagales; family Iridaceae; genus Iris; species Iris macrosiphon. Next base: position 165,164,990 of record JAYESA010000008.1, on the reverse strand, counting down.
TGGGAGGACTCATCTTGTTAGAATCTTAATCCTCTATTTAACTTTGATTGAACTCCACTTATGACCTGTACCTCTCGCTTTCCTTGAATTCAAACTTGCTTGGCATGATTGTTCCATTCTCGTCTCTTGTTGATATTCTTGTGTCCTTATCCTTTAGGGATACCCCTTCTGCTCCTTTTTTCAGGGTTCTATTGTACCGATAACTCCAGCAGATCCAGTAGTAGGTCAGGGCCAGATTCTGCCGTTGAATCAAGGCCAAGCATCAGTAGCTTTTCATCAGCCGGCTTCGTAAGTCATGCATACCCGACCAGCACAATCATCTCTACCAGTCTTGCTGGGATGGCCAGTTCAGCCTGCTTCGTCGTTCATGCTAGCCCAGCCAACCCAGACAATACCACTAGTTCTTCCAGTACAACCAGGGCAGACAGGCTCGCCATCCATGTTAGAGATGATCCAAGCTATGATGATGGTACAACAATAATAACTCTAGCTTCAGCAATAAATGGTCCAACTCTGTCAGCAGTTTCAGTAAGGACAAGAACAGACCAACACTGCTCTTTGCCAAGGAGTTATAGTATCACTCGAGAACAGTGGGCGTTATACTCATAACTTAACTACCAATGTTAGTCGCATGTGCCCAACCAAGTTCCTCGGCATGGAAGATACAGTTTCAGTAGATTCTTGGCTCCAGAACTTTAAGGCCATCCTGTATGCAACTAAGACCCCAGAAGATAAGAAGGTAGCAATTATAAAGCTACAACTATCAAATCTTGTCCGAGATTGGTGGGCAACACAAGAAATGATGCTTTTAAAGCCCATTGACTAGCATACGTTCAAGGAGCGCTTCCAGAAGAAGTATTTCCACACAATCGTAAAGTTTCAGCTCCAACAACTGTTCAGAAACCTCCGCCAGAACACAAGATCGGTCGATCAGTATACGGCTGAGTTTTGACGACTTAGCCAATTTTTTTCTCATATGGTAGGTTTTGAGGAAGACCGAGCCAAGAGATTTGAGCAAGGGTTACATCTTGAGCTTCAGTAGTTTACGGTGGATCATAATTATACCACCTACGATACAGTACTCATGGCAGCTAGGTCCCAAGAACTTGCCGGCCAGAGATTAGTAGCAAGGACCGGGGGCCAGAAGAGATCACACTCATCCAGGAGAGGCATCAGTATTCAAGTTATCACCTCTAGCACCAGCAGTCAGACCTCCTCGCCTTCTTGCACTTCCAACCTCTACAGTAACCTCAGTACAATCTACTAGGCAGTCTGTATCAGCAGGATGTAGCCACTGCGGTAAGCCAAGGCACACCAGATATCAGTGTAGGAGGGCCAACGACCAGGGTAGGATTGTAACCATCAATTTCGGGCTAGGGGTATTTATGTCATTGGTATTATATTATTAAATTTAATAATAATTGGTATTGTTGTTTATATAGAGGATGGTGCATAACTAGCCCCTTAGTTAGACTAGTTGCTAATGAACCCAACTAGACTTAAACCCAACTAGACTTTTCATGACAAATAGAGTAACCCAATAAATTAGTTTGGTTAATTAGTTAATAGAGGGAATGAATATAATCCTCATCCATTTAATATTGAATCTTCATTAATTAAATTCCTCTTTAGCTAAACTCTTCATGACAACCCTTGGAGGACATTTTGGATATTTTGCATAGAGGAACCCTAACCCTAGAGTGGCCGACCTATTTAGGAGGAGGGAGCCCCCTCTTCTTGATTAGTTGTTTATGAAGAAACCCTAAGTTTAGTTCTTCCCTCCAAGCATTAATTCCTCCACCAAATTTTCTCAAATAAATCCAAATTTCTCTTATTTTCATCCCCAAGGAGAGCTATAATCTTGAAGGTCGCAAGAGGCTTGAGGAAGAGTAGCTTGGCTAGATATTTGTGCTCATTCCTCACTCTTGTGCTCATTGGAGGAACCATATTGAGAATTTATCTTCCAATAGGTAAAAATCCTTTTTTTTTCTTGTCATTTTAGATTTTAATGGTGTATTAAACCCTTTCTTGGCTTAGGGCTACACATAGGAAGAAGAACTAGGTCTATAGGAGTCCTATGGAGGAAGTTACATTAGGTTTTGTGTCCATTTGAAAAAAATTCTGAGGCGGCACACCAAGTGTTTGATATAATACATAATTGATCATTCCTTGTTATTTTGTGTTGTATTTAATATATTAAGATGTGTATGATGCATTTTGAGTAGTGGTATCATACTAGAATGGGTATTTGGTGAGAGTATCATAGATACCAAGATACTTGATATTTTGCCTATCAAGCATTTGATACTTTGCCTTACAGTAAGTGTACCTATCTAAAATATGTATTTGATATTATTGAGATACATAAAGGCAATATTTACATCTAGGACTTGCTTCTACCTAGTTACTATCCAAAACATGTATAAGTATGATTATGATCTAATGTATAAATTACGTATATAGATATATTTTCATGTGTATATAACTATATCCTTGCCGTATTTGTATTCGAGATTGTTGAAATTTTGCCTTATTTGAATCTGCATCCAGTATGTATCCGAAACCATTTATGTGCCTATGTAACCTAAGGTGATAAATGACACCCACTTATTTCATTATCCTATGTTGTTAGTGTATCTGAAACTGTCATATGGATTATGTGACCATTAATTGGTTAAGTGGACTTCATTTCTTCTTTTATTATGGTTCTGCAAATTTCTGGTAGAGGCCATTCTCAGTGGCCTTCAGGCGACTTATGGTGGCAGAGTATGCTTACTCCCTTGTAGCATCTGTTTGTGTATATTTCAATGCTAATTGTCATAATATAGGTAGTCCAAGGGTGACACACATTATTTATATCTGAAATGATAAGAGTTTTAGTTTGATGTAATGTGACATGGTAGTCTTATTTAGGTAACTATGAGTTGGCTGGATATGGGAAAAAATGTAATTGGACATCATAAGAACTATAACATTGGATTTTTCTTGTCCTAAAACTTATTATGTTAGTTTTTATAATGAGGTAAAGTGCACAAGTTTTGTTGTTTGATAATATTTCCTAGTCATAATTATCACCATCCTGATATGCTCGTAAGGCTTAAGTGAACCTTTGAGTGTGTGTGTTGTATCATTTTGGAGTAGTTCTCATTCGAGGTTGGAGTAGATCAATTACTGGATCAAACGAGGAGTCACTGCTGCTTTCATAAGTATTTTGAGTCAATGTTCTTTATACTTGGTTATTGAAGTCCTGATAACTTATTTGTTTGCTAGTTTTTCTTGTGTTGGAGCATGTAGTGAGATATTTCTTTTTAGACGTTGCTTTACTTCAATTGGTTCTACCTTTCATCTTAGTTCTATTCTGTGCTCTGAAAGTCTTCACTGGCAACTGTTGTTGATCTCATTTTTTTAATTGCTTTTGAAGAATGGAATATGTGGTTCATATTGATATCTGTCTGTGAGGATGTTGGTAGAGAATCTTCATTTTGTGATCCCAGTAAGAAATTAAACCCACCACTTGTTGACAAGCATAGTAGATTCAAGCAGCTCTGCTACAACAGAACCTCACCTTTGAATCAAACCGTGTTTTTTGCAAGGTTTCACAATATCGGTATCGAAATCGGTATCCGACTATTCCTATGAGTATCAAGATCGACACTATCGGTGGTTTCAGATCGGAGTATTGAATTTTTTTTCACATAATTATTAATAAATTATTAAAATTTTAGAAAGAATATTTTATACATTTAGGCATAATTTTAAGTATTTTATGTGTTGTTTCTTAGTAATTTTAAAATTGAATGAAATAATAGTCACCCTTGCCAATTTCTTTATAATGCGATTTTACAACTTTACTATGTTTTTACATCCTTATTTATTGGTCTTTTTCGTTTAATTTTTTGTGCTGAATTGACAGAAAAAAGATTCCCAATGTCGGTATCGGTCAGTATCGATATCGGTCGATATCAGATTAGAATATACACAATTGTATTGGTAACGGCCGATACTACAAACTATGGTTTTATGAAGAAAATAAAGGCTTCATATTGATCATTATGTTGAAGAGCAAATCAGAAAATCGCAAGGGGGTTTGTAGGTAGAACTTTCCTAGTTGAGTGTGTACACATGTACCTCTCTCCAAGCTCTAGCTACTTACGACAAGCCTTTACTATTTCTTAATCATTTGCTCTAAAAGGGGATCGTCATGGTTTGCTATAATATTGGTAGTCTAAGGGTGAAGTATGTATAAAGGGCTTTCACACATGATTTGCTTATTTCTGATATGATATAATTTCGGTTTCTACATAATGTGACATGGTAGTCTTAAATTTAGGTAAACTTCGATGTGAACAAGGAAAATAATCTAACTAGCTTCATATCAACTTAGACAGTGGATTATTCTTTAGAATATAAATTGTGTTAGTTAATTATCATAAAATATATGTAAGTGCCTCAGTTCCGTTTGGTAACACTTGCTAGTCATAACTATCACCATCCTTATCCACCAATGAGGTTAATTGAATTCATCCAGAGTCCTAATATATATATATATATATATATATATATATATATATATATATATATATATATATATATATATATATATATATATATATATATATATATATTTCACAAATAAGCTATGAAGATCCCCTGTTTAGCCTTTACTATTTTCTTTTTTCTTTTTTCTTTTCTTAATCACTCGACCTACAGGGGATCTTCATGGTCTGCTATATGCTTCTTGTCTAAACAGTAAATTATGTTGAGTTACCTTTACATATGGTCTTCCATATATGAATTTTTCGGGAGAATGGTGGTCATAAATTTCTCAGGAAATCTAGATCCTGTTTTATGGTGTATATAGGAGTTAGGCAAGAGCACATTGAATAGCTCAAGACTATCCCGGAAGTAAATTCAAAGTTGTTAACAACTGAGCAAACTATCATTGAAGAATTTGATGTGTGCAATAAACAACGTTATTGTAACATGTCACATGTGTGCAATAAACTTAGTCTATAAACAGTTTCAATACGATAGTTCCCTCGTGCAAATGATCTATTTTTGTACATCGAAAGGTGGGGCTCACTGCTAACATGCTTCACATGGTGACTGCGGTCCTCGATAATGAGGTCAAGGGATGCCATACGAAAGGGTATAAACGTGTCTGGGTTAGTCGGGTTAGTCTCGACAGTGGTCTAACGATACGTGGAGAGAACATAATTGTAAGATTTTTTTATCAACTCACTACTTCTTTTATAGGCTTACAACATAAAATTGAAAATAATGTTTTGTTAATTTTTTCATTAATAAAAAAGGGTTTACCAGCCGTACTTTTTCTAAAGAAAAAGAAATACCACCATCAAACACATTAAACCTCAACCAAAGTAATACTTATCAAAAGCAACCAATTTCGTACTTTGTTATCGATTGACATGGTATCAAGACAATGGCTATATACGGCAAAACAACCAAAAAATTCTAGAAGATTCATTGTTTTCTTGAAGATCATAACAATTAAAAGATCTAAGAACCGATCAACTTTTGAAGTGCTATGAAACAGTGTTAATCAATATTAATCCATTATAAATAATAAAGTCTCAATTACATAGAGAAAGCTATTTCGAAGACTGACGATCTGGTGTCACCTTTAAAGAATTAAAAGCAACAAGACTTTCAATATGATTCACCCTAATATTCGAAGCTCAACTTGTTGTTCTTCTCCTACGCTCTGATAGTGTTAAGACTTATAGAGCACAAAAAAATCGTTGGCATGTCTTATCAGATCGCACCAGTTGTTGCCATAAGGATCGGACCATGTGTCGCATCTAAATTTGCATACAGAAGTCTTTATGCCATGTCCTTATGTCATGTAATGAAATTGTGTACCGTTTAACCCATTCCTCTTTGATGTAGTCTTCTAAACACCATATGACCATCTGGTTCTCGTTTTCTTGCTATAATCACAAACTTCCTCCCGTCTCTATCAAATCTTTTATGCAATCTTGTCGATGTAGTTGAGAGATGGACATTCTTCTAAATTTTTTAGAATTTGTATCAAATGCTTGTCAGGTCGAGGAACCCAACGAGGGAGGTGAAGCCAATGAGTACTTCCATGACTGAAGATACTATTCATCGGAAGATATCAGTATGGGCCACCATAAAAATGTGTTGCGACCTGCATTAGAATATTTGGACACGAGTATGTGGTTACGTCCAGCCTACGCTGCAACATCGACGGTAGAACTCTAGCTGTCTAGGTTATCTCAATATATCTACGATCTCACACAATAATTTTCAACTCCATAAGTAGAACAATGATATATCGTAATATTCAATCACAAGATCTAATAGGAAGATAAAGAATATATGATATAAAGAGAAGAGAAAATCCAAAGTCACAAGTCTAATAACTCTGAACAATAACCAACAATTTTAAAATCCAAATATAACATTCCAAGTCTCAAATAGTTCCCGTAGACAAATCCGGTAGGAAAATAGTAGTAAAGGAAATAACTAGATACTCTGGATAGACTCCCGTCAATCACTCCAAGCTACTCCTCCGATACTTAACAGTTCATACTATTCCGTTTTAGCTCATCCAAGTATCCTTGGTAGCAATTTGTACTCTCTTGTGGGAAGGTGTAACAAGAAGTCAACAATATACTCCCTGCCATCAACATTATGCAAATTCTGAGGGACATTGAGCCAGTCCTGTTACTAGGTTGCAAAAAACATAATTGGACTGCTATCCTTCTCTCATATAAGAATAACAACCCATGACAGTAAGGCAAGAGACAAAGTTTACATTAAAACTCTTTACTTGAAATAGTCACCTTATCTACATAACTTTAAAAGAAACAATGTAAAAATAGTAATTCTATAGCTGATTATTAAAATAAATTCCAATCTTATCAATTTTCTCCAATATCTTAATTGAGTTACTATATGTCGTCACGAGGACGGTAAAAAAAATTGAGTGAATCAAAGTGTCACATGAAAATGTACATGGACATTGAAAACAAAGGATATGAAATAAAGATATTAAGAATCAGGGTAAAATAAAGTTAAAAGAGAGATCACCATATTCGTATGTAACAACCACAAATATTGCATGAGTCTGCAAAATTTGAAGAGTGGTAAGTTTTAATTTGAAACATAAATCCAGTATTGACTGGGGAGGCTAGTTCCAACTTGAACATTTTTCAAAATTCCTAAAGGAACTCTTGAGTTCCAATTTTTTCAAACTCATCAATTACCAACCGTTGGATTAAGTGCACCTAATCCTTTAATTATAAGTTTCTAAAAAATTAAGGACCTTAATAGAAAATTCCTCCACATGTCATAATCCTATTGTACGTTTCTAATTTGAGTTCCTTTTTGAGTTTCTGTAGTGGATCTCAATATTTTTTTTAGCTTGCAATGGTCCATGGAATGATGATAGTTGCAGAATTTTACTTAAGAAAGTCCAACTTCCTAGAAATTTACATTAATTCTCTCATTATATATCCTAAATTATTTATCCATAACCTTTATTGTTGATCAAGTATGGTTGAAAAAATGGTCAGTGCACACCCATGTTGCACGAACCACATGGATATATAAATAGGGAATAGAGACACTTTCATATACATTTAATTAAGTAGTAGTTTATATTACTCTACACGGATACAAATATGAACAAGGAACCCGCATGGCGAGTTGGTTACTATCAGCCAAGCCTTCCCTGTAAGACGATTTCTCCACCTACAGAGATCCTTCTCTGTCATTCCCAATCTTCCTTAGATTTCTTCCTCTCGCTCATGTTTCTCACTAACCATGGCATATTCTAATTCCTCATCCTACTTGGAGATCCTAGAAAAACTTGGTTCTCTACTCTTTTCTTCTCTTCTTCAACCACTGAAGAGCCCAATCCCACCAATTCCCCATTTGCCAACCCTCAGGCTGATTGGAGAAAATTTCTTTTCTTCAAACCTCTAAGCCATAAACTATTTCCTCTACATATAATCCTTAGTACTATCCCTAAGTTCTGGAAAACTAAAGGACAGATCAAAATAGCAAAATACTATGAAGGTTCTTTCTCTGCTAGATTCGACAAGATGATCTTGAGTTCGTCATGGGTATTAGACCTTGGAAGATCAACAAATATCTCCTCCTCCTTGAGAGATGTTTCCCAAATTAACTTTCTTGTGAATATTCATTCACCAAAGCCGAATTTTGGATCCAATTTCATGGCCTCCCTGTTAATCTACTGACGGTGGACTTCATCACTTCAATTACAGCAAGGCTAGGTGAAGTTAGACCTCCAACTCTATCTGAGGCGTCCAACTGGAGTTTGTTTGCAAGGGTGAAGGTGCTGATAGACATTTCTGATCCTCTCATCAGAAAATTACAGGTTCCCATGGGGATTAATTCTCACTGTAATGTCAATCTTAAATATGAGAGACTTACTAAATTCTGCCAATTCTGTGGTCGCCTTGGTCACGGGTTCCGAAGTGCAAGACTCTTAAAGATTATGAAGGCTAATTGGTCGGAAGAACAAAAATCACATATCCTTGCCTTATTGAATAGAAGACTTGATTTATTGATATGTGTCAATCACGCAGCAAAATTCAAGAAGCCAATGAAGTCCAGTGCCACTAAAGGAGATGATCCAAACCTAGTTGAATCTTCTAAAGTTTACAAATCAGTGGTAGTAGAACAATCTCTAACGAGGGGAGATACCTCAGTTCTTAGATCTGGAGACATGGTTATTGATTTAGCACCCATGACTAAAGTCAGTTCCCATATCATCACAGTCATCTTGATCCACCGGATTTCTCAACCAACGTCTCCTCTTACACAGTCAAGTCTCCGACAACAGTTTCGGACGACATTACAAAACTGCAAACCAATTTCTCACCAACCGTTTCACCCATGCATCCTAGGATTGTGGTAACAACCTCCCAACTATCTCGGATATTTGAAACTGCTACAATCAACACCCCTGTTCCTATCTCGGATGTCCAACATTTACCTGCATTCGATTGGTAAGTCTAGTATCACTCATTTGGAATCATTATCATCTGGCACACTGTCCAGCACAGAGTACACCTCGTCTCACTCATCTAATCTCCGAACTTCTACACATACAAACCATATCAGTTCTTCTCCTTCTCAGTTCTCAAACACTTCCTGCCTCCAATAATACCTTACCACTTATCTCTACACACTTAAACAGCCACCAACATCCTTTTTCCAGAAATCTCCTTCTTTCTCAACACTTACTACCACTTTCATTCCTGATACACGTCTATCAACTGATCAATCATTCACAAAGCCTATTGTACGAATCAGGATACCTTCAAACCCAAACACCTTCACATCTCTGCTAGCGGCCATCTCAAATCCTAATTCCACTTCAATCCTCCCATCAGTTAATGCTACACACACCAAAACCTGGAAGAAATTACCTAGGGAATCTCCTGTTCCTTCTACCTCATCCCCGACTATTAATCCTATCCTTAAACGCCCTACTCTTCTTCTCAACGATGATCACTCTGACGATGATCCCCAATAACCCAATAAGAAGTCAGCTATTTATCAAGACAAAGACAAGGTGGCGGCTGGCCTTAAACAACTGCACACCCAATGATTTTTTCATGGAATTGTCGGAGTGTGAGAAATGACCCGACAATTCGATCCTTATGTTCATTTCTCCAGGCAACTAGACCAAGTATCACCTTTCTTGCTGAAACCATGTGCTCGTCATCCCTTGCTAACTCCCTTACTTCTACTCAGGGTTTTGACAACAGTACAACAGCTTCTTCATGAGGAAGATTGGGGGGCCTTCTGGTTCTTTGGAAGTCTACCATTTCTCTTGATGTAATCTTTACTTCAGCAAATTGTATTCATTTATACGTCCACCAAACACATAACTCACCAGCTTGGCACATCTTCTGTGTGTATGGCCCCCCTACACCTCTGATAGGAGGAACTTTTGGCTTGAAATGGAACTAAAAATTGATGCAATATCAGAACCATGGGTGTGTATTGGGGATTTCAATTCCATTCTATCTGCAGAGGAGAAGCGTGGGGGCATAGACTTCAACTACCACCACCATAAATATTTCATCAATTGGTTCAACCATTATGCAGATATGGACATCGGATACTCTGGACCTGCCTTTACCTGGACCAACCGCCGGGCATCAGGCTTCAATATTGCGGAGAGACTAGACAGAGCAATCGTTGATACTTTATGGCATTCTCTTCATCCCAGAGCTGGAGTTCTGCACTTGCCTGCATTAAACAGTGACCATAACCCCATTTTGTTGACACTTAATCTTAGCACAAAGAAAAGACACAACCCTAAGAGATTCGAAGCAGTATGGATTGAAGAACCTGACTTCAAGAGAGTGTTATCAGACTCATAAAAGTCTTCCAATAATAAGAAAGACCTACATTCTAAACTTCACGAACTTATGCCAGTACTACAAACTTGGGGGAAAAGAAGACTGGGTAATCTGAATGATGATATAAAAGCTCAGGAAAAGAGACTTTTATCTCTGCAACAGAAATCGGCCACTGATACTAGGATTCACAAAGAGAAATTAACTCATATTTTTCTCAATAAGATGTTGCTCCAACAAGAACTATATTGGAAACAAAGATCGTGTGTTTCTTGGCTTAAAGAAGGGGACAAGAATACCAAATTTTATCACTTGATGGCTGTTAACAAGAAACCGAGGAACTTCATCTATTGCCTCTCTACAAGGAATGGAAACCAAGCTTTCGAACAAGAGGAGATATCTAAAATCTTGGTGTCGCACTTCAGTCAGTTGTTTCAGTCTATTGCTACTGATCTAGTGCCTTCAGAAATCCTATCAGAGTTAAACCAAACCGAATCACACGAAAATGATCACATATGTAGTATTCCAACTTCTGATGAGATCAGGAAGACTATCAACGACATAAGTCCCTGCAAATCTTCCGGTCCAGATGGGTACCCTGTGCTTTTCTATCAAAGATGTTGGGACACAATCGATCATGAGGTAACTGTTCTAATTCAAAATTTCTTCGAAAGTTGCTGCTTGCCCCCACCTATGAATCACACTTTCTTGGCTCTTATTCCTAAGTTCCAAACCCTATCAGCCCCACCGATTTTTGACCTATTTCTCTTTGCAATATTGCTTATAAAATCATCACCAAAATCATTGCAAACAGAATCCGACCTCTACTAGATAAACTCATTAGTCCTTTTCAAAACATATTCATCCTAGGCAGACAAATTGGTGATTACATGCTTATCCATTCTATTGCTAGATTTAGTCCCATTAAAATTGCTTTTGCTCTTAAACTTGATATGTCAAAGGCCTATGAGGCTAAGCTGGGGTATCATAAGCCAGGTCCTTAATGGGTTTGGTATTCAAGGGAAGTCTCATGATCTCATTATGCAATGTATATATAACTACAGTGTCTTTTGCCATTTTGGTTAATGCCTCTCCATCTTAAACCTTCACCCCATCTCGTGGGAATAGACAAGGCTGTCCCTTATCCCCTTACTTGTTTATCATGTGTGGTGAGGTCCTGACTAAATACATATCGATTATGGAGAGAAACCAATTGTATGAAAGTATCAGAATAAATAGCATCTCTGACTACTATTCCCATTTGGCATTTGCTGATGATCTCATGCGGTTTGGACGTTGCTCAATTCAAAATGTCTTACAAATCAAAAGTATTCTCAAATCGTTTGAACTTTGGTTGGGTCAACAAATTAACTTTGACAAATCCTCCATTTTCTTCTCTAGCAAACTCGATTTCTATATGCGCCAAATTTTTCTTGATATACTTGCTGCCAAAGTTATGAAATCCAATGATAAGTATCTTGGTCATCATTTACTTCTCTCAAAAAAACGAGTGACAAGATTCTCCAATCTCCTGAATGCTAGTAATTTTAAGCTCCTTGTATGGAAAGGTAGATGCCTCTCCCATGCAGGAAGAACTACAGTCATTAAATCTACCCTACCCTATCTTCTCTTCCAAATTACTATCTATCCTCTTATCTATTGCCAGGAGCTTACCAAAACACTGTCCCAACACCAATGAAAATTTTGGTGGGTAACTCTTTGATAACACTAGGAAAATTAATTTCAGTTCATGGTCGACATTCACCAAACCTAAACTCAAGGTGGTTTAGGCATTTGAGAAACTGATATCACCAACATGGCTCTAGTCACGAAGTTAACATGGAGATTCCTAACGAACACGAGTACTGAATGGGGAAAACTCCTAAAGAGTAAATATCTTGTTGATACAAACTAATTTTGGACAGCTAAACCATCATCTTCCTCCTCTAATATCTGGTCCAGCATCCTTTACTGTCGAGATTATTTGCACAATAATGTCTACTGGTTGGTGGGAAACGGATCCAATATCAATATATGGATATGGGAAGATACCTGGGTTCCTACATTGCCATATTTCAGAGTCAATGGCTATCAACATTCCAGTCAAGTGGTTCAGAACGCTAGTGAGCTCATAAATCAGAGCACATTCAGTTGGAAAACTAACTTTAGTGAACTCATGAAGCTAATGCTATTATCCATATACCTCTGTCCTCTGCTAGCAGCCATGGCTAGTCTGGATTCATACAAAAAATGGTGCTGTCACTACAAAATCAACATATAGACTTATTCATGAAAATAAGTACAGAAGCATCAGGCAACATGGGCAATCAAACATCACAAATTGGAAATTATTATGGAAGCTTCAATACATCAGCCCACGTGTCCTAACATTTGCTTGGGGAGCCCTCACTGATTCTCTTCCATCGGGCGAGAATATTAATAGACGACTACAACATAGATCCCACTTCTCCTCTATGCCAGGTAAATGTCGAAACTCTTGATCATCTCATTCTTCATTGTCCGATTCCAGGTCCTGCTTGGAGAGGAGTACAAGACATATCAATAAGTATCTACATTCGCAATCATCAGTCGCCAACTTCATTAAGAACATCCTTGCTAGTGGTGATCAAGACACAATTTTTTCATGTCTCTATCTAATGTGGATGATTTGGAAGTCCAGGAAGAATATGAAGCTTACAACATCGAAGCAGCTCGTAGACTCTTGAGACAAATATGAAGCTTACAACCAAAGTGCCCAACACTCATCAACATCTCAAACTAGTCTTCAAGTCAGCGCCGTATGAACAGCTCCTCCGAGTAACTTCTCGAAAATCAACTTTGATTGAGGTTTCCTTGATAATAAGATGGCAGGATCTGCAGTTCTTAGGGATAACAAAGGAAATTTTCCAAGTGCAATATCCAAAACCCAAGAAGGCGGCTCTCCATTGGAGGCGGAAGGATTGGGTATCAGACTGGCCTTGGAACTCTGCAAGAGACACAAATATGTCAACATCATTATCGAAGGTGATTGTAAAACTCTCATTGATACTATTCTTCACAAGGAAATGGATATCTTATGGTGTGCTCGACATGCAATTGAAGAAGGAAGAGCTGTATTGGGGCCAACGACAATGTCATTTCATTTATCTTTGCTCCAAGGAGTACCAATACGGTAGCTCATTCACTAGCATTACAAGCCTTATTCTCTGATCATTTTGATCAAATTTGTATCTATGAAGAAGCTCCTATATGTACTCTAGAACATATCCTGTATGATATGACCAATACTTGTTTATCAGTTTCATAAATGAAATTGTTTACATTCAAAATAAAATAAAATAAATGAACACAAGCAGATACTATTTATATTAGAGGGGCAAGAAAGCTCTTCCCTTCCTATGGATCCCAAATTAAAGGGAGCTACACTATGAAACTGCATGGTTGGATCTGTTTGCTTGGTTTACTTTGAAATTGAGAGATATACTTCATGTATGCATGAGCCGTTTGTATTATTTTTGTTCAGATTTGTTGCTCAAGTAATTCGTATTCATATTTAAAATCAGTGTTCTAAAAACTAAGAATGAATCGATTAGTTAAAAAACAAAAAAGATTATAAATAAATAAAAAATTAAATTAAATTTTATTGGGGTCGATTTTCTGGCTGAATCAACTGATTAAAAAGATTTAATCCAACCCAATATTTTATTGGGGTCGATTTTCGTCCGATTTTTAAAACACTTCGAAACTTTGTTAATCACCTCCCTAATAAGAAAAGAAACTTCCAACGGTCACATTAACCCCCCGCCAAGTAAGTTTGTTGGGCTTCTCGCCAATGTACTCACCGGCAGTGACCATACCCATCCCCAACTCCTCCAATACTACCAAAAACTTCCAAATATTTTAATTTGCACCAAACGTAACCCATTCTGTTAGCATGGCCCACAGGTCACTCAAAGAAATAACAACGAGTTGCAGTGTTGCTCCATTTCCTGGCCATGGCGGAAATTAAATCCCAAACAAGAAAAACCTAAGTTTGTTCATCCGCTCACCTAATTCTATTCAATGCTTCTTCCCCTTATAAAAAAACAAAACCCTAGTATTCCAGATCTCAACACTTCTTCTTTCTCTCTCTAATGGCGGGATTGGGCTCAGCTCTGAAGCGCATCTACCTCTCCGTCTACAACTGGACCGTCTTCGTCGGATGGTCAGTTCTTCTTTCTTCTTCTTCCTCTTCAATAAAACCCTAGATCCGAGCTTTCCTCGCCTAGTTAATTTCTCGGATCGCTTTAGGTTTCAAGTCCTGTACTTCGCTGTGAAGACTCTGAAGGAATCGGGGCACACCGAAGTCTACGACGCCGTCGAGGGGCCGCTGCTGCTAGCACAGACTGCTGCGGTCATGGAGGTGATGGGAATTTTGTGAAGATATCTGTGAATTTTTTGCTGCTCTTGTAATTTTCCTTATTTTTTGGTTTTTTTTTTTTGGCAGATAATTCATGGACTAGTAGGTGAGGAATTAGTGAATAATCTCATTTTGCTTTCTTGAAATAACGAACAATGATGATTTGTTGAGACATTATCTGTTGAACTGGGAAGGACTGGTGAGATCTCCGGTATCGGCGACTCTGCCTCAGATCTCTTCGAGGTTGTTTGTTACTTGGGGTATCCTGTGGAGTTTTCCAGAGGTAATAATACAAAGTTCAGAATTTCCTGATTTAATGGACTGTTTTGACAAAATTTTGTTAATTTATCGGCGCATGGAATTGCAGACTAGGCAACATGTTCTTGTTAGCTCCCTGGTCATCAGCTGGTCGATTACGGAGGTAAGGCTAAATTAAAAAGTTGCTTGTCAATTGTGTTGTCGATTGTTTTATATGAGGGCATACTTTGGGGGTTGACAAAAGATAAAATATTCTAATTTATGTAGATAGCCACATTTATGATCAAGTTTCATAGAAGTATCAAATTCATTACCCTTCCCAAAGTATTAATCATAGTTAAAGACCTGGAAGAGATGATGCGTGTAAGTGTGAAACCAAATGTCCCACGTCCGACAGATGAAGATACGGAAGGCTTATATATCAATGAATCAGTCTCATATGTATATCTTGGTAACAATGAGTAAGCCAAATGATGTTGGATAACCCATGCACGGGTCATGGTTCGTAGGCCCGAATGTGACAAGATGATATCAGACCTACCCAATGGTACTTTTCTTGCTATTACATATTAGACTCATGTAGGGATCATGGCCGGCAGGCTGGATCGTAGGATGTGACAATAAAAGTTTGGATTTTGGATTTTGGATTTTGGAAGAAGAATGACACAAGATAGATACATCGATGCGAGGCATTTGTGTGATGTTAGCTGGGTGCATAGATGGACTGCCTAGAACATAAAGGTGGAAACCTAAGAATTAGCTTATTGAATAAGTGAAGGTAAGTGGTATTCAGATGAAAACACCGTTAACAGATAGGAAACACAGTTGAAGAGTTCATACAAATGAAAATGCTAGGTCAGATGACAAAAGATATAAAATTATTTTCACTGAACCAAAAGTATTAACGAATCAATGAAAAACATTTATCATCAAGAAAGAACATGTTTGTTTATGATATTAGTACTGGATATAAGTAGATATGCTTTGTCTTTGCAACTGAATTGTAGTGAAATTCAGCTGCACTGTTCTTTATTTGCTAAAGATAGTATCGAATATGAAATGTTTTTGTTGCGGATCTAGTCAACAATACTAGTGAAGGAGACATAAAAAGTAATCTCACTTCTCATATCTTGATTATGACTGGCTGGACCTTGAATTGCTACATTATTTTTGACAATGTTTTGGAACACTTTGGACCCCTGATGTGAGCTGATCATGTCCAACATATGTGTGCACCAGATAAGTGTTGGACATGGATACAAATCTCTAGAGGTGTATCCGTGTAACCTTGTTTCTAGATTTTTTTTCTCTCTCTTGAATTTATTAAAAGAGGCAAAGGAAGAAAATGATTGATAGCTCTACCATGGTGTATGAGTTAGAGAGGGATAATTATTGATTTGTGTCATCACATGGCTTTGAGGTTTACTGCAATGTCTGATCCTGAAGAGGGGAAACATTCACGAGTTGCGACTTGGGGATGGGGGAAGTGATTCCTAGTGATTCATTATCTGGGAGTAATTTTGTAAGATCATATGTAGTGGATTGGAGATATAGATAGAAAAACAGGATTTAATTTTGTATATTGAGTAAGATTGGTCTAAGTATAACTGGAGCCTGAAATTTTGGATTATCATATTCATTAAAAATTCGGAGCTCAAATTCGTTTGCTTAGTCTGGAATCATGGTGGTGCTTGAGTTTATATAAATCTTCCTTTGTTATTTTTTTAACGCATTGCTTTTGTAATAATACATGTTAGGCTTATTATCTAATACTTATTGCTCATGATGAATGTTTTCTTTGTTTTCACTTGTTCATCACTTATTTCTACCCTAGATCAATTGAAATCAAGCATGTAATATTAGTGTTTTATGTTTTATGCAGTACACAGAACGCAAATTCAGTACAAATGACATTACCAGTAGTCAATAAAACTTATCAATATATTCTACCACCATTTGCTCTTGTCAGATAATTAGGTATTCTTTCTTTGGTGTGAAAGAAATGCTTGGAACTGCACCTTCCTGGCTTCTATGGCTGAGGCAAGTATTACCTCAATTAACATATTGCTAATTCTAGCAAGAAATCATGTCCCTCATGGTTTTGAATCGGTGCAGGTACAGCACCTTCTTAATTTTGTATCCTTCTGGCATCACCAGTGAGGTTGGCCTAATATATATTGCCTTGCCTTACATCAAGGTACTCTATTTTTTGCTTTCTTACATCCAAATATCATTTTCCTCTTTCCTTTTTAAGGTGAAATTATTCATGACATGCTTGTTATCATGACAGGCATCTGAAAAATATTGCGTAAGGATGCCAAACACATGGAATTTTTCTTTTGACTATTTCTATGTAGCGATCATTGCTCTTGCAATATATGTTCCAGGTTAGTATCTGCCCTTTCTTATCACTTACTCTCTCTTTTTTTCCAGAATTTACTCCTACTGGGGGCAAGTTTTTATTTGATCCTGATGTCTTTTGCAGGCAGCCCACACATGTATACTTATATGCTCGGGCAACGGAAGAAGGCTCTCTCCAAATCAAAGAAAGCATAGATCTAACCAAGTATCCAACGACAATGAGCTCGGTCTAGTTTGAAGCTTTCTTTACTTTATAGGAGCTATCGGTTCTAGCTCCCCATTGATTCATGATGCCCAAATCATCTTTTCATGTTTGGATATGATTTGGTGACTGATGGCATCTTGTATTGGCAAGGAATGTATTCTTGGTAGAACCTTAGAACGTTTTAGCTGAAAATTAGATTGGAGGACACTCACTCCATTAGAGAGAGGTATCTTTATTTTCTAATCATCTTTGTAAGACATGCTGATAGAGAATGCCTAGTGTTTATTTAGCTACTGAAAAAGTAGCATGGAAACAAGAAAAATAGTAGAAAGTACTTATTATTACATATATTTGTTTGTTTAGGTTAAATAATATGTTATTAATATGTTTATTTTCAATATCAGAAGATGGACATACTTCCTTTGCCAAAAGATAGGAGGGTACTCATCTATTTGTTAATGCAATTAGATATGCTGGATGAGTTGTTGTTATTGATAACTATGTTGTTTGTTATGATAATTTTTAGAGCTGAAAGCTAAAAGAAAGAGAAAATTGGGAGGATGCTTACAAGAGACATATGATAAGGCATGTCAACTTAAATTTGTTTGAAAATGATTGATTGTGCATTGAGAACACTCGTATGGATTGAAGAACTTTAATTTATGTCATA
This sequence comes from Iris macrosiphon, assembly GCA_036927795.1. NCBI lineage: Eukaryota > Viridiplantae > Streptophyta > Magnoliopsida > Asparagales > Iridaceae > Iris > Iris macrosiphon. Next base: position 165,146,712 of record JAYESA010000008.1, on the reverse strand, counting down.
TGCTTAGGGAGGCCGGTAGAGTAGATCCAACTAAGACCATGGCAGTAGAAAAACAATTAGTTATCTTCTTGTATATATTGGCAAATGACGTAAAAAACAGAATAATCCAAAGACAACTCATGAGGTCGGGAGAGACTCTAAGCAGGGTTGTTAACAAAGTGTTACCCTCTTTGTTAAGATATCAAGCGCTTTTGTTAAAGTGGCCAGAGCCAATTCTTGAAAATAGCACAGATGGTCATTGGAAATATTTCAAGGTAATGCAATTATACACTTATAATTTCTTCATTTTGATTTTCTTATACTTGTTGCAAGTAACTAACTGGTTTGTTTGAATGGTTAAGAATTGCCGTGGTACTCTTGATGTGACTTACATCAAGGTTAATGTGTTGTGATGCACCTAGGTACTAGACAAAAAAGTAGAAATTGCCACAAATGTCTTGAGAGTTTGCTCTCTAGACATGCAATTTATTTACGTACTACCTGAATGGGAGGGTTCGACAGCTAATTCTAGGGTTCTCATTGTTACTATTTCTAGGAGAAACGGGTTGGTGGTCCCTCGAGAAAAATTCTCTTGTTGAAATAGGTTAGTTGTAAGGAACTTTCAAAGTTTTAGCATTCACTTAATTTTTAAAAAAAAATTAATCGTAGGTTATTACCAGGGCCGGCCCTGAGCTCACAGGGGCCCGGGGCGAACTTTCAAAATGAGGCTCCATACATAATGTAAAAAATAATGAAACAAAAGTAAAAATAAAAAATATGCCTCCACCAAGATTTGAACTAGGAACCTCTTGTGTGCAAGTCTAATGTAATAACCACTACACTACAATTGCTTTGTGATAAGAATGGTCCATGGTAAATACTAGTTCTATTTTCGGTACAAAATTATTTCTATATTTAAACAAAAAATATTTTTGGGTCCTTCTGGCCCATGGGGCCCTGGGCGGTCGTCCTGCCCGCCCTGGGCCAAGGCCGGCCCTGGTTATTACTATCTATGTGATGCTGGTTATAGCAACAACGATGGATTCTTGACACCTTATAGATGTGAGAGGTATCACTTGAAGTCATTGGGTACATATCACTTGCCTGAAACACCTAGAGCATATTTCAACATGAGACACTCTCAAGCTAGGAATGTGATAGAAAGAGCATGTGATAGAAAGAGCATTTGGTAAGTTAGGAAAATGGGCGATCCTTAGAAGCAGATCATATTATCCTGTCAAAGCCCAATTTAGGATGATCATTGCTTGTTGTCTTCCACATCCGACAACACATGGCCGTTGACCCATATGAAGAGAAAGAAGAGGAAGTTGATGTACCAAAACAGTTGGAAGGAGAGAGGATTAGATTTGTCGAGAGCTCAAATGCTTGGAGTGCCACCTCGCACAAGATCTTTTGACAATTAGAGTGGAAATTGATGTTTTTCTTCTTCTTCTTCTTCTTCTTCTTCTTCTTCTTCTTCTTGGCGTCCTATGTAAAATTTTCAGTTTTCTTTGCAAACCTTTTCTTGAGTTCTCTATGTAGTAAAGATACATTTTATTTAACATTTATTTTATACATCATTATGACAGTAGTTTGAAGCTTCTGCATCCTGACATGTTAACTATAGGTAGCTTAATTACCATTCTGAGATTGTTCTTAGAAGTTTATTATGCATTAGTGCCTTCTTAACAAAATTAACAAGTTTGCAATGCACATATATCATTATGACAGTAGTTTGAAGCTTCTGCATCCTGACATGTTAACTGTAGGTAGCTTAACTACCATTCTGAGATTGTTCTTAGAGTTTATTATGCTTTAGTTCCTTCTTAACAAAATTAACAAGTTTAGCAATGCACTATTTAAAGGGCTTTCCACAAAATTAACAAGTTCAACATCATATCTTACAGTGCAGGTCTGTGAGTTTGTGTGTCAGATGTTGTACCTTGTTCGACCTTTAATTACATAAGAATGTTCTTGTCCTGTTCTTGACTTGGTGGCTGAACATACAGTATTTTCTTGCACGATACTTACGTGTATGGGTTTGTTCTTTGCTTATACACTTGATACATAGCTGGGTTTTACCTTTGCATACTTATTCTCTAAATTTGAGAGACTGATACTGAGCTAGCTTTTACCTTTTAATATTATTCACTAAATTTGAGAATAGGTACTACACTTGAAATAATAATTACCTAGAGTACTCCTCAATAATAAGAAGAGAAATGATAAGATTACATCACCAGGCTATTTCTTGTTCCTATTCACAAGAAGCAGAGAGATGTACACGACTGCAGGCAGTTTCATATCCGGAATCATTGTCACTTCTTCACACTTGATTATGTATCTTCAACAGAAAAATATAGTAACCTTCTTTTTATGCTACAACTGACTCTTATTGCGAGTTGGCATTGAATTTTATTACTAGTTTGGTAGAGTTGCTGTGAGGAATATATTGTGTTGCTATCGGCATATGAAAGAATAGTACCACTTATTCTTAGTCTATGGCTTTCTTTATTCACAGACGAGAGAATTCAGTAATATTTGTCCCGGGTGTAAAAATATCCAGGTTTAGAAGGTTACTAAACTCACATGTTACTTAACTAAAGATAGTTAGAGTTCTCCTTTAAAAATGAATATACGAACAAACGTCCACTTTTAAGAAAACATTTTCAAGGGTATATACAATTACATTTGCCAGGTGAGCATACATATAAAATAGAAATTTTGGAGAGTTATGGATGCAAAAACCCGTTGTTCTTTGGTGATCGTCAGGAATGTGAAAATTGAGAAGATTAAGAAGAGTTCTTCTTAAACATTGCTTAGAGTGGTTTCATTGTTCTTGAAGTTCTTTGATGGGCTGACTTGTTAAGTGCTGATTATAAGGAAGCCAGACTATCCTTCAATATACTTTTCTATTCTGTCATTTTGAATGCCCGTAAAATATATAGCATGTATGGTATCTTGGGCTTTTTTCAGTTTATCTAATTTTGGTCATAACCATTTGATTGTCAACTCTGACATGAAATTATTGACAACAAACACAATATGAAGATACATAATCAATCAACACTAGTCCTGGATGAGCACCATTCTCCTCCATCACCCTCCCCAAAACATAACAAGACTAACTGCCCCAGAGAATTAGTTACTGTGTCAGAAACCAGTACTGCAGAACTTTGCCTAGTTGCAGTATATTTACTTATGTTGTTGACTGATGATTTTTTTTTATTTGTATAAATTATAAACAAGATTAAGAACAACAACTATAAGCAATAAAGTTCTTATTTCTGTGAGTACTTGTGGGATCTTGGAATCAAACAGAAACAGAATAGCAACCCATTCGAGTCTTATGGTTGTGGATACTTGGCTGTTCAGAGTCCTATTGGCTGGGAAAGATACTTTCCCCTTTTAATTCTCTTTTTGTGAAACTGATATTTAGTTCTGACTCTAGATATTGTTACCTACATAAAACTGTTCTCTTTTTGTGAAGATGGCCAGTTCCAAGCATCATTGGACAATGGTTGAGGATACTAGTTTAGTATCTCATAGACTTAAAAGTGATGGAAAGTGGAAGGCTGACAATGACATTTTAAGGGTTGTTGCCAGTCTGGCTGCATGAAAAGCTAACTGGATGTTCACTAAAAGCTTCACCCCACATAAAATCAAGAGTGAAGCATCTGAAAAGTCAATATTGTGCTATTGCTGAGATGTTGGAACCCAATGCCAGTAGGTTTGGATGGAATGACGAGTTCAAATATCTAGTGTGTGACAAAGTTGTTTTCCAAGACTGGTGAAGGTAAACACGTCTTATTCCTTTTTTATTTATGTAAACTTGCTTATTTTTCTTATCCTATATTGTGGGGAGTGCTGTAATCTCATCGTAATTATTTCGTGGTATTGTCAAAAGTTGGATGTAGATTTGTAATTATGACAGCCAAAGTGTTATCCTTTTTTTTTTTTTTTTCTTCTTTTTTGTTGCATATACATGCCTATAGTTAATATTTATATCTAGTAATTGCAAGAGTGTTCAGTTCACTAATTTGTAGTAAGAGATTATCCATTTTCTTATAGCAAAATCTTGTCATATTACGTTTCTGTCTAGATAGAATACAGTTTCCAATTGTTAAGTGTCTAGATAGAATACAGTTTCCAATTGTTAAGCTGCTTCTCTGATTGTACTAACTTAACTATATGTCAAATAAGATTATCAAATAGAATACAGTTTCCACATGTTATACTTGCCCTTCAGTTCTAGTCTGGATATATTTATTGTTGATGTTCGATATGTTAAAACACCGAAGTCTCAATGGCACTTGAGGCCAAGTATGCTTGATTTGGTGGGAATGTGGGAATTAACAACATCAATTTGACCCTGGAAACTAGCATGCTTTGGTTCACTTAATTGTTTACAATTTAGAATTTAATTGACTTGGATGCTCAATAAAGTTGGTTAAAGAGAATTTATTCTGTATAATAGGGAAAAAAAAAACTTGCTTACCTATGCTATTATAATTGTGACTCCTACCAGGCGGCACAGATGTAGGTGAAACCTGTGCTATCCTGAACAAGTTACCACGATCGCTCCAATTTGAATGACCAAGATGGTAATGATGAATATATGTACTGAATTTGGTCAAGGATACAACTTAGCACAATATGACAATTTTACCTCAATTTTAAGTTGACATAAATAGCTTATCATGGTTATCAATCTGAAAATGGAAAAGCTATTTGATAAATGGAACACTTTGTGTTTAGATGCAATCAGGACTATGCATTAGGCCTTTCTACTATATGCAAAGTAAAATTTCTGAATCATGTAATCTCTTGAACTTGGATATGTGCTACAGTGAGTTTTACTAGATAGGGAAAACCTGTGTACTTCATATATTCATGGCATGTTTACAAAATAATCAAATTGAATTTTTTTTTTTTTTTTTTTGCTTACAACTGCAGTAGGTATTCTTCACCTGCTATTTGCATCAGCTATGGATGTCGAGTCCACATATTCGATTTACTGGCATTCGTTTTCTTGCATCTATAATCTGATACTCAACCATAGAAATGTCATAACAGATCCCAGGATAAGGCTACCGAATCATGTATTCTCTGGATCTTGCATTTATGTAGACATTTAGTTGGCTGAGAATGCATAGGTTAGTAGATCTAGTTTGTACTTCTTCTTTTTTAATGTTTTGCAAAGCCATCCTACTATGATGGTTTGAGGAACAGGCATTTCCCATACTATGATAACTTGGGTTCCATATTTGGTACTGACGGGGTCAGGGGTGAAGCAGCTGAGGTACAAACTGATGTTGTTGAAGCAATAGAGGAGGAGGCAACAAATGAGGTGTAAGTTCCTGGTTTGGATGACAGGTAGGAAAATGCGGATGCCGATGACAATGTGAGCCATTCATTTGCAACTAATGAAGATGTTTCTAGTTGTGGTAGTAGGACGGAAAAAAAGGGGTAGGATAATTGAAAGTAGTTTTGAAAGTTTCGTCAGCGTAATAAAAGATGAGTAAATTGTATGAAAAAAATATCTACAAATGAGACAAAAATTGTCAAGTGTTTTAAGATGGAAGTGGACTGGGGCTCAAGGAGACTCAATGTCTCTGAGGAAGTATCCAAGATGGAGGGGTTTAGCAATAAAGGCATGCTAAGAACGGAGGAGATAATGAGCAGAGATGTAGCTAGGGCCAATTACTTATTCACATTGCTTGATGGATTGAGAAAACTCTATCATCAAGGTTTACTTAGTAGTAATAATCCCTAAAATGTTTGTCATATGGTTTATAACATTTCATTGATTATTGTAATACACAACTGAAAAAACATGCATTCTATGGTACTCTCAAGGAAGAAGATAGTATTGTGTGGAAATTGTAATGTTAGTTTAACCCGTTTAGGAACTTGAAAAAACATGAATGTTGTTTGCTATTGTACACAGCTTTGTGTGTGATTTAGTAATTGCTATTTGCTTCTCCTTGATGACATGGAAGCCGTCTTGTACAATTTAAATTATGTAGCTAAGCATACGAATGAGCCAAGTGCTTTAGAAGACCAAAGAAGCGAACTACAATCGGTGTGAACCATATACCATTAAAAAAAATGTAATTAATGCCTTGATTCTTGAGCCATTAGTTTCCCACAATATAAAACTTTCAATTCATAACGACTGTTAAACAATATCAATCATGCTTTAGAACTTGCATAACATGCCAAAAGAAAAATAACCTCGATGTAATTTTTTTTTTTATGGTACCAAAGACATGAATTATATATATATATATATATATATATATATATATATATATATATATATATGGAATAAAGAATATCCGAAAAGATGATTCTTTGAAATAAAATTTTGGAGTATTTTTCGGATATATAGTATTTCGCATACAAACACCACTGTAAGACATGTTTCTGAAATTATATAGTCACACTCACTTAATATGCAATAAATTTAAGGCTAAATTAGAATACATAATTAATTCTAGCACGTCTTATTATCTCACTTCACACAGATTTTACAGTATTTTCTTATTCTCTCACTTAACAAAAAATTCTAGTCCAATTTCGTTAACACTCATTTTTTTTTTGTATTATGTTTTCCAACAGGTACTAATGATTTCAGGAGATGATTAACTACAAAATTTGCTCAGCTACTTCAGCTAGTTTTCTAGCCAAACTACTGAAGATTCGAAATTATAACTTGCAACAGTTTCCATGTCTAACCTTTTCCGAGTCTAACCTTTGCAACCATCAATCCCCATCCACTCATGTGATTTAGTATTTGAAGCAAAGTGTCTGCAGACTCTATTTCCTTGTCGATGCCCCCGAATCTAGACATTTGAGCTTCTTCGAGATGGATTTGGCTCAATGTTGATGATAATTTGTTTTAATTATAAATCAAGCCCGATAACTACATCACAAATAAAAGCAAAACATAATATAAAGGGAGTCATGTTAAAAAAGAAATAGTAAACAACTTTTGCTTTAGTTTACCTAGATATAAAAGAAGCGAGTCTCCAATAGTGACAAATATCTGAATAACGTCGAGAGGACATGTGTCATAGTTATATTATCGTGATTTATTTCAAGTTCCATTTTTACTTGCATTAATTGAGAAACTTCTCTAAAGGAAACATTTGAATATTAGTAATTCTATACTTGATTGTTAAAATAAATTCCAATAGTATATTATTTATCAATTTTCTCCAACATCTCAACTGAGTTACTATGTGTTCTGAGGACGGTCAAAACAAAACAATATTGAGCCAATCGAAGTGTCACCTGAAAATGGACATGGAAATTGAAAACAAAGGATATGAAAAAAAGATATCAAAGAAGTAGGGTAATAATAAAGTTAAAAAAGAGGTATCACGATATTAGTATGCAAGAATCACAAATACCGGATGAGTGTACAAAATTTGAAGAGTGACCAAGTTTCAATTTGAAGCATAAATCCAATATTGACTCGGTAGGCTAAGTTGCAACTTGAATATTTTTTTGCACTTGAATATTTTTTTGCTCGCAATGGTCCATGGAGCAGGAATGATGATAATTGCAAAAATTTTCTTAAGAAAGTCCAATTTCCTAGGAATCCAATACATTAATTCTCTCATGATAAATCCTAAATTATTTATCCACAATCATTATTGTTGATTAAGGATGATTGAAAAGAATGGTTAGTGCAAACCCTTGTTGCAGGAACAACATGGATACAGTTAATCGGATATGTACACGGATAAAATATAAACACCAGTTGATATAGTCCATGTACAGATAATATAAAGTGCCTAATAAAAATGAGTGGTAAAAGGGCAAGGTTCAACCCCTACTATACTAGGTGCAAGGGAGAGAAAAGAATTGTAATTTGTAGGAAACTACTACTTTATATATTACACATGCCATTTGCAAGAAGATTTGAAGATTGTAATTTATGGTCCAATAGCCAATTTGCAACTCAAATCATGTAGGGGCTTAGTAACTGTAACGTACACGGAGTGCTTGTGCATGGTGCGCATTGTATATTAATCCCACCCTGCTTTCTTTCTCCTTTTGTGTCTCCTTCTATGTAGACTTCTCATCGGGCGGGCATGAAGTACCATTTTGTACTTGAATACATTCAACTTTCACACTTTCCATGTCCATTATGGTTATGCCAGTCGTTTTAAGTAAGTTTCAAAAACGTGGCACCCAACAATGTCTTGCTGCTTTGCCATAGGGAACAAACTCTTAAGATAACATGTAATATTAGAATTAAATTATATCATTAAATTGTATTTATGATGATTGGGATATTGGGATTAAATTGTATCATTGGATTATATTTATTAGGATTAAATTATATCATTAAATTATATTTATGGTGATTAGCTATATATGGTGATTGACTGGCTATATATATGGTGATTGGGGTATTGAGATTAAATTGTATTTATGGTGATTGACCATGTGACTTAGGTCCCAAGTTGATATATATATATATATATATATATATATATATATATATATATATATATATATATATATATATATATATATCATGATTAATGAAATATCTAAAATATTATCTCCTATTATTTCTTCACATGGTATCAGAACCTGACAGTTAGGGCACGTTTTCTTCGAGCGGCGACGATGGCAGTATGTCGAGCGACGACGACGACATGACGAGCGGCGGCGGTATCGCGGATCGATCCTACATCCCCGTATTATTTTGGTTCTAATGACAATCCGGGTAATACAATTACGAAAGTGGTATTTCGTGGAAAGAATTATGAGGAATGGTCGAGATCTATTCGGCTTTCTCTACAGACTCGACGAAAATTTGGATTTGTTGTTGGGTCTATCAATAAACCTTCGAAGAAGGATCAATTGGAGGATTGATATTGCGTCCAATCAATGCTTGTGCAGTAGATTTTGCATACTATCGACGCTTCGGTAAAGAAGACAATACCCTACTTTGAGGAGGCGAAACCACTGTGGAATTCGTTCAATGTCCGATTTAGCCGACATGCGGCTGATGGTGGACGTGGACGGAGTGCGAAAGTACGTGCGGCGGTGGCAGGACGTGGCTTCGTTGCTGCACAGCCGCAGATGGCAGATGATGGTGCAGGCAGCGGCGGTTGTAGAAGCATGAAAAATACGCTGGATAGCTCTACGCAGCATGTTAATGCAGGGCAGCGTAAACAGAGGACCTCAGAGCCATCGACGTGCAAACAGAGCTTTTCTGCTAAGCACAGCGTAAAAAGTGGGCTCAAGGACCATCCGCGTAATGCAGTATGTCCAGGCTGCTTCGGCGTAAAAAGGGTGCTACATCGCCTTTATGGCATAAAACTCATCCGCTTTCAATGCAGCATTGAAGTGTACGAGGAACGCTTCGTATTCTTCGAAATGAACCTGTCAGATCATGCAATGAACCTGACGTCTGGACTCCTGACAAAGAGTACTGCACGACAACCCAAGCGACGGCTATAATGATGGCGCGGTACTGCAATCCACGCTGTCATTTACTGCCATTTCTTTGGCGTAGACCGCTTCTACGCATACAAAGGAATACGCCGCCTAGTTTTAAACAGGCAGATGTGAGCTGTTTACGCTCCGTAGAAGACAAACAGCCTGCCACGTCAAAAGCTGCTCTTCGTACAGGGCTCGAGGCACGTCTCTGCATTTAATGCGCAGAGCGGTGACAGGTTCTCAAGGCACGTCTCTGCATTTAATGCGCCGAATACTGACAGATGCCCGAGGCACGTCTCTGCATTTTATGCGCAGAAGGGTGGCAGACCTTCAAAACACGTCTCTGCATTTAATGCGCAGGATAATGGCGGATCTCTGCATTTAATGCAGGAGATTTGATTAAATATCACCAAACCGTCGTCTAGTGACATTCCCCTTGCGTAAACTGCTCTTACGCATACAAGGGATACGCTGCCCAGTTTTACACTGGCAGACGTGAGCTTCTTACGCTCCGCAGAAGGCAAACAGACCGCCACATCAGCAGTTACTCTTCGTACAGAATTCGAGGCGCGTATCTGCATTTAATGCGCAGAATGATGGCAAATCTTAAAGACAAGCCTCTGCATTTAATGCGCAGGGTGGGGGCAGATCTCTGCATTTAATGCAAGAGATTTGATTATATCTCTAAGAGCCGTAATTCTGGCTAAAACGTCCACATCATCTCGGCTTCTACGCCTGCTCGGCTTCTATGCCCACTCGGCTTCTATGCCCACTCGGCCTCTATGACCACTCGGCTTCTACGCCTGCTCGGCCTCTATGACCACTCGGCTTCTACGCCTACTCGGCTTCTATGCCTACTTGGCTTCTACGCCTACTCGACTTCTATGCCTACTTGGCTTCTACACCATGTTGACAGTTATTGGCTTCTACGCCAACCTCTTCTACACAAGGGATAACTACCTACGTGGCTTCTACGTCGTGATCTTCGCAGCAGATATACGCGTTTGTCCCTTAGTTGGACACGCGTCACATGCTCACTCAAAAGGTCATCTATACGCAGGCATTGGTTATTTTAAATCGTCGTGTAAAAGGGTGCTGTACTTTCCACTACTCGGTTTCTACGCCGACTGTGTGGTCACTGTCACTAAAAACTCTATAAATAGAGACCTCTATCAACAGAGGAACAGGTCGGGAAATTGAAGGTCGAACGATCGAATATTGGTCAAGGAATCCAGTATCAGATCCAAGGTCGAGGAAAGAAGGAGGAGAGAAAATGGTCGAGAGAGAGAGAGAGAGAGAGAGAGAAGAATCCAGAGCTCCGGCAAAGAGAAGGGATCGACAACTTTGGCATCGGGCATCCACCCTCTTTAGCAACCTTCGAAGCTGCTTCCTGTCTTCTACGACACTTCTTCACCATCGTGTGGTCCAAGGGCTAAAGTGATCGACTGCAGATCAGACACCTATAGCAATATTTATCCAGATTAAATAAATTGTACTTCGACGTTCCTCGTGTAGGATCAAAATTGTACAATCTTGTTTGTAAACACCGACGAAGAAGAGCGGGGTTTTCTTTAAAACGAAGAACCTTGTCGTTTCTCGTAATTTTTATATTTCGTTTATTTTATCCGAAACAGCGGTGTGCCAGGATTGACTCCGGACCAATGGCAACAACTTATTTCTTTGCTTGGTAATTCTTCGACCAATTCTCCGGAGGAACGTATGGTGGGTAAGTCCATTTCACCTTGGATTATTGATACAGGCACTTCGGATTATGTTACAGAGAATTTGGATTTATTGTCGGGGGTGACGATAATGGAGGAGTGTCCGGTTGGACTCCCGGACGGACGGACTGCGGTTGTCTCATGCTGCGGGCGTGTTTCTCTTGCACCAGGTGCGGTTCTCACGAATGTTATATTCGTACCTCAATTATATTACAATTTAATTTCTGTGGCTCATCTTATTGATGATATAAATTTTGTTGTAAAATTCACTAAAAATTTGTGCGTGATACAGGACCCCAGTTTGAGGACCCTGATTGGCGTCGGTGAACGGCGGGACGGACTTTACTACTTTCGTATTGTACCGATGACTCAGGCCTTGGCAGTGACGACTTCTCTGGACATTTGACATCAGCGACTTGGGCATCCTTCTGATAAAGTAGTAAAGTCACTTCATGTTGTCAGTAGCTCTAGTAGTTCAGTGAATAAGGCATGCGAAGTTTGTCATCAGGCAAAGCAAACTCGAGGTATCTTTCTTGTCAGTGACTCTCAGGCTGTTACATTTTTTGATTTGATACATTGTGATCTTTGGGGGCTGTATCCTACACCTTCTTCGTGTGGAGCTCGATATTTTTTGACGATTGTGGATAATTTTCTCGTGCTGTTTGGGTGTTTTTATTGATTGATAAGACTGAAGTATACAAGATGTTCTCGTCATTTTTTTATGACTGAGCGGCAATTTAATTCCAAAGTTCGCATTGTGCGGAGTGATAATGGTACCTGTTTGTGGTATTAAACGAAATAATAAAAATGTATTCAATATGGGGTTTACACGGAACCCGCCTTCTTTTGTTTACAAACAAACTTGTACAATTTGATCCTATACGAGGATATGAGAGTACAATTTATTTAATCTGGGTAGATATTGTTATAGGTGTCTGATCTGCAGTCGATCACTTTAGCCCTTGGACCACACGATGTTGAAGAAGTGCCGTAGAAGGCAGGAAGCAGCTTCGAAGGTTGCAGAAGAGGGTGGATGTACGATGCCAAAGTCGTCGATCCCTACTCTTTGCCAAAGCTCCGGACTCTCTCTCTCTCTCTCTCTCTGGTTCGATCCTCCAATTTCTCGACCTTGTTCGTTTTTTCTGACCTTGTTCCTCATTGATAGAGGTCTCTATTTATAGAGTTTTAGTGACAGTGACCACTCCGTCGGTGTAACAACCGAGGAGTGGAAAGTACAACACCCTTTTACACAACGGTTAAAGTAACCAATGCCTGCGTATATATGATCTTTTGAATGAGCGTGTGACGCGGGTCCAACTAAGGGACACAACGCGTACAATTGCTACGAAGATCACGGCGTAAAAGCCACGTAGGTAGGTATCCATTGTGTAGAAGAGGTTGGCATAGAAGCCAAATGTCTGTCACCATGGCATATAAGCCAAATAGTTATCAAACCGACCTAGAAGCCGAACAGGCGTAGAAGCCGAATAGGCGTAGAAGCCGAGTGGTCGTAGAGGCCGAACAGGCATAGAAGCCGAAGGGTCGTAGAGGCCGAACAGGCATAGAAGCCGAAGGGGCACAGAGGCCGAGCAGGCGTAGAAGCCGAAGGGGCACAGAGGCCGAGCAGGCGTGGAAGTCGAATGAGCACAAACACTGGATGGGCGTAGAAGCCGCTGCGTACCGTGCCACAGTGCTGATGTGGACGTCTTAGCCAAAATTACGGCTTTTGAAGATATAATCAAATCTCTTGCATTAAATGCCGAGATTTGCCACCATCCTGTGCATTAAATGTGGAGGCGTGTTCTTTGATGGTCTGCAACTTTTTTTGTGCATCAGTCGCAGAGACGTGCCTCGAGAAACTGTCACCGCTCTGTGTATTAGGCGAAGAGACGTGCCTCGAACTCCGTACGGAGTACAGCTTTTGGCGTAACAGGCGGTTTGTCTACTGCAGAACGTAAACAGCTCGCGTTTTGCCTGTGTAAAACAAGGCAGCGTATCCCTTCGTGCTTGAAAAAGCAGTTTACGCGAAGGGGATGGCGGTATTTGACAGCCTGGGTGGCAGTGTAGTGCCATCATTATAGCCGTCGCTTGGGTAGTCGAGCCGTATCCCTTTTCCAGAAGTCCAGACGTCAGGTTCATTGCAGGCTCTGACAGGTTCATCGCAGGATCTGACAGGTTCACTTCGGGGAATACGAAGCGTCTTTTGTACACCTCAATGCTGCGTATGAAAGGGGAGGAGTTTTTCTTCCTGGAGGCGATGAAGCACTCTGTTTACGCTGAAGCGGCTTGGATGTACTGCCTTACGCGGATGGTCCTTTGAGCTTTTATGTTTCACGCTCTGTTCTAGCGGAAAAGGCTCTGTTGCACGCTTGATGGCTCTTAAGGCCTCTGCCTATGCTGCTCTGCACCGATATGCCGCGTATAGTCATCCGGCGTATTTTTCATGCTTCTACAGTACCGAGTTTAATTGCCTACGCAACTACTTTGCACATAATGGTATTTTATTTCAGACATCTTGTGTAGGTACACCTCAGCAGAATAGGAGGGTCGAACTGTAAACCCCCTGATTTTTCAAAATTTTAAAAACTGGATTTTTCACAATTTTCTGGAATTTTCTGGAATTTTTCTGTAATTTAAAAAACAAGGTTTTAATTTTTAAATGATTTTTAATTGATATTAAATAATATTAAAATATTATGAAAATAATATTTTTGGTTGTAAAATGAAAAACTGGACTTAGGGCAATTTTTCTGGAATTTATTGGGCCTCGGACCTATTTTTAAAAGCCTAAAAACTATTTTCTGAATTAATTAATTAATATAATTATTATTATTATTACTATTTTTATATTTTTTGGTTTTGGGCCCGGCCCGGCCCAGTGGGCCGAGCCCGTTAGCAGCCCAGCTGTTAACGGGTCGGGCGGGTCCGCTCACCCGGAGCCCGCCGCCCGACCCGACCCGCTTGCCGGTCACCCCTGTCCCCCGTCCCCCCCCACGATCCGATAACGCCGGCGCCGCCGCAAAATTCGGCCGCCACGACCGCCTCCCCCTCCGACCTTTCCGCCACGACGCCCCGGCCAACCCAGGCCCCAGCCCCTTTAAATAGCCCCCTCCTCCGCCTCCTTTCTCCCCTAAACCCTAGCCCTAACTCCACCCGTCCGGCGACCTAGTTCCGGCGAGCCCCGTCCGGCGACCCCGACCCCCTGCGACCCTCCGGCCTCCTCTCAAACCCGCCGTCCACCTCCCTCGCAGCCACCAGCGAGTCCCCCAGCCGCCGAGAGCCGCCGACCTCTCCTCCTTCCTCCCCTCTTCTTCTCAAACCCGCCGCCGGCCTCCCCTGCGAGCCGACCTCGCCGTAGCTGGCGTCCGACGACCCCGCCGGACCTCCCAGGGCCTAGCCGACCTCCGCCCGGTGCCGTGCAGCGTCGGCACCCTCTGCTCAGACCCGGACACGCCGCTGGACACGCTGACACGTCCAGGACACAGAACCGCGTGTCGGACTCGAAATACCCCGGTTCCTCGGGTCCCCTTCAGGTATTCGTATCTTGCAACTCGGATCTCCGTTTTTGATTCTGTAAATTTCTACGCGAAGCCTGTATGACCCTCTCGGTGCCGGACAAACTGTTCGAGGCATCGCGGCCTGTGGCGATCGCACACCGCGATCCAAAACCAGGAAAAACCAGACCCTGTTTCACCCCGGAACTGAGTACGCCCCGCCAAACGGGACGACTTGGTCGTGCACGATCTTCACAGATACGTGCGCCTCGTCGATACGGACGTGTGGGATTTCGCGAAAGCTGATTCGGGTGTGCGTGCACACCGGAATCGACGCGTATCCGCGGACATCGCCCCGTATCCGCTCTTTCTGCAATTTACCCTAACTTGGTGTACACACATCGGATCGAGACGAAACTTACGCCATCGGACTCGTAGCGATACGCTGGTCCTGTGGGTCAAGTTTGGTTCGATTCTGAGAACGTTGATGAAATCGCGTGTCGTGGGCCCCACAGGCCCCGTTCGACTGGCTATTTTGTGATCGGCTCATCGAAATTCAATTCTGAAAGTTCCATTGGGTTCGTATCATCGTTCCTGACCTGTTGACACTAAGTTGGGTGAATTTGGAGACCGTTGACCCTGACGCGTTTTTCGGTGCAAAGCGGGCCCACCGGTGGACCCCGTTTTGGCCCAAAATTGCCATTTTCGCCCTTGTCTCCAAATTGGACTCAAGGACAGGCGTTTCTAGCTGATTGATATTTTCTGGATCTGATGGTGATGTTTGTTTCAGCAACCGGAGTACCGTCTGCGAATCCAACCGAAGTCAGAACTGCAAACATAGCCGGAACCACAGGCAAGTGTACCTTGCCAAATCCTGCAGCTTGCTAATTATTTTCTGGATTTAACTATGCAATAATGGACAAGTAAAGCTTGCCAAAACTCAGTAATTCTTGACATAGTATTTTAATGGATTTCCTGTAGAATTAAATATAAACTTGTTTTAACTGCTTAACCTAGGAAGCGGGTGACGTGCTTAGTGTCCGATCATAGTCGGGTGCCAACTCCGTACGCGGGGTTGTGTAACGTCACATAGACATGGTTAACGAGACCCGATAATTCTCGTACTTGTCCTATCAAGTACACCAGAACCCAGGACACTTGACACTATTTCATGAGACAGAGTCTTCCTGAGACATTTAAGGTGGTTCTGTATAGGATGCATGGTTATGACATAGACTTTACATTCTTAGACAATTGATTCATAGCTATCAGACTTGCTGCATTAGTTATAATCGTGCGTGACATGGACATGAGGCATCGTGGACATGAGACGTGGGATTACATTGGGTGGGGAGAGACACACAGACTACAGGCTGATATTATATATATAAAACATAGTATATTTCAGAGTATAATTCATAGTTATTGCCGCTACCGGCTCCCCGACACAGAGCTTGTAGTGGCTTCAGCCTGAGTTCTAGTGCTGCTCTCATATTGCATATCACTTAGCTGGTTACATAGCTTACCCTCTTGTTTAATTATCTGCTGCACTGTATTTATTCTGGCTTGTATTTTCTGTACCTTGCTGTCCCCTGAGGACCTGGATCCGGATTATGTCCCCAGGTACAGCTGAAGAGAATTACCCAGAGGTGTACGGTACCGGAGCACTCCTTGGAGCAGAACAAGGAACAGAGGACGAAGTAGTGGCCGAAGATTTCTCCTGAGCACCGGCTTCAACTACACATTATTTCCATTTCCAGCATTTCATTTCCTGTCTTTTCTCCTTAAATGTAACAGAATAATTTCTCGGATTGTTTTTCGAGATAACCTTATTTGATATTGCATATTTATTTTTATTGCATGATTTCTGGCAATTAATCTGTGTTATTTCTGTGGATGAGATTAGAAATACCTGAGACTTGTACTTATTACTCCTAGACTACAGCTTAAGCATGCCCTGATAGATCCATTAAATTGGGTTGTCCATCGGTGCGTGCTGCTGGCCATTGCCACGCTTCTCCAGTCCCTCGGCATTTTGGGACTGGGGCGTGACACGAACGAAAATATAGACATATTTTAAATGTAGCACGTGCTTTACGTTTTCAGGAAAATTTGCCATTTTCTTTTTTGGGTGAGTGTATTTTGGCGGCTGGTTATTTGATTAATCGAACTCCTTCGAGCCTTCTTGGTTTTAAAATCCCCTATGAAACATTATTAGGTGCTCCTCCTTCTTATGATAAATTACATGTTTTTTGTTATCTTTGTTTTGCCCACAACCAAAAAGCTAAGATGGATAAGTTTGCTCCTCGCAATCGAAAGTGTCACGACCCGCACCCGGTTTAGGGGCACGAGTGCGTGGGTACGTCCAGCCTACGCCGCAGCATCGGCGGTAGAACGCTGTCAAGGTCTTGATACTATCTAACTAATGTCACGCAACCATCCAATCTCCATAAGGAGGCACGGATGACACAAATAAGATGAACACATACTCAATCACAGGATTACAGCACGATAAGATTTTGAAACAGAAATTAAAATTAAACACAGCACAAGTCCACAAGTAATATTCTAACTCAACAATATCCAAGAATCATCAAAAATGCCGGAGACAAATCCGGTACCAATAGCCTACTAAAAGAACTAATCAGAAAACTAGAAGAATTAGTGATTCCGGCTAGACCTCCCGGAATCACAACTACTACCAAGTCTGCAGCTACTCACCATATGGTCCATAAAGTGTCGGACAGCGGTCCTCTAAGGCATAGTCTGGAAAAATATTTTCAGTCAGGAAGGAGCAAAGCAACACTCTCAAATAACAATTCCATTAATTGATAATGTCTATAATACAATAAAACATGTCATGCTAGCTACTGAGAAGATAGTGAAATAAATGCGATGGCAATTTAAGAGAGACAGGCAATTTAAAGAGACAGGCAATAGGCAATATGATACAGTCAGTGCATGTATGGAAATAAAAAGAACAAGGAACAGTATCATATACGGGTGATGTAGTATATGATCTAAAATAGAGAACTGTAACTATTCTAAGTGTTTGAAATTGTAGTTTTGAAATGTGATCGGCTTGGGAACATGTACGATTGCTACAGTCTGGCTAATCATACGTGGGGGTATGATTAACACCAATAATATTTAATTATACAATGGGTATTTGATCACATCTCTCACTAGCAATTTCCCCGCCCCCAACTAGTACTGTGGATCAAATCATGACACGTCACGAATACACGAACATTGTCTAAACTATAGTATGTACAATGTACAATGTCTAATTATCACATCTCTCACTAGCAATTATAGTATGTACAATGTCTAATTATCAATGTCTAATGTCAATGTCAATGTCAATATCAATATCGTGTATAATGTCAATACGAAAATCAAGGTAACATCTCATGACTGCAAATCCAAGCTATACTAGTCCGTGTAGCACAGTGTCAAGGATTCAGTTGTAACATTTCAAGATCATTGAATTTATAGAAATTATCAAGAATTGGAAATTATCAGAGAATGTACTTGCCTTGGGTCCTTAGCTGGTATTTATGGATGTCCTGTTCCAGAGTATCCCCTGGGTAAACCAACAGTCCTATAAACATATCACAATGATAACACTTGTATCAGATGCTATCCTAACACACAGAAGAAATATACTGGCCTCAGGGCTATGCCAGGCAGGGCACTAGTCCACGAGGGTCATCTAGTACATTCACCAATTAACCGTAGTATTATTAGCAATCAAATATAATACATATATATAGGGTTATACCAAATTCTATACAAAATATGTATTAGTGTATACTCATAACAGAAGATGTATTATATATACATAGGTAAAAATATTCATAACACATTTACATTTATATGTACAACTACCAAAGTTATATATATATATATATACAAAAGAATATATATATGTATACTAATTATATATATACTAAATTACAATTACCAACATATACTGAAATACCGATATACATACATACCAAAATATGTTTTACAAGTACATATATATCAATACTGTTTTATATATATACTATATATATTTACCAAAATAATATTTATACCAAAATAATATTTATACTATATTCAGGTAATTATACCAATTAAATATATATATAACACTTACATTCCCATTAATTAAATACATATAAATACATATACATTAATTACACTAATAATATAGTGTATATTTTATAAAGTACAATTTATGAAAAAACAGTGTACATATAGGTATACAATTAATTACACATTATAAAATTAATTATACATACTACAATTATACAATTAGTTACTAATAAATAAATAATATCCAATTTACATATTAAATACATACATATACTAAATATACACTATACTATACACATTAATTAATTTATATACAATACTTATACATTAGTTATATTAACATATGCATTAATACATATACTATACATTTATTAATATATACTAAAACATATACTAGTATATACATATGTATATACTCACACACACATCTACGTATTTATATACAATACATATATGCGTATTAAACATTAATTAAAATAATACTATACATGTTCATGTATTTACAGTAATTAAATAATTACTACACATATACGTATATGAATTTATACTCATACGTATATACATTATATACATATATATATATATATATGTATATATATATATATATATATATATATATATATATATATATATATCTATATAAAGAAGGAAGAGGGAGAGGAGAATACTTACAGAGGCTGTCGGGTGGCTGGCCGGCCGGACTTCAGGCGTGGTCGAGGAGCAGCTGGAGTAGCGGGGCAAGGAGGGAGATGATCGTGAGGGGGAAGCTGTCGCCGGGCCGGAGAGAGGAGCAGCCAGGGGGCAGCGGGCTGGACTTGCCGCCGGAGCAGTGGAGCGCCGACGGGTTCAGGAGGTTGGAGCTCGGGAAGCACAGATGTCGGGTTGTACCGGGCTGTGCAGGTCGAGCCGCCGGGGCTGGGAATATGGGAGGCCGGAGGGATGCTTGGCCGGTTGGTGGTGGTGATGAAGATGATGCCGGCCGGAATGAAGGGGAGTCGGGGAGCTTTGAGGACCGGGGGTCGGCTGGGTGCAGTGACTGATGGTGGATGGTAGGAGGAGAAGATGGAGGTGGTGTACCGGAGCAGTCGGGCTGTCGAACGGAGGAGGGGTGATGGCTGGTGGTGGGAGGACAGCAGGCCGCCGGAGATGCAGAGGGCAGCGGCCGCCGGGATCGGGCTATAGGGGGGTCGCCGGTGGAGTTGATGGAGGGATAGGAGGAGGAGCCGAGTGCTGATGGGGGATGGAGAGCAGCCGCCGGGCTCGGGCTAGGCCGGCCGCCGGAGGTCTGAGTACAGGGGCCGGGAACAGTATAGGGGGAGTTGAGGAACAGTATCCCCCCCCCCCCCCCCCCTCCCCCCTTAACTAGTATTTCAAATTCAAAATCAAAAAGAAGGAGAAAAGGAAGGAAAGAGAAGGAGAAAGAAGAGAAAAAGAAAAGAAGAGAAGAAGAAAGGAAGAAGGAGAAGAATTACATACGTTGGGTTGAGGGGAGATGGAGGCTTGAGGAGGGTGGTGTTTTCTAGGTTGCCTAGGGATTAGGGTTTAGGATGGGACATGTCATTATATAGGATGAGGGAATTTGATGGAGGGTGAGGATGCATCCCTGGAATGGGTGGCTAGGATTGAACATGAGGAAATAATTCATGTAGGGATGAGGGTTTTTAATTAAAAAATTAATAGGCTCCCTCATTGGTTAAAATAATTGGGTGAGGCCACAAAATGCAAATTTGCAATTTAGCCCCCTTAAATTTAGGAAATTGCACAAACACATGAAATGACGAAAATTTGGCGGGCGATTCGGGGTCCGGTGTTTTGTAGGGTCAGGGGGCGCTGTAAGTTGGGTACGGGCTTAAATAGCAGGGCACTGGAATTAAATTGGGATTTTAGAATTGGTTTAAATAATATCCTCAATTTAAATAGAAATAAATGCAAGTTGTGTTCAACAATTAATTAGGAGTACATGGGGCCAAAATCAGGTCAGGTCATCAATACCAAAAATGAAGAAGACTCAGAACAGAATATTTCCCTAATTTGGGCCGCACGATAAATAGGTCAAGATGGCCTCCAATTTTCGATTGGAACGCACAACGATACAAAAACAGTGATTTAAAATAAACGTCCGCGACGATTTTTGTGCGGCCAGAAATAATGTACAAAGAGCACAATTATGAGTTGCAAAAACAGCAGAATTGAAGGCGGGCATGTCTAGGGCAAGATTGTGAAATTTGTTGGAAGACAAAAGTCTGGATAATGCTCCAAATATCGAAGCAAAGGCAATGCGCAAAAATATTAAATAAAATACGGTAATTAATTACACCTCCAATAAATTAATTCTAAAATAAAATAATTAACCTCAAAATTCCATAATTCTGACAGGTGCTCATCTACTGGCTTCTAGGTCAAGTCTACCATCACAAACACAACGAACAGTCTATAATATAATATATTTTAAAGTACACATCACACAGTTATTTAATTTAAATATATACTATTCATGCAATTTATTAATTATAACTACAATAATATTAAATATTGCAAAAAGTCGAAAATACCCCTGTTTTCAGAATGTGGTAGTGACAGAAAGTGTATTTTTGTAGGATACCCCCATGGCAAGAAGGGTTAAAAATTGTATGATCTAGCTACTGGTAATTTTTTTGTCTCTCGAGATGTTAAATTTTATGAGAATGAGTTTATCTATTCTATTGAAGATGATCGTGGTGATATGGTTCCTCCTGACCTGGCGTCCCTTGTCTTGGGCGATGATGCTTTTGGGGTTTGATCTACCTCATATGAATGTGATGGCCGTCGTGGAGGCTGAGGCCGCCGTGGAGGACAGCGTGGCTGAGGCCGAGGCCGCCGTGGAAGATGCGACAACGGAGGCAGCCGTGGCAGCTGTGACAGCAGAGGATGAGGCGGCAGTGGTGGTGTCGAATGGTGAGGGTGCACTGGGGCGTGGCATGCGTACCAAGATTTCGTCTGTGAAGCTATTTAATTATTTGCTAAAAATGATACAAGTTGTTTCAGAATCTTATTCAAATGAAAAACTAGTAAAGTTATTTAATTATTTGCTAGTTACAAAATTGCTATAGTGTCTTTAAACGATTATGAACAATATAGTTGCAAACAACCAGATTTAGCAAGTAAGGTATAGCCAAAATAATTTTATTGCTAACTGTATTGCTACAGTAGAAATAATTTTATTGCTACAGTAGAAATAATTTTATTGTAGATAACCAAATTAAACAACTGTGAACTTGTTATTCTACGATTAACAAATATTTTCCGTAACAGTAAATCAGATTCAACTCTTAGATTGTTACTAATTCTGATAATAAAAAATATATTATTTTTTAAGATTTATAAAAGGACAAAGAAACAAAAGAAAATTGTTACCGGCCTCCGAGGAAGTCGTGCACGAAGCACTGCCCTAAGAGTTGATCCGAGGTCTATGTGCAGACGTTTCTCGGAAGCTCCTAGTGGTAAAAACTCCTGACTACCGGGTTCTCTTCGTTGCACACAACTCGAAGAGAGAGACCGAACTTAGCTCTGCCCAGAGCAAGGATGTAGAGAACAGAATGGTTTGAGAGAGAGAGAGAGAGGTTTCACCGTAGGAGAGTTTTATGTAAAAAACGAAGAATGAAGAGACCACAGTATATAGGCAGTCCCAAGACACAGCCACGGGACAGGACAGTAAAGACTCATAAACATGTCATTAAGGAGCAATTTCAAAAGGAAAGAAACGTGGAGAAAAGCTGTCAAAAGAGCTGTTACAGAAGCTGTCACTAGGTTCAATGAACCTGGACATATAGTCTCAACGTTCAAAATTTGAATGAGACAAATGGGTTCAAAAATAAAGAGTAGCAAAAAGATTTTTGGATCCCAGCCCGAACCCGAAGAGCAAATTGGATCGGCATTCGGCGCCCGCAGGTGTGGGTACGTTACCCGCACCCGTTACGCGCGCCGAACCGAACCAAACCGAGCCGAGCCGGGCGGCGACGGCAGCGCACGCGTGTGGCCCAAGGGGTTCCTCACACAACATCTTTAAGAAATCAATGAAAAGGGAGTAATATATACATACAAGGAGGGGTTGGCCCATCCGACGTGGGACTAAAAGAAAGAAGGAAGTTGAGCTTTTGCTCAAGCAAGACTAACAAATATGCATCGATCTTAACCACTAGATTAGATGCCATTTTACTATATATATATATATATATATATATATATATATATATATATATATATATATATATATAACCATAAATTTTTTCACCTAAACTCCTTTAACTCATTATCCTAAATTTTATTTCAGTTTGTATTTTGTAATGATTGAGACTTGATTGCTATTTGTTTATATATTTAATATCACTCTTATTTAAAATCATTTTAAATATAATATTAGAATCCTCTGATCAAATCCGATCTTTCGGACTCGATCTTGAACTCAAATTAAACTTATGATTCATCAGATTTAACTCGAATTGAACTCAAATTCCATCGAATCCGTCCGAGTTGCACCCCTAATGGAGAGTACCCCCACACCTCCTGCAAGCCAACTGCTCCCATAACAAACTTTTTGAATCCCTCCTCTTCCGCATTCTATTTTCATGCGAGTAGCGTATAGAGCACCCACACCTCCCAAATGCTCCCGTTCATTTCCTTCTATTTTCATGCAAATAGCATGCGGAGACTTCCTGCAAGCCAACTGCTCCCAATAACAAACATTTTGAATCCCTCCTCTTCCGCATTCTATTTTCATGCAAGTAGCGTATAGAACACCCCACACCTTCCAACTGCTCCGATTCATTTTCCTTCTATTTTCATGCAAATAGCATGCGGAGCCCTCCACACACCTCCTGCAAGAGCCAACTGCTCCCCTGACAATCCAACCAACCAACACCTCTTAAATTGCTCCCCAATCAATAAAGAGGTTGGCAGCTAATTTCCCCCAACACCTTCTTCTACTAAACAGCACTCCCAATTCTCCATCCTTCTCACCCCTCCTCTCCTCTTTCACTTCCCCGCTTCCAGAACCACCCCCATCCCATAACAGAAAAGAAGAAAGAAAACAACACAACAACAGAGGCAAGAACCAGACCCAAACTCTCCTCCGAAGACGAATTAATGTAGTCGCCGCCCAACTTCTGCCGAGGACCCCGTGGCTGAGAAATAAGTAAGTCTACTTCTCTTTTTTTTATTTAAGCGAGAGCGATGAAGGAGCATGCTTTTGGAGTAGTAGGCACTTCGCATATACCCTTCTTGTATGATACAACCATCAAGTTCACACAATGACGATAATTATGAATATGATGTTAGACTAAATAGTAATATATAATTGATAGTAAATCAGCTTCTATGGTCAGAGAGTGAGACACATTGTGTGCTTCAGCATGTTACACAAAAATTCATGTCAGAATGCTTTTGTACATGTTGCCTTTCTTAAGCATTTGAATTTCAACCTTTTCTTTTTTGAACGGTCTGAGAGTCAGAGAAATTGAGAAGTTTCGTGTATTGATGAAATGTTGGCTTTCTATTTGAAAGCAATTTTTGATTGCATCTACTTAAGTGCAAGGCTTTTGCGATTTAAAGAATCACATAAACAAGTATCTACTTTTGATCCAAATTGCCATACTAATTTGAAAAATTCACTTTATGTGTTAATGCTTACCCTCTGTTCTTTCTTGTTTTATTGATTAGGTTAAAATGCATTATTTTATTTTTCTTATTTCCATTAGATTACACTGCAATTAACTCATTTATTGTATTTTATCATAGTTTCTTTCTTGTACATTCAAAAATGGATTTGCCATAGTGGACTCAATTATCTCTCATAATCATACACTAAAATTCACTCGAGGGATGATAAAGGCTTGGCACTTGCATCCTGGAGGATACAAGTTTGAGTCGGATATAGTCTTTCAATACATATTTGTGTGTGGATAGGGGTAAAGCTGAATCTTGTCCCTTCCAGGTCGTACCATTAGAGCTAACCTTGTGGAACTAAAATGCACTTCTTGATTTTACACCAAGTCTTATTCTAATTTTGTATTATAACTATAGTGTGGTTACACTGGAATGAGTATATTGTTTCCTTACCTATGAAGGATTCCTGTGTTTGCTGTATAAATAAAACCAAGGAAGTTGCAAGTTCTCCTACCTAACAAGTATTTAGCAATGTTCTGTACCTATGTGGAAGACATATATTTGAGTGATAAAGTAATTTGTGAATGTTCTATGTTCTTCTTAGCTATTGTCTAGTTGTCATTTGCTTAGCTATTGGACAACTATCCCATAGCATCCACTTTCATTTGTCTAGTTGTTTTAGACTTTTAGTGCTGCATACATTTGTCAATAAAAAGAGATTCATACAGCTAACTCTCATCCTCAGTCCTCACAGACACCACCAAAATTTGAAAAGTACTCCCTTTGATCAAATTAAACTGGAGAGGCAAGCAAATTCCTCTGTACATGAAGTGTGCCATCGACACTCACATTAGGAAGCTCATTTATCAGGTGACTCTCTCAATAATTAGGAATTATCTTGTAGTTTAGGGATAATGGATGTGAGTTGATTTAATAAGAAAATGGTTAATTAATGAATTAAAAATAATAATTAGAAATTTAATTATTTATTAGGAATTAATTTAATTCTTTTGGAAAAAAGATTTTCCAAATAATATACTATTCATAAATTTACCGTAGGTATACTAATGGATCATTTGTTTTTTAATGTAGTTATAACCAGAGTAGCAAAGAGAATCGTGCAGCCTCGAAGACCATTTCTATCAAAATAATGAGGAAACGAGCCACGAATGTTTCTACCTAGGCGAAAAACAGTTGTAGAGAGTTAAGATTGCTTTTGCTAGTCCATGTCTCCGATGTACCCTCTAAATAATCTGAAATAAAAGTTCTGGAATAATAACTATGAAATCTTGGTACAGATATTTTTATTTAACATTAGCTCACTACTGTTGTGACTGAGAGTTGAGATGATGTCATTATGTTAATATACAACTTGGTTTTAGCTTTATTTAACATTATACAAGTTATGATTTCACTAATATAACTCGTTTCTAATCTGGCTTTTGGATATCAATGTGTATGATTTACTATGTTAAAAAATGTATTGACAAAGAGTAATGTGACACTATGTTATGTTTCCTCTATGCATTGTTCGTGTGTCTCTTCTATGTTGATTCATGTGTTGACAAATGGCAACGTGTGTCTAATTATGTTGAAAATTGTTTATCAAATTGTATTGATTTTGGGTATCAAATTGGGTATGATATGTTCACTCAAGCTAGATGGAGACCTGCATTTTATTTTGGCTAGTAAGAGATGAAATTGAAGAATCATTTATTGGTTTATCTTGATCCTTGAGAAACAAGTCAGTGATGTGACGGTAAAGACATTTTTCTTAAGATGAGACTAAGCCACTTATGTTGAACAAGAAGATAAGGCTTTGACCAAGGATAAGGATAAAGACAAGACAATATAAGGATAAAGATAAGGATAAGAGATAACATAAGATAAGATAAGGATAAAGATAAAGATATAAATTATTCACAACCTTCTCTAACTCTACCTATAAATAGAATAGACTTCATATTTTGTGATTCATGCATCTTGAGATAATAATAGTAGAGAAATGAGTGTGTTAAAGAAGAGTACTTATTTTCTTCTATTGTAAGAGAGATGTTATTATCAATTATACTTTCCTTATTTATAGAGAAATTGTTGTAATTTTTTTTTGCTACAGTGAAATCTTTCTCCATTTTTTTCATTTTTACTTCAATTGCATTTGTGTGACTTGTACCATAACTTTCTAACAGTGGTATCAAAGTGCCAAGTTTATATTCGATTTTTTGAGCTATAGTCATATCCAATTAGTGGAAAAAGGCATCTTCAACGACGGCGATGAAGTACGAAATAGAGAAGTTCAATAGGAATAATTTCTCATTGTGGAAAATGAGAATAAAAGCAGTTTAAAGAAAAGATAACTGCTTGCAACAATTGAAGATAGGCATGAGATATCATTGTCAACAACAAGCGGAGCGAGGTGGATGGCAATGCTATTTCTAATCTGCATTTTGCACTTGCTGACGGAGTATTGTCAAGCATGGCAGAGAAAAAGACAGCAAAAGAGGTATGGGATACACTAACAAAATTGTACGAGGCCAAATCACTACACAACAAAATCTTCCTAAAGAGAAGGCTTTACACCCTTCAAATGATGGAGTCAACTCCAGTGACCGACCACATCAACACCCTCAACACTTTATTTTCACAGCTCACGGCAATTGGGCATGACATAGAGACGAGTGAACGTGCTAAAATTCTACTCCAAAGTCTACCTGATTCGTATGATCAACTCATCATCGATATACCAACAACATAGAAGTTCTAGTATTCGATGATATTGCAACTACGGTTCTTGAAAAAGAAAGTCAGCGCAAGAGAAAAAAGATAGACTGTGAAGCTCACAGCAGGCTGAAGCTTTGATGATGACAAGAGTGAGATCAACGAAACGTGGCCCCAGTGGGAGTCAAAATCAAAGTAGATTAAAATCCAGAAGTAAAAATAAAATCAAGTGTCATCATTGTGGCAAGAAAAGACACTACAAAATGGAGTGTTGGTATCTCAAGAAGAACGAAGAAGCCAAAGGAAAATGTGTTGAATCGTCAAAATCTCAGGGTTGTGTAGCAAGCACCTCTGATGATGGTGAGATCTTATACATCGAGGCAACAACAGTTGTTGAAGGAAGAAAAAGATTTGCTGATGTCTGGCTTATGAACTCAGAAGCAGCATGGCATATGACTCCCTGGAGGGAATGGTTCCACCAATATGAACCTATCTGAGGAGGATCTATGTTCATAGGAGACAATCATTCCTTAGAGATTGCTTGTATTAGTACTATCAAATTAAAGATGTATGGTGGTACAGTTTGCACCTTCCAAGAGGTACGACAGGTGAAGGGCCTGAAGAAAAACCTGTCACGACCCGCACCCGATATAGGGGTACGAGAGCGTGGGTACGTCCAGCCTACGCCGCAGCATCGGCGGTAGAACGCTGTCTAGGTCATGTAACTATCTAATCAATCTCACATGAATACCCAACTCCATAAGGAGACGTGGATATTACAAAATATGCTGGAAGTACTCAATCACATAAACTAAAGCACGATGAGATATCAAGGTAAGCAAAGAAATACAAGACAAGTCTAACGACAAAATAGTCATACCTGTAATCAGTAACATCCAATCCCCAAGTGTCAGAAACAAGTCCACTAAGGTCACAGTCTGGAAAATATTTTCCAGTCAGGAAGGAGCAAAGTACATCTCTAAATAGCAGTTCTATATTAATGATATAAACTATGTAGCAGTTCTAGATGGAAATATACGAGATGCATGTATAGGAACGAGAAATGTACAAAAAAGAAATACTGGAAATACTGTAAGTAAATGCAGGGAAAGAAACAATATGTCAATGAGCAAGAAACCTATGACTAAGTGTGTGAGTACTAGCTTTAACATGTGATCGGCTTGGGAACTTGATCAGGCTGGCTACATGTGATTAGCTATGATTCATGTAAGGTCAGGCTAACCGTTGGTTAGCTATGATGCATGTAGAGGTCAGGCTAATCACACGTAACAGCTATGAAGCATGTAAATGGTCAGGCTGCACCCGACGTGAGATGTGGGGTGAGCAATGATTCATGTAAAGTTGGGTATGATCACATATCTACATTAAAATACTCCCCACCCCCGACTGGTATAGTAGATCCAATCATGGTACGCTATGGCACGGGATTCCCTAGGGAGGTAGCAAATCTCCCCGGGTCTCTGTGTCTGTACATGCACAAGATAACAAGGAACAAGTCTTGTACAAGCTACACCATGAATAAGGAATAACATCTCATGACGAGATCCGTATATACCAATCCGTGTAACCAACGTGTCAAAAGCACGGATATCTACACTAGATACAGTGAACATAGGAGATATCATAAATTAGAAACTAATCAGAGAATGTACTCGCCTTGGGTCCTTAGCTGGTAAAACCAATGTCCTGTCCCAGAGTATCGTCTGGAGGATCCAACAGTCCTATAAACATATAATAAATGTAACCTTGTATCAGACGCTATACTAGCACAACACAATTACATGAAGTCAGGGGCTCTGCCAGATATGGCACTGGTCAATCTAGGGTCAGTGTGCGTCAAGTTGCACGGGCGTCGCGTCTGCGGTTGCTGGGCAAGACAGACGATCAAATCGGTATAGGACTTGCCAATACGTCAACGTACGCATGGCAGTCAACTAATAGTTCACAGGATTATAGGTCAGGTGGAGTTACGGGGTGTCCGTATCCATACTCGGGTCATCTAGTAGAGATATATAAATATACATATCTTTACTAACATTAATACTTCTAATATTTACACCCAATTAAATACATATATAATACATATATATATGTAAAATACGTACCATATTTATATATCTATATATATACCAAAATACTGATATTCATATATATGTTTATACATATTCCAAAAATACATTTAATACGTATATACTATATAAAATTATACCAAATAAATATATGTATATTTGTACCCAAAAAAATACATACATTTATATATAGGTATATATATATTACCAAAATTATACGTATTAATATATTAATACTAATATATTGAATACGAGTATATACCAAAATAGAGAATATACGATATATATATATCACCAAACATACACCTATGTATACATACGTACACACGTACACACACATAAGCATTACATATACAAATCTATATTAAACATAAATTTAAATACGTAATATACATGTACATATATTTACATTATACTATACACAAAGGAGGGAAGAAGGAGAGGAAGAGGAAGCTCACAGCGGGGTGGCTCGATGGTGATGGGGAAATGCTGGTCGGAGCGGTTCAACGCAGGGACAGCGGGCAGGAGGAGCTTCGGGTCAGGGGCTCGGGGATGAACGGAGATGAGGAAGGTGAGGGTGCTCGGCCGGGGAGCTACGGGGTGGTGCTCGGTGTAGGGAGGAGTAGCAGGGAGGAATGGGGGAGGAGCTTGGAGGAATGGGGTCGATCAGCGAGGCCGGGGTTGACAGCAGAGGGAGGCCGGAGTGAATGGCTCGGGGAGGAGGTTGAAGAGCAGAGGGAGGCCGGAGTGAAGGGGACTGCCCGGAGCTTGGCCGGAGCCTGAGTACAGGGACAGCAGCTAGGGGAGATGGCCGGGAAGAGCTAATGCAGCGAAGATGATGGAGGGGAGTTGGTAGTTGTACGGTGGGGAGCTTGGAGCGGGAAGCTCGGCCGGGCGGGGTCGGAGCAGCACCGACGGAGCTTGAGCAGTGGTGGGTGGAAGTTCAACGTCGGGGTCGACTCAGCCGACCGGAGCAGGGTACTGTTTTGCTGAGTATGGAGGAGGAGCAGTGGACTCGTGGCGGCGCCGGAGTTGTGCAGGGTTGGGGTGGTGGAGTGAGGAGTTGGTCGGAGAAAGGGGCTGACGGAGCGGGATCGGCCTGGCCGTCGGAGGGATCAAAGCTCGGGGATGATTCCCGGGTGAACAGTGTTCCCCCCCTTCTCTTTTGAAATTTCAAAAAGAAAGAGGAAGAAGAAAGAAGAAGGAGAAAAGAGAAGAAGAAAGGAAAATTTTTGGATGGGGAAGGAGGCTACGGTTTGGGGAGCTTGGGGGGTTTCCTAGGTTTCCCTTTTGGGGATTAGGGCTTGGGTGATATGACATTAAATAGGGGAGAGTGTGGGTGAAATCAAGGGTGAGGATGCACTCATTGAATGAGTGGTCCAGATTTGACATGGAGAAATTTCATGTGGGGATGAGGGTGGTGACTTAGTTAAATAATTGGGCTCCCTCATTGTTTTTAAACAAATGAGGTGTTGACACCAAAAATGCAAATTTGCAAATTAGCCCCCTTAAATTTGGGTATTTGCACAGACACATAAAATGATAAAAATTGGGCGGGCGATTCGGTGTTCGGTGTTTTGTAGGGTCAGGGGGCTCGTGTGTTTGGTACGGGCTTAATCAATCGGGTACTGGAATTAAATTAGGATTTACGAAATCAGTCAAAATGTTATCCTCAATTTAATTAGAAATAAATGTAAGTTGTGTTCTAAAATTAATTAGGAGTACATGGGGCCAAAATTAGGTCAGGTCATCAATACCAATAGTGAAGAAGACTCAGAACAGAATATTACCCTAATTTGGGTCGGACGAAAAATAGGTCAAGATTGCCTCCAATTTCGATTGGAACGCACAACGATACAAAATAGGAATTTATTCAGAAATTAAATAAACGTCCGCGATGATTTTTGTGCGGCTAAAATGAAGGTACAAAGAGCATAATTATGAGTTGCAAAAATAGCAGAATGGAAGGCAGGCACGTCTAGGGCAAGGTTGTGAAATTTGTTGGAAGGCAAAAGTCAGGTAGCGCTCCAAATATCGAAACAACGACAACGCGCACAATTAAATAAATTACGGTAATTAAATACAACCTCCAATAATTTAATTCTAAAATAAACAATTAAATACATAATCCCCATTATTCGATCAGGTGTTCGTCTAGTGGCCTCTAGGTCAAGTCTACCAGCTCAGACGTTAAGAACACAGTGTATAATATAATATATTTAAATACACCTCATGCAATTATTTAATTTAAATACAATATTGAGAAATTATTTAATATAAATACCATAATATTAATAATAAATAAAAGGTCAAAAATATCCCTGTTTTCAGAATGTGGTAGTGACAAAACCTATTGTCTTTGGTGAAATTTATTTGAGAGGTGCCACAATCTATTGCGTCCAAGAATAACTTTGGTGCTAGTCGGTGTTGGTCCGATTTCGCGTGACTTAGTACTTAGAAGAAAACCATTTATTTGAGTGGTGCCCCAATCTCTCTATGACATTGACACTTATATGACACGGAGAGTTTCATGTGTGGATACAAACTCTTGTACTGACTGATCACTGGTACAATCGAGATACGTGACAGCAACATATAGATATTATGATCTTGACTCAGAAGTAGGAGCTAAACATGTCGTGGTGCGCGACAGATACAACAGCATTGGGTGGGAAGGACACTCACAAGACGTATGGGCTATGTTTACACTTCTCTTTGTAACCCGCCGTCTTCGTCGGAGTACCGGGTATGACGACCATGGATTTATTATTATGAGAGAGATGACCTCTGGTGTCCACGATGCTATGTTATATTTAGGCCTCTGTTTCCCCCAGGGAATTATGCCGATCCCATTTAGCCTACAGCTCAAGCATCAAACGTGGTTCTCATTGCATTTACACTTAGTTTGGTATACCAGTACTTTCATTTCATTAGTGGGATATTTCTATGTATCTTGTTACGTCCTTCTGAGGATCTGGTTTCCTTCCAGTTTTGCAGTATGAATTAACGTTGGTTTCTTCTGAAGTTGTTGTTAAGTATCTTCCCTGTATTCGGGTATTAAGAGTAAGTACTTTTAACATGACTTCCGTAGTTTATCTATTTTGTTTTTACTATTTATTTGCTGCTATCATAGCCTAGTCTTTGTAGACTCATATTGTTCATTTCGAGTCTATTCGGACAAAGGTAATGTGGGGTGCACACCATGATACCAGTTGTCCATTCTTATATTTTATATTATTGTGGATTGAGACATAGATGTATTTATTGTATTATCTAGATAGTGATCCTTACTGAACAGCTTATACATATTCGAGCTGGACTGGAGTCCACTTGATACGTAGCTGATCATTGCCACGTGGTCTGGTTCCGCGTATTTTGGGACTGGGGCGTGACATTAAGAAAAATATTGTTAGTCCCGAAGTATGATTAAAGTAGAGGAGGTACACAAAGTAGAGACTCACACAAGAGTTCATCTCTACAAAAGTTAGTGTACTGTGAGTCACTCGAGAGCGCATCTACAGTAAAAATAAGTCCACAGCAGTACAACACATAGGACATGTTACAAACAGACAAAGGAGAAAGAGAAAAAGCAAACACTGCAAAGAATAGAAAATTGTTCTTCTTTTTACATTCGCAGACGCTACAACGAGAAGGAACGGAAACAAGAAAAGAAATACAAATAATGGAACTCCTACTGGGGTATCAAAACTACCGGTGCTCAAGGCAAGATTCGTGCTATACGACGAACAGCCCCCAGGATCCAGCAAGTTCACACGAGAACATCTGGAACGCTCTTGGTCACATTCGGATCACTGAAAAAATACTTTGTGGAAGGGTGCTCATTGTTGTCGTAGCTCTCTGGTTATCTGGTTCAGTTGAAACTTTTTAACCCCTCAAATGAAAGAGGAGCACCTGTATATATAGAGGAAATCAGCAGATATGCGGCACGAGAAAGCACGTGCCGTATATACGCTAAAGACCATATACCAAGGCGCATGTGCCGCCTCTACCGCATGCGCCACAAAATGCCAAAAGTACCCACAGACAGCACCGAAAGCAGCAGCATGCACAGAAAATCATGCGTCGTCGTATGCTGCATGCGCCGCTCGCGCCACATGATGCCTCCAACAACAGATCTTGTTCCCTCCACATCAGGCTGTATTGTGCCTGGCCGTATAGCCCCTGGCCGCATAGCTCCTGGCCACATAGTCCCTGGCCACATAGCTCCTGGCCGCATAGCTCCAGGCCGCATAGCATTAGGACGCATAACACCTGGACGCATAGCGCCTGGACGTATAGCTCCACAGCCGCATAGCGCCATGAAGCATGCGTCCGAGCAAGCAACCTTGCATGCAACTCTCGCATAAAATGAGTGCATGAGCTCCATGCGACGATGCTGACGTGCTAAGTGCAAAGTGCGCCAACAAAGCACAAATTTGTGCCCTTGAGCCCGAGTCCGAGTCGCTAAGTCCCTTCGGGACTTAGCTCATAAAGGAAACTTTCCAAAGGTGGTGATAAAATAAAGATTGTCATAAAGAGGTTCACACTTAATCCCTCTAGAAAAATCAACCCACATGGGTCATCACTCCATGTGCATATACCAATACTAAGCAAAGTTATATATTGAGATATACACATTGGTGGTTTTTCGATGTGGGACTAAAAACTTCCAAAGCAAAGTGAAAAACACTAACAAATATATCATGCATTCTAATAGTTTGGCAAAAAGTAGAGGAGGTCCACAAATATACCAAGGAGCGTGCACCGCCTCCGCTGTATGCACCGCCAAACACCGAAAGTAGCCACAGAAAGCGCCGAAAGCAGCAGCGTGCACAGAAAATCACGCGCCACAGCGCGCTGCCTGCATCGCTCGTGCCGTACGACGCCGCCAACAACAGATCATGTCTCCTCCACATCAGGCCGCATTGTGCCTGGCTGTATAGCCCCCTGGCCGCACAGCGCCATGACCGCATAGCGCTACGAAGCATGTGCCTGAGCAATGCACCGCCAAACGCCGAAAGTAGCCACAGACAGCGCCGAAAGCATCAGCGTGCATAGAAAACCAAGCGCTGCCTGCGCCGCTCGCGCCGCATGACGCCGCCAACAACAGATCATGTCCCCTCCACATCAGGCCGTATTGCGCCCGGCCGCATAGCGCCTGGACGCATAGCACCACGGCCGCATAGCACCACGAAGCATGTGCCCAAGCAAACAACCATGCATGCAACTCGCGCATAAAATGAGCTCACGAGCGCCATATGACGATGCTGACGTGCTAAGTGCGCGAACAAAGCGCCACTTTGCGCCATTGAGCTCGAGTCCGAGTCCAAGTTCAGGACTTAAGCTCCTAAGGAAAACTTTTCAAATGTGGTGACAAAATAAAGATTGTTATAAAGGGGTTCACACTTAATCCCTTTAGAAAAATTAACCCACATGGACCACCACCTCATGTGCATATACCAATACTAAGCAAAGCTATATATTAAGATATACACATTGGTGGTTTTTCGATATAGGACTAAAAACTTCTAAAGTAAAGTGAAAAACACCAATAAATATATCATTCATTCTAATAGTTTGGCAAAAACTGATCAAAACAAGCTAAAGGTAAATAAACTGCATTAATTTCTAGGAAATCCAATCTTGAAAGCAACCTAGGATTACGAATCCATGGAAATCAAGGTCCAAAACCTACATGATTTCAAAGGCTGAACCTATGTGCTTATTAGTATATTAATTATAGAAGAGTTCATTGAAAATTTAAAATGTAAATTTTAAATAAACCAAACCATATTTTATCCCAATACAACAGGACCAGACTCATGCCAGATGCTCCAAATGTTAAACATCTAAACAATTATTCTACTCAATGTTAAGCAAGGATTAATGTTGTTAAGAATAATTAACCTACTCCAGATGCGACACAAGACTTGTCTTGTTATCCGGAGTTTTATATAGAAGCATGAAATTGACTATGATGAGACATTTGTACATGTTGTTCAGATGACCGCAGTTCGTACATTACTAGTTGTTGCTGCCGCTCGACAGTAGCCACTCTATCATTTCTTCATGATTTTTTATCTGAGGTTGTCTATATGGAGCCACTTCCAGGACTTTTAACTCCACCGGGACATTTCTGTCGTCTTTGTCGTGCTATCTATGGTCTCAAGCAAGCCTCTCGAGCTGATTTGAGTATTTTTAGAGTGCTATATGCGAGGTAGCTTTTTCAGCAGTGTTCTCATAATCATTCTTTATTTGTGCGGTCGTCACTATAGGGACGAGTTCTTCTTTTACTCTATGTGGATGACATAATTTTAACTGGCGATGATTTAGCAGGGATTACAATACTTAGAGGTACTTTCATCAGCAGTTTCAGATGAAAGACCTTGGTAATCTTCGATATTTTTTTGGACTTGAAATTGTACAAGGTAAGAGAGGGATACTTATTTCTCATCAAAAATATACTTCAGAGATTATTTTGTCTGCTGGTCTATCCGATAGTCGCACAATTGATACTCCTTTAGAGCTTCATGTGAAGCTTCGTCCCAGAGATTGTAAGCCTCTCACAGATCCTACTCGCTACAGGCGGCTAGTGGGTCAACTTGTGTATCTCTGTTTGACCAAGCGAGATATCTCTATTGGGCAAACCTATGTTGTTTGACCCACCATGAGTTTGAAGGGGGGTGTTAAGAATAATTAGATTTTGTTGGAGTGGGTAGGGTTTCCAACCTATGTGAAAAATACTCCGGAGTAGGATTGAGTATTTCTACTCTTCGTGGTTATAATCTATTTTCTGTTCCAAAAGAGTTGTGGCGATCCTTTTGGATCGGTGAGAAGTTTGTAAGGAGTCGGTGTATTTCTTATTCCATTAGTGGAGGCTTTTCAGGGTTAGACTCCGATCGTCCCGTGATTTTTTTCGTAAGAGTATTCCACGTCAAAAATTACTGTGTCTGCAATTTGTGTTTGGCATTTTTGGTTTGTACGTTTTGGTCGGTTCTCTCGCAGGTACTCTCTAGTTTGGGAAACGGTTTTTGCACTTTCGTTCCCAACAAAGTGGTATCCAGGTTCTAGAATTTCAAAAGGGTGTCAGGAGTTAATAGGCAAACCAGGGAGGAGAGATGGATGCGAAGCCGGTGCGCATGGTAAACCTGAACAGTACCAACTATCATTACTGAAGGAGCAAGATGAAGGATCTACTATTTGTCAAGAAGCTGCATCTGGCGGTATTTGCTTTCGAGAGGCTCAGTGACAAATCCGAAGAGGATTGGAATTTCGAGCATATATAGGTGTGTTGGTACATTAGGCAGTTCGTTGACGAGAACGTGTACAACCACGTTGCCAGTATTGAGCACGTGAGGACACTGTGGGATAAGCGGGAATCTTTGTATGCAAAGAAGACCGGGGTAAATAAATTGTTCCTGAACCGAATGATGATGGGTCTGCGGTACAAAGATGGGACGTCTATTACGGATCATTTGAGTGAGTTCCAGGGCGTGGTTGATCAGCTATCCTCGATGGAAGTCAAGTCCGACGACGAGGTTCAAGGACTATGGCTGTTGTGTACATTGTCAGACTCGTGGGAGACCGTACGAGTGTCTATGATCGCTTCTGCTCCGGAAGGCGTGGTCAGTCTGGAGTTTGCCAAGAGCGGGGTACTAAATGAAGAGATACAGTGACGTTCTCAGGGCACTTCATCAATATCCAACTCAGAGGCGCTTGTTTCAGAGAGCCGCAAAAGGGGTAAAAGTAGGGGTCCAGGCGGTGGTAGAGATAAAAGCAGGAGAAGGTCCAATGGTCGATACGAGGACTCAGAGTGTTACCATTGTGGCAAGAAGGGCCACATCAAACGAAATTGTTTCGCTTGGAAGAGAGCGAAGAAGGACGATAAGGGGAAGCAAAGTGAGAACACTACAGCGGTGGCCTCGACACATAGAGGCGACGTGATCATTATAAGTGATGAGGTAGTTATGAACCTCGCCTGCGATGACAACTCTTGGCTGGTGGACTCAGGTGCTTCAGCACACGTATCTCACAACATGGCAATATTTACTACTTATACAACAGGCGACTGTGGAGTATTGAAGATAGGTAATGGAGATGTGTCAAAGACGGTTGCCATTGGAGATATGCATTTGCGGACAAAGACTGGTGTAGTTTTTGTTCTCAAAGATGTTCGTCATGTCCCTGATATCTGTTTCAACCTGGTATCGGTTGGAAGGTTGGATGACGAGGGTTTCTTCAGTCTCTTCGCGAATAGTCAGTGGAAGCTTTCCAGAGGTTCAATGGTGATTGCCAGAGAAAGCAAAGGTTCTGGACTCTACTATATAGAAGGGAATGCACAAGGGGCACAGGAGGTTAACGCAGCTACTGATGTGTCTACTGAGTTATGGCACAGACGGCTCATCCATATCAGCGAGAAGGGAATGAGCTACTTGGTGAACATGAAGGTGATTCTAGGGCTAAAGTCTACAAAGTTGGAGAAGTGCACGCACTGTTTGGTGGAGAAGCAAAATAGGGTATCTTTCCAAAGTCACCCAAGTTCAAGGAAGCCGATGTTGCTCGAGTTGATTCACTCGGATGTTTGCGGTCCTATGAAGGTAAAATCCATTGGTATTGCTTCTTATTTTGTAATATTTATTGATGAATATTCCAGAAAGGTTTGGGTCTATACCTTAAAGACCAAGGATCATGTGCTGCCCACTTTCAAGGAGTTTCAAGCCTCTGTTGAAAGGGAGACGGGCAAGAAGCAGCTTTGTGTTCGATCGGACAATAGCGACGAGTATATCGGTCCCTTTGATGCTTATTGCAGAGAGCAAGGGATACCACACCAGAAGACTCCACCAAAGACACCGCAGCTCAACGGTGTAGCGAAGCGGATGAACATGACTCTAATGGAGAGGGTGCGGTATTTATTGTCAGAAGCAAACTTGCCAGACAGCTATTGGGATGAGGTACTTTACACAGTTGCTTATGTTATTAATTTATCTCCTAGTACTCCTTTGCAAGGTGATGTGTCTGACAAAGTATGGTACGGCAAAGAGCCGTCATACAATCACCTATGAGTGTTTGGTTGTAAGTCTTTCGTGCATGTACCGAAGGACGAGAGATCCAAACTTGAGCCAAAGACGAGACGATGCGTCTTTGTCGGCTACGGTCGAGATGAGTTTGGCTATAGACTCTATGATCCAGTGGGAAGAAAGCTCTACAGAAGCAGGGACATGATATTCCTCGAGGATCAGACCATGACCAACACTCAGGATTTTGAGATGCCTTCTGAGACTGAGGAATTGCCTGAGTTAGAGTCATTTCACTTCGAGCAGTTTCCAGAGGACATCGCAGAGGATCCAGTTATGGGAGAGCCAGTACATGGAGTTGCTCCCAACCTTGATCATCAGCCTGCTGATGGTGGTCAGGGTGACCCTCAGGAGGATGAGCATGCCGAGGAGGCAGTTCCTGGAGGAGAAGAGGCTGTAGATATACAGCCAGCACCAGTGGTTCCGTTGAGGAGGAGCGATAGAGAGCGTCGATCATCTACGAGATACTCACCGGGTGAGTATGTGCTACTGACTAACGGGGGAGAACCCAAAAGTTTCGCAGAGGCTATGGAAGACGAACACAGACAGGAGTGAATGTAGGCCATGCAGGAAGAGATGAGTTCCTTGGAGGCCAACTCTACTTATGATCTGTTGCGGTTGCCAAAGGGCAAGAAGGCTTTGAAGAACCGATGGGTGTTCAGAGTGAAGCAGACAGATGATGCTACTCACCCTCGATACAAAGCGAGACTGGTAGTTAAAGGCTACGGTCAGCGGAAAGGCGTAGATTATAATGAGATCTTTTCGCCAGTCGTCAAGCAGTCGTCTATAAGGGTGGTGCTAGCATTGGCAGCCAGTTTTGACTTGCAGGTCGAGCAAATGGACGTGAAGACGGCATTCCTTCACGGTGATCTTGAGGAGGAGTTGTACATGGAGCAACTAGAGGGATTCTGTGAGAAGGGCAAGTCATATTTGGTCTGCCGGTTAAGGAAGAGCTTGTATGGTCTGAAACAGGCTCTGAGGCAGTGGTACAGGAAGTTTGAGTCGTTTATGGGAGAGCATGGCTATGCACGGACGACGTCGGATCATTGTATTTTTGTGAGGTACTTCGCCGAGGACGATTTTATTATTTTGATGCTTTATGTTGATGACATGCTGTTGGTGGGTCAGAATGCCACCAGGATAGCAGAGTTGAAGCGCCAACTGGACGCGACATTCTCTATGAAGGATTTGGGCGCAGCGAAGACTATTCTTGGGATGGAGATCAGCCGAGAGAGAGAGTCCAAGCAGCTACATTTGTCCCAAAAGAAGTGCATTCACCGGGTACTTTATCGTTTCGGAATGGACGGGTCGAAGAAAGTGAGTAACCCCCTTGCGGCTCATTTTAAGTTCACTGATGAGCAGTGTCCATCTACCGAGGACGAGAAGGAAGATATGGAGCGAGTTTCATATGCCTCAACCGTGGGGATTCTTATGTATGTATGATATGTACGAGGCCAGACAGTGCTCACACAGTCGGCACAGTTAGCAGGTACACTTCCAATCCTGGAAGGGTACATTGGAGTGGGGTCAAGTGGATTCTACGATATCTTCAGGGTACTACCTATTGGAGACTTTCATTTAGTGGAGACGAGCCGAAGCTGGTTGGATATATCGACGCAGATATGGCTTGAGATGTAGAGGCGATCGACTTTGGGCTATGTGATGATGTTTGCTGGTGTCACGACCCGCACCCGGAAGTTCGGGCACGAGTACGTGGGTACGTCCAGCCTACGCCGCAGAGTCGGCGGTAGTACGCTGTCTAGGTCAATCCATCTAAACTAAACTAACTCAATCACAATTAACATAGGCGAGATAATAATGAGAATGAAACTTAAGATTTGCAAACTGAAATAAATGTGACAGCAATTCAAATGTTTAATACAGAAATTCCAAATGAAATCGGGGACAAACCCGATTAAATAAGATAGAAAACAGAATAAAAGATAGCTAAAACTAGCTACTCAGCAGCAGGGGTCTCCTGGGTGGGTTCTGGTTCTTCATAAGTATCATCTGTCCCCTCATAGGGACCATAATAAGTAGGGGCAAGATCCTCATCGTCGCCTAAAATCAACAGATCCAGTCAGGAAAGGAGCGAAGTACACAGTGCACAGCAAGGTTAAACTAAATATTTATGACAATTAAATATTGAATATCATGTTAAGGAAATTGCATAAAAGATTGTCAATATCTCAGAGTCACAACTATAAACAGGAATATGAGAGAATAGAAGTAAATGAGCAGGAAATGAAACTACTACAATCAGCAAGAAACATAACATGACTAGAAACTATCTGTATGAAACTTGTGTTTGTTTTTAGAATACTTAGTTGGCATGTAGGGGTTTATAAGGCTAATCCGGCCGTCATAAACGGCTATTATTCACGAATAATCGAGATCCGGCTGATGGACAGTCGTGTACCAACAGCTATTATTCACGACAAGGGGAAGGGTAAACTACATGCCTTTCAGTATTCTCCCACCCGACATGATAACAAGACATGGACTAATATATTCAAGACATGAAAATCCAGCATTTCTGACACTAGGTGTAATCATCAAGGGTACTAGAAAAGCAGGAATTTAATTATCACAATATAATTAGATTTAACTTGAAGTGCAGGTACTTGCCTGTTGTTTGGATCTGTTTAATTAGGTTCTTGGGAGAAATGTCCAGAGGTGAGTCCAAAAGCTGAAACAGACATTACCATCACTCTCAGAAGATGTCAAATAGCTAGAAACGCCTGTCCTTGGGTCCAATTTGGAGACAAGGGCAAAAACGGCAGTTTCGGGTCAAAACGGGGTCCGCCGTTGGGCCCGCTTTGCACCGAAAAACGTGTCCGGGTCAAAGGTCTCCAAATTCACCAAACTTAGTGTCAACAGGTCAGAAACGCTGATACGAACCCAACGGAACTTCCAGATTTGGATTCCGATGAGCCGAACACAAAATCGCCCGTCGAGCGGGGCCTGTGGGGCCCACGACACGCGATTTCGTCGACGTTCTCAGAATCGAACCAAACTTGACCCACAGGACCAGCGTATCGCTACGAGTCCGATGGCGCAAGTTTCGTCTCGATCCGACGAGTGTACAAGAAGTTAGGGTGAATTACAGAAATTGCGGATACGGGGCGATGTCCGCGGATACGCGTTGATTCCGGTGTGCACGTACACCCGAATCAGCTTCCGCGAAGTCTCACACGTCCGTATCGACGCTGCGCACGTATCTGTGAAGACCGTGCACGACCAAGTCGTCCCGTTTGGCGGGGCGTACTCGGTTCCGGGGTGAAACAGGGTCTGGTTTTTCCTGTTTTTGGATCGCGGTGTGCGATCACCACAGGACGCGGTGCCCCGAACAGTTTGTCCGGACACCGAGAGGGTCATACAGGCTTCACAACGCAATTTACGGAATCGAAAAAGGAGCTACGAGGCGAAAGTTACACATACCTGAAGGGGACCCGAAAATCAGGGTCGAGACGTGTCCGTGTCGTGTCCGACACGGAATCCAAATTAGGGCTAGGGTTAGGGTTAGGGTTTTCGTCGGGAACGGCGGCACGCGGCGGAGGGCGGCCGAAGATACGCCGGAGGGGCCGGGGAAGGTTCGCCGGAGCGGGGCGAAGCTTCTGGCGGGTCGGCGGCGGCCTAGGGCGGCCGGCAGCGGCGGCTGCGGCGGCTGCTGTGCTGCTGCTGCGGTGGGGTCGACCGGAGGGCGGCTGCTGGGCGGCTCCGGAGGGCGGAGACGGGAGGAGGAGGCGCTGGCGGCCTAGGGCGGAGCTGGTGGGGTCTCGGCGAGGAGCGAGGCGGCTGCGGCGTGGTGGCGGAGGCGGTGAGGGGGGCCGGAGGGGTTTATATAGGGGAGATCGGTGGTCGTGGGGTCCGAGGGAGGCGGCCAGGTGGCGGGGCAGCCGGGGGTCGTGGGCGATTGGCCGCGCGGAGCGGGGCCGAGCGACGAGGGCGGCCAGGCGACGTGGCCGGCGCTCCGCCGGAAATCGCGCGGGGCTGAGCGGGTCGTGGGGCTGGGGTGGAGGCCGGGTCGGGTTCGGGGCTTAACGGGTCTGGGCAGACCCGCCCGACCCGCGAAGGAGACGGGCTGGGTTGGGCTACGGGCCGGGCAGCGGCCCACGGGCCGCGGGCCAAAAAATAAAAATAAAAATAGAAATAAAATAAATAAATAATAATAAATAATCAATTAATAATTAATTAATTAGAAAAATTGTTTTTAGGCATTTAAAAATAGTTCTGAGGTCCAGAAAAATCCAGAAAAATTGTCCTAAGTCCAGTTTTCTATTTTACGCCCAAAAATATTATTTTCATAATATTTTAATATTATTTATTGCCATTTAAAAATCATTTATTAATCAAAAACCTTGATTTTAATTACAGAAGATTCACAGAAAATTCCAAAAAATTGGGAAAAATCCAAGATTTAATAATTTGGAAATTCAGGGGGTTTACAGCTGGTGAAGCAGTATCGTGATAGTCGCGTTTACATAAGTATGTTGCTTTATCGACGACAGAGGCAGAATACCTTGCGGCGACGGAGGCTTGCAAGGAGTTGTTTTGGATGAAGAAGCTACTGCAGGAAATTGGGCTAAAGCAGGAGCAGTATTCTTTGCTTTGCGGTAATCAGAGTGCTATTTACCTTATGAAGAACCAGACATTTCATAGCCGGTCCAAGCACATTGATACCCGGTATCATTGGATATGGGATGTGGTTGACAAGAAGAAAGCGACGCTTGAGAAGGTTCATACAGATGATAACGGAGCAGATATGGGTTCTACCAAGGGGAAAGTTTGAGTACTGCAGGCGGATCGTCGGGATGACGACCCCCCTCCACATAGCTGTGAAGGGGAAGATTTGTTGGAGTGGGTGGAATTTCCAACCTATGTGAAAAATACTTCGGAGTAGGAGATTTATGATTAGATTTCTTCTCCTCTATGGAAGATTAGATTCATTCTCCTATATGGTTACATTTTTTTCTCATACTCCTATCAGTATATGGGTACATTATATTTCTCTATATATTCATAGTTGTATGATTTTTTAGATCATCCATTAATAAAATCAATATTGTTGGTTTATTTCAAATGTATGTATAATTAATGGTTACGTCAATGTCCAAACTTCCAAATACCAAATGGCTTAAGATTCTTATGTTGCTGATGATTATTGGTTCGAACCGAAAGCAGACTTAATACGAAGCTGTCCAATTAGCAGTTTAGAATGATCAGTACCGTTCCTTCGAATGTAAC
Source organism: Iris macrosiphon (assembly GCA_036927795.1). Classification (NCBI taxonomy): domain Eukaryota; kingdom Viridiplantae; phylum Streptophyta; class Magnoliopsida; order Asparagales; family Iridaceae; genus Iris; species Iris macrosiphon. The sequence goes on along the minus strand of JAYESA010000008.1, from coordinate 165,103,198 downwards.
TCTACATGGGGAAATGAAGCTAGTGTTAGAATTATTGTTATTTTCTTATTGAAAAATTTCTGAATAAAAAAATAAAATTAGATTGATGTTACCGGCCTCTGGAAAAGTCGTGCACGAAGCACTGCCCTAAGAGTTGATTCGGGATCTATGTACAGACGTTCCCGAAGCTCCTAGTGGTAAAACCCTCGCACTACCGGTATCTCGTCGCCGCACACGACTTGGAGAGAATGACCAGGACTTAGCTCTGTCCAGAGCTTGGAGATGACGACGAAGAAAGGAGTACAAATCTGTTGGCAGCAATTTTTTGGAGAGAAAGATTTCTGATCTTTTACAAAGAAAATCTGACAAATATATAATACTAATATGTAACGGTCTGAATTAATTTTCCTATTAATTCAGCCGTTACACAGGAGATATAAAGAATGAACCTGGACACAATAACGGTTCAAAAATAATTTGTAACGGAAGAAATTAATTTTCTAACGTTCAGAAAATTAAATAAAAATGAAGAGGAGCAAAAAGAATTTTAGGGTCCCGCCCGAATCCGAAGAGGAAATCGAATCGACATTCAGCGCCCGCAGATGTGGGCGCGTACCCGCACCCGTTACGCGCGCCGAACCGAACCGAGCCGAGCCGGGCCGGGCGGCAGCTGCGGCGCGCGCGTGTGGCCCAAGGGGTTCCCCACACAACAACTTAAGAGAGCAAAGAAGAGAAAGTAATATATGTACACAAGAAAGCTTTGGCCCATCCGATGTAGGACTAAAGAAAGGAAGAGGAAGCTTGAGCTTTTGAAAGCAAAGCAAAACCAACAATCCCCCCCTAAAGGTCAAGTTCCGAAACAGAGATAAAAGTGAAGTAAATAGGGAGACAGAGAGAGCATCTGGGCAGTAAAATACTATGCATAGATGAGATGGACTACAGCCTTGAATCCCACGTAGTGACTATTGCCTTAATATGAAGAAGTGATTGATGGACTATGCCTTGAATCAGACTTCTTGAACCAGATTTAGAAAAATAGCACACATAGTACGCTAGAGGTCCTTGGTCTATCGGGTGGCGCTTTTAAATGGCCATGCGCACTTTTTCACATTCATGAGAGTTGTCTGGGATCGCCATGTCTCATAGTCGCGGCCTTCACGACCTCTCATATAGGTAAGTCCTTAATGGTTGCTTATATGAATCAACCCAGCATTACAGCTTGGACCTATTAAGAGTTTAACCTCATCCTAACCATATCACACAGGAACACTGTTACCATAGGGATGGAGAGTCATTGTACACATGTACAGCCGCTTGGGCTTTATTTTAATGAGACTTTGATCTCGAGTCAGTGTTCCATAAAGTCACCTAAGTTCAGCTTGTTTATACCCATTGAACCAGCTTCTTGGGATCTTCAGTCAGACTCGGTTGGGTTGCCACTGCTGGTGACTAACTTATGGGCTTAACCCCATCCCCCTCGATGATTCTAGGATCAAAGTCCTAGACAGACCCTTCGTCAAGTGATCTGCAAGGTTCTTTTCTGACTTTATATAGTCAAGAACCACATATTTGCCTAGTAGGCTTTTTATTGACTTGAAGCGCAGCTGCAGTTGCCTGTTCATCTTAGCATTCACAGAATAATGCTTTAGTAGTTCAATAACAGATTTATTATCACAATTTATAGAAATTGCAGGAACAGGAAACAGGTATATGCATAATAAGATTTTTAAGCCATTCAGCTTATGTGCAAGTTGTATCTAAAGCTATCATTTCGTAGTCCATTGTACTCCTAGCTATGATAGTTTGCTTACAAGAGCCCCAGGAGATCGCAGCTCCTCCTAGAGTAAATACATATCCAGTAGTATATTTTATATCATGTGAGTCGGTTACCCACTTTGTATCTGAATAACCTTCTATGATATCATGGTGCCTAGTAAAATGAAGTTTATAATCTAGGGTGCCCTTGAGATATCTAAATACCCTATCCAAGGTAGTCCAATGTGACTGATTTGGGTTACTGGTATATCTACTTAATCTCCCAATAGCAAATGCAATATCAGGTCTTGTCCTGTTTGTTATATACATAAGGGAGCCTATCATCTGTGAGTATTTATGTTGTTCCAAAGGTGATCCTTCATTCCTTTTTAGTACAATACTGCTGTCATAAGGAGTAAGGACAGGTTTCTTATCAAATAACTCAAACCTTTTTAATATTTTTTTCAATTGAATGTGCTAAAGATAGAGTATAACCCTCTTTGCCTTTGGTCACTTGCATTCCTAAAATTAAGTTGGCTTCTCCTAGGTCTTTCATATCAAACTGGCTAGATAAATAGTTCTTTGTAATATTTATCAATTCCAGTGATGAACCTAGGATAAGGATGTCATCTACATACAAGCATAAAATGACACAACTTTTACATGTACCTTTAGAGTATATGCATTTGTCATACTCATTTGACAAGAAACCATATTCACAAATTACTTTATCAAATTTATTGTGCCATTGTTTGGGAGCTTGTTTCAAGCCATAGAGGGATTTTACTAGTCTCCAGACTTTTTTTTCTTGACCTTTAGTAATAAAACCTTCAGGTTGGTCCATATAAAGTTCTTCCTCTAGATCTCCATTCAAAAATACTGTCTTTACATCCATTTGATGGATTAGTATATCATGAATGGATGCTAAGGCCAAGAGAGTTCTAATGGATGTGATCCTAGCTACAGGAGAGTAGGTATCAAAATAATCTAACCCTTTCTTCTGGATAAAACCCTTAGCAACTAATCTAGCTTTGTATTTCTCTATAGTACCATCGGTTCTGGGTTTCTTCTTAAAAATCTACTTACAGCCTATTGGTTTATTGCCTAAAGGTAGATCTGTTAGAAACCAAGTGTTATTCTCCATGATGGAGTTGTATTCACTGTTAATGGCTTCTTTCCAGAAGGGAGCATCAGGAGACGACATTGCTTCTTCATAAGTTGAGGGATCACCCTCTATCAAAAAGGTGAAGAATCCTTCTCCTAAATTTTTTTCAATCCTATTCCTTTTACTCCGTCTAGGTTCTAAGTCTTGTTCAGATTGTGAGCTAGGTATTTGGACTTGAGAACTAGTAGAGGTATGGAGGAAGAGATTGAACTTCTATCCTTAAAAGGAAAAAATATTTTCAAAGTAAACTGCATCTCTTGCTTCTATAATGGTATTATTAGAGATTTTATTTACTTCTGAGTGAGTCACTAGAAATCTATTGGCATAGCTGTCTAAGGCATATCCTATGAAAACAGCGTCTACAGTCTTGGAACCAATCTTCCTCTTTTTAGGTTCGGGAATTCCGACTTTAGCAAGGCATCCCCAAACTCTAAGGTAATTAATCCTAGGTGCTCTACCTTTTCATAGCTCATAGGGAGTCTTATCTTTTGTCTTACTAGGAATCCTATTAAGAATGTAACAGACAGTTAAAAGGGCTTCTCCCCACAAGTTATCAGGAGCACCAGAGCTGAGAAGCATGGCATTCACCATATCTAACAGAGTGCGGTTCTTGCGTTTAGCAACTCCGTTAGACTGAGGTGAATATGGAGCAGTTACCTCATGAATTATTCCATGTTCTTCACAGAAGTTAATCATTTCGTTTGAGGTATATTCTCCATCACGATCAGATCTAAGGATCTTAATCTTCATTTCTAATTGATTCTCAGCTTCAGATTTGTAGACCTTAAATTTATCTAGAACTTCACCTTTGGTTTTGAGAAGGTAGATATGACAATACTTTGAATAATCATCTATAAATGTAACAAAGTATTTTCTACCGCCTCTGGTCAAAATCCTATTTGAGTCACATACATCACTATGGATAAGTTCTAGAAGGTCAGAATTTTTTTCTACAGATTTGAATGGTAATCTAGTATGTTTGGCTTGAACACAGATTTCACATTTGTTTTTGTCATCTATTAGAGTCTTGGGAATAAGATCTAAAGTCATCATTCTTTTAATGGAACCTAGGTTCACATGACCTAGTCTGCCATGCCAAACATTTGAAGATTCTATATTAGAGACAACGAGAGAACAATCAGAAATTTTATTCATTGTGCTTAAAAAGAAAAGACCGTCCTTTACAAAGCCTTTTCTTATAAAGGAGTCATGCTTAGAAAAAACTACTTTATTTGCCTCCATTATAATTTTGTATCCTGAGGCTATAAGAAGGGATCCACTAACTAGGTTTCTCCTGACAGACGACACATGAAGAACATCATGAAGAGTTAATATTTTTTCTGATGTCATCTTCAGGTTAACTTTTCCTCTTCCAATAATTTGTACCGTTGAGCCATCTCCTAGGGCCACACATCCTCCACTTGATTCCTGATAGTTTGAAAAACAGGAGCGATCAAACGAAACGTGAACATTAGCTCCAGAATCCAACCACCAATCATCAGAATGGTAAGAGAGGTTAATAAGGGGTTGAAAGCTTACAGACCTGAAGGAACTCGAAGAACCTTTGTGAAGCATGTTCGCTTCTGGTCTAACTGAGCCCTTTCCTTTGTAGGAGGTCTGGACAGCTTCCTTCTTCCTATGGTAGCAGTTGGTGGCCATATGGTTTATTTTACCACACATAAAATAAAATCTCTTCTGATCCTGAGTCTGACTGAAGTTTCTAGGTTTTTGGTTTTGGTGATGATGGTTGTGGTGGTTAGGCTGAAAGTTTTTCTTCTTCTTGAAGAAATTCTTCTTGGATTTATAAGAAAAATTAGACTTGGGTTTTCCTTGGCCTTCTACAAGGTTTACCTTAGCTTTAGATTCAGTCTTAGGCTTAGACCTCAATCTAATTTGTTCTTCGGTTCTAATTTTCTTTAGGACTTGATTGTAGGTAAGATCTCCTTGTGTATGGATAAGTTCCTTAGAAATATCAGACCAAGAGGGAGGTAGCTTGTCTATTAGGCATGCTATTTTATGCTCATTGGAGAAAGATGTCCCTTTGGCTTGAATATGCCTAAGGTATTCTTGGAATTCAGGGAGTTGGTCATTCATAGGCTTGTTATCTACCATGAAATACCTATTAAAGGTTGAAGAATTAAACCTTTCTATTCCGGCATCATCACAGCCGTATTCATCTTCCAAGGCTTTCCAAAGTTCTTTAGCGCTCTTGTATTCAAAAAATATATCATACAAGGATTCAGATAATGCGCTCAGAATTCTATGAAAGCAGTGGAAGTCTATCTCTTTAGGAATTTTTGGTTTCGAGGAGGTGGACACTCCTATGTCAGACTCAGTATCATCAGAATCATTTATGATGGGTGTGGACCCATCAATGGCAGAAATAAGTCCTAAGGTTGTGAGCCAAAATTTTATTTGGCTCTGCCATCTTTTAAAGTATGAGCCATCAAACTTAGCAGGTTTAGCAGTAGAGGATTCCTCCTTACCAGTCATGATTGTAGTCTGAAAAATATAAATTTATTTAATAACAATGTCTAAGATAATAGTTTAGGTGGTCTTTGCTAAACAATCTTAAAATCTTTAGTTTTTCAAGTGCTGATCAACTCAGGTTAGTTGTAGGGGCCGGTTCCCAGCTAGCGGCGGTCCGAAGACTCTTAAGTACCGTGTCGCTTAGGGCTATTTACACCCGGTTGACAGAAGGACCCTTTCGGCTTGTGCCCGAGTTTCTCTCTACTTTGAAACTTTAGATTTGAAGATTTTATTTGCAATTTCTTTTTTACTAAACTATTTTCTTTTGGTCCTAGATTGCTTTCAAAAATACTAAGTGATTAAAAATGAAGCAAATTGTATGTTACAATTGAAAGAAATTTTGTGATCAAAATTGAATTGACAAAATTATCAAATGTGCTAACAATTTTTAAAACACTTTAAGCAAATTTACAATTTGACAGTATAGTAAGCAACTTGATAAGTAAACAAATAAATCAATTGAGGAATTGAAACAAATTTCTACAGTAAGTGTTAACTTGAATTTTGTAGAAAATTGCTAGAGTAACTGTTAACAAATTGCTAGAAGTAGCTATAAAAAAAATTGCTAGAAGACAAATTGCTACAGTAACAAATTTCTAGAAAACAAGTTGCTACAGTATTAAAATTTGGTACATTAACAAATTGGTAGAAGAATTTGCTTAAACAGACAGTAACTATTTAAACAAACATTAACAAATAGTTAGAAAAATCAATTCTAACAAATAACTATTTAACAAGCAGTATGTTAAAGTAACTATTTAACAAACAGTAACTATTTGTTAGAAAAATCAATTGTAAGAAATAATAAATTCTAACAAATAATTATTTAACAAACAGTATGTTAGAGTAACTATTAAACAAACAGTGACTATTTGTTAAAAAAATCAATTCAAAGAAATAATCAATTCTAACAAATAAAATCAACTCTTAGATTGTTAGAATTATTGTTGTTTTCTTATTAAAAAATTTATGAATACAAAAATAAAATTAGATTGATGTTACCGGCCTCTGGGAAAGTCGTGCACGAAGCACTGCCCTAAGAGTTGATTCGGGATCTGTGTTCAGACGTTCCCGAAGCTCCTAGTGGTAAAATTTTGCACTACCAGTATCTCGTCGCCGCACACGACTTGGAGAGAATGACCAGGACTTACCTCTGCCCAGAGCTTGGAGATGACGACGAAGAACGGAGTACAAATCTGTTGGCAGCAATTTTTTGGAGAGAAAGATTTCTGATCTTTTACAAAGAAAATCTGACAAATATATAATACTAATATGTAACGGTCTGAATTAATTTTTCTATTAATTCAGTCGTTACACAGGAGAAATAAAGAATGAACCTGGACACAATAACGGTTCAAAAACAATTTGTAACGGAATAAATTAATTTTCTAACGTTCAAAAAATTAAATGAAAATGAAGAGGAGCAAAAATGATTTTAGGGTCCCAGCCCGAAAAGAAAATCGAATCGGCATTCGGCGCCCGCAGATGTGGGCGCGTACCCCCACCTGTTACCCGCGTCGAGCCGGACGGCGGTGGCGGCGCGCGCGTGTGGCCCAAGGGGTTTCCCATACAACAACTTAAGAGAACAAAGAAGAGAAACTAATATATGTACACAAAAAAGCTTTGGTCCATCCGATATGGAACTAAAAAAAGGAAGAGGAAGGTTGAGCTTTTGAAAGCAAAGCAAAACCAACAGCTAGCAACCAAGCAATGGAGATCAGACATGTAAAGCCTATAACAAAAGGGAGGGAGAACAACAAAACTGCACATCACTTCAGGTGATATCTAGGGACTCAATTATATGTACAATTGTATGATTATTGTATTTCTAGAGGCACAATTGAGACGCGCTCATGTCACGTGAACCCATATTGATTCTCTTATGTTTATAGCCTTGTTTAGTAGAAGTCTCTTCACTATAAACAATACTTGGTATGCATCTCTCTCCTTATTATTGGATATCTTATGCCAATGATACAATGTGCCTGGTCTGGATATCTTCTGCTTCTGCTTGTACTTCTCTTTTCTTTTTTAAAGCCGCAGGCCCGCAACAAAGTGTGTTTGATGGAACTTGTTTATGTCATCTGTTTAATAAACTAATGAATTTTATCTTCTTCTTTTTGAAGCAAAAAGGTTGTTTTCAAATTTTGCTTCTGTTTTCTTATACAACATTGGGCAATAATACAAAACTAAATCTAGTTATTTACTTTTACCTTGTTAAATTCTAGTTGAGAATATCTTCTTCTTTTTGAAGCAAAAAGGTTGTTTTCAAATTTTGCTTCTGTTTTCTTATACAACATTGGACAATAATACAAAACTAAATCTAGTTATTCACTTTTACCTTGTTAAATTCTAGTTGAGAATTTATATCTCTATCTTCTACTAGATAATGCGGCTTGAAAACGGTTCAAAAATGAGTCGTCTAAGTCTTTTGTAAATCCTCAACCTAATTATTTTTTTTAAATTCTTTTATCTTCTACTATATAATACGGATTAAAAATGGTTCAAAAGTGAGCCGTCCAAGTCGTTTGTATATCCTCAACCTAATTAAAAGAAATTTAATTCTTTTAAATGTAATTTGTTTATATCCTTCACTCTCACGTAAAAATTTCTAAAATTCTATCTAATTTAAATTTCTATATAATTTAAACTATTTGAATATATTTAAACCAACTAAATGATATTATCTAAATATATATCAAAAATTCTAAAAACATATATATAACAATTTCTAATTAAAATTACATTTAAACTATTTAATATAATTTAAATTTTTATCTAATTGTTTAATTATATCAAAAAAATATTTTTTACGTGCACGTGAATATCACTAGTTCTTTATAAAGAAGTTTAAAAACGGCTGAAAATGAGCCTTTCAAGTCGGATATATATCCTTAAGTAATTAGAGAATAAAAATAAATAAATTTTAACTAATTGTTTAACAGAAAATTTACTGTAGCGAAATAAATTTATATTAAATTTATCTAAATGAAACAAGTTTGAAAAATTTGGAAAAAAAGTCAGGCTCCGCCAACAGTGTTGGCGGAAAACACAACCAGTGTACATGTAAGCAGCCAAATTTTTTTTTAAAAAAACGTGGGCCCCACGGCCAATTTTCGCCAACAGAGTTGGCTGAAATTGGGGTTTGTTGGCGGAAATTGGCCCCGTGGGGCCCACTTAATTTTTTTTTTTTTTGTTTGGTTTGGTTTGGTTTTTTTACTTTCTTTGGTTTGGTTTTTTCGTTGGTTTATTGTAATTAGTTATATTTTTATTTTATTTATTTAGTTTATTTTAGTTTTGTAATTAGATTTAAGTAAATTTATTTTAACGAAATAAAATTAAAATAAATTAATTGGAAAGAAATATTTAGAAATATTATTTTCGGAAAATAAAAAAAAAGTAAATAAAGAAGAAGAAAAAAATTTGTGTCCTCTAATTTATTTGTGTCCTCTAATTTTTTATTTGTGTCCTCTAATTTATTTGTGTCCTCTAATTTTTTTGTCCTCTAAAGAAGAAAATAAATTATTTTAACTAGTATTTATTTGTGTCCTCTTCTTCTTTTTTCCTCACGTCCCTTCTTCTTTTTCCCCACTCACGTCTCTTCTTCTTTTTTCCCACTCAAGTCTTTTCTTTTTTTCCTGTTAACTCTTGTCTCTCAGTACTCATTATTGTCTCCTTGTTAAACCAAGCCGAGATCCCCTTCCACGTGAACCAATTCCTGAACCAACATCAATCCATAAATAAAAAAACCAAAGCAAAACATAATTCAAAACAAAACTAAATAAATTAAAATCCAAAACAAAAGTAAATAAAAAAACTAAATAAAAAAATGTTAGCTGGTGCTAAAAAAAAAAAAAAACTAAATAAAAAAACTAAACCAAATAATAAAACAAAACCAACTAAAACAAACCAACTAAAAAAAATCAACCAAAACAATCCAAAACAAACCAACCCAAACCACCCAAAAAAAACCGTGGGCCCCACACTCCAAAATCCGCCAACTATGTTGGCTGAATTTTGGTGTGGGGCCCACGGATTTTTTGGATGGTTTGGGTTGGTTTGTTTTGGTTGGTTTAGTTGGTTTGGTTTGATTATTTATTTTGTGTTATTAGTTTATTTTTCATAATAGACATAAAATAATTAATTTAAATGTTTCTAAAAAAATTTGGAGATCGAAATATCATTTTAAATCCGTGGGCCCCCACATCCAATATAAATTTATTTCACTACAGTAAATTTTAAATATTCAAAAATAATATTACCGAAAGTCAAATTTGGAGGTCGAAACATCGTTTTTTGACGATTCTAAAAATTTTCGAAGTCCGTCAAATGGTAAAACGGTTTATCCTATAGTACTTTTCCATACGATCATTTTGGCACAAACTGGGCCTTGTTTCGATCTCCCAGTCAAAAGTTATGATACTTTAAAGTTTTAAAAATTATATTTTTGCCTGTAACATATGCGTCTTGTTTCGGATAAATTTTTTTTTCTACATGATTTGTGTTACACTCGTCGAAAACATACAAATTGACTTATTATTTAACGAAAAACGATTTAAAAACAAGTAGTTATGGCCGCTCCAAGTTTGCTCGACGGCAGACGTAATAGTCTTACGGCAAATATAAACGTCTAATTCATATTGATATTTTTTTCGTAATTTTTTAAACTTTTATGCTTTAGATGGAATTTATACAAATTTTGATGCTTTGGAAACAAATTTCCGAAAATAATATTTCTAAATATTTCTTTCCAATTAATTTATTTTAATTTTATTTCGTTAAATTTTTTTTACTTAACTCTAATTACAAAACTAAACTAAACTAAATAAATAAAACAAAAATATAACTAATTACAATAAACCAACAAAAAAACCAAACCAAACCAAAGAAAGTAAAAAAACCAAACCAGAGAAAACCAAAAAAAAAAAAAGTGGGCCCCACGGGCCAATTTTTGCCAACTGAGTTGGCTGAAATTGGCCCCCCCCATTTCAGCCAACTCTGTTGGCGAAAATTGGCCGTGGGGTCCACGTTTTTTTTTATAAATTTTTTTGGCTGCTTACGTGTACAGCGGTTGTGTTTTCCGCCAACACTGTTGGCGGAGCCTGACTTTTTTTTTCAATTTTTTCAAACTTGTTTCGTTTAGATAAATTTAATATAAATTTATTTCGCTACAGTAAATTTTCTGATTGTTTAACTATATAATATTATCTAATTATAGACAAATACCTTCAACTCATATGGTTAAGATGGCAGACATTTTTTTTTGTTTATCTATAATAAATTATAATTATAATTATTTTTCAACGAATTTTTTTAGGTTTGTACAATATACGTGCACGTTACTAGTCTTATATAAAAGTCAACTTTTCTGCAGTAAATGAAAATTCATTATTTTGATGACTTTATCACTTTAAATTAAGTGAGAATTATTGGAAGTGTGTAAATTGTGTTGCAATTGATACTGTAAGTAAAATTTAGAGAAAATAATTTAACATTTGTCGCACGAGTTCCACCATTTACATTAAACAAAACATCGAAATCGGTGAAATAAATATTGTATGTATTTTCAATTACTGCCAACCAAATAGCCCGGAGTAGTCGCTACGTGCAAACCATACATATACCAAAGTGGACCTCTTATGTATTGGTTTGATCAAGTCCATTTGAAAACTAATGTTTTAAGTAGTCACTCTACAGTAGGGTAACTATGTAGCACTAATTTAATTTCATTAGCCTCTCCCATGACCCTTTCACATGCAAACAATATTGCTTCAATCATACAACTTGAATAAAATTTGTGAGGTCATGACGAGAACGGCCAATTGCAACTATGAACTATCCTATGAGCTAATCGAAGAGTCAAGAACGGCCCTTGCACGCTTCTAGCTTTTTAACGATAAACTGAACTATCATCGAGAGGTCAAGACGAGAAGGAAGCGGTCGAAAGGAAGGGATGGCAAGGTTTCTTCTGCTTGCAGATATTAACTTGCTTTAGTTATCAGAATTGTACTGTCAACAATATAATTATATTACTAGGCTCTGGTGTCCAGTTTAGAGCATCATTAGTAAGGTTGGTTCTCGGTATCAATTTCTAGATTCAGAATTTAAAAACTCATTTGATTGAATGGTAAGTTTTTATCTCTAGTTTCAATTTCTAAATTTTCAGTCTTATCCCATCCATAGGATCTAAGGATTGGACTTTCCAATTTCTTGTTAGTGTTTTTGTCTTTGGACTAGTAAAAATAGTCCTACATTGGCTACACCACCAAATGGGTATCTCAATATAATACTTTGTATGAGTTAAGGTGTGCATATGGGATGTGATGAGGCACATGGGTGCCATGTGGGGGTATTTTCCTAGGAAGAAAAATGATTAATTCCTCATGAAAATACTTATGCTTTCTGTCATGCTATTGGAATTATTTTCATAGGAGCTAAGCCCCAAAAGGACTTAGCGACTCGGAAGAGGAGGATGGGTTTCCATCCTTCCCTATATAAAGAGCTCTCTAGCCTCATTTTGAGACAGACCAAAAATTGAGAAAGATGAGTCCAAAGGAGTCCGTTCGAGTCACACAAAGAGGTGACTACGAGCTTTCCATAAGTTCTATTGTGAACTTGCTGGCTCCTAGGACCAGATCGTCGATAGATGACGAATCTTGCTTTGAGCAACGGTGGTCTTCACCGCCCCAGCAAGAATAATTTTTTATTCTGTCTTCTCCTCTTTTTTCTTCTTGGTTCGTTCTGTCTGATGTCGACTGCGTTTTGTAAGGAAGAACGAAGATAGTTTTCGTTTTATTGTAACTCTGTTCGGTCCGTCTGCAACTGTGATTGCAAGGAAGAACGAGAAGTTAGGTTAATTCTGATTCTTCTGTAAGCTTGAGAGCAAGTTGTAATCAGAATCCTTATATAGTTCTTCGTGGAAATCGAGAATAGTCAGAGTGAAAATTTTTGTGTGAACCTCTGATCTCGACCACGCGTTCTTCCATCTTTGGTTTAGCCTCGGGACTAACAATCTCATAGCAAGATCTGAATAAAGATGGGGAACATCCATTCAAGTCTTCTGGACACAAGTTTTCACAAACGTGAGAAGATCGACGAAATTTACTTCGAACATTTGGATGAGGGAAGGAGTCATTTGTCAAATGTTGAAAGTGAGTTGTCGGTACCTACCATTTCCGAGGATTGAGGAGATAGTGACTGAAGGACGCGCATTCCAGTTGGAAAGAAGATTACAAGATGACCAAGGATTGTAGAGTATGCGCACAAGGGGCAGACCTTTGCGCATGACAGGACTTGTCGATTTGCAAGACTTGGCGCATGGCAGCGCATTGAAAGTCTTGGCGTCTTGGCGCATGGCAGAGTTGGGCGCATAGTGTCTCAATGCGCATGATGGTCTCTGCGTATGCAGGACGCGCATAAAGGCTTATGCGCATGGATTGGCGCATTATGGCTTATGCGCATAGATTGACGCATGGTGGCTTATTCGCATGGATTAATGCATGGTGGCTTATGTGCATGGATTGGCGCATGGTGGCCTATGCACATGAATGTCACTGCACTGTACAGGACTTGACGCATGGCTTGGAAGTAGAACCAATCCGAACGAATATAGCAAGGTATAACTAAACTTGGTTCCTTTGATTACTTAACTTGGCTGGTATGATTCCACAGGTTAAGTCATATGGCGTGGTTGCTGACCAGTAGATGAAAACGGGTGCATCTAGCCACATGTGCTTTAGGAAGAGCTGTTGATCAAGGTCGAACCTTTCAGTAGTGAAGGTCTTGATGGCAAGCAAGGATCAAGCAGAGGATCTGGGGATTGGGACAATGGTTCTGAACTTCGAGAAGTTACAGTCAAAAGAGTGCGTGTAGCAACATACCAGTGATAACCAAGGACCTGTTCTCAGAAAGTTTGTTGTAGACTTGAGGGTGAACATCCATGTTAGCCAGATGGTGATATCTTGGCAGGAGACATACTTTGAAATAAGGAGTTCAGTTTTAAATGGATGTTCGAGCTTCTGCTTGTGACTGAAGTCTCATTGTAAGAGTTGTGGGGGCCCAGACTAGGACATGTGCTTCATACTTCCAGATGTCTAGTCTAGGGTTTATCTCCAAATTTGGGGGTAAGGAGGTGGAGAAGTGTAAGGTCTGTGCACAGACAAAGATCACAAGAAAATCGTTCAAACGGGTAAACCGAAGTACAGATCTTCTGGAGTTGGTTCACTCAGATATCTGTGACTTCAAGCAGTTCTCCACAAATGCCAAAAGAAAGTACTTTATTACTTTCATCGATGACTACTCAAAGTATGCGTTCGTCTATCTACTCTATTTAAAAGATGAAGCATTCGAGAAGTTCAAGAAGTTCAGGGTTGAGGTTGAACGTCAAATGGGGCAACAACTCAAGAGGCTCAGAAGTGATCTAGGCGGAGAGTATAGGTCTATTGAATTCGCATCGTTCTGCAAAAAAAATTAATGAGACAACTGCTCTGTATTCTTCTCAATCAAATGTAGTAGCTGAAAGGAAGAACATGACATTGACAGAGATGATGAACTTAATATTGTTGACTACGAGTCTTTCAAACTACTTCTGGGGAGAAGCTGTGCTGGCGGCTACGTTTATTCTGAACATAATGTCATACGCAACTTCCGATGTCACTCCTCAGGAACTCTGGTTCAGAGTCAGACCCAACTTGAATGTCATCCGAGTGTGGGGGTGTCTAGAAGGAAGAACAGGACGTTGACAGAGATAATGAACTCAATATTGTTGACTACGGATCTTCCAAACTACTTCTAGGAAGAAGCTGTGCTGACGGCTACGTTCATTCTGAACAGAGTGCCATACTCAACTTATGATCTCACTCCTCAGAAACTCTGGTTCAGAGTCAGACCCAACTTGAACGTCATTCGAGTGTGGGGGTGTCTGACGTTTGTGAAGCTTCCGAAATTAAAGATTCAGAAGATGGAATCGAGGACTACGGAAACAATCTTTCAGGGTGATGCTGAGAAGAGTAATGCTCGAAGATTTTTTGATGTCGAATTAAATCATATCATTGAATCTCGCGACGCAGAACTCTTTGAAGATAAATTTGCAAGGCACAAGAGCATTATTATCGTGGATATTTCAGAAAATATTGTGGGTACACAGGAGGCTGAAGCTTCTAACGAAGATGTAGTCCAAGAAGAAGAAGTCATCCCAACGACAGCGATCGAACCAGAACTCGCAGAGCCGGTGTCTAAGCGAGTGATAAGAGTGAAGGACTTCGAAGAAGATTTCGTCACCTATCATGTTGAAGCATATCCGCTTACCTATGATGAGGCGATGAAGACCAGAGATGTTGTCTTCTGTAGGGAGGCTATAAATAATGAGTATGACTCAATAACATCCAACCACACTTGGGTGTTGGTCAATCTGCCTGAAGGAGCTAAACCAATCAGATGCTTATCCGATCTTCAAGTCGATGAAGATGAAAGCAGACAGAACAGTTAAATTCAAGACAAGGCTATCTGCCTAGGGGGTTTCTCAGACAATAGGGGATTGAGTTCTTTAGCACCTCGATGAGGGTGTCATAGATTTGGATGATGATTGTCGTAGCTGATATTCACATGTTAATTATTTAATAGATGATGGGAAGACAAGAAGTCTTGGATGAAGACTGACATGAGAGATTCACGGACAACAGTCAGAACTATTGTCATTCATGTTTGAAGACAGTCTGTGAGTAGGTGATATCTCGATACGGCCTGAAGCAATTCCCAGGATGTGGCAGCAGGAGTCTGACAAGTCATCTAGTCAAAGTTGTCGCAGGATCAGCGAGACGGAAAAGTGTGTGTACACGAAGTTCCCTGATAATGAAGGAGTCATCATTTGTATCTATGTGGACGACTTGTTAGTCCCAGTTGTGGACACAGAAGTCTCACTAACAAAGATGTCATTTTTGTCCAAACTCAGGACATGGGATTACGGATGTCATCCTGAGGATATAAGATAATCCGGATGCCAGGTGGGCTTGCTTAGTCACAATCTCTCAAAATGAAATATTGATCACACGCTTTGGGTATCAGGGACGATACTCCTCAGGTGTGGCATGAACATGAATCCAAATCAAATAAAAAGCGTCAAACAGTTGGTGTACTCGAGCATCATCAGGTGAATGATTCAAGCTGCGTATACCACCAGGCTTGTTGTAGGGATGCTGAGTCAGTTCACAAACAGTATATGTGTTGAATACTAAAAGCTGTGAAGAGAGTCGTCAGAATTCTCAGGGGAACTCAGTAGTATATCCTGTACTATAGCAGTTATCCAGATATAAAGGAAGGCTTCGGTGATGCCAGTTGGTGCTCAGGAAAGAAGAGTGAAAGATCCACAGGAGGACGTGACTTCTCCATGGGTGGTGTTGTTATATCGTGGAAATCGAAGCAAGAGTCTTTACTCTCAGAGTTCTTTGCACTATCAAGCTATAGCATATAAAGCATAATGGCTCTGGAAGCTCTCAGATGATCTTTCTATGGTTAGTACACAGATTTAGGTGATACCGACATACTGTGAAAACCATGAAGCTGCAACAGTGAAATGCCCCAGTCCCAAAATACGTAGGACTAGGAATACGTAACATGCCAGCTACGCTTTCGACCAGACTCTAGTCCGACTCGAATACGTATAAGTTGTATAATAAGGGTAACTATCTAAGAAAACTGGCAAAGGACCAGGTCTTTAGAGAGACGTAATAAGGTACAAGAAACAGCATGCCAAAGTAAAACAATATAATGCCACATACTCAGGGGTAAACTAATATAACCATCTAAGTGATATGCACGTGAGAGCATCACTCGTACTCAGGCTGAAACTACTACAAGCTCTGTGTCGGGAATCCCATAGCAGCAAGTAATATCACCTAGTCCAGTATAGGTGCCAAAGCACCTCCAGTAGTATAGTATATATATAAATAATCAGCCTGTAGTATGGTGTGTCTCTTCCTACCCAATGTAACCTCACGTCTCATGTCCATGACGTCTCATGTCCATAATACGCAAGATCATGACCTCTAGCTAGTACAACGAGTCATAATGATATCTTTATATATGCAAATCACATATCACGAATCATGTAAGCCTATACAAAATCACCATGAATAACTCAAGAAAGATTATGTCACATGAAATATTGTCAAGTGTCCTACGGTATGACGTACTTGGTAAAGCAAGCACGTAAAAATATAGGATTGTGGAATTAACTCTCTAAATGACGTTACATGACTCCGCGTATGGCGTCGACACCCGAATCTTGTTCGGACGCTAAGCAACGTCTCATGGTCCTAGGTTGAGCAGGCATATCACAAGAATATATATGTCACGACCCGCACCCGAAAATTTGGGCACGAGTGCGTGGGTACGTCCAGCCTACGCCGCAGAGTCGGCGGTAGTACGCTGTCTAGGTCAATTCCAGGTTTACTAAACTAGCCCAATTCACAAATACATAAGCAAGATAATATTGAGAACAGAAACTTAAGATTGTAACTGAAATAAATACGACAACAGATTCAAATGTTTTAGTACAGAAAGTCAGAATGAAATCGGGGACAAACCCGATAAATAAGTTAAGAATATAAATAAAGATAGCTACAACTAGCTAATCGGCAGCAGGGGTCTCCTGGGTGGGTTCTGGCTCCTCATAGGTATCATCAGTCCCCTCATAGGGACCATAATAAGTAGGGGCAAGATCCTCATCATCGCCTAAATCAACAGATCCAGTCAGGAAAGGAGCAAAGTACACAATGCACAACAAGGTTAAACTAAATATTTATGATAATTAAATATTGAATATCATGTTAAGAACTGCATAACAGAACATCATTATCTCAGAGTTAAAATTGTAAGCAGGAATATGAGAAACAGAAATAAATGAGACAGGAAATGAAACTACAACAGTCAGCAAGATATATAACAAGACCAGAAACTATCTGTGTGAGCTTGTGTTTGTTTTTAGAATACATAGTTGGCATGTAGGGGTTTATAAGGCTAATTCGGCTGTCATAAACGGCTATTAAATAGGGAAAATCGAGATCCGGCTGAGGTACAGTCGCGTACCAACAGCTATTAAACATGACAAGGGGAAGGGTAAACTACATGCCTTCTAGTATTCTCCCACCCGACATGAAAAACAAGACAAGAACTTCAATATTCAAGACATGAAAATCCAGCATTTCTAACATTAGGTGTAATCATCAAGGGTACTAGTAAAGCAGGGAATTAATTATCACAATATAAAGATTTAACTTGAAGTGCAGGTACTTGCCTGTTGTTTGGATCTGATTAATTTGGTTCTTGAGGAAAAATTCTAGGGATGAGCCCAAAAGCTAAAATAGATATTACCATCATGCTCAGAAGATGTCAAATAGCTAGAAACGCCTGTCCTTGGGTCCAATTTGGAGACAAGAGCAAAAACGGCAGTTTCGGGTCAAAACGGGGTCCGCCGGTGGGCCCGCTTTGCACCGAAAAATGTGTCCGGGTCAACGGTCTCCAAATTCACCAAACTTAGTGTCAACAGGTCAGGAACGCTGATACGAACCCAACGGAACTTCCAGATTTGGATTCCGATGAGTCGAACACAAAATCGCCCGTCGAGCGGGGCCTGTGGGGGCCCACGACACGCGATTTCGTCAACGTTCTCAGAATCGAACCAAACTTGACCCACAGGACCAGCGTATCGCTACGAGTCTGATGGCACAAGTTTCATCTCGATTTGACGAGTGTACAAGAAGTTAGGGCGAATTGCAGAAAAGTCGGATACGGGGCGATGTCCGCGGATACGCGTTGATTCCGGTGTGCACGCACACCCGAATCGGCTTCCACGAAATCTCACACGTCCGTATCGACGACGCGCACGTATCTGTGAAGACCGCACGCGACCAAGTCGTCCCGTTTGGCGGGGCGTACTCAGTTTCGGGGTGAAACAGGGTCTGGTTTTTCCTGTTTTTGGATCGCGGTGTGCGATCACCACAGGACGCGATGCCCCCGAACAGTTTGTCCGGGCACCGAGAGGGTCATACAGGCTTCACAACACAATTTACGGAATTGAAAACAGGGCAGCGAGGAGCAAGATATGAGTATCTGAATAGAGCTTAGAAAACCCAGAAATTTTGTGTCCGTGTCGTGTCCGACACGACACGAAGAATAGGGAAAGCTAGGGTTAGGGTTTTGCTCTGGCGAGGGGACGCCGGTCGGAGGAGGGCTGGGCGTTGGCCGGCGGTGCGCTGGGAGGCCGAGGGCGGCTCGCCGGGGGCTGGGCGTGCGGGGACGGCGGAGCGGGGAGGCGCCGGGGACGGCCGGGCTAGCTGCTGGCTGCGGCTGCTCGTGGGGAGGCCGGAGGCGGGTGCTGGCTGGGCGTCGGAGGGCGGAGACGGGAGGAGGAGGAGCGGGCGGCCGAGGGCGGAGCCGGTGGTGGCTCGGGTGGCGGCGAGGGGGTCGGACGGAGGAGAGAGGGGGTCGACGGTGCCGGAGAGGCTCGGGGGGAGGGTTTATATAGGGCTGGCGCGGCCGGGATAGGCGGAGGAGGTGGCGGCTGGTGCGGAGGTGCGCGGAGCGGGCGGGGGAACGTGGCCGGCGTGGCGCGGCGGCCGCGGGAGGCGGCGGCGGACGCGGAGCAGCGCGGGTCAGGCGGTCGTGGGGGGGTGTTGGGGAGACCGGGTCGGCGGGCGGACGGGTCGGGTTCGGGCAGACCCGACCCGACCCGGTAAGGAAAACGGGTTGGGCTGCTGGGCTGGGCCGGATCAGGCCTAATGTGCCAGAGGAAAAAAAGAGAAAAAAAAAATAAAAAGAAAAGAATAGAAATAATAATAATAATAATAAATATAATTAATTTATTAATAAAATAGTTTTTAGGCATTTAAAAATAGGTCTGAGGTCCAGAAAAATCCAGAAAAATTACCCTAAGTCCAGTTTTCCATTTTACACCCAAAAATATTATTTTCATGATATTTTAATATTATTTATTGCCAACTAAAAATTATTTATTAATTAAAAACCTTGATTTTAATTTCAGAAAATTCCCAGAAAATTCCAGAAAATTAGGAAAAATCCAAGATTTAATAATTTGAAAATTTAGGGGGTTTACAACCTACCCAACTTACAAAAATTTCGTCCGCAAAATTTAAGAATAACAAGGCACGAGAAATAAAATATACCTCAGGGTTCAAAAAGATAGGGGTATCGCTCTCTAATCTCGTCTTCTCGCTCCCAGGTGGATTCACCGGGAGAATGGTACTTCCAAGCTACGCGAACCAGGGAAATGACCTGGTTCCGTAGAACTTTCTCCGATCGATCCAGTATCTCCACGGGTTGTTCTTGGTAAGTCAGACTTGGGCCTACTTCGAGCTCTGAGTGATCCAAAATGTGGCTGGGTCTGACACGTACTTTCTCAGCTGCGACACGTGAAAGACGTTATGGACTCCATCCAGAGAGGGTGGCAATGCCAGTCGGTATGCCACTTCTCCGATTTTCTCCTGAATGCCAAAAGGTCCAATAAATTTTGGGCTGAGTTTTCCACTCCTTCCGAACCTAATGGTGCCACGTGTCGGGGAAATCTTCAAGAATACCAGTTCTCCAACCTTTAACAAAGTCATAATCAAGTCTTAGTTCCATAATCAAAATATTTAAATTGACTTGAATTTCATAAATTTAATTACCTCAAATTCCAAGGGCCTTCGGTGGCTATTTGTCCAATGTCGTTGCCTGTCTTGAGCCACTCGAAGTCTGTCCCTTATTTGCTTTACCTTCTCAGCTGAATCGATCACCATCTCTGGTCCCAGCAGGGCTCTTTCTCCAACGTCGTCCCATGATAGCGGGGTACGACATCTTCGTCCATACAGAGCTTCAAATGGAGTCATCTCAATACTTGCCTGGTAACTGTTATTATAAGAGAACTCCACCAGATGTAGATAGTCTTCCCAGGATCCTCCAAAATCCAGAACACATGTACGGAGCATATCTTCAAGTGTCTGGATTGTACGTTCCGATTGTCCATCGGTTTGGGGATGATAAGCTGTGCTGAATTTGAGTTGCGTCCCCAAGCTGGCTTGTAAGCTCTTCCAGAAGTGAGAGGTGAATCTTGAATCTCGGTCGGAGACAATACTTACTGGAATTCCATGCAGCCTGACAATATGTCTGATATATAAATCTGCCAGCTTTTCTGTAGATAGTCCCACTTTGAAAGGTAGAAAATGTGCAGACTTGGTCAGTCTATCTACTATCACCCAGATTGCATCCTTTCCACTAGGTGTCCTTGGAAGACCGAAAACAAAATCCATTGTGATATGTTCCCACTTCCACTCCGGAATGGGTAGTGGTTGAAGCAATCCTCCAGGTCTTTGTCTTTCTGCCTTGACTTGCTGGCACACTAAACAACGAGATACGAACCTGGCTACTTCTCTTTTCATGCCATGCCACCAAACATGCGTCCTCAGGTCCTTGTACATCTTGTTGGCTCCTGGATGTATAGAGTATTGCGATCTGTGCGCCTCTTGCATAACTTCTTCTCTTATGTCTCCTTGAGGTACACATAATCTATCGTCATGCCTCAGTGATCCATCTTCATGAATTCTGAAATCTTCCACTAATCCAGCTTGCACTTGACCTCGAAGGCTTCGCAGGCCTTCGTCTTGAAACTGAATCTCCTTGATCTTGTCTATTAAAGTAGACTGAATCTGCAAGTTCATTATTTGGCCTTCTTTTCCTGGGATAATTACTTCAATACCTAAACTTTCCAAGTCCTCTAGCAGGTGTCTGTCCATAGTCAAGTACATCGCCATAAGGTACCTGCTTAGAGCATCAGCAACTACATTGGCCTTCCCAGGATGATATTGAAGGGTGATATCAAAGTCTTTCATTAGTTCCAGCCACCTTCTTTGCCTCATGTTCAGCTCTTTCTGAGTGAAGATATATTTTAGACTTTTATGGTCCGTAAATATTTCTACCCTTTCTCCATAAAGATAATGCTTCCACAGTTTAAGAGCAAAAATGACAGCTGCCAATTCTAAATCATGAGTTGGATAGTTCTTTTCATGGGGTCGAAGCTGTCTAGAGGCATATGCTATTACTTTCTTGTTCTGCTCCAAAACACAACCTAGACCTTTTCCAGAAGCATCACTGTAAATAGCGAATCCTCCGGTTCCAGAAGGTAAGGTCAGAATAGGGGCAGTAGTCAGCCTTTTCTTCAATTTCTCGAAAGCATGCTGACATTCATCAGTCCAGGTAAACTCTTCATCCTTCCTTGTTAATTTTGTCATGGGCTCAGCAATTCTAGCAAAATCCTTCACGAACTTCCGATAGTAGCCAGCTAGTCCCAGGAAGCTTCTAATCTCTGCTACAGAGTCTGGAGTGGGCCATGATTCTACTGCAGCTATCTTCTTAGGATCTACTGCTATTCCATCTCCAGTCACAACATGTCCCAAGAATTCTACTTTGTCTAGGAAGAAAGCACATTTAGATAATTTTCCATAAAGTTTTTCCTTCCTCAAAGTCTCCAATGCTAACCTCAAATGTTCTTCATGTTCTTCGGGGGTCTTGGAGTAGATCAAAATATCATCAATGAAGACCACTACAAATTTGTCTAGGTGTGGCTGGAAAACTCTGTTCATTAAGTTCATAAAAACTGCTGGAGCATTCGTCAACCCGAACGGCATTACTAAGAATTCGTAGTGTCCGTTCCGAGTATTGAAAGCAGTTTTAGGGATGTCTTCCTTTCTCACCCTTACTTGGTGGTAACCAGACCTCAAATCAATCTTTGAAAATACCCGAGCTCCACTCAACTGATCAAATAAGTCATCTATCCTGGGCAGGGGATACTTATTCTTAATTGTTAAGGCATTCAAGGCCCTATAGTCAATACACATTCGGGATGTTCCGTCCTTCTTGGGCACAAATAATACTGGAGCTCCCCAGGGTGAGACACTAGACCTAATGAAGCATTTGTCTTCTAGCTCTTTGATTTGCTCATTTAGTTCTATTATCTCCTTCTTGTTGATTCTGTAGGAATTTTGAGATACTGGTGCTGCTCCTGGCACTAAGTCAATAGAGAATTCAACTTCTCGGTCTGGGGGTAAGCCTGGGAGATCCTCAGGGAAGACATCAAGGTATTCAGAGATGATAGGTAGTGGCAATTCTTCTGTTACTAGGGCTCCACAAATTTTGTTATTACCCATTTCTCTAGAACCTCTAGCAAATTCAAATTCTGGCTTATCAGGGGGCCTGAAGATTACACTACCTCTGTGGCAGTCTATAGTGGCATGATGTTGACTTAACCAATCCATACCCAGTATAATGTCAAAACTGGGTACTGGCATTACAAGTAGCCTAGCATACAGTTCTCTTCCACATAATGTAATAGGACAATTGTTACAGGCATCACTAACCGGGATGATTCCTCCACCGGTAATGATCTTATAACAATTCCTAAGGGGTTTAGTGATTAAGCTATGCTTCATAAGGAAATCTACTGACATGAATGAATGTGAAGCTCCAGAGTCAAATAAAGTAATAGCTGGTATTGAATTTATAAGCACAGAACCTGTGATCACGTCTGCTGTGGCTTCAGCTTCTTCCAGAGTCATGGCATAAGCACGGCCTTGCTGCGGTGCACCCCTCTGTTGCTGCTGTTGGTGCTGAGCAAAGCGTTGTTGTTGTGTTGGAAGCGGGGGTCCCCTCTGTTGTACTGCTGGGGCCCTGGCCTGGCCTGGAGCCTTTGGTGCAGCGGTGCATCCTTGAGCAGCTGGACAGTCCCTCATTTGATGCGCTGCTGAGCCGCAGTAGAGGCAGGCACCTAGCCTCTTCCTGCAGACTTGCCAAGTATGACCTGATTTTTGGCAAAAGTTACAAGCAGCAGCTTGTTGGTTCTGTCCTTGAGCCTGGTGTTGGGGTGCTGGAGCTCGAGGGAGAGGACGCTGAGTTTGCTGCGGGGCCCTCTGCTGTTGTTGTTGTTGTTGTTGAAAAGGGCATTTGTTGGGTCCCGTATTTCCGGTATCTCTCTCTCATTTCAGTTTATGCCCCATATCTCTCTCAACGCCTTGTGCCACGCTCAGGATTTCTTCATAGGTGCGAGCTCGGCTGGTGGTGACAACAAGGCGAACATCCGGAGACAGCCCCTTCTTGAATCTACGGGCTCTGTCCTCCGGGGTACGAACCATGTACTCCGCAAAGTGGCTTAACCTGCTAAATTCAGCAGTATATTCATCAACAGACATGTTACCTTGTTCCAGTCTCTCGAATTGGCTTTCGAGAGCTTCCCGAGCCACTTCGGGGTAGAATTTTTCCTTGAATAGTCTCTTGAAGTCCTCCCAGGTGATGTCAGGAGCAGATAGTTGGGGTTCATCTCTGAACCAGGTTCGAGCAATGTCGAACAGTTGCAGGCTTGCGGACTCCACTTTGAGGTCATCAGGGACCCGAGCAGTCTTCAGGAGTCTCTCGACATTCTCTATCCACTCATCGGCATAGAGAATGCCCTCAGTTCCGTAGAATTCCAGGGGTCTAAGGTTCTTGAAGTCTTTAGCACTCCCTGGCCTCTTGAGCGACGACTCCTGGGACTTAAGAGCTTCTGAGAGGCTGGTCCGCAGAAGTGCATTCTGTTCTTTTTGGGATTCCACCAATCCCTGGACACTCCTAGTAGCTGTGCCCCATCTAGGGTAACTGCCGGAACAGATGGAGGCGGCGGGAGTGCAAGAGTCTCGGGCACATTCTGCTCAGCTGGTTCTAATGTGCCTCCTACTGTGTTCCTTGTCTGGACCATTCTGAAAGATTAAGGAATAGGGAAGATCAGAATAGAATACTTGGAAATCAAAGGCGATAGAAAAATTGAGCAGCAAAGATATCAAGAATTGAAATAAGGACCCTATACTGTGAATGAGCTTTTCCTAGAATCCTCAATCTTATTCCATACCCTGTCCTAGGGTATTATCCTATTTAAGGATAGGACCTGCATGGGCCACCATAAAAACGTGTCACGACCCGCACCCGGAAATTCGGGCACGAGTGCGTGGGTACGTCCAGCCTACGCCGCAGAGTCGGCGGAAGTACGTTGTCTAGGTCAATTCCAGGTTTACTAAACTAGCCCAATTCACAAATACATAAGCAAGATAATATTGAGAACAGAAACTTAAGATTGTAACTGAAATAAATACGACAACAGATTCAAATGTTTTAGTACAGAAAGTCAGAATAAAATCGGGGACAAACCCGATAAATAAGATAAGAATATAAATAAAGATAGCTACTACTAGCTAATCGGCAGCAGGGGTCTCCTGGGTGGGTTCTGGCTCCTCATAGGTATCATCAGTCCCCTCATAGGGACCATAATAAGTAGGGGCAAGATCCTCATCATCGCCTAAATCAACAGATCCAGTCAGGAAAGGAGCAAAGTACACAGTGCACAACAAGGTTAAACTAAATATTTATGACAATTAAATATTGAATATCATGTTAAGAACTGCATAACAGAACATCATTATCTCAGAGTTAAAACTGTAAGCAGGAATATGAGAAACAGAAATAAATAAGACAGGAAATGAAACTACAACAGTCAGCAAGATATATAACAAGACCAGAAACTATCTGTGTGAGCTTGTGTTTGTTTTTAGAATACATAGTTGGCATGTAGGAGTTTATAAGGCTAATCTGGCCGTCATAAACGGCTATTAAACAGGGAAAATTGAGATCCGGCTGAGGTACAGTCGCGTACCAACAGCTATTAAACATGACAAGGGGAAGGGTAAACTACATGCCTTCTAGTATTCTCCCACCCGACATGAAAAACCTGACAAGAACTTCAATATTCAAGACATGAAAATCCAGCATTTCTAATACTAGGTGTAATCATCAAGGGTACTAGTAAAGCAGGGAATTAATTATCACAATAAAAAGATTTAACTTGAAGTGCAGGTACTTGCCTGTTGTTTGGATCTGATTAATTTGGTTCTTGGGGAAAAATTCTAGGGATGAGCCCAAAAGCTAAAATAGACATTACCATCATGCTCAGAAGATGTCAAATAGCTAGAAACGCCTATCCTTGGGTCCAATTTGGAGACAAGGGCAAAAACGGCAGTTTCGGGTCAAAACGGGGTCCGCCGGTAGGCCCGCTTTGCACCGAAAAACGTGTCCGGGTCAACGGTCTCCAAATTCACCAAACCTAGTGTCAACAGGTCAGGAACGCTGATACAAACCCAACGAAACTTCCAGATTTGGATTCTGATGAGTCGAACACAAAATCGCCCGTCGAGCGGGGCCTGTGGGGGCCCACGACACGCGATTTCGTCAACGTTCTCAGAATCGAACCAAACTTGACCCACAGGACCAGCGTATCACTACGAGTCCGATGGCGTAATTTTTGTCTCGATCTGACGAGTGTACAAGAAGTTAGGGCAAATTATAGAAAAGTCAGATACGGGGCGATGTCCGCGGATACGCGTTGATTTCGGTGTGCACGCACACCCGAATCAGCTTCCACGAAATCTCACACGTCCGTATCGACGACGCGCACGTATCTGTGAAGACCGCACGCGACCAAGTCATCCCGTTTGGCGGGGCGTACTCAGTTCCGGGGTGAAACAGGGTCTGGTTTTTCCTGTTTTTGGATCGCGGTGTGCGATCACCACAGGACGCGATGCCCCGAACAGTTTATCCGGGCACCGAGAGGGTCATACAGGCTTCACAACGTAATTTACGGAATTGAAAACAGGGCAGCGAGGAGCAAGATATGAGTACCTGAACAGGGCTTAGAAAACCCAGAAATTTCGTGTCCGTGTCGTGTCCGACACGACACGAAGAACAGGGAAAGCTAGGGTTAGGGTTTTGCTCTGGCGAGGGGACGCCGGCCGGAGGAGGGCTGGGCATTGGCCGGCGGTGCGCTGGGAGGCCGAGGACGGCTCGCCGGGGGCTGGGCGTGCGGGGACGGCGGAGCGGCGAGGCGCCGGGGACGGCCGGGCTAGCTGCTGGCTACGGCTGCTCGTGGGGAGGCCGGAGGCGGGTGCTGGCTGGGCGTCGGAGGGCGGAGATGGGAGGAGGAGGAGCGGGCGGCCGAGGGCGGAGCCGGTGGTGGCTCGGGTGGCGGCGAGGGGGTCGGACGAAGGAGAGAGGGGGTCGACGGTGCCGGAGAGGCTCGGGGGGAGGGTTTATATAGGGCTGGCGCGACCGGGATAGGCGGAGGAGGTGGCGGCTGGTGCGGAGGTGCGCGGAGCGGGCGGGGGAACGTGGCCGGCGTGACACGGCGGCCGCGGGAGGCGGCGGCGGACGCGGAGCAGCGCGGGTCAGGCGGTCGTGGGAGGGTGCTGGGAAGACCGGGTCGGCGGGCGGACGGGTCGGGTTCGGGCAGACCCGACCCGACCCGGTAAGGAAAACGGGTTGGGCTGCTGGGCTGGGCCGGATCAGGCCTAATGGGCCAGAGGAAAAAAAGAGAAAAAGAAAAATAAAAAGAAAAGAATAGAAATAATAATAATAATAATAAATATAATTAATTTATTAATAAAATAGTTTTTAGGCATTTAAAAATAGGTCTGAGGTCCAGAAAAATCCAGAAAAATTACCCTAAGTCCAGTTTTCCATTTTACACCCAAAAATGTTATTTTCATGATATTTTAATATTATTTATTGCCAATTAAAAATCATTTATTAATTGAAAACCTTAATTTTAATTTCAGAAAATTCCCAAAAAATTCCAGAAAATTAGGAAAAATCCAAGATTTAATAATTTGAAAATTTAGGGGGTTTACAATATAAAATGAAACACAAGTCGATAATAAACAGGATTTACTGCAAGTTGGCAAGGTACACTTGCCTGAACTCTAAAACTCCGTCAACTACTCCTGTAAATGTGGGATCTTCAAGTACGACTATAGATGCTGAAACAAATATCACCATGATTCTCAGAATACTTGAAATAGCTAGGATTGACTACCCATAAGTCCAATTTGGACACAGAGACAGAATTAATACTTTTGGATCAAAGCGGGGTCCACATGTGGCCCACTTCACACGAAAAAATGTGCCAGAGATAAAGTTTTCTAAATTTAGCAAACTTAGTGTATACAAGTCCAGAACGATGACACGAACTCAACAGAATATCCAAAATTGGATTCCGGTGAGCCGATCACCAAATCATCCGTCGAATGGAACCGTGGGGCCCGTGAAATGGTGTTTCGTCAACGTTCTCAGAATCAAACCAAACTTGGGTCACAGGACCAACGTAACGCTGCGAATCCGATGGCGCAAGTTTTATTGCGAAACGACAAGCACACACGAAATTTTGACAAGTGTCAGAACAGACTGATACGGTATTTTTTGACGAATATGCGTTGATTCCGTTGTGCACGCACATCCAAATCAAGTTTCGCAAAATCTCACACGTCCACGTTGACGATGTGCGCCTTTCGGTGAAATTCTCACACGATGAAGTCGTCTCGTTTGGTGGGACGCACCCCGTATCGAGAAAATTTGGGTTTAAAAAATTAAGTTTTTAACAGAATTCGACAGCAAATAAATTACATCTTACATCGAATTAAAAGAAACTGTTTAAAGGGATTAAAACTAGGTTATGTTTCCTAAATTACTTTTCAAGTAGAATTTTAAAATATTAAATAGGTTGAAAGAAAATTAGACACGAATATGGGAGGTTGGAATAGTTTCTGATCTTAAAATTAACTCATTTTTTTCATGTTTTGTGTCGCGATTTGTGATCGACACAGGACACGGTAAGTTAAACTAATTAAACAAGGTTCATGGGGGTCATATGGTCTTCACATAGGAGTCGACGGTTCGTTGTTTGGTTTACTGTGTAGGGAGACACAGGGTGCGAAGATGTAAACCCCCTGATTTTTCAAAATTTTTAAAACTGGATTTTTCACAATTTTCTGGACTTTTCTGGGAATTTTCTGTAATTTAAAAACAGGGTTTTAACATTTAAATAATTTTTAAATAATAATAAAAAATATTAAAATATTATGAAAATAATATTTTTGGGTGTAAAATGAAAAACTGGACTTAGGGCAATTTTTCTGGAATTTATTGGGCCTCGAACATATTTTAAAACACCTAAAATCTATTTATTTATTTATTAAATTATTTACTGATTTTTAATATTTTTTTTTTTTTTTATTAAATCGGCCCAGCCCGCGGCCCACTGGACCCGGCCCACCGGGCCTAGCCCGGCCCAACAGACTCCGGCCCAACCCATTGGCCTAGCGGGTCGGGCGGGTCCACCCGAACCCGACCCGCGCACCCAAACCCGCTCACCCCCACCCGTGTCCCCACGACCCGCACGCAGCCGCGTTCTCCGCCGCCCGCCGCGATTCCGGCCGCCACGACCCGCCTCCCCCTCCGCTAGCCCCGCCACGTCCTCCGCCCCTCTCGGCCCCCCTCTCCCTCGCTCCTCCCTATAAATCCACCCTCTCCCCTACCTCTCCGGGCACACCGCCCTAGCCCCCGCTCCGTCGACCTCCGCCACGACGCCGCCACCGCCGCCCGACCCTCCTCCTCCAGCCGCCTCCTTCTTCTCCTCCCTCATCCTCCCCTCGTCGACGGCCACAGCAGCAGCGGGCGCAGCAGCGTCCCCGAGCCGCCTCCGGCCGCCCCGCGTCCTCTCCGCCTCCGCCCGGACCGCCCCCGGCCCCCTCCGCCTCAGCCCGGACCGCCCCCGGCCCCCTCCGCCTCAGCCCGGCCGCCCAGCCGCCGTCCCCGCCGTAGCTCGCCGGAAGCCCTAACCCTAACCCTAATTTTTAATTCGGACACAGGACACGTGTCCTGTGCCGTGTCGGACACGATTTTGCCCCGGTTCTCGGGCCCCATTCAGGTGCGTGTATCTTCTTGCTCTTAGCTCTGTTTTCGATTCCGTAAATTGTGTTACGAAGCCTGTATGACCCTCTCGGTGCCCGGATAAACCGTTCGGGGCATCGCGTCCTGTGGTGATCGCACACCGCGATCCAAAAATAGGAAAAATAACAACCCGATTCTCCCCGGAACTGGGTACGCCCCGCCAAACGGGACGACTTGGTCGCGCACGGTCTTCACAGATACGTGCGCGTCATTGATACGGACGTATGGGATTTCGCAGAAGTCGATTCGGGTGTGCGTGCATACCGGGATCAACGCGTATCCGCGGACATCGCCCCTTATCCGACTTTTCTTTATTTTACCCTAACTTTGTGTACACACGTCGGATTAAAACGAAACTTGTGCCATCGGACTCGTAGCAATACGCTGTTCCTGTGAGCCAAGTTTGGTTCGATTCTGAGAACGTTGACGAAATCGCGTGTCGTGGGCCCCACAGGCCCCACTCGACGGGCGATTTTGAGATCGGCTCATCGAAATTCAATTCTGAAAGTTTTGTTAGGTTCGTATCATCGTTCCTGACCTGTTGACACTAAGTTTGGTGAATTTGGAGACCTTTGACCCTGACACATTTTTTGGTGCAAAGCGGGCCCACATGTGGACCCCGTTTTGACCCGAAACTGCCGTTTCTGCCCTTGTCTCCAAATTAGACTCAAAGACAGGCATTTTTAGCTGATTGATATTTTCTGGATCTGATGGTGATATTTATTTCAGCGATCGGAGTACCGCCTGTAAATCCAACTGAAGTCAGAGCCGCAATCAGAGCCGAAACCACAGGCAAGTGTACCTCGCCAAAACTTGCAGCTCTGCTACCTATTTCCTGGACTTAGTTATACATCAGTAGGCAAGTGTACCTTGCCAAACCCTGCAGCTTGCTAATTATTTCCTTGGCTTAATTTAGCATCAGTGGGCAAGTAAAGCTTGCCAATTCTCAGTAATTCCTGTTATAGTATTTTAATTGAGTTCTGGTAGATTCATATGAAAACTGGTTTAACTGCTCAACCCAGGACACCTGACACTATTTATGTGACGGAATTCTCTGAGCTATACATGGTGATTCCGTATAGGATACATATTCATGACATATACAGTTTACATGCTTAGTTTATATCCTGACTTGTTGCATTAGCTATGATCCTGCGTGTCATGGACATGAGACGTGAGATTTCATTGGGTGGAGAGAGTATTACCATAACAAAGGCTGATTATATTATATATATATTGACATCTGGATGTGTCTTAGTCTCTGACACAGAGCTATGGCACCAGTTCTGGCCCTTCGAGAAAATACTGCTATGGGTTTCTCCGACACTGATCCTGTAGTAGCCTCAGCCTGAGTATGACTAAAACTCTCACTTGCATATCACTTAGCTGGTTTACATATTTACCCTGTTGTTTCATTATTGCTGCACTGCATATATTTTGGCTTGTATTTTCTGTACCTTGTTATGTCCCCTGAGGACCTGGAATGGACTATGTCCCCAGGTATAGCCGAAGAGATCTACCCCGAGGTGTACGGTACAGGAGCACTTCTCGGAACAGAACAGGAACCTGAGGACGAGATCGTGGCAGAAGACTTCTCCTGAGCACCGGCTTCATACACTCAGTATTTCCATTTTCAGTATTTTATTTTCCTATCTATTTTCCTCTGAATGTAACAGACTGATTCTCAGATTGTGTCCCGAGACACTTATTTGATATTGCTTATTTATTTCTATTGCATTATTCCTGGCATTAATCTGTGTTTGTTCTGTGGGTGAGATAGAAACACCTGTGACTTGTAACATTTTACTGTTAGATTACAGCTTAAGCATGCCCTGATGGATCCATTAAATTGGGTTGTCCATCGGTGCGTGCTGCTGGCCATTGCCGCGTGTCCAGTCCCTCGGCATTTTGGGACTGTGGCGTGACAGAAGAAGTGTACCTCGATGCTCGCTGCTGCTCGAAATTTGGGCGGCTGCTCTCGGCGGCGTGCGAAGGTGGACAGCGGTCGACGGCATATCTGGATGGTAGGGGAGATGCTGGTGGTGGGGTGTTCCAATAGTGTGTATATATATATATATATATATATATATATATATATATATATATATATATATATATATATATATATATATATATATATATAGTTTGAATGGGGGGTTACGGAATAGGAAGCGAGGGGTTCAGCGGTTACAGGGAGAGAAAGAGGGGACGCGGGGGTTTCGGGGAGGGGAACTGTAGCGGTCGGGGGCTGAGGGTGTGAGTTCGGGTTTATGATTTTGGTTTGAGTGGGTTTTTGGTTGGGTTTAGGGTCGAGTTTGGGTTCGGGTTTAGGATTTTATTATAATTAATAAATTAACCATATATATATGGATATATATGTAGCCATTAAAAATAGGTCAGAACCCCAAATAATTTTCAAAAAATTTCTATAATATTCTAATAATAGTTGTACACCCAAAAATATATTTTTGTGTAATATTAGCAATTAATAAATATACATAATTATCAATCCATGAATATTATATATTAATTAGCTAATAAATAAAGAAAAAATCTCTCTTAATCACAATAATTACATAATACCAATATTAATAAAATTTAAATTTTAAATCTAAAAAAATTAGGGGGTTTACAATCTATCCAACTTATAAAAAATTGTCCTCGAAATTAAAAATAAACATGGTAGAAAATATTTTAGTTAAGCAAAGTCGCACTTGTTTTTCAAAAGATGGGGGACGCAGTTACCAAATGGAGTCCTAGTTTGACGTCGCATTCTAAGAATAAGGGTACGCTTAATCAAGGCTCTACCCAACTTATAAGAATGAAGTTGGCCGTGAAAATTTTGGTCACCCTCCTTTTTACAAGAGTTATATAAGTCTATCTTCAAGGAGGTACAAGATGTTTAGGCTTTTGTGACCGTAGTCACAGATTATCAGAAAAAATCTACGAACTATCATGGCGTTAATGAGTCAATAACTCTATAAAAGAAGTTTACCAGTTCTCCTTGCTCCTAATTAGGATATGAGTCTACAAGATAATAGAAAATATCATAGCCAAATACAACTAAGGTGAAATGGTACCGATAAATACTTTATCATATATCATGGATGCCCATGAATGATTCAGCAATAAGCGTCAAAAGGTGATATAACTCATTAAGGTGTTTAGTATTGTGTAAAGAGTACAAGGGGTTCAATTTAATGCAACACAAGTGTCATGCACGTATGTTGGCATGAATGGGATACGGGTATATCGGTGGTTAGGATAATTGCGTTGTTGATTTACAATTTAATTTAATTACAATGGAACTGAATATTTAAGTATAGGATTTTCTGGAAGGAGGTATGCCACGAATATTGTGGGGTCTATATGGAGCATGGAAATGTATATTTGGGCGTAATAGCTGAGTCATGAGTGAAGTAGGTCCAGTTAGGCTCAGACCCTATTGATCAAAAATCTAAATTTCTGGCCCTAATCAGTTTATGTGTAACCCACAATATTCAGCTATCATTCATATAAGACTTCTATCTTCCATATACACTTTTCTACTATGTATAAATCTATATTCTAAGGATCTTGTGATAATCCTCTACAGATTAACCATCAAGCTAGTATGTGATTCTGAACATGTGTTTAATTTCTTGAAGTTTGTATCACTTCGAGACTGATCAACCAATTTTACTCGCACTAAATTCTCAAAATTTTAAAAGCATTACAATTCATAAATACTAAAATTAGTATCCCTCAAGTCCATATCACAATCCCTTCTCCTTGGATTATGCGATCATAATATCTTTCTCTTATCATTTGTTTCATACACACCTTCATATCCTTTTAGTATGTTAATCTTGTTTTCAACTTTAAGCTTCACCAATTATGACCCAGTACTTTCTGCTTCGTAGTATAGATCTTCTAGGCAACTACCGAGTGATAAATCTTCAGTCCTTCCTAGATCATTCTCTTAATTTAAAATGCTCAAGATCATGTACTCCTCGTGACTCTTCTTGTTACCATTCTACATTCTTCACCTTGAACCTGAGATTTCTCCTTGTTTATTCCATGTATACCCTTCATCCAAACTACATGGTTACCATTTTGTTATAGATTGTTATCTATATAGGCAATTCACTATCTAACTCAAGACTATAACATCTATTAAAACTCTCATCCTTCAACCTATTTTCTCTGTCACAGATACTAGCTTATCTACCCAAGTAATCAAGGGTGGAACTTCACTTGTTCAATTAACCCTGACAACACAATTAATCAAGTGCATCTAGTTTGATTTCGAAAGCTATATTTTAGTACTTGAGTTATCTAATTACTCAAATATTTGGTCTAGCAATCTACCTATCTATTTAGTCCAGACCTATAGTTATCAATAATTTAAGAGGGTCATAAGATCTAATTTTGATACTAAAAGTCATAAGACAACTAGAGATTTAACCACTATGACCTGCTACGTAAGGTTCTAATTTCTTAAGATTATAATACAATTTCTGGTATCACCATCATGGGACACATCTGATCCCTAGCATCTAGCTATGTATTTCATAAAGTATTCTAGTACATTTGAATCAAGCCATCTTTCTAACTTTTAATACTTCCAAATTACTGCTACTTTAAGCAAGGGTAAGGTTTTATTAGTTCTAGGCCTCTAATACTATATTCAATTCTCATGCTAACAATCTACACTAGCTCTAGCATATAGGAATAACCTATCTACCTATCCTACTAAGGGTAATAGTCTTCCCAAAAATTTATATCCAGCATGTCTTCTTTCGCCTTGACAAGGATCTGCTTCTGCAGGAAACACCGCGCACGAACGTCCATCTCTCTGAAATAAGGAGAGATAATAAACAATAATAAGGATGTCGAAGGGAATACAAGAGTACAATTATGAAGTCCAAGGGCGATAATCAAATGCTAAAGAATTTTTAAATCAGTTGTGGATTGAGATACTAATATTGTTAATCCTTATTACAGGCTCGCTCGGTACTGGAAAGTAACCGAAACGATTTAATCATGACCTGCACGGGCCACCACAAAAATATGTAATGTCCCAGTCCCAAAATATGTAGGACTAGGAATATGTAACATGCCAGCTACGCATTCGACCAGACTCTGGTCCGACTCGAATACGTATAAGCTGTATAATAAGGGTAACTATCTAAGAATACTGAAAATATCTATGTCTTAATCCACATAAAGAACAAAATATCAAGAATGAACTACATGTGCTAAAATCGGTCGTCTAGTAACACATAAGCTCGAATAGACTCGAGAAAGGAATATGAGTCTATAAAACTAGGCTACATCAGCAGATAAATAAACAATATGAATAACAATCATAATTCTGAAAGAACTGATATAAGTACCTAGCACCAATGCCTGCAAGACAAAGCAATAGACATCAGCAACTCCAGGTAGGCTCCACAACGGTCTATGCTGCAAAACTGGCAAGGGACCAGGTCCTCAGAGGGACGTAACAAGGTACAAGAAACAACAAGCCAAAATAAAACAGTATAATGTCACATACCCAGGGGTAAACTAATGTAACCATCTAAGTGATATGTACGTGAGAGCATCACTCGTACTCAGGCTGAAACTACTACAGGCTCTGTGTCGGGGAGCCCATAGCGGCAAGTAATATCACGTAGTCCAGTATAGGTGCCAAAGCACCTCCAGTAGTATAGTATATATATAAATAATCAGTATGTAGTATGGTATGTCTCTCCCCACCCATTGTAATCTCATGTTTCATGTCCATAACACGCAAGATCATGACCTCTAGCTAGTACAACGAGTCATAATGATATCTCTATATATGCAAATCTCATATCACGAATCATGTAAGCCTATACAGAATCACCATGAATAACTCAAGAAAGATTATGTCATATAAAATAGTGTCAAGTGTCCTACGGTATGACGTACTTGGTAAAGCAAGCACGTAAAAATATAGGATCGTGGAATCAACTCTCTAAATGACGTTACACAACTCTGTGTACGGCATTGACACACAAATCTTGTTCGAACGTTAAGCAACGTCTCATGGTCCTAGGTTTAGCAGGCACATCACAAGAATATATAAAATGAAACATAATTCGATAATATAACAGAATTTACTGCAAGTTGGCAAGGTACACTTGCCTGAACTCTAAACTCCGTCAACTACTCCTGTAAATATATAATCTCCAAGTACGCCTCCGGATGCTGAAATAAACATCACCATGATTCTCAGAATACTTGAAATAGCTAGTATTGACTACCCGTAAGTCCAATTTGGACATAGGGACAGAATTGACAATTTTGGATCAAAGTGGGGTCCACATGTGGCCCACTTCGCACCGAAAAATATATCAGAGATAAATTTATACAAATTTAGCAAACTTAGTGTCTACAAGTCCAGAACGATGACACGAACTCAACGGAATATCCGAAATTGGATTCCGGTGAGCCGATCACGAATTTATTCGTCAAATTATTGGTCAACATTGTCAGAATCGAACCAAACTTGGGTCACAGGACCAGCGTAACACTGCGAATCCGATGGTGCAAGTTTTATTACAAAACGACAATCATATAGGAAATTATGACAAGTGTCAGAACAGGCCGATACGGTATTTTTCGACGGATACGAGTTGATTCCGGTGTGCACGCATATCCAAATCAAGTTCCGTAAAATTCTACACGTCCATGTTGACGATACGTGCCTTTCAATAAAATCCTCACACGACGAAGTTGCCTCATTTGGCGGGACGCACCCCGTATCGAGAAAATTTGGGTTTAAGGAATCAAGTTTTTTTGACAGAATTCGACAGCAAATAAATCACACCATACATCGAATTAAAAAAAAGTGTTTAAAGGGATTAAAACTAGGTTATGTTGTCTAAATTATTGTTCAAGTAGAATTTTAAAATATTAAGCAGGTTGGAAAAAAATTAGACACGAACATGTGAGGTTGGAACAGTTTCTGATCTTAAAATTAAGTCATTTTTTCTGTTTTGTGTCGCGATTTGCGATCGAAAACGGTGACATCTCGATAGTGGCTTAGTAGTTGTTGTTGTAAGCAAACTCTACCAAGTGCAAGTGATCCTTCCAAGAGCCTCTGAAATCCAAAACACAAGTCCGAAGCATGTCCTCAAGTGTCTGAATGGTCCTCTCTGACTGACCATCTGTCTGTGGGTGATATGCACTACTAAACTTGAGCTGGATGCCCAAGCTAGCCTGCAGACTCCTCCAGAAATGCGAAGTAAAGCGACTGTCCCGATCTGATACTATGCTCACAGGAACTCCATGCAGTCTGACTATCTGACGCACATACATCTCTGCTAGTCTCTCTGTAGACGTACCCACTTTGAATGGTAGAAAGTGGGCTGATTTGGTCAACCTGTCCACGATGACCCAAATCGCATCCTTCCCGCCTGGAGAACGGGGAAGTCCAGAAACAAAATCCATGGTCATGTGCTCCCATTTCCACTCCGGAATGGGTAACGGCTGGAGTAAACCTCCTGGCCTCTGCCTCTCCGCCTTCACCTGCTGACACACTAAGCATCGGGATACGAAGCGTGCTACCTCCCGCTTCATCCCGTACCACCATACATGCTGTCTCATATCTCTATACATCTTATTGGCACCTGGATGCATAGAGTACTGGGATCGATGCGCCTCCTGAAGGACCTCCTCGCGCAACGACCCACTCGGCACACATAACCTGGTACCGTGCCGCAAAGAACCATCATCAGCAATGGTGAAGTCATCTGACAATCCCATCTGAACCTACACCCTGATGCTCCTCAGGGATGTTTGTGGTATTAAACGAAAGAATGAAAGTGTATTTCAATGACAGGGTTTATACGAGACCCGTGCCCTTTGGTTTACAAACAAACTTGTACAATTTGATCCTATACGAGAATGCAGGAGTACAATTTATTTAATCTGGGTATAAATTGCTATAGGTGTCTGATCTGCAGTCGATCACTTTAGCCCTTGGACTACACGATGTTGAAGAAGTGTCGTGGAAGACGGGTAGCAGCTTCGAAGGTTGCGAAGGAGGGTGGATGCACGAAGCCAAAGCCGTCGACCCCTACTCTTTGCCTGAGCTCCGGACCCTTCTCTCCTTCTCGCTCTCTCTCTTTTTACCAATTATCCGACCTGGTTCGATCTTCCAAATTGTCGACCTTGTTCCCCATTGATAGGGGTCTCTATTTATAGAGTTTTGGTGACAGTGACCACTCCGTCGGTGTAACAATCGAGGAGTGGACAATACAGCACCCTTTTACACAACGGTTAAAATAACCAATGCCTACGTATAAATGACCTTTTGAGTGAGCATGTGACGCGTGTCCAACTAAGGGGACAAAATGCGTATATCTGCTGCGAAGATCACAGCGTAGAAGCCACGTAGGTAGGTATCCCTCGTGTAGAAGAGGTTGGCGTAGAATCCAAATGACTGTCACCCTTGGCGTAGAAGCTAAAATAGGCATAGAAGCCGAACAGGCGTAGAAGCCGAATAGGCATAGAAGCCGAACAGGCATAGAAGCCGAACATGCATAGAAGCCGAATTGTCGTAGAGACTGAGTGGGCGTTTGAAGCCGAATGAGCACAGATCCTGAATGGGCGTAGAAGCCGCTGCGTACCGTGCCAGAGTGTTGATGTGGACGTCTTCGCCAGAATTATGGCTTTCGAAGGTGTAATCAAATCTCTTACAGAGATTTGCCACAATCCTGTGCATTAAATGTGGAGACGTGTTTTGAAGGTCTGCAGCCCTTCTGTGCATCCGTCGCAGAGACGTGTCTTGAGGGAAACAGTCACCGCTCTGTGCAATTTGACGTAGAGACGTGCCTCGGGCCCTGTACGAAGTTCAGCTTTTGACGTGGCAGGCGGTTTGTCTACTGCGGAGCGTAAAACAGCTCATGTTTGCCTGTGTAAAATAAGGCGGCGTATTCCCTTGTACGCGAAAGAGCGGTTTACGCTGGGGGGACTTTGGAAACCGACGGTTTGGTGATATTTTAACCAAATCCTCTGCATTAAATGCCGAGATCCGCCATCATACTGTGGGGCGCGTCCCGAGGGGTCTGCCATCGTTTCCAGCCGTCGTCTGGGTAGCCGTGCAGCACTTTTTGTCAGGAGTCAGAGGCCAGGTTCACTGCGTGACTTGACAGGTTCATTTCGGGGAAGACGAAGCGTTCCTCGTACGCATTAACGCTGCTTTGAGAGCGGCTGAGTTTTACGCCATGGAGGCGATGAAGAACTCTGTCTTACGCTGGAGCGGCCTAGACGTACTGCACTTACGCGGATGGTCCTTTGAGCTTACACTTCATGCTGTGTTTTAGCGGAAAAAGCTCTGTTGTACGCTTGATGGCTCTGAAGGCCTCTGTTTACGCTGCTCTACATCAAGAGGCTGCGTAGATCCTCCCAGCGTATTTTTCATGCTTCTACAAGACCCCCTTCAAAGCTTTTAAATTCCTCGGAATTTGAAATGCTTTGAATGAAGCATGAACGGCCCCTCGTAACTCGAAACGTTTCTGAATGGAGCGCTGAAATGGTCGATGCGGACTTTATGGCAGATTTATTGGGGACCGCTGTGATCTCTTTTGCCTATAAAAAGGCTGGGGGGTGAACCTGTTCTCACCACATTCCCATCACCATGCAGAGATGATCGCCGGAGTTCGTCGGGTCGACCTGAGGAAGAAGGAGATCATGTTCTTCCAGCATGTAGGGAGCCGAAAAAGATGGCATCTTCGAGCAAATGTCCACTGCAACGATGGATCATGGAAGGATATCTTAGCCTCCCTTGCTCAGGATAATCAGCAACTTTGTGTGGTGGTTCTTCAGAAAAGACGAAGAATCGTATTTCACCACGCTGTTTGCAAGTGGCGCCCTCTCCAGTTACTTCTGGTGATGAGAGGCAGACAGACCGGCTAGAGCGGCGGTGGTCTGTAGGAAAGCAGAGTTACCCTGCTTTCTTTTTGGAGGATGGGTCATCTGCCCAGTTTTGTATCCTTCTGCCACTGATCATCTTCTTGGAAGAAGAGGAAGACCATCACCAGCGCGAGACCCTGTCAGAGCGGCTTCTCGGTGTGATCTTCGGACGATGATGGGGAAATCCTTTGTAGATGGAGTTTCCCTCATATGTAATCATGAAGATGAAAAGAAAACCCTTGTAGATGGGATTTCCCGCATATGTAATCATGACTTTAATCTTTTAATAAAATCGTCTTGCTTCTTCATATGATCATCTTGCCATATGTTGCTGTGAAGTCTGAATATGTGTATCTTCGACACGTCTGAATCTTTACGCCGACTCTGTAGAAAGAGTGCTAGGTCCTGTCCTTTACGCATAGCGAATAGTCCATAGAATGCTGTAGAGCATTTTGAACATTTTAGAACTGTCCTGTTGCTAGGACTGAGGAACCGCGTAGAGCTCTGAACTTCTGATAAACAGAATTTTTGTTCAGACTTCGTCTTGAAGAATGACTTCCCAAAAAATCCCTTGGAACAGGGTCGAGAAATGGCTGTCTAACTGAGTTTGCCATCTTGATAGACGAGATGTTCAGACTGGAGTCTGGATGAACCTCCAATTTTGGACCCGAGAAGAGTAATTTCTCAATGTTTGAACTCTGTATGCTTCGGGTACTTGGGATGCTTTGGGTCAAGAACGAGTATCTTCTGTGTGAACTCTTTGCAATTGACTGCTTTGGGGACTGTTTCGAATATGCGGAAAGTCGTGGAGCGTGAAATCATCAGTCTGTAACCTCTGGGCGTAAAACACCATCGAGCGCGGAATCGTAGACTTGTGGTTCCTGAGCGTAAAGTCGTAGGTTTGTTGCCTCTCGAGCATAAAAGCTACCGAGCACAAAGGCATCCGGGCATAAAACCATAGACTTATAGCTGTCGAACGTAAAGCTGTAGATTCGTAGCCGTCGAGCGTAGAAAGCTCCTTTAGCGTAGAACTGTTTGATTTGTAGCTCCTGAAAAGAAAATTTCTTCGAGCGTGAAGTTTGCGGATCTGTTGCCTCTGAGCGTAAACTGAGCGCCACCGAGCGTGAGATCGTCGATTTGGTATCTGCTGAGCGTAAAGTCGTAGGTTTGTGG
Organism: Iris macrosiphon; assembly: GCA_036927795.1. Classification (NCBI taxonomy): domain Eukaryota; kingdom Viridiplantae; phylum Streptophyta; class Magnoliopsida; order Asparagales; family Iridaceae; genus Iris; species Iris macrosiphon. Next base: position 165,062,823 of record JAYESA010000008.1, on the reverse strand, counting down.
CCTCTCGAGCATAAAAGCTATCGAGCACAAAGGCATCCGGGCGTAAAACCATAGACTTGTAGCTTGCGAGCGTAAAACCGTAGATCCGTTGCTGTCGAGTGTAGAAAGCTCCTTTAGCGTAGAACCCGCTGAACCGTTTTGTACGAAAAACCTTTCGAATTCGCTGACTGTCCGTCTTCCAAGGGTAGTGGGCTGACGTAGCATCCAATCATAACCAATCTGCAAGATTTGGTTAGGGTCTCGAGGAGTTCGTCCGAGGATTCGAGGAGTCGACCCGGACTATATATACCCCAAGTTTTTGAGAGAAAAACTTTTTATCTGTCTTCTGCGAAAGAGAGCTTTCGACTGTTTCGAGTTTTTCTTCGTTCCTTCTCCGAGCACTTCGAGTCTTCAGAAATGGCGCCGAAACAAACCCCCTCCGCTATGGGAAAGAGCATAGGTTCTTCATCTCATTCTTCTGCCCCAGCGAGGGAGTCTCTGGTCGGGCAAGGTGAACTTCCTTCCGAGCAAAGTATCCCACCGACGAGCAGCGCACCCGGCCTTAGAGGTAGAGCCTTTGGGGTGACAAAAATGACAAAAAATCCTTCGCACACGTTGAACGTGACCGCGCTAGGTCGTCTTCTGTGCTGATAGCCTCTTTGGAGGAAGATGATGCACGGAGGCATTTTTATCTTTTACGTCCATATTTCTAATGTGCCAGCGTAAAGACTCCATATTTTCGTAGCCCTGAGCGTAAAAGCTCTGGCTATCGAGAATGGGCATATATCGTAAAATTTGAGTTTTATGCTTGTGGAGGGGACTTCTGGCGTAAAATAACCAAATGGTTACGATCCTGCGTAGAGCACTGACTGTCGTTTCTTTGGTCTGTACGTTTGTGCAAGATTTGTAATGACATATTTCCCTTGCACTTTTGCAGTTGATCTGGGTGAGTCTCCACTGGCCGAGGTGATGGGATCCGCTACCGGGATGCTGCACTCGAATTATCTGGAGGATCTGTCCTACGTGGCATTTTCTATCTCCGGACCCCAGTATCCTGAGAGAAGGGGGTTTCTGATATCGGCTCAGGGCGAGCGGACGCTGCTGAGCATGATTAATGGCGAGCCCCTGACCTACGTAGACGGGGAGCAGTACATAAAGTCGGCTTTTCTCTTTGGGGACATGATTGACAAATAGTCCCAGACGAGGCCCAAGAGGGAGCCCTGGGTTTTACCTGCCGGGAATTTGGTTTTGTATTTGCCAACGATGCCGAGGGATTATCCCATCTCGGCCTTCTTCCATGCGACGTATCCCAGGAAGATGTCGTGGATGCTGAATCCTGATCTTCACGGTAAGCCGGGAAAGATCTTTTATCTCAAAGGAGCTGACCGAGGGTCGTTTGTCAGTCGCCCTTCCGACTTTGTGACGTTATTCCGGGGACTGTGCCCGGGTAGTGTCCCGAGTGAAGACAGCTCGGTGATCCAGCCGGTCCAATTGCCGACCTTCTGCAACGACTTCATGGGACGAGGCGGGGTATATCCCAAGGAGAATCCTCGGTGTAATGGGTGGATCGCCCCAACAAACTCCCGATGGACATGCCTAGTTGGCTGGGCCTTGAAGCACTTTCGGAGAGAGCTGGAGGTCATTGGGCTATATGCCGCTGTGAGTACGACGAGCGTTGGGTTGCCTCTGAACCCTAACTTGTTCCTGGCGCTGATGGAGCGGTACATTCCGCTCACTGGAACCTTTGCCACTCCACTGGGGGAGTTGGGATTGGCGCTCCACGAGATGGCAGTTGTCTCGAGACTACCGATGGGGGATACCCCATATGAAGAGTATGTTCCCACCAACCGGGAGTTGGGGGATTTGGACCCTCGGGTGGCGGAAGTATATCAGGAGCTGATGTGTCAATACTTCGCGTGCACCGCTTTTTATAACGAGCCTTCTGATTTGGCTTATACCACCAAGTGGATGTCCTACCTCTTCTTCCACCGAGCTAGGGCTGCCAAGTCGAAGAAAGCCTCGGGGGGGGGGGGAATGAGCCCGTGAACTGTTTGGGCGTGCTTAGCGCCCAGGTCGTCGAGGATCTTATGGAGGAGGCCACAGCTCCGGATCAGATTCTCGTCGAGGGGGTAGGAAAGTACCCCGAAGGCACTAAGGCCTGTAGTTACTAGAGGCGCTGTCGCCGGCCTCTGTCTAAGGAAGCCCAGTTGGCTGGTTTCCTCTCCATATGGCTGCGTCGAGTCGTAGTGCCTGGCACAGCGTCCGCGGACCGTATTCACCGGAATATCCTGTTGCCGGCAGTGCGCCTGGTGTCCGGGGCAAGACTGGGCTTGCTTTCCGCCATGGTGTGCCGTATACAGGCTGGCCTGAGAGCCATAACTGATGGGTTGCTCGTCGACGAAGCTCGGCGTGAGAGTTTTCCCAGGGTGGAATTACCATACCTATACTTGATGGGATGGTTAATTCTCCACAATCCCCGGGTGATGTCTCCTGGCTCCGGTAGCATCTCGGGGGGTATATTCTTGCTGAATTACAAGGATTCCTCCTGGAATGTGAACACAGTCTTAGACTGTCGGCTGGTGTTGAACCTCAGCCACGGCTGGAAGATCCTCTGTATTGTCCCCTCCGTACATCGCAATCAATCAGGGGTGCGACTTGAGGATTCAGGTGGTGAGAAGACCGACCTTTCCCCGGAAGCTTTTAACTTGTTGGTCTGTACTCCGGATGAGCCTCTGGTGCCGGTGCCGAGGTGCGAAGTGCCTCCGCCTGCGGGGGCTCTGCTAGTCTCTTCTGGGAAGCGGCGGACTTCTGCTCCGAAGGAAGCTTCCCTTCGTAAGAGGAGGAAGGAGACGGTTGCTCGTCCTCTCCGCATTTTTGGTGTTGAGGCTCCCGAGGTTGAGCCTTCATCTCCCCATATCAGGGATGATTCTTTGGTTAGAGGTTCCTCGCCTTTTAGAGAGGGACCTTCTTCAGCTCTGGCGGGTGGCGCCGGAGAATCTTTGCTAGAGGTTGCTGTCGTTGTTACTGCTCCAGGTAACAGAACGAGATTGCCTGTATGGTCGCGACAGATGGGAGAATCTTTCCCGAGGTCAGCAGCGGATGAAGTTCCTGCTGTGTCAGCGAGCATGCCTGGCGAGGTTCCTGCTGACGAACCTCGACCGCGTCTTGGTGAAGGCTTGACAGAACTCTTGGCGATGTCGGTCGGCCCACCTCCTTCTACAGGTATGACGGTTAGCATTGCGTCATTTAAGACGTTGTTTAGCTATCTCGGGTGCAGATGCGTCGTATATGCCGTTGGCTCCGGGTAAATATCGTCTTTAGGTCTCCCCTTAGAAAGATTACTATTATATTGATATAAGCTTTCTTGTCCTCTTTTCAGGGGATGACGCCCACAGGGAGCACAGCGTTGGAGCGCCTTCTGGCTCTGCTCCGGGTCCTGGTGATGACACGGAGGTACCCGACTTCGAGGAGGAAGTGTCCTCGGGGGCTAGTTCGCCTGGAGTGGTTTCGTCGTCCCCAGAAGAGGACGAACCTGTCATCGTGACCTCGCCTCAAGTGAGTATGCCGACGACTTCGATCGTTGTTGTCGCTACCTCGTCTGCAATCATTCCTGTATAGGGACCCGCTAGTATCGCGGCCACTCCTGGCGTTCACCCGGGTCTAGCTGCGTTGATCGAGCAGCATACCAGCTTTTTCTACACCGGTTTGAAACGATGATATCGATGGTGTTGGCGAAGAATCTGGACTTCGAGCACCTGAAGAAAACTTCTCAGTTCTCGATCGGGGCTGTCAGGGAGCTTGGTGATCCTGGGGTAGCTGACGCCCTAGAGGCGGTAGTTAATGGGTTAGAGCAACCCATTACCGAATACTTGCAGCTGACTCGGGGCAGCCTCGATGCTGATGTTCGGGCTCGATTCGACCTCATGACTGCGCGGCTTGCTACAAAGCTGGAAAGCCTAGACAACTCCATCCAGACGCATAAGCTGGAGATGGATAGGAGAAAAGCTGTCGTGGAAGAGGCTCTTGCTGTTGAGACGCAGTGTCGCTCCGAGCATGAAGGAAATGCAGCGAGGGTCTCCAAGCTGAGGAAAAAACTCGCTCGGGCAGAGAAGTGGGCTTCTCAGTCGTTGGCGGGTCTAGAGGTAGCGGCTGGTCGTCTGAGCGCAGCGCGACAGGATTTGGACCGTGCAGAAGCTGCTCGTGCGGGCTGTCTTCGGGCAAAGGCTGATCTGACCCTTACGAACACCCCCGAGGCACGGCTGGAGCAGGCTCGCGCCGACGCCTTGGCTCTTAGGAATGAGAGAATAGCTGCACTGGAGCGGCTGATTCGTAATCTGACTACTCCGCCATCATGATGTATCCTTTCCCTTTTTGCTTGCCCAGATGTAATTCTGCCTCCCTTTTGGGAATAAATAAAGGCGACTCTTTTCTGACTTTGTGGACCCGTCATTTCGGAATGTAAATGACAGTTTTTAGGCGAGAGTAATATCAGAGGTAGTATGGACATGATAGACTCTCGATAAACTTCTTAGCAGGACATATCTATTCAGAGGTCGTACAGACATGATAGGATATGACCTAACTAGTTTTGTTTTGGGAGTAGTTTTGTCAGAATATGATATCCTTGCTATATTCCACCCGAGCAGGGGAGATTAAGCATAGTACCTTTTCAGGAATTTGCCGTTGATAGGAGCCATTAACAGGTCTCCATTAGGCTGGACTATCATGTAGGCGCCGTTCGAGAACGTTGTCTCGATCACATAAGGGCCTTCCCATTTGGGCTAGAATTTGCTTTTACTTCTGTGAATAAGGATCATCGGCCTTCTCACGGCTAGAACTAGCTCGCCGACTTTGAACACCCTTTCCTTTACTTTATGATTGAAAGCTCTGGAAATGCGTGCTTGGTAGAGCGCGATGCGCTGTTGAGCTTGGAGGCGTTTCTCGTCTAATCCTTCCAGCTCTTGGAGCCTTAACAGGTCATTCTTTTCTCGAGTCAGCTCATTAGTCACGGCTATCCTGAGCGACGGGATCTAGATTTCAATGGGGAGAACCGCTTCGCTCCCGTAGACCAGCGAGAACGGGGTGCAGCCTGTCGGCGTCCGTACCGTTGTGCGGTATGCCCAGAGACATTCGTCCAGCTTCTCATTCCAATCTCTCTTGTTTGAAAAGACGAATTTCTTCAAGAGTTTGATAATGGTTTTGTTGAAAGCTTCCGCCAAACCATTAGCAGCTGGATAGTATGTCGTAGAGGCAATATTGTGTATCCGGTTTTTATCGCAAAACCGATGAAACGCTTGGCTGATGAACTGAGGCCCATTGTCGTGAATTATCCTCCGGGTACCCCGAAGCGATAAATGACGTGATGCTTGATGAAGCTGATCACATTAGATGCCTTTACCTCAGCGAGAGGGATTGCCTCTGCCCATTTGGAGAAGTAATCCATGATGGCCAGTATGAACTGGTGACCCCTGGAAGAAGATGGGTGAATAGGACCGATGATATCCATACCCCATGCTTCGAAAGGCCAGGATGCGACGTATTGCATCTGCGATCATAGTAGGCCAGTAATAGCCCATTCTCCTGATGCGATCCTGTAGCTTAGGACCGGGTTGATGGGCTCCGCATACGCCGTCGTGAGCTTCACGGATAATCTGCTGTGCTTCGTCGTTAGAGAGATATCTTAATAGTAATCCGTCGTAGGTCCGACGATATAGGCTTTGTGAAGATGCATCGAAGTAGAAGCGTAATGATTGTCTCTTGACGGATACTGCTTCTTTGGGGTCCTCCGGCAAGATTCCGTATGCCACGAAATCTATGAAGGGACTTGTCCAATCTCTCGTAGGAGGATCGGTGTTGACAGCGTAGCTGCGTTCTATGTGACAGCTGTTCTTCACACAGAATAAATCTCTTTTAAGAAGGATTACCGAATCCTGCCTTCTTACGGGAGTAGCTAAATCCGCAGCTAGACTGGCTAGGGTATCAGCTTCCAGATTCTGAGATCGAGGTACATGCTCTAGGAAGAACTCCTTGAATGTCATGGCTATCTCGACCGTCGCTTGGTGATAGGGGATGAGGTCTGGATTCCGGACTTCATATATTCCCCTGACTTGATTGACGATAAGCAGATGTAAACTCCCTCGACCAAATTTCAGTAAATTAGGATTAATTTTGACTAATTAGAATTAGTACAACTTTTTAAAAATTTTATTTATTATATATTATATTGATTGTGCACCTGTTCATTACACAATTAATTAGGGCATCACACTAGCTGTTAACCCTAAATAAATTTCACATTCCAGCTCTAGACTAGTCAGACTACTTTTTCTATATTTTGTGCAGCTTCCAGAAACCTCATCTGGTGCTTCGTTTTAGTCGCACAAATATCGTTACAAACGTATGTATTTATTTCCTATTTAAATTTCTGCTCTTTACCCATCTCTGTACCCCTAGAGATTTGAGGACCAGTAGGCACCTGTTTTTGCCAAACAAAAATACGATAATATTCTACTCTAATTATACTTCAATTATCGTTTTGACACCGTAGAGAAATTATGACTCTAATAGCCTCTAAAAAATTAGTGAACACCGTGCGCAGTATTTATTAAATAATAAATACGATGACTATGTCACCTGCAATATCAGACCCTGCACCTGCCCAGAATCACCCCACACTGTCCAAAACATTTTTCCCCAGCTAATTCCCTCATTTTTGTACAATTTAGAATTTCGGAAAATCAGTATTTAAAATCAGGTAAATTGCGAAATTACGCAAAATACAATTTTTATGCATTTATGCAATTATTGAAAAGTTAGGGGTTTATATGCAAATTGCATGCTAGGTGGCCAAATCCTATTGGCTATACCATAGGTGGGTAGGACCCACCATAAAAATCCAGAGAAATCCTGTGAAAATATCTCCAAAATACAAAATTACCCATTTACCCCTAAACTTCAAAATAATTACAGGATTGCCACTCCCTCAAAACCCTATATAAACCCTAAACCCCCATTCAAATCTCCTCAGCCCATCCCTCTCCCCTCCGACCACCGTCTCCGGCCGTCGCCGACCACCGCCACCCTACCCGAACCCTTCGCCACCCTCCCCTCTTCCCTCCGGCCAAGCCCCACCGCCAGCGCCGCCCTGCTCCGCCGGCTACAGCCCCCGCACCCTCCCCCTTTCCTCACTGTCCACAGCACCATCACCACCCGAACCACCTCTCCCGCCGCCTCCGGCTGTCGCCGACCACCGCCACCCTACCCAAACCCTTCGCCCCGACCTCCCCTACCTACCACCACCACCTCAGCCCCCCACGTCACCGCCTCCGGCCGCCCTAGCCCCCGCAACACCCTCGGCCACCCCCAACCCTAACCTGCCACTTCCCTCCCCGACGCCTCTAGCCGCCACCACCACCGCCGTGCACCTCCGCCACCACCACCAACTTCACCACCGTCCTCCCCTCTCTCGAAGCCGCCGCCTGCCCGGCCACCCCCGCCGCTCCTCCGCCGCCGGCAGCTCTCGCAACCACTGCTGCTGCTGCTACTGCTAACAACTGCTGCTGCTGCTACAGCTTCTCCGGCCGCCTCCGGCCAGCTCCGCCGCCGTCCACCCACCGTCGGCAACCCCTAGGGCCCACCTGTCAGTAGGTATACCCTTTATACCTAGTATATATGTATTTATATATATAATCATATATGTATATATATGTATATATATATGTATATAAATAATGTATTTATATGTATAAATGTATTATACTATATAATAATTGTTATATACTATTATTTACAGTATATTATACTGTATAAATATTATATATATATATATACTATGTTTTATACATATATATTTATTTATGTAAATTGTATATATGTATATATATATCTATGTATATATATACTATATATATTATTATGTATATATGTATATGTATATTATATAATATTATGATATATATATATATATATATACATTTATTCCTATATATATATATCTCTAGTATATATATAAATATATATATATATATATATATTATATATATATTATATGTTATATATGTATATATAACATATTTGTAAATGTTGTATAAATACTATCTATACATTTTTTTTCCATTTATTTATTTTCTGCATTTAATTTCCTGCACCTATATTATATATATATATATATCTATATATATATATATTATCTATATGTATATATATTAAATATCAGCTGGATAATACAGCTTAATTATTTATATTATATTTCAATTACTGCAATGTCATTTATTACATAATATTATATGCTGGATATTACAGCCTATCTATAATTATATAATTATTAACAGTGGTCACATATAGACCCTGAATATATATGTATTTAATATTCTGTCCTGTCATTTTAATTTATCTATATTATTATATCAGAGGATAAACCCTGATAATACTATATTATAATATATTGTATAACAGCAGTGGATATACCCTGCCACTAATACCTGCATTTCTTTACTATTCTTTATATATTATACATACTGATATATATATATATTATATCTATATATATACATACTATATCTATACTATATATGCTTTATATTACAAACTACGATATTCACGAAACCTATCTGTTTTAACAGAAACCAACTTCAGCACAGCTAGTGACCCCCTGTCACCAGCACCTTCACAACTGACTGTAAAATCAGGGTTTCAACACTATCAGGGAGTAGGCAAGTATACCTTGCCAAGTTAAATGTTTAAATTCTCAAATATTGTTATATGCTTCTTGTTTCTGAAATTCATATACCATGACCACCTGAGACTGCCTTGGGTACAATCAACTGTTATGTTGACATGATATTACAGACTCACCAACAGCTGAGAGAATATCCTAATATATTCTCCTAAACCCTATCACGGAAACACGCAACATGGTTGCATTTACATATATGGATGTGAGCTGCGTATTTGGTTAGCTACCAGTACGTGTGACCCGCATCACGGATTAGAATAACTTAGGAAATGTACGATTTGACATTTAGATTCATTGGGATGGGAAAGATAACTAGTTGACGTATGGGACACCCCCTCCAATAATGTTTTATACCTTCGTACCAATGATGGTCGATTGCAGAGTTCCCTGAGTCGGGGGCATACGACACCTATACTAGCCAGTCGCCACGATTGGTGAATTACGTCAGCGTATGTCTAGCCACACATTCCCATGCGTACTACTGGATCTTTACTTGCATTTTCACTTAGTATGGTTAGCACCCTGTATTTATTTTATTTCTTTATTCAGTATTTTTACATTATATGGCATGTCATTTTTCTGTATCTTGTTACGTCCCACTGAGGACCTGGTTCCTTGCCAGATCTAGATGAGACTTTCTACCCCACAGTGTACGGGCCTGATCAGGAGGCCAGATGTGCTACCGAGGAGGAGCTCGAGGAGACACCCTCAGAGTAGGCTTGACCCTAGATGCTGCTACCTAGAGATGGAGATGTTTTGATCAGATAGACACTGCTTAGTCTATTTAATTTTTCTGTGCTATTATCAGTTTTTGTAGTAGGCTTGTAATCTCACCAGTTGTGTACTGTATCCGACACAGTTATATATATATTTCAGCATTTGTTTTCTGATATTTTGTTGTGGATGAGATAGCTTTACCTGTTCTATACTTGTAGTATTTTAGGACAGCGTAGCACGTCCCTTTGGGTCCATCAAAGTGGATTAAGCCCTTAGTGACGTGTCAGCTGGCCAGTGACACGTGGCCTAGTTCCTGACATTTTGGGACTGGGGCGTGACAGCAGAGAATCACCGAAAGCTTCCAGAGACTCTACCCCCAGCTCTTTAGCAACTTGGAGCCCTATTAGTAGAGCGTTGTACTCCGCCACATTGTTGGAGCAGGGCTCGCTAAGGGAATATGCTCGGTAGATGACGAGCTGATCAGGGGCGACCAGGACGACTCCCACTCCCGAAACGATGTTTTCCTTAGGACCGGTTCTGGAGGCAACATCGAAGAACATTCACCATACATTACTTTCCCTTGCGGAATTACATTTTGCAACCTCATCAGGGATGTCTTCGTATAGTTTGGAGGTCTCCGGGATCGGATGAGCGGCTAGGAAGTCGGCCAATGCTTGGCCTTTGATGGACTTCTGTGGCATGGTTTGCGCTGGGAGCTTTTTCTAGACGTAGCTTTAGTAGCTTTAGTCTTTTCCTCGAGCTCTGACACCAAATCTGGATGAACCCACATAATCTCGCCCTGCCGGGTGGTCAGGGGTACCAGGTCTTGATTTTGATCTCTAGATGGAGGAAGATTGACGATGTCCATCATAGCTCGGGAAATGGGCGTGACACCGTTCATGACCTCGTGGGAAGGCAGATCGCCGAACCGTAGAGAGATCATGTTGGCCGTGACCATCTTCTCGGTGTTGTGCAGAGTGATGGCCTTAGCATCGATCAACCCCTGGGTCCTCCTCTTCAGTATGTAACACGCCTTTGTTGGGTGGTGTACGTATCTGTAGAAGATATATTATTTGGGGTCGTCAGTACTGCCGGCTTCTTGGGGCCGCCTTAGCTCCGGAAGGGTGATCTTGCCGCTTTTGACGAGACACTCGAATATACTAGGGATATCATCGTCATCGAAAGAGTAGACTTCGACGGGCCTGGGAGTCCCGGGCTTCGTCTGCGTGGTTGCCGCCATCTTTTGTCTGGACGCATTGACTGTCAGAGCTTCTTTTCCCTTGGAGCTGCGAGGATGGTCGCTGCTGGGAGATGACCTTTTGCCTCTATCGGAGGCGGAGATCATGATGCCATTGTCGCGCGCCTTGCGACTGTTGTCTTCGGCGGCCACTGCCGAGACGATGAACGAAGGCCACTCATGGAACTGATATGGTCCTGTAAACACCGAGACTACGGGAAGGAGGTTCTTCCTGCAAATGTCTACTAACGCCGAGTCCGGAACTCCTGGAGGTATTTGTAAGGTGGCCTGACGAAAACGTTCGACGAAGGTGTGAACGTCCTCCTTTTCCCTTTGTTTGACTTTGATGAGAGAGGACATAGACATGTCCATTCTACCCTCATAGAATCGCGTGAAGAATAAAGCTTTGAAGTCTTCGAAGGAAGTAATGCAGTTGTCCGCCAGGCTACGGTACCACTGATAGGCTACTCCTGAGAGGCAGCCTTTGAACACCCGAGTGAGGAGAGCGTCGTTCCCTTGTAGCAATACCGTCATCATACTGAAATAGTTCATGTATTGACTTGGCGATATTTTTCCTTCGAACAGAGCCATAGTCTGAGGCTTGTACTTCGGAGGAAAAGGGACTTCTTTCCAGATAGCTGGGTAAGGCTGGTTGATTCCCAGTTTCTTGAGCTGATCTTTGTGCTTCAAGGCGTCAAACTGGGCTTTCAACTCCCGCACTGCCTGCATAGGATTTTCAGTTGGAAGCGGGGCTACGGTGTAGTATAGAGTTGGTTGTATCGTGACTCCAACGGGAGGTAATATATTCACCGAGTGAGGAAGCGGAGGAACTGTTGACTCTTGATCTAGAGTAGGCTCTTGGCTTGGGTTGGATGGTGGCAAGTCTACCCCCGCACGTATCTGAGTTGGCGGGACCGACGCTTGAGCCATGGCAGTTGCGTGCTGAGTTTAGCATCATCTGGTGCATGTTCTCCATTATGGATTGCATTTGTTTCAGAGACATTTCCAGCATAGTGATGCGTTGTTCCGCGTTTCCTGACGGCGAAGCTTTCTCACGTTCGTCTTCAATGGCGTAGACTCCCATTTCCCTGGGTGTCCTCGAAGGATAAGTATAGGTCGCTGCAGAAGTCGACTCTATACTCTCAACATCAGATCTGGAAGATTGGCAACCCCCAGCGTTGGAATCAGATGAGTACGAAGCCGGTTGCTGTGACCTTGTACGGGTGTTTTGGAATACCCCAGCTTCAGTGTTCCTGAGGAGGTCTTCGAATCTTCTTCGGCTCGGAGGCCCTGAGGGATGACGTCTTGAGCTTGGCCCTCCTCTAGGTATGTGAGAAGCCATGTTCACGGACGCATACGCGGGCTCTTCTTCCGGGAAAGACTGAGAGTAGCTCAATCGGTCGAAAACCGTCCATTTTGCTTTAGAACAGCAACAGTCAATCACAATTTTATGACTATTACAACATTGCTCGCTAGGAGACGTAATAGACATGTTGGAAGGTCCCCTCTCCTTACGCTTCTGGATTAAGTATTTGCGCAGGTCAGGGGGAGTAGCAACTTGAGCTTGCTTTACGTCGTTAGACTTTGCCTGGCGTAAATTGGAGATTCGCTCAGAGTGGCGTAAGGCTGAAGAGTTCCTCAGTTGGCCGTCGGCTTCCCGCGTAATCCGGAGGGTAGGTAGATTGCTCCTTCGCTGGCGTAACGGCCGAGGAGTCGAGTATTTCGCTGCCTGCTTCCCTTCGCGGAAATCACGGTGCTCATCTGGTTCCTCGTAGAGGTCAGATGTTGTCTTGCGCGTGGAGCGTGATATGTACTTCTGATTTGGCGTTGAGGCACCATCAGAGGTTTTGTCTGTACCGTGCGTAGCGGGAGACTGGTTCCTACGCGTAGAGCGCAGTGGATAGTTCTGGGTTAGCGTTGAGGCTTTGCCCGAAGTTTTGTCTGTACCGCGCGTAGCGGGAGACTGATTTCTGCGCGTAAAGCGTAGTGGATACTCCTGGGTTAGCGCTGAGGCTTTGCCCGAAGTTTTTTTTGTACCGCACGTAGCGGGAGACTGATTTCTGCGCGTAAAGCACAGTGGATACTCCTGGGTTAGCGCTGAGGCTTTGCCCGGAGTTTTGCCTGTACCGTGCGTAGCGGGAGACTGATTTCTGTGCGTAAAGCGCAGTGGATACTCCTGGGTTAGCCCTGAGGCTTTGTCCGAAGTTTTGTCTGTACCGCGTGTAGTGGGAGACTGAATTTTACGTGCGGGGCACGGAGGGAGCGATGCTACCACCTCATTGGTCGGAGAGATCGGAGAGATCGGAGAGTCCACAGGAACGGCGGAGGATGTCTTGGGCATCCACACTTTGCGCAGCTTCCTGTTGTCTTGGACGGAGAGAGAGTGAGAGCTACCCCCAGTCCGAAGCATGTCTTCGTAGGCAGACTGGTCGAATTGGACGACCAGTGTCTTCTTCACGGATCCCACGGATACCGCATCGTGTTAAGCAATTGCTTCCTCGTCAGAAGAGAAAGATGTTCCCAGCAGAGTCGCCATCTTGTTTGTGGTATTAAACGAAAGAATGAAAGTGTATTTCAATGACAGGGTTTATACGAGACCCGTGCCCTTTGGTTTACAAACAAACTTGTATAATTTGATCCTATACGAGGATGCGGGAGTACAATTTATTTAATCTGGGTATAAATTGCTATAGGTGTCTGATCTGCAGTCGATCACTTTAGCCCTTGGACTACACGATGTTGAAGAAGTGCCGTGGAAGACGGGTAGCAGCTTCGAAGGTTGCGAAGGAGGGTGGATGCACGAAGCCAAAGCCGTCGACCCCTACTCTTTGCCTGAGCTCCGGACCCTTCTCTCCTTCTCTCTCTTTTTACCAATTCTCCGACCTGGTTCGATCTTCCAAATTGTCGACCTTGTTCCCCATTGATAGGGGTCTCTATTTATAGAGTTTTGGTGACAGTGACCACTCCGTCGGTGTAACAACCGAGGAGTGGACAGTACAGCACCCTTTTATACAACGGTTAAAATAACCAATGCCTGCATATAAATGACCTTTTGAGTGAGCATGTGACGCATGTCCAACTAAGGGGACAAAATGCGTATATCTGCTGCGAAGATCACGACGTAGAAGCCACGTAGGTAGGTATCCCTCGTGTAGAAGAGGTTGGCGTAGAAGCCAAATGACTATCACCCTTGGCGTAGAAGCCAAAATAGGCATAGAAGCCGAATAGACATAGAAACCGAACAGGCATAGAAGCCGAATGGTCGTAGAGACTGAGTGGGCGTTTGAAGCCGAATGAGCACAGATCCTGAATGGGCGTAGAAGCCGCTGCGTACCGTGCCAGAGTGTTGATGTGGACGTCTTTGCCGGAATTACGGCTTTCGAAGGTGTAATCAAATCTCTTACAGAGATTTGCCACAATCCTGTGCATTAAATGCGGAGACGTATTTTGAAGGTCTGCAGCCCTTCTGTGCATCCGTCGCAGAGACGTGTCTTGAGGGAAACTGTCACCGCTCTGTGCAATTTGACGTAGAGACGTGCCTCGGGCCCTGTACGAAGTGCAGCTTTTGACGTGGCAGGCGGTTTGTCTACTGCGGAGCGTAAAACAGTTCATGTTTGCCTGTGTAAAACAAGGCGACGTATTCCCTTGTACGCGAAAGAGCGGTTTACGCTGGGGGGACTTTGGTAACCGACGGTTTGGTGATATTTTAACCAAATCCTCTGCATTAAATGCCGAGATCTGCCATCATACTGTGGGGCGCGTCCCGAGGGGTCTGCCATCGTTTCCAACCGTCGTCTGGGTAGCCGTGCAGCACTTTTTGTCAGGAGTCAGAGGCCAGGTTCACTGCGTGAATTGACAGGTTCATTTCGGGGAAGACGAAGCGTTCCTCGTACGCATTAACGCTGCTTTGAGAGCGGCTGAGTTTTACGCCATGGAGGCGATGAAGAACTCTGTCTTACGCTAGAGCGGCCTGGACGTACTGCACTTACGCGGATGGTTCTTTGAGCTTACACTTCATGCTGTATTTTAGCGGAAAAAGCTCTGTTGCACGCTTGATGGCTCTGAAGGCCTCTGTTTACGCTGCTCTATATCAAGAGGCTGCGTATATCCTCCCAGCGTATTTTTTATGCTTCTACAAGGGACTCATCCTCAAACTGTGTAGCCCTGATCCGGTCTACCAACTCTGACTGAATCTGCAGTCCCCACATATGCATCTCAACTCCAGGCACTATCACTTCAATGCCCAAGCTCTCTAGATCTGCCAGAAGATAACGATCTGTAGTCAGGCACATAGCTACCGGATACCTGCTCAACGCATTCGCAACTACGTTCGCCTTCCCTGAATGATACTGCAACAATATGTCAAAGTCTTTCATCAACTCCAACCATCTCCTCTGCCTCATGTTCAGCTCTTTTTGGGTAAACACATACTTTAAGCTTCTGTGGTCTGTGAAGATCTCCACACGCTCTCCGTATAAATAGTGTTTCCACAACTTCAGAGCAAAGATGACCGCTGCCAACTCCACTGACTAGGATGATACCACCCCCGGTCGTGATCTTGCAGAGTCTAGCTAAAGGTTCAGCAACAAGATGGTGTCTAACAGCAAAAGATACAAACACAAAGCTATGGGAAGCACCGGAATCAAATAAAGCAAGTGCTGGAATGGAATCAAGAAGAACAGAGGTCAAAAGAAGTCAATACAGTGCAAGAAACGATATCATCAAAGAAGGACAGTAATATTGCAAAAGAAAACAATTTCAGGAAAATTAAGATAGCAAAAGAAATCAGGAAGGGTCCTAGTTGTGATTGAGCACACACTCTCTCAGCCTATATCCTATATCCTATTGCAGGTAAACCTAAAAACTAGACCTGCATGGGCCGCCACCAAAAACGTGTCACGACCCGCACCCGAAAATCGGGCATGAGCCGTGGGTACGTCCAGCCTACGCCGCAGAATCGGCGGTAGAACGCTGTAAAGGTCCGTTCTAAGTCAACCAACTATCTATATATCTCACAGAAAAATCTGCCATGACCTCTCCAAAAGGAGGGCAACCACGCAATATATATATGAATAATCCTCTCCAAAAGGAGGGCAACCACGCAATATATATATGAACTCTCAATCACAAAATCTAGGGGAAGAATATAAGCACGATATGATAGCAAAAAAAACCAGAACCAAAGAGAGCAAGACAATAACCAAATATACAGTCCAAGGCCATAATAGCTACAACATCTCACAACAATAAAAGAATAAGTACAATCATCCAAAAATAACAACTGGGAACAACCCAGGAAACCCACCTAGCTACCTAGGGCGCTAAAGGCGTCTCCTCGGCGCACTCCTCCTCGATCTCGGGGTCACAACCCTCGTCAACACCCGGCCCGTAGAACGTCGAGCAATAGTCCTCAGGATCCTCTGGAAAAAATATGCCCAGTCAGGACTGGAGCGAAGTACATAACTCTGAAAGCAACTCCAAATGCATGGTAAGGTGTATATGACGAGCAATAGAAAAGTATACAAGATGCACAGGAAATAAATATATGCTGGAGCACAATAAGTAGCTGCAAAGTAAACTGGAGAACAATACAAGTAGTAGAAAAGTAACTGCAGGTGAGAAACATGAATACTAGCTAAGTGCCTTGAGCACAAGTTCGTTATGTGATCGGCTTAGGTTGCACATAAAAAATACTACGATAACTCCGTTATGCGTGAGTTGCATAACCGACATACACATGAATACTGTTTGGCTTTGATCACATAACCAACTCCTACTCCCCTCCCCCACTAATACTCTTGGATCCAACCACAACACGCTACATACATGATAATAGCTCGCGCACACGAAGGCGAGAGCACAAGAAGCACATGATAGTACATGAGAATCAATACCCGAAGCACATGATGAAATACACGTGATAGAGTACCCGCTGAACACGGTAAGGGGGATAGCATCTCATGACGGGATCCACTAGTACCAGCTTGTGTAACAATGTGTCAGAATCAAGTATCACAGTTCTAGAACAGGTGATATAAATGCTATCATGAAATGGAAACTATCAGAGGTAGGTACTCGCCTGATGTCCTGAGCAACTGATGAGGATCGAGATCCGGACCGGTGTCGCAATAACCTATTACGAAAAGCAGAATTAAACAGGGTTCTAAGGAGTTAAACTGATATAAAATAATTAAAAATAGGCTTCTAGGGCTATTCTAGGTCGAACGGGTCAAACCGGTGAAATCCGGATCAAAAAGTCAACTCGGGGTCCAAAAAGTCAACTCTAGGTCAAAACTAGGTCAAACGTTGACTTTTACGGTCAACGGGGACAATTATGGTCAAAGTGTCACTACCACTTTTCCAGATAAGGGAATTTGGGTAATTTTACTATTTTGGATAATTATGTGTTTAATTAATCTGCTGAGATTTTTAAAACTATTTATATATTGTAAATGATATTTGGTTTTAGGTCAAACCCTAGAATCTTCCATTAGGACTAACCCTAGAGTGAAACCCGAATTCATGACCTAACTTTAGTGAAACCCTAAAATTCCAATTTGAGTTTAGGACTAAACCCTAGTTAATTAATTCTCCATGACTTAACATAAAGGATTAGCCTAACCCTTGCAGTAGAAAAATCCTAAAACCTAGTCTGATATAAAAGGGAGCCTCCCTCAAAGCCATTCTTCATGTAGAAAGAAGAAACCCTAGCCTCCATCAAGAAAACCATTTCCCCCACCCCAAAATTCAGAATCAAACCCTAGGGATCCCATATTTCCTCTTTCAAAGCAAGGAGAACAAGGAGCTTGGGTCAAGGAACCTTGGGGAAGAAGAACTTTCATAGGGAAACCATCTCTATAGGTAAAATCCAATTTTAATTCATTTTAATTCTATTTTTCTTGTTTTTTGGCCATTAGAAAACCTACCTTGATGTATGGATCTCGATTTCTAGGGATCCTACATGAAGCCCTAGAAGAAATTAGGGTTTAGGTGTCCCAACATTTGGTTTCCCCAATTTTTCGTGAACCTTAACCCTAGGAGTTTACATGTGGGCAGATTTCCTCATTTACGTATAGATCTAATCTTGATTTTTAGGGTTTTGATCTGAGAATTCATGATGTTCTTATGTAAAACCATTTTTCCTGCACACCAAGTGTTTGGTGATATGGTTCTTAGGGATTACCTATCTATGTGTTCTAATACTGCATGTTAAATATATATATATATATTGTGTGATTTGGGGGATTTTCTGTAGAGTGCTATTCTGAGTGTTTGGGAACTCCTGTGCAGTCGGGCCTAGGAAGTATTACCTATGTGTTCCTGTGTGTGTATAGGATTAAGTCTTTGAGTTTATCTGTGTTTGTAGGTATTATTTCCCGTTTGAGAGTGTATCCCTGAGTTCAGGGGGTGTATTCTCAGTAATCTTGTGTGCAGTCGGGTAGTATGTGTCAGTGTCTTCCTGTGTGTGGTTGGGTTCTCTTGAGTTAGGCATCAAGGATTTGGGAACTGGTGATTAGTGTATCAGTATCTTAGATGAATTCTGTGAGCAGTGTGGAATACTGTGTTAGCTGTGTCTGTGAGAGAGTGAGACTAGGTCCAGTAACATGCCTGTATACCTGTGTCAGTGTATCAATGTGCAGCTGTGCAAATTTATAACCTGAGTGTGCTAGATGCCTCTGTATCCATGAGGAACTGTGTGAGTGTGGGAGTGAATCTCCAGGTCAGTGTATCCAGTGTATTTTCAGTGTGTAGTTCCAAGTTACTGAGTTGGCTGATACTATGTACCAGGTTCAGTGAGAATGCTGTGCTGTGCTGTGTGCAAATTGTGTGTGTGTGAGCTGTGTATTAGATGCAGTACCTGAATGTGTAGAACCTATGTGTGTCTCAGAACTTGTGTGTTAGGAACTAGGTCAGTAGTTAGTTTAAATTATGTGCGTGTGTGTGTCAGTTAGGTGAGAAACCAGTGTGTCTTGCCTAAGGGTGTCTAGGTACTATGAGTGTATCTGAGTGAGAGGGAACCTTAGTGTATAATCTCAGTATCTAGGACCTATGTGTCTGGGTGTATCAGTGAGTGTAGGGTAAAACTGTGTGGGATCAGTCAAGCTCAGTTGTTAAGTTTTAGTATAGTGCAGGTGAGGGTGTGTAGGTAATGGCTTTTGTTGGGATGTCTAATAGTGTATCAGTGTAGCAATATTTGGGAAGAGGGGATAGAGGATTAGGTTCAGCAGTTAGTACTTGGTTCCAGTATATAACTCTATGTGAGTTAGAGAGAATTAGCATGGATGTCCAGGCACCTATGTATCAACAAGGGGTTGATAGATTATGGTTGTTTGAACAGTTCAGATTTTAAGTACCAGGTTTCTGATACTTAGTGGCAATAGGTTGTGTAGTTCCTGTATTTCAGTGAGTTGTTATGCATCAGTTGAGTGTTCAGTCATGGGTCTTCAACAGGTAACTATCTGCCAAGTGTAGGTAAGTGAATAGTATGCAAGGGTATTGGAGGTGGGTAGATATACTAAGTTCAGGGGTAAGATTAGGTGAGGTGATACATGTATCAGTGTGATAGGGTATCAGTGTTATTATCAGTTATGTGGGTGTGTGTTGTGTATCAATGTTTCCCTCATGGAGAATTCAGGTACTAGCAGTAATGAGTTGGGTATTTTGGGTCAAGTGTTAAGGTAAAGAGCTAGTATAAGATAATTTCTAGATACAAAGTAAATAGTTAAAATACTATTCTGTATGATTTAGATAAGTATAAATATCTCTAGTATGGTGTTTGGTATATCTTAGCTGCTATTACTACCCAGTCAGCCTAGTAAAGACTAGTTTAGCTAAGTTGGTCCAGTGTGGAATATTATGGTATATAAATGGACTAGTGCGACCAAGTTTGACTAATATTGACCAGTAGATTTTAGTATGACCTAGAGGCCTCATATTTAACTTAGTTAAACATGGTTATTTCCTAAATTCAATATTCTGACTTTAATATTTCATAAATAGGTCTCTGTGATTTCACCTTGGACATCGATCCTCTTACCTTGCTCAGGACCACAGGCGAGTACATTCTCTGACAGTTTTCATTGTTGATTATTTCTATAATGCAGTTGTATTACATACTTGATTCCGACACTATGGATACACGGGTTAGCACCCTAGATCCCTATCATGAGGAGTCGTGATTGGAATCCATCGTGCTAGCTGGGGGAGGGGGAGCTATTAGTAGATTATGTGATCATATCCAAATCCTTCACATGCATCATAGCTCACCCCACTTCTCACGTTGGGTGCGGCCTGACCATCTTACATGCATCATAGCTGTTATACATGATTAACCTGACCACTACATGCATCATAGCTAACCATATGGTTAGCCTGACCTACAAGAATCATAGTTAATCATATATAACCAGCCTGATCAAGTCCCAAGCCGATCACATAATAAACTGATAATTCAAACACTTAGCTAGATGTCTATTTTATTCAGATTCATTTGTTCTAGCATTCACTGTCTACTGTTCATTGCTAGATGCTCTCTTGCCTATTTTCATTTACTCCAGTACTTTACATTTCCAGCATTTGTTTCCATCTTGTATTTCTTACACTGTTTATAGTCTTTGTCAATTTAATAAAACTGCTGTTAGTGCTTGTGCTTCGCTCCAATCCTGACTGGATAATATTTTTCAGAGGACCTGGAGGATCTTTGCCCCACTCATTACGGCCCAGGATTAGAGGGAGATTTTACTCCAGAAACCCCAGAGGAGTTGCCTAGCCTAGAGGAGAATTTACCTGGCTGTTCTTAGATTTATTTTTCTGAAATTATTGTTTGAGACTGAGTTGTATTTATTATTTTTGTGATTTTGTGAAGTCATCTAGACCCAGATTTGAGTTGGAATTATTGTGGTTGGTTTTTAATAGAACTCTTTTCTATTCTCATCGTGCCATTATTTCTATTAGCTTATGATTGAGTATATCATAGAACTGTAGATTATTTATCATTGTCCTCCGTGCAGAGTTAAGACTTTTGACAGGATATATTATATGTTGAGACCTAGACAGCGTTCTACCGCCGATGCTGCGGCGTAGGCTGGACGTACCCACGACTCATGCCCAAATTTCGGGTGCGGGTCGTGACATATTTTTAGTGGTGGCCCATGCAGGTCGAGTCCTAGATTCGCATTAGAGCAATATCGTGGTGGTGCTCGCTTAGAGTATTACTACGAGCCTGTTTTAGGAAATAGGAATTAGGCCGAGGATATGCTCAATCACAATTAGGAAATTCTGATTCTTATGACATTACTCTTAATGATTTTTCCTTTAGAAATTTTTTGTCCTTCCTTGATGATATCGTGTTTGTTACCTTAATTGATTCTTTCGATCTGTCTTCAGGATGCCGAGGACCAGGTCCCAGAGACTCGGAGCAGCAGCTTCAGAGAGGTCTGCCACCTCTCGCCCTACCGGACAGACATCCGCAGCACCTCCTACATCTCCAGTACATGTGGGAGTGTCTGCAGCATTCGGGGGTCCTCCACCACCTGTTCAGAGGGTTCCTATAGCTAAGACGGCACCACCACCACCACCAGTTCAGTATCCAGGAGGTGTGCCTGTCGATGGGGCACAGATGTTCGCCTTGATTCAGGGCATGGTCGATGCCCAGAGGACGTCGGCAGAGGCCCAGAGAGTGCAGGCTGAGGCACATCAGGCCCAGACAGAGATGATGAGGGTGAACATGGAGAATGCTCATCAAGTGGCTCTCCAGGCTGTGGAGAGAGTCACTCAGCAACAGCAGCGTCCTGATCAGCACCACCAGAGGCCGGGCACCATTGTGGATTTCAAGAGGATGATGCCTCGGGAGTTCAAGGGGACAGAAGGGATACTCTACGCCGATGATTGGCTAGAGGACATCGAGAGGAACTTGCGCTTGGCGCAGCTTCCAGAGGCCCTCCAGATCGAGGCCGCTGGCAGCCAGATGTTCGACATTGCCTTAACGTGGTTTCGCACGGAGCCGAGACTCTTGCGCAGGGGACTCACTTGGGAGGATTTCAAGGAGCTCTTCAAGGAGAAGTTCTTTCCTGATGTTGCCCTTGGAGCTTTGGAGAGTCAGTTCCATGACTTAGCCCAGGGGAGCTCGTCCGTCGATGAGTATGCCGCAGAGTTTTCCCGCCTGAGCCGCTTCGCACCGTCGATGATTAGAGATCCGGGGGACAGGGCCCGGAAGTTCAGAAAGGGGCTGGCAAGGGAGATCAAGTCTCGCACGTCGGGACGTCGCACAGCTACCTACGAGGGCATATTGATGGATGGCCAGATAGCTGAGGACGACTTGGGCCTCAGGCCCAAGAGGGGACGCGATGGTTCCGGAGGAGCAAACAGTAGTGCGGGACCGGGCAAGCGTCCACACTTTCAGCAGCAACAGCAGAGACCCTTTCAGCAGCAGCATCAGGCACTAGCCCGAGGGCAGGTCCAGCAGCAACAACAGAGACAGACTCAGCCCGTCATCCAGTGTGCGTACTGCGGGAAGATGGGACATACTAGAGATATCTGCAGGAAGAGATTGGGCTCATGTCTGTCCTGCGGATCGACGACACACCAGCTGAAGGATTGCCCTACCATTCGTTCAGGTCAGGGTGGAGCAGCCGCCCAGAGAGGACCAGACAGGGTACCTACCGTACCAGGAGGCCAACAACAGAGGGGACCACTTCCACCACAACATCAGAAGTTTGCCCAGCACCAGCAGCAGAGAGGTGTACCCCAGGGGCGAGCGTACGCCATGGCAGTCGAGGAGATCAAGCTAGCAGGAGACTTGATCACAGGTTCGGTTCTTCTCGATTGTATTTCCTCATTTACCTTATTCGACTCTGGCGCTTCCCATAGTTTTGTGTCTGTATCTTATGCACTTCGACATCATTTAGACACAGAACCATTAGCTAGGACTTGCAAGATCCTGACTGGTGGAGGTATTATCCTAGTCCGTGATCACTGCAAGGACCGGAGGGTGTCAGTAGGAGGCTGAGAGTTGAGCGTGAGCTTACTCGTCATGCCACTTCCGGGGTATGATATTGTACTCGGAATGGACTGGTTGAGTAGGCATCATGCTACTATAGATTGCTATAGAGGCAGAGTTTTGTTTAGACCACCAGGAGAGCCGGAGTTTGAGGTCGTCAGAGGAGCAGCGGAACAGAGGAGGAGCACATTTTGCGGAGCCAGGGCGAAAGCAGAGGAGTTGCCACACCCTCTGATAGCGGAGTTCCTGGATGTATTTCCAGAGGAGTTGCCAAGCTTGCCGCCAGACAGAGATGTTGAATTCTCTATAGACTTGGTTCCAGGAGCGGAGCCCATTTCACAATATGTCTATAGAGTCAACAACAGTGAGCTGGCAGAACTGAAGAAGCAAGTTGAGGAGCTGCAGGACAAAGGTTTCATCAAATCCAGTTCATCACCATGGGGAGCTCCGGTATTGTTCGTACCGAAGAAGGACGGCACGGTGCGCATGTGCATTGATTATAGAGCTTTGAACAATATCACTATCAAGAACAAGTACCCGCGGCCAAGGATAGATGATCTTTTCGATCAGTTGAGCGGGGCGAGGGTGTTTTCAAAGATAGATTTGAGGTCAGGCTATCACCAGGTGAAGGTGAAGAGAGAGGACATGCCGAAGACAGCCTTTCGGACCAGATACGGCCAGTTTGAGTTCATGGTGATGCCATTTGGTTTAACCAATGCACCGACAGTATTCATGAACCTGATAAACAAGGTGTTCCACCAGTACCTTGACAAGTTCGTAGTGGTGTTCATCGACGATATTCTTGTGTATTCCAAGACCCCGGAGGAGCACGAAGAGCACCTGAGGTTGGTCTTAGAGACCCTCATGAGGGAGAAGCTGTACGGGAAACTCTCTAAGTGTGAATTCTTCCTTGACAAGGTCAAATTTCTTGGGCATGTGGTATCGGGTGACGGAATCTCGGTTAACCCGCAGAAGATCGAGGCAGTGGAGTCATGGGCTACGCCCAGTTCGGTAGCTGAGATCAGGAGTTTTCTCGGGCTAGCAGGATACTACAGGAGGTTTGTACAAGACTTCTCCAGGATTGCAGCGCCAATGACCAGATTGACTAGGAAGGATGTGGATTTTGTCTGGACGGAGGAGTGACAGGCTGCATTTGATGAGCTGAAGAAGAGGTTGACGATAGCTCCAGTTTTGACGTTGCCAGCAGGGACAGGTTGTTTCACCATCTACAGTGATGCTTCAGGGAAGGGTCTGGGATGTGTTCTTCAGCAGCACGAAAAGGTAATTGCCTATGCTTCCAGGCAGTTACGCCCTCATGAAGAGAACTACCCCACCCACGATTTGGAGTTGGCAGTAGTTATCTTCGCTCTAAAGCTGTGGAAACATTACCTGTACGGAGAGCGTGTGGAGATCTTCACAGACCACAAGAGCTTGAAGTACGTGTTCACACAGAAGAAACTAAACATGAGGCAGAGGAGGTGGTTAGAGTTGATGAAGGACTTTGACATCTCATTGCAGTACCATCCAGGGAAGGCCAACGTAGTCGCCGATGCCTTGTGCAGGTATCCGATGGCTATGTACTTGACGACAGATAGATATTTGCTGGCGGATTTGGAGAGCTTGGAGATTAAGGTGTTAGTTCCCGGTACTGAGATTCAGATGTGGGGATTGCAGATACAGTCCGAGCTGATGGACAGGATTAAAGCTGCGCAGTATGATGATGAGGCTCTGAGGAGTATCAGAGCACAGGTTCAGACAGGATTGTCGGACGACTTTACTATCGCAGATGATGGTTCCTTACGGCACGGCACGAGGATGTGTGTGCCGAGCGGGGAGCTGCACGAGGAGGTTTTGCAGGAAGCACACCGCTCTCAGTACTCGATGCATCCCGGTGCCAACAAGATATATCGAGACTTGAGGGAGCACGTATGGTGGTATGGAATGAAGCGCAAAGTAGCACGCTTCGTATCCCGGTGTCTAGTGTGCCAGCAGGTAAAGGCAGACCAGCAGAGGCCAGGTGGTTTGCTTCAACCTTTACCGATTCCAGAATGGAAATGGGAGCACGTGACCATGGATTTCATTTCAGGGCTTCCACGTTCTCCAGGAGGGAAGGACGCAATTTGGGTCATTGTGGACAGGTTGACCAAATCAGCCCATTTCTTATCTTTCAAGGTGGGCACGTCGACAGAGAGGCTAGCAGAGATGTACGTGCGTCAGATCATTAGACTTCATGGAGTTCCTGTGAGCATCATCTCGGATCGGGATAGTCGTTTCACTTCTCACTTCTGGAGGAGTCTGCAGGCTAGCTTGGACACTCAGCTCAAGTTCAGTACCGCATATCACCCCCAGACAGACGGGCAGTCCGAACGGACTATTCAGACTCTCGAGGATATGCTACGCACTTGTGTTCTAGATCTCGGAGGTTCTTGGGAGGATCATCTGCACCTGGTAGAGTTCGCTTACAACAACAGCTACCAGGCCAGCATCGATATATCACCATTTGAGGCTCTTTATGGACGAAGGTGTCGTACACCGTTATCTTGGGACGACGTTGGAGAGAGAGCCTTGCTAGGACCAGAAATGGTCGTGGATGCAGCAGAAAAGGTAAAACTTATCAGAGACAGACTGCGAGTGGCGCAGGATAGACAGCGGCATTGGGCCGACAGCCACCGTAGACCCCTTGAGTTTCAGGTATAGATCGTTATTTTTCTGGCTTGTGTTGTTTGTTTAGATTGCGTGTTGAGACTGTTTTGTTTTAGGTTGGCGATCTAGTATTCCTACGGATTTCTCCGACGCGTGGCACGATTCATTTTGGTCGAGGCGGAAAGCTTAGCCCACGCTACATCGGACCCTTTGGCATTCTTGCGAGGGTAGGTGCAGTGGCGTATAGACTGGACTTGTCGCCTGTATTAGAGGGAGTGCATGATGTGTTCCACGTGTCACAGCTGAGACGGTACGTGGCAGACCCTAGTCACGTACTTGACCACTCGGAGATTGAGGTTGGTCCGACGCTCAGCTACCCCGAGCAGCCCGTAGAGATCTTGGACCGCAGAGAGAAGGTGTTGCGGAACCAAACTATTCCTTTGGTTCGTGTTGCATGGAGACATCACTCTCCAGGGGAGTCGACCTGGGAGAGAGGACGAAATGCGCGAGCAATACCGTATCTCTTCTAGACTTGAGGTATATTTTCGTTTCTGATTTTGATCTTGTTCTAGTTCAGTCCAAATTTCGAGGACAAAATTTTTTTTAGGAGGGTAGACTTGTCACTACCACTTTTCCAGATAAGGGCATTTGGGTAATTTCACTATTTTGGATAATTATGTGTTTAATTAATCTGCTGAGATTTTTAAAACTATTTATATATTGTAAATGATATTTGGTTTTAGGTCAAACCCTAGAATCTTCCATTAGGACTAACCCTAGAGTGAAACCCAAATTCATGACCTAGCTTTAGTGAATCCCTAAAATTCCAATTTGAGTTAGGACTAAACCCTAGTTAATTAATTCTCCATGACTTAACATAAAGGATTAGCCTAACCCTTGCAGTAAAGAAACCCTAAAACCTAGTCTGATATAAAAGGGAGCCTCCCTCAAAGCCATTCTTCATGTAGAAAGAAGAAACCCTAGCCTCCATCAAGAAAACCATTTCCCCCACCCCAAAATTCAGAATCAAACCCTAGGGATCCCATATTTCCTCTTTCAAAGCAAGGAGAACAAGGAGCTTAGGTCAAGGAACCTTGGGGAAGAAGAACTTTCATAGGGAAACCATCTCTATAGGTAAAATCCAATTTTAATTCATTTTAATTCTGTTTTCTTGTTTTTTGGCCATTAGAAAACCTACCTTGATGTATGGATCTCGATTTCTAGGGATCCTACATGAAGCCCTAGGAGAAATTAGGGTTTAGGTGTCCCAACATTTGGTTTCCCCAATTTTTCGTGAACCTTAACCCTAGGGGTTTACATGTGGGCAGATTTCCTCATTTACGTATAGATCTAATCTTGATTTTTAGGGTTTTGATCTGAGGATTCATGATGTTCTTATGTAAAACCATTTTTCCTGCACACCAAGTATTTGGTGATATAGTTCTTAGGGATTACCTATCTACGTGTTCTAATACTACATGTTAAATATATATATATATATATATATATATATATATATATATATATATATATATATATATATATATTGTGTGATTTGGGGGATTTTCTGTGGAGTGCTATTCTGAGTGTTTGGGAACTCCTGTGCAGTCGGGCCTAGGAAGTATTACCTATGTGTTCCTGTGTGTGTATAGGATTAAGTCTTTGAGTTTATCTGTGTTTGTAGGTATTATTTCCCGTTTGAGAGTGTATCCCTGAGTTCAGGGGGTGTATTCTCAGTAACCTTGTGTGCAGTCGGGTAGTATGTGTCAGTGTCTTCCTGTGTGTGGTTGGGTTCTCTTGAGTTAGGCATCAAGGATTTGGGAACTGGTGATTAGTGTATCAGTATCTTAGATGAATTCTGTGAGCAGTGTGGAATACTGTGTTAGCTGTGTCTGTGAGAGAGTGAGACTGGGTCCAGTAACATGCCTGTATACCTGTGTCAGTGTATCAATGTGCAGCTGTGCAAATTTATAACCTGAGTGTGCTAGATGCCTCTGTATCCATGAGGAACTGTGTGAGTGTGGGAGTGAATCTCCAGGTCAGTGTATCCAGTATATTTTCAGTGTGTAGTTCCAAGTTACTGAGTTGGCTGATACTATGTACCAGGTTCAGTGAGAATGCTGTGCTGTGCTGTGTGCAAATTGTGTGTGTGTGAGCTGTGTATTAGGTGCAGTACCTGAATGTGTAGAACCTATGTGTGTCTCAGAACTTGTGTGTTAGGAACTAGGTCAGTAGTTAGTTTAAATTATGTGCGTGTGTGTGTCAGTTAGGTGAGAAACCAGTGTGTCTTGCCTAAGGGTGTCTAGGTACTATGAGTGTATCTGAGTGAGAGGGAACCTTAGTGTGTAATCTCAGTATCTAGGACCTATGTGTCTGGGTGTATCAGTGAGTGTAGGGTGAAACTGTGTGTGATCAGTCAAGCTCAGTTGTTAAGTTTTAGTATAGTGCAGGTGAGGGTGTGTAGGTAATGGCTTTTGTTGGGATGTCTAATAGTGTATCAGTGTAGCAATATTTGGGAAGAGGGGATAGAGGATTAGGTTCAGCAGTTAGTACTTGGTTCCAGTATATAACTCTATGTGAGTTAGAGAGAATCAGCATGGATGTCCAGGCACCTATGTATCAACAAGGGGTTGATAGATTATGGTTGTTTGAACAGTTCAGATTTTAAGTACCAGGTTTCTGATACTTAGTGGCAATAGGTTGTGTAGTTCCTGTATTTCAGTGAGTTGTTATGCATCAGTTGAGTGTTCAGTCATGGGTCTTCAACAGGTAACTATCTGCCAAGTGTAGGTAAGTGAATAGTATACAAGGGTATTGGAGGTGGGTGGATATACTAAGTTCAGGGGTAAGATTAGGTGAGGTGATACATGTATCAGTGTGATAGGGTATCAGTGTTATTATCAGTTATGTGGGTGTGTGTTGTGTATCAATGTTTCCCTCATGGAGAATTCAGGTACTAGCAGTAATGAGTTGGGTATTTTGGGTCAAGTGTTAAGGTAAAGAGCTAGTATAAGATAATTTCTAGATACAAAGTAAATAGTTAAAATACTATTCTGTATGATTTAGATAAGTATAAATATCTCTAGTATGGTGTTTGGTATATCTTAGCTGCTATTACTACCCAGTCAGCCTAGTAAAGACTAGTTTAGCTAAGTTGGTCCAGTGTGGAATATTATGGTATATAAATGGACTAGTGCGACCAAGTTTGACTAATATTGACCAGTAGATTTTAGTATGACCTAGAGGCCTCATATTTAACTTAGTTAAACATGGTTATTTCCTAAATTCAATATTCTGACTTTAATATTCCATAAATAGGTCTCTGTGATTTTACCTTGGACATCGATCCTCTTACCTTGCTCAGGACCACAAGCGAGTACATTCTCTGACAGTTTTCATTGTTGATTATTTCTATAATGCAGTTGTATTACATACTTGATTCCGACACTATGGATACACGGGTTAGCACCCTAGATCCCCATCATGAGGAGTCGTGATTGGAATCCATCGTGCTAGCTGGGGGAGGGAAAGCTATTAGTAGATTATGTGATCATATCCAAATCCTTCACATGCATCATAGCTCACCCCACTTCTCACGTTGGGTGCGGCCTGACCATCTTACATGCATCATAGCTGTTATACATGATTAACCTGACCACTACATGCATCATAGCTAACCATATGGTTAGCCTGACCTACAAGAATCATAGTTAATCATATATAACCAGCCTGATCAAGTCCTAAGCCGATCACATAATAAACTGATAATTCAAACACTTAGCTAGATGTCTATTTTATTCAGATTCATTTGTTCTAGCATTCACTGTCTACTGTTCATTGCTAGATGCTCTCTTGCCTATTTCCATTTACTCCAGTACTTTACATTTCCAGCATTTGTTTCCATCTTGTATTTCTTACACTGTTTATAGTCTTTGTCAATTTAATGAAACTGCTGTTAGTGCTTGTGCTTCGCTCCAATCCTGACTGGATAATATTTTTCAGAGGACCTGGAGGATCTTTGCCCCACTCATTACGGTCCAGGATTAGAGGATGATTTTACTCCAGAAACCCCAGAGGAGTTGCCTAGCCTAGAGAAGAATTTACCTGGCTGTTCTTAGATTTATTTTTCTGAAATTATTGTTTGAGACTGAGTTGTATTTATTATTTTTGTGATTTTGTGAAGTCATCTAGACCCAGATTTGAGTTGGAATTATTGTGGTTGGTTTTTAATAGAACTCTTTTCTATTCTCATCGTGCCATTATTTCTATTAGCTTGTGATTGAGTATATCATAGAACTGTGGATTATTTATCATTGTCCTCCGTGCGGAGTTGAGA
Organism: Iris macrosiphon; assembly: GCA_036927795.1. Lineage (NCBI taxonomy): Eukaryota > Viridiplantae > Streptophyta > Magnoliopsida > Asparagales > Iridaceae > Iris > Iris macrosiphon. Next base: position 165,033,179 of record JAYESA010000008.1, on the reverse strand, counting down.
CTTTTGACAGGATATATTATATGTTGAGACCTAGACAGCGTTCTACCGCCGATGCTGCGGCGTAGGCTGGACGTACCCACGACTCATGCCCAAATTCTGGGTGCGGGTCGTGACACAAAGCTAGATCAAACTAGGGTGCCCCTGAAATTCTAGGTCAAACCGAGCTCATTAAGCTACTAAACTCTCAAACTCGCCTAATCGAGTTACCGGGATACCCTCGGTATCCGATACCTCGCCCTAGGCCACGCACCCCGCCTAAACCCGCTAAAACATATGCTAGCACGCGTAAATATATATACATAAACATATAAAAATCACTCCAATACATATCCTAGGCTATTGCTCAAATACCCCGCTCGAAACTCAATACCTCGGTATCTCAAGGTATTGAGATACCGCTCTCAAACCCCTCTAACTAGCTATCTAGCTAATAATTATATACCTAGTTATTAATCTAGGCTAGGAAATATATATATCTATCCTATATTTACATATCTAAGTACCTATGTACATATATATATAGGTATCCACACACATATACATATACCCATTACCTTACCTATACATATATATATAACTATAGGTATATAGATATCTATATCTTAGATAGATAGATATATATCTAAGTATCTAGCTATCTATCTATCCGTCTAACTATCTATCTACCTATCAATTACCTATCTATCTATCTAATTATCTATCTACCTATCTAAGTAACTATCTATCTATCTAATTATCTAAGTACCTATTTAATCTAACTAGCTATCTGTCCATCAACTAATCTATCTAACAATCTATATATAGATCTATCTCTCTACTAAACTCTCTCTCCCTCTACCACCTAGCTACCTCGCTCCCCGCTGCGTACGCTAGCTGCTGCTGCTGCCTGTGCTTGTGCTTGTGCTTGTTGCTGCTGCTGCTTCATATGCTGATGCTGCTGCTCCTTCTAGAGCTGCTGTTGCTGCTGGCTTTTGCTGCTGCTGCAGTGCAGCAGCAGCTGCTGCCACTGCCTGCTGTTCTCTTCCCCCCCCCTCCATCTCACAAACACACACACTTATATATATCTATATCTATATATATATATCTATATATATATCTATATATATATCTATATATACAACTAGATACATATATATACACACACTTATATATAAACTCTAACACACACACTAACACACTCACAAACACTACTACACACACACACTTAAACACATATCAACACACACACACATATAATTATATACATAGCTAAATATATATATATAAACACCTATATATATATATACACACACTCATCAATATATATATACACATACACCTATATATATATATATATATATATATATATATATATATATATATATATATATATATATATATATATATATACACACACAAGCACACTTACACATATACATATATATATACACATAGACATATACATACACAAGCACATAGATATAAATACACACATATATATATAAATATATATATACATAAACACATATACATATAAATATATACATATATATATATATATAGACACATATAAATATATATATAAAGACACAAACACCACTCAACCACAACGCACAACCACGCACACAACACCCTCCAACGCACGTCCAACGGTCCCGACACTCACAAACACCCTAAAATATATAAAATATAACTCGAGAACTCTAGCACACACTCCCCGATACTAACCCAACGCGCGCACAAGCCCAAAACGAGGAAACCACGCCGAAATGGCCGTTCGGTCATTTCGACGAACACGTGGTGCGCGGTTCGGAAAACCTCCTGAAACGCACACCAAACGAACTCGGAATCGGCCCAAAATTTATCCACTTATTCTAAACGATGCCTAGATCCTAGAAAAAATGCTACCTCGTCGATTCTAGGCCCGTGGCAAAAATGCGCACGCACTTAGAATCGGCGACGACGAAAAATCCCAATTTCGCCCGAAACGCCCGTTTCTCTGCGACACGACTTTCCGTGTCCGAACGGAGACACACACTCACCCTTAAGACACCCGAAAACGTCTAACTAGGTCCGTCTAACCTAGGACATCACCCAAAATTGGGCCAAATTTGGATTACACCCGAAATCGACACCAAACCTAATGTCAAAGTCTCTAAACTCAACCAAACTAGTTCCAACTTCCTCCCACGGGTAGGCTTAGGGTCTAGAAAGGTTCTACAACACTAACTACACTATATTAAAGTAATTAGCAAGGGAAAAGTTAGGGTTTACCTCTTGGGAGTTGAAATCCCAAGGCCAAAGTCTCCGATCTACTTGGAATCACCTCCCTCAAGCTCCAAGCCTCCAATTCTAGTCTCCACACTAAATCTAGGCTCCACACACCTAGATTAGGGAAAATGTAAGGTGAGGGTTAGCATAAAGAAGAAGGAATGGAAGAAAGAAGGAAGAAAAATGGTGAAGAACTCACTTTGGAAGAAGAAGGAAGAAGAAAGAAGAAGTGGAGAAGAAGAAGAAGTGAAGAAGAAGAAGAAGAATACAAAGGGGGGCTGCTGCTGTGCTCACGGGAATGGGGGGTAGGTAGGGGCCGGCCATGCTAATAAAGGGGTTTTCACAAATTCCAAATGCCCAAAACGCCCCCCTCTCACTTGGTTTTGAGTTTCGGGTTCCAAAAACACTCAAACTAACTCCAAATCTCTCCAACTAACCCACTAAAAATATAATAAATATTTCTAAGCCCCAAAATAATCCTCACAAGGGTGTTGATCGGGTCGGACATGGGTCCACTAGGGTCTGACATGGGTCCAGGCTAGCCAAAACCCTAAAACAATCATTAAAAAAATAATACAATCACTAAATAAATATAAATATAATTAATTAATTAAATACAATACACAATTTACAAAATAAAAATAAAAAAATAACCCTATTTTCTAGAATTGAGTAGTGACAGGCATCTAGCTATTCGTTCAAGGGAGGACCATTGACTGGGAGAATTTCAGGAATAGTAGGTAGTCCTTTGAGACATTGAGGGGTTACGGACCCAGAACCACTGTTGTCTACTAATTATTCTTTTGTGTAGAACAAGTCATGTAGGAGGATGGCTTAGATGCCTTAATGAGTTCTCAGGCATTTTGAATGTCTGGTGTAATTAACAGGAAGCACGGTAGCGCAGCACTACAAAGGAGCGTAAGGTCTCCATGCTACAGTGGGTGACACTACCAAGAGGTTCCTCGATAAGGGTAATACCTCGGCTTCGCGAGCCATGTCACAGTGACGTAGCACCGCACATAGGCAGGTAGCCTAATGATGTAGAATAAAAAGTGTATGCAGCACTACAAAGAGGTCGGTGTCCTCTTGTTACAGTTGTGTGACACCACATAGGTAAAAGATGTAAATCCTCGGCTATGCGAGCCATGTTACAGTGGCATAACACTGCAAGGAAGCGCAAGGCTTCATGCTGGGTAGTTTACCACTACAAAGAGGCTGGGACCTCATACTACAGTGGCATGACACCACGATGAGGTTTAGCCTCGGCTCTGGGCCATGTTAGCAGAGTAGCACCGCAAGGAAGCTCGAGGCTTCATGCCAAGGACTCTTTAAAAGAACTCACCTAGAGTATTTGGAAAGAGATATAGGCCGTCTCTTGAGGAAAAACTTGTAGACGCCCAAAATACATACACCAAAACTAGGCGTGCACATGGTCTTTAATGTGCAACCGAAAGCACAGCTGATGTTATTGTGTGAGTGGAAAGAATTGCAGCTATGGTGCAGAATTCAAGGCTTTGTCCATTCTTGTATTATACTGTTGTTCGATTCATGCAGGAAGATTCAAGTCGAAGCGACATCTATCCTAATGCATGATGGGTAGTCACTGTGGGGAACGCTCAACCCATATATATTGAGATATGTGGGGGATTGTTGATGTTTTTGCCTTTGGACTAGTAAAGATAGTTCTACATTGGCTATCCACCAAGTGGGTATCTCAATATAATACTTTGTATGAGTTGAGGTGTGCACATGGGGTGTGCTGGGGCATATGGGTGCCATGTGTGGGTGTTTTTCTAGGAGAAAAAAGGATTAACTCCTCATGAAAGCATTTATGCTTTCTGTCATGCTCATAGAATTATTTTCATAGGAGCTAAGCCCTAGCGGCTCGGACTAGGACTCGGGCTCTGGCTCAATGGTGCAAAGTGGCGCTTTGTTAGCGCACTTTGCACTTTGCACTTAACATGTCAGCATCGTCATAAGGCGCTCGTGCGCTCGTTTTATGCGTGAATTTTATGCTCGGGTTGCATGCATGTTGCATGCACGAACGTTGAACAGGCTATGCATTGGACTACGATTGTAGGATATCAATTTTGTATATTGGCTTTTTAGTCCCACATAGGAAAGAAAAGGATGATGGGCTTCCATCATTCCCTATATAAAGAGCCCTCTAGCCTCCTTTTGAGACAGACCAAAAAGTTAAGAAAGATGAGTTCAAATGAGTCTGTTCGAGTCACACAAAAAGGTGACTACGAGCGTTCCAGAAGCTCTCTTGTGAACTTGCTGGCTCCTGGGACCAGATCGTCGATAGAGGACGAATCTTGCTTTGAGCAACGGTGGTATTCACTTCCCCAGTAAAAATAATTTTTTATTCTGTCTTCTTCTCCTTTTTCTTCTTGGTTCGTTCTGTCTGATTGCAACTGCGTTTTGCAAGGAAGAACGAAGGTAGTTTTTATTTTATTGTAACTATGTTCTGTCCGTATGCAACTGCGATTGCAAGGAAGAACGAAAAGTTTGGTTAATTATGATTCTTTTGTAATCTTGAGAGCAAGTTGTAATCAGAATCCTTATATAGTTCTTCGTGAAAATTGAGAATAGTCAGAGTGTGAACTTTTATGTGAACCTCTGATCTTGACCACGCGTTCTTCTATCTTTGGTTTAGCCTCGGGACTAACATTTCTATATTGGAGCCCCACTTTAAGAACTCATTTTGTAGAATAGTAAGTCCTAATTTGGAGCCCCACTTTATAGATTTTACATTATTTTTTTCACATCAATTTTTGACCACACAATCTTTGGGACCAGAACTCACTTTATCATTTGCTACTATTCTCATACAAATCCAAGACATTCTACATTTACCTTTTCTTTTCTTTTTTTTGAGCCTCAAGTTGCATTCTAGAGTTCCAACTACTAATGATGCTCTTAGTAGATGGTGCTCAAAATTGTATCTTGAGGCCCAAAATAAAAAAAAAATTTAATAATAATAATAAAAAGAAGGTAAATGTAAAATGTATTGGATTTGTATGAAAAATAGTGGAAATGATAAAAATAACCTTTGGTTCCAAAGGTTATGTGGTCAAAAATTAATATAAAAAAATAATGTAAAATCTAAAATTTAGAAATTATGGCTCCAAATTGAGTCTTACAATTCTACAAAATGAATCATTATATTCTGAATGTAGAAATTAGGAGGCTCAAACTATAGCTCATATAGATGGATTGAAACTATCCTGGAACTTCAATTAAATCTTATTATTCTACAAAATAAGATGCCACATTCTCAATCTAGAATCTAAAAATTGGAAAGGACCTTACTAATAATGCTATTAGGAAATGCATCTTTATCAGCCAGGCATTGTATAAAAGTGTGTTCAGGCTTCGCCTAACATCAAAACATATTATAAGGGTAAGATGGAATTCTTCTGGATACACACTGTCAATAGCTCAAACCAGTTAGTGTTTCGCATCCTATATTTTGCATGTACGCAGAAATTTGGTCTTTGCGTCCGTACCCATAGTCATGTCCATATTATACATTCATATTTGTGCAATATAGAAAACTACGTATGTACCTATTTTTTATTTTATTTTTATTACAATTCATACACATACACATTCTTACGAATGGAGAATACGAATTCTACCGACTCCACATGATATTCGTACTGCTTTCCACTTGAACTACAAATACTGAATACTTGTTTAAAAATTTACATATCTTATATCATGTTTCGCACCGTGTTTTTATTTTTATTTGTGTTTGTGCAACATAGCTTCCACTAAATTAAACTACTTAACTAGATTATAAACTTGTAAAAGTATAAGAAAGTGCTAATGATGTGGTTATTATATATTGTTAAACATTCTTAACTGGATACAAATTGAAGGTCATCTCATATTAGGAGAGGAGTCCAATTAGGACTTCTTACCTAACAACGAAAAGAACTCACTTCACAACTAATTAATCTTAACTAACCATGCTTGATTCTAGTTACCGATGATGATATTAAATTCCTCAAACATTATAACAAGCGGAGGGGGAACAAGTAAGGAGGGGAAGAAGTTGGTTCCAACCCACCCCAAAATTCTCTTTCATATATATATATATATATATATATATATATATATATATAATTCAATGTAATCCTAGATGCGAAAATAAACAAAAGGATCAAAATAACAATATTTCAATAAATCTAACCTCCGGTCATTATTGCTTCAACAGTGGATGAACTCTAGTACTCTCTTCATTTTTCTTTCTTCTGGGTTTGGACTTCCAAACTATGAGCACTCAAATTTTGATGGTGTAATATTTAGAAGTGTGTGTGTCTAGCTTGGGGACCAAAACTTTTTATATAGAAAAATTGAGCTTCCCATCATGCTCTTGTTCATAATGTTGCCACTTCACAAATAAGTGATGACTTTCACTTAGGAACACGAAGAGTTGGTAACTTCCCTTTAGGAATAAGAAGAGTTAGAAACTTCCCTTATGAATAAGAAGAGTTGGTAACTTCTCTTATGAATAAGAAGAGTTAGTAACTCCCTTTATGAATAGGAAGAGTTGGAGCAAAAGCTATGGGCCATAAACTAACATATATATATTCCATCATAATCCACTTTGTAAACCCCCTGATTTTTTAAAATTTTCAAAACTGGATTTTTCACAATTTTTGGAATTTTCTAAAATTTTTCTATAATTTAAAAACAGTATTTTAATTATTAAATGATTTTTAATTGATAATAAACAGTATTAAAATATTATAAAATAATATTTTTGGGTGTAAAATGAAAAACTGGACTTAGGGTAATTTTTCTGAAATTTATTGGGCCCCGGACCTATTTTAAAACACCTAAAAACAATTTATTTAATTAATTAATTAATTATTAAATTATTATTTGGTTATTATTATTATTATTATTATTATTATTATTTTAATTCCTAGCCGGCCCGGCCCAATCCCTCACCCCAGCCCATTGGGCTGGCCCAGCCCGCGCTGCTAGCGGGTCGGGTCGGGTCGGCCAGACCCGGACCGCCCGCACCCGACCCGGCCACCCGTCTCCCCCACGACCTTTCCCCCCCCCCCCCCGCGTCTCCCGGCGGAGCCGCCGCCTCCGGCCCGCTCCGCCCGGCCACCTCGCCACGCCTCCGCCTTCTCAGCCACCCCTCCGCCTCTCTCGGCCCCCCCAGCCTCCTCCCCAGCCCTATAAAACCCTCTCCGAATCCCCCTCCGGCCAGCCTCTTCCTCCGCCACCACCGCACCGGCCTCGCCACTCCGCCGACGCCCTCGCCACCGCCCAGCTACCGTAGACGTCGCCTCCACCGTCCGCAGCTCCCACTCCTCCCCTCTCCTCCTTCCTCCTCTTCTTCTCCACCGTCGAGCAGCAGCCGAGCGCCGCCTGCTCCGCTCCGGCAGCCGCCCCGTGCCCGACTCCGGCGCCGCAGAGCCGCCGCGTGCCCCTCAGCCCGGCCGCCCCAAGCCGCCGTCTCCGCCGGAATCCCAAACCCTAACCCTAATTCCTAATTTTTCGTGTCGGACACAAGACACAGTGTTCTGTGTCGTGTCGGACACGGTAAACCCGGTTTCCGAGGACCCAGTTCAGGTACTCATAACTTCTTGCTCGTAGCTCTGTTTTCGATTTCGTGAATTGCGTTGCGAAGCCTGTATGACCCTCTCGGTGCCCGGATAAACCGCTCGGGGCATCGCGTCCTGTGGTGATCGCACACAGCGATCCAAAAACAGAAAAAATAATGCCCCGATTCACCCCGGAACTGGGTACGCCCCGCCAAACGGGACGACTTGGTCGCGCGCGGTCTTCACAGATAAGTGCGCATCGTCGATACGAACGTGTGGGATTTTGCAGAAGTCGATTCGGGTGTGCGTGCACACCGGGATCAGTGCGTATCCGCGGACATCGCCCTGTATCTGACTTTTCTGTATTTTACCCTAACTTTGTGTACACACATCGGATTGAAACGAAACTTGCACCATCGGACTCGTAGCAATACGCTGGTCCTGTGACCCAAGTTTGGTTCGATTCTGAGAACATTGACGAAATCGCGTGTCGTGGGCCCCACAAGCCCCGCTCGACGGGCGATTTTGTGATCGGCTCATCGGAATCCAATTCTGCAAGTTCCGTTGGGTTCGTATCATCGTTCCTGACCTGTTGACACTAAGTTTGGTAAATTTGGAGACCTTTGACTCTGACACATTTTTCGGTGCAAAGCGGGCCCACCTATGGACCCCGTTTTGATCCGAAACTGTCGTTTCTGCCCTTGTCTCCAAATTGGACTCAAGGACAGGCGTTTCTAACTGATTGATATTTTCTGGATCTGATGGTGATGTTTATTTCTGCAACCAGAGTACCGCCTGCAAATCCAACCGAAGTCAGAGCCGCAATCAGAGCCGGAACCGCAGGCAAGTGTACCTTGCCAAACCCTGCAGCTTGCTACTTATTTTCCTTGACTTGTTTATACATCAGTGGGCAAGTAAGCTTGCCAATTCGCAGTAATCCCTGTTATCGAACTTTGCCAGAATTCTTATTTAAATACATATAAACTTGTTTTAACTGCTTAACATAGGAACGTGTGACGTACTTAGTGTCCGATCATAGTCGGGTGCCAACCCCGTACGCGGAGTTGTGTAACGTCACATAGAGATGGTTATCGAAACCCGACAATACTCGTATTTGTCTTATCAAGTACTCCAGAACCCAGGATAATTGACACTATTCATGAGACAGAATCCTCTTGAGATATTCATGGTGATTCTGTATAGGCTACAGACTTTATGGCATTGACATTCTGTTCCTAGATACTATATGACTTGTTGCATTAGATATGATCTTACGTGACATGGACATGGGACCACATGGATATGGGACGTGTGATTACATTGGGTGGGGAGAGACACACAGGCTACAGGCTGATCATATATATATATATATATATACCCCTATTATTGTGAGGCACAAGACTCTCGAGCAGAGCTTGGCCCTTTACGTGTTATTACTGCTACCGGCTCCCCGACATAGAGCTGGTAGTGGCTCAGCCTGAGTTCTAGTGATGCTCTCAACTTACATTTATCACTTAGCTGGTTACATAGTTTACCCTGTTGTTTCATTAATTCCTGCACTGCATTTATTTTGGCTTGTATTATCTGTACCTTGTTATGTCCCCTGAGGACCTGGAATGGACTATGTTCCCAGGTATAGCCGAAGAGATCCATCCAGAGATACACCGTACAGGAGCACTTCGAGGAGCTGTACCAGGACCTGAGGACGAAATTGCACCAGAGGACTTCTCCTGAGCAGTGGCTGTATATAGTCAGTTATTTCTGTTTCTATTTCCAGTTCCTTTATTTCCTGTCTAATTGATTTGATGTATCACACTTGATCTCAGATTGTTCACCGGGACACTTTTATTGAGATTTGATAGTTATTTCTATTTGCATTTCTTGGCATTTAATCTGTGATTATCTGTTGTGGATGAGATTAGTATAGACTGTGACTTATAATAATTGTTTTATTTCCTGTTAGACTACAGCTTAAGCATGCCCTGATGGATCCAATAAATTGGATTGTCCATCGATGCGTGCTGCTGGCTATTGCCACGTGTCCAGTCCCTCGGCATTTTGAGACTGGGACGTGACATAGTTTTTTGTGGTGGCCCATGCAGGTGTACGACTAAATTGTTCGGTTTTAACTCAGGGACCGAACAGGCCTACAATACTATCACGACCCGCACCCGGGGTAAGGGTACTAGTCGGAAACAACGCCCAGCCTACGCCGCAGAATCGGCGGTAGAACGCTGTCTAGAAAGTCTATCTAATATAATGAACCACCAAAAGATAGTGTACTCAATCACAGAACTAAGATAGAATGAACACGAATCAGATAAGAATAGAATAGTCATCAACTCATGAGTTTAAAATAATACATCAATGAGTCTGAAGAGTAACAAAAATAAGCTGGAGACAAATCCAGTACAAAAGAATACTATCATACTACAAGCTACACTCCAGGGTCAACTGTCTCAGTTGGGATAAGTCCCTCTTGAGCCAGGGTCTCCGAATCTAAACCCACAACATCCTGGGGTCCATAATAGGTAGGGTACTCCTCAGTGTCATCTGGAAAAATATATCCAGTCAGGAAAGGAGCAGAGTACATCTCTAACAGCAGTTCTAATCCATGAAAAAAACTATGTAACAGTAAATAGTTGTGGATAAACAAGATGCACAAAATAGATACAAGAGATATATAGACAATAAGGAAATACTGGAAAGAAATACAATAATGAACAATATGCCAATGAAACAATAATACTAATGACTAAGTGTGTGAGTACTAGCTTAACATGTGATCGGCTTGGGCAAGATACAATGCGGCCTGGCTAATCATACGTGCGGTGCATGATCAACATAATTCGCTTACCAACACTTTATTCAATAGGGATTTGATCACATATCTATACTAATACTCCCCACCCCCAACTGGTATAATAGATCCAACCACGGTATGCTATGGCACTAGATTCCCCAAGAAGATAGCTAGTCTCCCCGAGAATCGGTGTCTGTACATGTACAAGATAACCAATAAAACAATACTTACACCATATACACCATATACCAAGGAATAACATCTCATGACGAGATCCGGATATACCAATCCGTGTAACCATAGTGTCGAGAGAAACATGTAAATCTATACTAGATACAACGAACATAGAGGATATCATAAATGAGAAACTATCAGAGAATGTACTCGCCTGAAGTCCAATGAATAGTCTCACAGAAGTCTGACTCGGTGCCTCGAAAACCTAGATATGGAATACCACATTAAAACAAGGTCCCGGAAAGAGAACAAGTCAAACTAGTCAACTCCTAGGTCAATAAATAAATTCTAAGTCAAAAGTCAACTATGGTCAACTCTAAAGTCAACTAAAGTCAAACCAAGGTCAACCTCACAAGAAATCTATATAAATAATATAGAAATAAAATACAATAATTTAGGAATAAAAATTAGATCCCAAATCATACTCACACAAAGTATACTACTAATACAAATAATATATACCCTAAAATAATATATATACAAACCAATATGTATACAAATAATATAATATATTATTACAAATATTATACAAAACACATATATATACACATATATATATATACAATAATAATATATAAAATATAATTTAAAACTGTCAAAGCGTCACTGAAAACAGTGAACAAAACAAGATAAAATAAAAACAGGTTTAATAGTGACAGTCTTGACTGTCACTGAAAATTCGTCGCAGAAACTCCATATACAAAACCGTTGCTGTCATAGTTTGCTGACAGTTTCAAACTGTCACAAAAAAATGTCGCTGAAAGGTTGCCGCTCAAAACTGCCGCAGCATTAATGACAGATCTGTCATTAATGCTGACCACTGTACAGCGGCTGCTGTTCAGACCAAATAATGACAGTTTCACTGTCATAGAAACTACTGTCACCAAAACAAATATATATATATATATATATATATATATATATATATATATATATATATATATATATATATATATATATATATGCAATAATAATCACAATACATATATATAAATAAATAATTATATACTTATATATATATGCACATATAAACTTATAATTAAATACCAATAGTTACAACACATGCACATATTAATGTTCATATTTTACATGGCTAGAAGCACACCTAAAATATATACATTAATATACAAATAATTACATAATAATTATAAATAATATAATTACACAATTAAACACATAAATATATTTTATAAAACATTTATGTATAATTTATGTTATTAACATAAGTACATATATAATTACATGCAAGGAAGCTACATATTATATTTGTACGTCATATTAGCACACACAAAAATATATAGATCTATGCTACAATAATTACTATAATAAATACACAAAATAAATATATAATATCTATATATATTTACTAATTATAATTGAAGAATTTAAACCATACATAATTAGATCTATTCAAAAATCCACACAATTGGAGAGTATCACACCGTATCCCACTAGATCTAGGATACGCATGTGACACGAGTCCAACACACAACCAATTGTACCCCGAAGGATACAAACAAATCATAAATAATATTTATGAATAAATTAAAGTGTCAAAAGTAGATCTATGTGTCCGTGTCAAAATACGACATGTACAAAGCCCCGTGTCGGAGGGAAAACCCCCAAAATGACACGTATCACCAAATAGTTGGGATACGAACCACATGTACCAAATTATGGACACGACACTAGTCCCAAACACATAAGCTCATGTTCAATTGATCTATAGGATTAATTGATACACACAACAAAATATAAATTCGGAATTCCAATAAAATTAACACAAAAAGCACCATAACTTTCTCCATGGGTCTCCTATGAACACAAAACAAAGTCCTATGGGTAGTACATACATATAGGTTGATTTTACATGATTAAATCTCAGATTTAGAAGCTATTTAAATGGAAAAATCTGAATTATACCTATTGGGAGATGGATTCCCAATGAAACCTCCAATTGAGAAGAACTTGCTTCCAAATTGTAGATCCTTGCTCCTCTTTGTAGATCCTTGCTTCCTTCTTCTAGATCCTTGCTTCCTCCTTCTCTAATGGTGAATTGGGAAGAATTTGGAATGAATTTGGTAGGAAATTGGAATGGTAATGGAGAGAATTTGGGAGTGAGAAATTCTAGATCTAGATTTGGAATGAGAATGAGAGGAGAGAGAAATTTCCCCCCTCTTTTAATAGGCCGGCCTTACCCCTCTTCCAAGCAATTATAAAATGTCCAATGTACCCCTTGGGGCCTCTCATGAAGAAATAATTAAGGAAGGAAGCTTCTAGTCTAATCACTTAATTAATTTAATCCATCTCCTTAACTATGGGCTTTCTAAATGGGCCAAATCTAACTATTTAATTCATGTTGGTCCATGGGTCCAAACTACACTAGTTGGGTCCACTAAAATAAGTCCAAAATAATTAAATAACATCCAACAACAATTAAATAATACAACAAAAATTATTTACCATGCACAATATTTATTTAAATAGGAAATTACTAAAATACCCTTTTTCCTAAAATGTGGTAGTGACAAGTCTACCCTCCTTAAAATAATTTTGTCCTCGAAATTCAAAGACGAAAACTACCCCCAGAAAAACACAGAACAGAACTAAAGAATCACAACTAACTAATGAACAGAACATAACAATGAACAGAACATAACTAGAAATAACATACCTCAAGGTACAAACAAATATGGATAACGCTCTCGCATGTCATCCTCTCTCTCCCAGGTAGACTCCCCCGGAGAGTGATGCCTCCATACGACGCGCACCAAAGGAATAGTCTGGTTCCTCAGCACCTTCTCTCTCCGATCCAGAATCTCAACTGGCTGCTCTGGATAGCTAAGAGTAGGGCCCACCTCTATCTCCGAGTGATCCAATACATGACTAGGATCTGCCACGTATCGTCTCAACTGCGACACATGAAACACGTTGTGCACTCCCTCCAATGCAGGTGGCAAGTCTAGTCTATAAGCAACTGCACCGACCCTCTCTAGAATAGTGAAAGGTCCGATGAATCGCGGACTAAGCTTTTCGCCTCCACCGAAGCGAATCGTGCCTCGTGTCGGAGAAATCCTCAGAAACACCAAACCACCCACCTAGAACAAAACACCATCTTAAGAACTTAATCTATAACAAACAAGAATAAGCACAAATAAAATCTAAACTATACCTCAAACTCCAAAGGTCTCCGATGGCTATCGGCCCAATGCCGCTGTCTGTCCTGCGCCACTCGAAGTCTGTCTCTGATCAAATGAACCTTCTCTGCTGCATCCACAACCATCTCTGGCCCAAGCAAAATTCTCTCTCCAACATCGTCCCAAGACAAAGGAGTACGACACCTCCGACCATATAGAGCTTCAAAAGGTGACATCTCTATACTGGCCTGGTAACTGTTGTTGTAAGCAAACTCTACCAAATGAAGATGGTCCTCCCAAGAACCCACAAAATCTAGTACACAAGTGCGCAACATATCCTCGAGAGTCTGGATAGTCCTCTCTGACTGCCCATCTGTCTGGGGATGATATGCAGTACTGAACTTGAGCTGAGTGCCCAAACTCTCCTGCAAACTCCTCCAAAAATGAGAAGTGAAACGACTATCTCGATCTGAGACTATGCTGACGGGAACTCCGTGTATCCTAACGATCTGCCTCACATACATCTCTGCCAGCTTCTCCGTAGACAAACCCACCTTGAAAGGCAAAAAGTGGGCCGACTTGGTCAATCTATCAACAATGACCCAAATCGCGTCTTTCCCTCCTGGAGATCGTGGAAGTCCGGATACAAAATCCATAGTAATGTGTTCCCACTTCCACTCTGGAATGGGTAATGGCTGAAGTAAACCTCCTGGCCTCTGCCTCTCGGCTTTCACCTGCTGGCACACTAAGCATCTGGATACAAACTGTGCCACTTCCCTCTTCATGCCATACCACCACACACTCTCTCACATATCCCAATACATCTTGTTAGCACCTGGATGTATGGAATACTAAGAGCGATGCGCTTCTTACAACACCTCCTTACGCAACTCCCCACTAGGCACACACAATCTAACTCCATGCCTCAAGGATCCATCCTCTGCAATAGTGAAATCATCCTCCAATCCTGCTCTCACCTGAGCTCTGATACTCCTCAAAGATACATCATCATACTGTGCTGCCTTGATCCTGTCCATCAAATCTGAGTGTATCTGCAATCCCCACATTTGTATAGCACACCCAGGAACAATCACCTCAATGCCCAAGCTCTCCAAGTCCTCCAACAGATATCGATCCTGCGTCAAGAACATAGCTACCGGATACCTGCTCAAAGCATCGGCAACTACATTTGCTTTCCCAGGATGATATTGCAAAGAGATATCAAAATCCTTCATCAGTTCCAACCACCGACGCTGTCTCATGTTCAACTCCTTCTGCGTGAAAACGTACTTCAAGCTTTTGTGGTCTGTGAAGATCTCCACACGCTCTCCGTACAAATAATTTTTCCACAACTTCAGGGCGAATATGACAGCTGCCAACTCCAAATCATGGGTAGGATAGTTCTTTTCATGAGGACGCAATTGCCTGGATGCATAGGCAATCACTTTCCCATGCTGCTGAAGAACACAACCTAAACCCTTCCCCGATGCATCACTATAAATAGTGAAACCTCCGGACCCTGATGGCAACGTCAAAATAGGAGCAGACGTCAACCTCTTCTTCAACTCCTCAAAAGCAACCTGGCAATCCTCCGTCCAAACAAACTCCACATCCTTCCTTGTGAGTCTGGTCATCGGCTCGGTAATCCTCGAAAAATCTTGCACAAACTTTCTGTAATAGCCTGCCAATCCCAAGAAACTCCTGATCTCTGCTACTGAACTCGGAGTCTTCCAAGATTCCACTGCTGAAATCTTCTTCGGATCCACTGAAATACCATCACCAGTCACAACATGCCCCAAGAATTCTACTTTGTCCAAGAAAAACTCACATTTGGACAACTTCCCATACAGCTTCTCCTTCATCAGCACATCCAACACAATCCTCAAATGCTCCTCCGGTGTCCTCGAGTATATGAGTATGTCGTCGATGAACACCACCACGAACTTGTCAAGGTACTGGTGAAACACCTTGTTCATCAAGTTCATAAATACCGCCGGTGCATTAGTCAAACCAAACGGCATCACCATAAACTCGTACTGACCATACCGAGTTCTAAAAGCAGTCTTCGGTATGTCCTCCGGCTTCACCTTCACTTGATGGTAGCCTGATCTCAAATCTATCTTAGAAAACACCTTCGCACCACTCAACTGATCAAACAGATCATCAATCCGTGGCAAAGGATACTTATTCTTGATAGTGAGATTATTCAAAGCCCTGTAATCAATGCACATGCGCACCGATCCATCCTTCTTCGGTACAAACAATACCGGGGCTCCCTATGGTGAAGAACTCGATCTGATAAACCCCTTATCCTGCAATTCGTCCACCTGCTTCTTCAACTCGACCAGCTCGCTGTTATTTACTCTATAGACATGTTGCGAAATTGGTTCTGCACCTGGCAACAAGTCTATAGAAAATTCAACATCTCGATCTGGTGGCAATCTTGGCAATTCCTCAGGAAACACATCCAAGAATTCTGCTATCAACAGATGTGGCAACTCCTTGTCTTCTACCATAGCTCCACAAATAATGCCTTCTTCCTGCTCCGCAGCTCCTCTAGTAAACTCGAACTCTGGCTCTCCTGGCGGACCAAACAAAACTCTACCTCCTCTACAGTCTATGCTAGCACGGTGCCTACTCAACCAATCCATCCCAAGTACAATGTCATAGCTTGGAAGTGGCATTACAAGTAGACACGCACTCAACTCCCGGCCTCCCAGAGTAACTCTCCGATCCTTGCAAATATCATTAACCAGGATAATGCCTCCCCCGGTCATGATCTTGCAAGTCCTAAGCAAAGACTCAGCTACCAAACCATGCTTCAGATCAAAAGAAACAGATACAAAACTATGGGAAGCACCACTATCAAACAAAGCTAAAGCTGGAATGGAATCAAGAAGAATAGAACCTGCGATGACATCTCCTGTGGGTTCCTCCTCTTCGACGGTCATAGCAAACGCTCGTCCCTGCCGAGCACCTCCCTGTTGTTGATACTGGACAAAACGCTGCTGCTGTGTCGGAAGCGGTCCCCTCGGCTGTGCTGCAGGTGGTCTCGTCTGTGTCCTCGGAGCTGGAGCTGCTCCCTGAACTGCACGACGAGGATACTCCCTCGATTGATGCCCTTCAGTACCACAATACAAACAAACTCCTAGCCTCCTCCTGCAAACTTCCCAGATGTGGCCGGGCTTCTTGCAGAAGTTGCATGGAGCCTGCTGTAACTGCCTCTGCTGCTGAGGTGCCTGGTGAAAAGGCGCTCTAGCTGGAGTCTGGTTCTGCTGTGGCTGCTGGAAAGTTCTGGACTGGAAATGAGGACGTTTGGCAGATACTGCACTGCCGTTAGCCCCCAGAAAAGAATCACGGTCTCTCTTGGTCTTCAAACCCAGATCCCGCTCAACCTTGCGTGCCTCCGTAAGTATCTCCGAGTATGTCTCATAAAAAGACGGAATGAGAATCTTTACCTCCCAGTTTAGACCCTCTCGGAAACGAATAGCTCGAACCTCCGGCTCCCTCACCAAGTACTCTGCAAATTGGCTCAACCTACCGAACTCCGCAGCGTATTCCTCCACAGACATGCTTCCCTGAATGAGACTCTCAAATTGTCTCCCCAAGTCAAGCCTGTCTATCCGAGCGAAAAACTTCTTCTTGAAAAGGTCCTTGAATACCTCCCAAGATTGTCCTGCGTCAACTAGAACCGGCTCATTCCTGAACCAAGTGCGAGCGACGTCGAACAGTTGAAGTCCTACCGCCTCAACCTTCAGATCTTCAAAAAGACGAGACACCCTCATAAGACGCTCAATATCCTCGAGCCAATCATCAGCATAGACGATGCCCTCCGTCCCTTTAAAAACCCTAGGCTCCAGTTTCTTGAAGTCCTGAATGTTGCCTGGCCGAAGCTGAGCAACTTGAGGAACAACCTGCTGCTGGATCAGAACTCCTCTCTCAACTACAGCACGAGCAAGCTGATGAGCACTCTCGATGCCCTGCCGTAGAACGTCGGTCTGCCTCTGATGTGCCTCTGACTGAGCCCTCTGTGCCTCGAGCATCTCACGAAATAGTGTAAACATCTATGACGCCTCTGCTGGCACAGGAGGTGGAGGTGGAAGCCCCTCAGATACAGCTGGCACAGTCCTCTGAGTAGGTGGTGGACCTCCGAAAGCAGCTGACACTCCAATCACCGGAGAAATGACTGGTGCAGGCCCTCGGGATATCGCAGACCTCTCAGAAGCTGCTCTCCCCTGCTGTGATCTAGTCTTAGGCGGCATCCTGAGACAAAGCGAAAGAAAGAATCAATATGGCACAAGATGTAAGACATCAAGGAAAGGACAGTTTAAGAGATCAAGTATCAATATCAAAGGAGAATAGTTGAATCAAAAGAATTTTCCTAGATGTGATTGAGTATCTCAACCTATATCCTATATCCTATTGCAGGCTCGCAGTAGTACAACTAAGTTGTCGTACTACCACGACATCACATACTTGTGAAGCTAGACCTGCATGGGCCACCACCAAAAATATGTCACGACCCGCACCCGGGGTAAGGGTACTAGTCGGAAACAACGCCCAGCCTACGCCGCAGAATCGGCGGTAGAACGCTGTCTAGAAAGTCTATCTAATATAATGAACCACCAAAAAATAGTGTACTCAATCACAGAACTAAGATAGAATGAACACGAATCAGATAAGAATAGAATAGTCATCAACTCATGAGTTTAAAATAATACATCAATGAGTCTGAAGAGTAACAAAAATAAGCTGGAGACAAATCCAGTACAAAAGAATACTATCATACTACAAGCTACACTCCAGGGTCAACTGTCTCAGTTGGGATAAGTCCCTCTTGAGCCAGGGTCTCCGAATCTAAACCCACAATATCCTGGGGTCCATAATAGGTAGGGTACTCCTCAGTGTCATCTGGAAAAATATATTCAGTCAGGAAAGGAGCAGAGTACATCTCTAACAGCAGTTCTAATCCATGATAAAAACTATGTAACAGTAAATAGCTGTGGATAAACAAGATGCACAAAATAGATACAAGAGATATATAGACAATAAGAAAATACTGGAAAGAAATACAATAATGAACAATATGCCAATGAAACAATAATACTAATGACTAAGTGTGTGAGTACTAGCTTAACATGTGATCGGCTTGGGCAAGATACAATGCGGCCTGGCTAATCATACGTGCGGTGCATGATCAACACTATTCGCTTACCAATACTTTATTCAATAGGGATTTGATCACATATCTATACTAATACTCCCCACCCCCAACTGGTATAATAGATCCAACCACGGTATGCTATGGCACTAGATTCCCCAAGAAGATAGCTAGTCTCCCCGAGAATCGGTGTCTGTATATGTACAAGATAACCAATGAAACAATACTTGCACCATATACACCATATACCAAGGAATAACATCTCATGACGAGATCCGGATATATCAATCTGTGTAACCATAGTGTCGAGAGAAACATGTAAATCTACACTAGATACAACGAACATAGAGGATATCATAAATGAGAAACTATCAGAGAATGTACTCGCCTGAAGTCCAATGAATAGTCTCACAGAAGTCTGACTCGGTGCCTCGAAAACCTAGATATGGAATACCACATTAAAACAAGGTCCCGGAAAGAGAACAAGTCAAACTAGTCAACTCCTAGGTCAATAAATAAATTCTAAGTCAAAAGTCAACTATGGTCAACTCTAAAGTCAACTAAAGTCAAACCAAGGTCAACCTCACAAGAAATCTATATAAATAATATAGAAATAAAATACAACAATTTAGGAATAAAAATTAGATCCCAAATCATACTCACACAAAGTATACTACTAATACAAATAATATATACCCTAAAATAATATATATACAAACCAATATGTATACAAATAACATAATATATTATTACAAATATTATACAAAAAACATATATATACACATATATATATATACAATAATAATATATAAAATATAATTTAAAACTGTCAAAGCGTCACTGAAAACAGTGAACAAAACAAGATAAAATAAAAACAGGTTTAATAGTGACAGTCTTGACTGTCACTGAAAATTCATCGCAGAAACTCCATATACAAAACCACTGCTGTCACAGTTTGCTGACAGTTTCAAACTGTCACAAAAAAACGTCGCTGAAAGGTTGCCGCTCAAAACTGCCGCAGCATTAATGACAGATCTGTCATTAATGCTGACCACTGTACAGCGGCTGCTGTTCAGACCAAATAATGACAGTTTCACTGTCATAGAAACTACTGTCACCAAAACAAATAAAAATATAAAAATATATATATATATAAATATATATATGCAATAATAATCATAATACATATACATAAATAAATAATTATATACTTATATATATATGCACATATAAACTTATAATTAAATACCAATAGTTACAACACATGCACATATTAATGTTCATATTTTACATGGCTAGAAGCACACCTAAAATATATACATTAATATACAAATAATTACATAATAATTATAAATAATATAATTACACAATTAAACACATAAATATATTTTATAAAATATTTATGTATAATTTATGTTATTAACATAAGTACATATATAATTACATGCAAGGAAGCTACATATTATATTTGTACATCATATTAGCACACACAAAAATATATAGATCTATAGATCTATGCTACAATAATTACTATAATAAATACACAAAATAAATATATAATATCTATATATATTTACTAATTATAATTGAAGAATTTAAACCATACATAATTAGATCTATTCAAAAATCCACACAATTGGAGAGTATCACACCGTATCCCACTAGATCTAGGATACGCATGTGACACGAGTCCAACACACAACCAATTGTACCCCAAAGGATACAAACAAATCACAAATAATATTTATAAATAAATCAAAGTGTCAAAAGTAGATCTATGTGTCCGTGTCAAAATACGACATGTACAAAGCCCCGTGTCGGAGAAAAAACCCCCAAAATGACACGTATCACCAAATAGTTGGGATACGAACCACATGTACCAAATTATGGACACGACACTAGCCCCAAACACATAAGCTCATGTCCAATTGATCTATAGGATCAATTGATACACACAACAAAATGTAAATTCGGAATTCCAACAAAATTAACACAAAAAGTACCATAACTTTCTCCATGGGTCTCCTATGAACACAAAACAAAGTCCTATGGGTAGTACATACATATAGGTTAATTTTACATGATTAAATCTCAGATTTAGAAGCTATTTAAATGGAAAAATCTGAATTATACCTATTGGAAGATGGATTCCCAATGAAACCTCCAATTGAGAAGAATTTGCTTCCAAATTGTAGATCCTTGCTCCTCTTTGTAGATCCTTGCTTCCTTCTTCTAGATCCTTGCTTCCTCCTTCTCTAATGGTGAATTGGAAAGAATTTGGAATGAATTTGGTAGAAAATTGGAATGAGAATGGAGGGAATTTGGGAGTGGGAAATTCTAGATCTAGATTTGGAATGAGAATGAGAGGAGAGAGAAATTTCTCCCCTCTTTTAATAGGCCGGCCTTGCCCCTCTCCCAAGCAATTGTAAAATGTCCAATGTACCCCTTGGGGCCTCTCATGAAGAAATAATTAAGGAAGAAAGCTTCTAGTCTAATCACTTAATTAATTTAATCCATCTCCTTAACTATGGGCTTTCTAAATGGGCCAAATCTAACTATTTAATTCATGTTGGTCCATGGGTCCAAACTACACTAGTTGGGTCCACTAAAATAAGTCCAAAATAATTAAATAACATCCAACAATAATTAAATAATACAACAAAAATTATTTACCATGCACAATATTTATTTAAATAGGAAATTACTAAAATACCCTTTTTCCTAAAATGTGGTAGTGACAAATAAGCTAGGATAAATTTTTAGGATCTCATCCACTTGCTTGAATCGTTCTTGATATCTATTCGAATTAATTTATTGACTTGCATCCTGCCTTGATTCCTGTGCGCCTCTTATCGTTTATTTTGGATGCAGGGATATGGACCCCAAGCCAGCAACGAGGCTCATGCAGAAACACCACAGGGCGTGGTGGTTACCCATGAAGACGATGTGACACCAGTGGGTGAAGGCCAATCATCACAAGGCAGTCAAGCAAGTCAGTCTGCCTCAAGAATCCACCAAGGTGACGTTCCACCCTCGACGCAGCCTACTCCACCGATGCCTTCCTTCCCACTGGGACCGCCTATGGACGAACAGCAGATGTTCCGCATGTTCTACGTAATGATGCAAGCCTATCAGAGGGTTCAACAAGAAGCTCAACAAAACCAATCGGAGAACTCCATCGACAGAACTAGCTCGGAGTCACGGAGGCCAAACAGTTCAAATGCAACTACCTTCGACGAGGACGTTCTTACTGCAACAAGACCCGTGGAGTGCACCCAAAGGATCGAGTCCAGCCAGAAGCGGCCGTATGCGTCAGCACCAGGCCAAGCACAACAGAAAAGAGCTGCAAAGCGACCATAGATAAATCCACTACCAAGAACAGCATCAGGAGCCTCATTCCTTCCTACTTGTCACTACTGTGGCAAGGTAGGCCACCTCGCTAAAGAATGCCGACGCAGACTGGGACAATGTCTATCTTGTGGATCCAAGAAGCATGTGGTAAGGGATTGCCCAGAACGTCGAGAGAAACCAGTGGTGATTCGCCAACCAGCCACGTCAACACCAGCCGGAACACCACAGGAAGGAACTCCAAAGAAGTTTCAGCTGCATCAGCCACCCGAAGCATCTCCGCAAGTACTGTCTACCTGTCAATATTGTCACAAGCAAGGCCACATTGAGAGCGGGTGCAGACGTAAGATGAGATTATGCTTGATTTGCGGAACCAATCAACACTTGGCCAAGGATTGTCCCCAGCATCGAGAGAAAGCATTGACGAATCTTCAACCCGCCACATCAGCACCAGCTGGAGCACCGCAGGCAAGAATCGCAAGGGAGTCTCACATACACCAGCCACCAGAAGCATCTCCACAGACAATACCTGTCTGTCCATATTGTCACCTGCGAGGTCATATAGAGGACGAGTGCAGACGAAAGATGAGATTATGTTTAGCTTGCGGATCCAGTCAGCATTTATTAAAGGAATGTCCCGAACGTCGAGAACAAGTGTTGCCAGCACCACGGTCAGCCTCTCCAGTATTGCAAGCTTCACCAATACCGAGGCCACCCTTGGTAACCCAGGCAACACTCTTCCAGCAGGCTCAACAGCAGCAGAAGAATCAACTGCAAGGACACGGACAAGCTTCAGCGAAGACCGTGGAGAACGTGCCGACTCGTGGAATAGCTGATGCGCATGAGTGATTCGTAGTATCCGTTTTTAGTCTTGTTATAGCTCGTGCCTCTTGGTTCATGACCTCAGCCCCAACCTAGTAATTTGCAACTTGTTAATAATAACCTGGTTTTCATAAAAGTTGTAGTTCTTTTACTTTAACTAGATTTTCTCTGGAAGTGCATAACTTTCATTGTTAGGGAAACGATATTTCCCTAAGTATCTTGTGATGTGTTTTCAAACGATGCTTGCGACCGCGTCATCTCTGTTGACCGGTTATTCTTTGATTGCGAGGATGTAATCCTCTTAAGGGGGGTAGATTGTAAACCCCCTGATTTTTCAAAATTTTTAAAACTGGATTTTTCACAATTTTCTGGAATTTTCTGGGATTTTTCTATAATTTAAAAACAGGGTTTTAATTATTAAATGATTTTTAATTAATAATAAACAGTATTAAAATATTATGAAAATAATATTTTTGGGTGTAAAATGAAAAATTGGACTTAGGGTAATTTTTCTGGAATTTATTGGGCCCCGGACCTATTTTAAAACACCTAAAAACTATTTATTAAATTATTTATTTATTTATTAAATTATTATTTGGTTATTATTATTATTATTATTTTAATTCCTAGCCGGCCCGGCCCAATCCCTCACCCCAGCCCATTGGGCCGGCCCAGCCCGCGCTGCTAGCGGGTCGGGTCGGGTCGGCCAGACCCGGACCGCCCGCACCCGACCCGGCCACCCGTCTCCCCCACGACCTTTCCCCCCCGCGTCTCCCGGCGGAGCCGCCGCCTCCGGCCCGCTCCGCCCGGCCACCTCGCCACGCCTCCGCCTTCTCCGCCACCCCCTCCGCCTCTCTCGGCCCCCCCAGCCTCCTCCCCAGCCCTATAAAACCCTCTCCGAATCCCCCTCTCCGGCCAGCCTCTTCCTCCGCCACCACCGCACCGGCCTCGCCACTCCGCCGACGCCCTCGCCACCGCCCAGCTGCCGTCGACGTCGCCTCCACCGCCCGCAGCTCCCACTCCTCCCCTCTCCTCCTTCCTCCTCTTCTTCTCCACCGTCGAGCAGCAGCCGAGCGCCGCCTGCTCCGCTCCGGCAGCCGCCCCGTGCCCGACTCAGGCGCCGCAGAGCCGCCGCGTGCCCCTCCGCCTCAGCCCGGCCGCCCCAAGCCGCCATCTCCGCCGGAATCCCAAACCCTAAACCTAATTCCTAATTTTTCGTATCGGACACAGGACACAGTGTCCTGTGTCGTGTCGGACACGGTAAACCCGGTTTCCGAGGACCCAGTTCAGGTACTCATAACTTCTTGCTCGTAGCTCTGTTTTTGATTCCGTGAATTGCGTTGCGAAGCCTGTATGACCCTCTCGGTTCTCGCACAAACCGCTCGGGGCATCGCGTCCTGTGGTGATCGCACACCGCGATCCAAAAACAGGAAAAATAACGCCCTGATTCACCCCAAAACTGGGTACGCTCCGCCAAACGGGACGACTTGGTCGCGCGCGGTCTTCACAGATACGTGCGCGTCGTCGATACGGACGTGTGGGATTTCGCAGAAGTCGATTCGGGTGTGCGTGCACACCGGGATCAGTGCGTATCCGCGGACATCGTCTCGTATCCGACTTTTCTGTATTTTACCCTAACTTTGTGTACACACGTCGGATTGAAACGAAACTTGCACCATCGGACTCGTAGCGATACGCTGGTCCTGTGACCCAAGTTTGGTTCGATTCTGAGAACATTGACGAAATCGCGTGTCGTGGGCCCCACAGGCCCCGCTCGACGGGCGATTTTGTGATCGGCTCATCGGAATCCAATTCTGGAAGTTCCGTTGGGTTCGTATCATCGTTCCTGACCTGTTGACACTAAGTTTGGTGAATTTGGAGACCTTTGACCTTGACACGTTTTTCGGTGCAAAGCGGGCCCACCTGTGGACCCCGTTTTGACCCGAAACTGCCGTTTCTGCCCTTGTCTCCAAATTGGACTCAAGGACAGGCGTTTCTAACTGATTGATATTTTCTGGATCTGATGGTGATGTTTATTTCAGCAACCGGAGTACCGTCTGCAAATCCAACCGAAGTCAGAGCCGCAATCAGAGCCGGAACCGCAGGCAAGTGTACCTTGCCAAACCCTGCAGCTTGCAACTTATTTTTTTTGACTTGTTTATACATCAGTGGGCAAGTAAGCTTGCCAATTCGCAGTAATCCCTGTTATCGAACTTTGCCAGAATTCTTATTTAAATACATATAAACTTGTTTTAACTGCTTAACATAGGAACGTGTGACGTACTTAGTGTCCGATCATAGTCGGGTGTCAACCCCGTACGCGGAGTTGTGTAACGTCACATAGAGATGGTTATCGAAATCCGACAATGCTCGTACTTGTCTTATCAAGTACTCCAGAACCCAGGACACTTGATACTATTCATGAGACAGAATCCTCTTGAGATATTCATGGTGATTCTGTATAGGCTACAGACTTTATGGTATTGACATTATGTTCCTAGATACTATATGACTTGTTGCATTAGATATGATCTTACGTGACATGGACATGGGACCACATGGATATGGGACGTGTGATTACATTGGGTGGGGAGAGACACACAGGCTACAGGCTGATCATATATATATATATACCCCTATTATTGTGAGGCACAAGACTCTCGAGCAGAGCTTGGCCCTTTACGTGTTATTACTGCTACCGGCTCCCCGACATAGAGCTGGTAGTGGCTCAGCCTGAGTTCTAGTGATGCTCTCAACTTGTATTTATCACTTAGCTGGTTACATAGTTTACCCTGCTGTTTCATTAATTCCTGCACTGTATTTATTTTGGCTTGTATTATCTGTACCTTGTTATGTCCCCTGAGGACCTGGAATGGACTATGTCCCCAGGTATAGCCGAAGAGATCCACCCAGAGATACACCGTACATGAGCACTTCCAGGAGTTGTACCAGGACCTGAGGACGAAATCGCACCAGAGGACTTCTCCTGAGCAGTGGCTGTATATAGTCAGTTATTTCTGTTTCTATTTTCAGTTCCTTTATTTTCTGTCTAATTGATTTGATGTATCAGACTTGATCTCGGATTGTTCACCGGGACACTTTTATTGAGATTTGATAGTTATTTCTATTTGCATTTCTTGGCATTTAATCTGTGATTATCTGTTGTGGATGAGATTAGTATAGACTGTGACTTGTAATAATTGTTCTATTTCCTGTTAGACTACAGCTTAAGCATGCCCTGATGGATCCATTAAATTGGGTTGTCCATCGGTGCGTGCTGCTGGCCATTGCCACGTGTCCAGTCCCTCGGCATTTTGGGACTGGGGCGTGACACACTTTAACTCATTCTATCTAGAATTTTTTGTTCCGTCCTTGATAACAACCTACACATATTTTCGCATGTGCATGATTCTGAATAATTTTTGTCATCGAGGATCAGCTTGGATTGAGAGGAAAAAAGCATAGTTAAGTGGGATTAAGCAAAGAAAAATTAAGTGAGGAAAAGCGGAGTCAATACATATAATCTTACTTAGATTGGAGGGAGAGTTAAGTGTAATATGTTTAATAATTTTGCTTAAATTTGAGATTTTAAGTACGATGATTAATAAAAATATAATAGTTGCCAAAATATTTTTATTATATATAGTTTTAAG
The DNA here is from genome assembly GCA_036927795.1 of Iris macrosiphon. Classification (NCBI taxonomy): domain Eukaryota; kingdom Viridiplantae; phylum Streptophyta; class Magnoliopsida; order Asparagales; family Iridaceae; genus Iris; species Iris macrosiphon. The sequence continues at coordinate 165,006,198 of JAYESA010000008.1, read as the reverse complement.
TTGAAGGAGGAGTAATAAGAGAAAGCGAGAAAAGACGACGCACCTAAAAGACAGCAGGTTGAAAATTAATTAGAAAGACGGAACCGTTGAAAGCCAAAAAAAAAAAAAATTATATCGTAATATTTTTGAAAAAAAATAAAGTATTTTTACTTAATTCTTTATGACTTTTTTTCTAAACTTCCACCCTCAAAGAAAAAAAAAATTTCTTTCTCACTTAACCGTTTTTCTTCACCGTCAATCCACATAGATAAAACTGACTTTTTTTTTTTTTTCAAGTTAATACAGTAGACAAAAAGTAATGCTTTTTTTTATCGCCCTTTTAAGATTATAATATAAAACAGGTGTGTTAGTGCGCCAGAAACTATTTTCTTCTGACCTTTTGTTGTTTTCCACCCATCTGAATCTGCTTTACATAAACTATATTAATTAAGGGACGATTATAGAATTTATACATCAATCGACTGCTGTCATGATATGGTTCAGCTATCAGAAACCTGTTGGTAGAAGAAGTTCCTTATAAGAGCAGTGAACGGTTCGAGTTGTTATCATCTTATCAATGAAACTTTTATATATATATATATATATATATATATATGTATATATGTATATATATAAGTTTACTATCAAATGTTTACAACTTTCTTATAACCCTCTCATCCCTTCTGTTATGTGGGCTACCTCTGGCCCTATCTCTCTCCTAATGAACGAATGTCACGTGTCCGGCCACGTGACGGTCATCCGGACAGCCACCAAATTTTATCTCTATTTCCTTCTCCAATGGACGATCGTCACCTGGCAGTTGTAAAAAGGATATAAGTATTTGGTTGGAGTAGACTTTTTTTCTTATATTAATTAATACAACCGTACCTGTTGTTGTAGATGTGTCAAAGTTGAATTGCTATTCTTTAGCACTTATTATCACAATTGGTCATAGACATGGACGGAGCCAGCTGGGTCTGTGGGGGCCGTTCTGTTGATTTTTAATAGTCTAGGTTCACAGTATCGTCTTTAGGGATCGATTTTGTAGTATAAGATAATTAGTTATTATTTTAGGATATCCATTCCTAAAATGTTATTATATATTATTTTTAAATTTTTTATTATTTAAATTTTAAATTTATTTTTATATTAGAAATACATGATGACATTTTAGGAGTGACAATAATAACAACCTAAAAAACTATTATTGGCACTCCTAAAATATTATCATGTACTCTTTCCTCAATAAATGCACAAATTAATATTTAATGTAGAAACAGATTTAAAATTTAAATTATAAAAAATTAACAAATAGTGCATGATAATATTTTAGAAATGTAAATAACAATATCCTTATTTTGTTCTAAGAAATAGCATAGTACAATACAAATAAAATGGTCAGTGCACTACTTATTCACCATAATATTTTGTAGGAATCCTTAAACATTGTACATCTTAAATTGAAATTGAGAAATGTGATAAATAGCTTCAGCGTATATAGAAAGTACTGGTATGCAATTTTCTGTTAACACATTAAAACCTGGTTGAATATTGATATTCTTTTGTATATATTTGGCTCACATATCTTCCCACGACATACATGGTGCTTGTATTATAAATAATTTTTCAAACTTCAATTATGAAAATCATGCATTTTAGATTGTTTCTATGTTTTTTTGACAAAGTTTTCTAAAACATATTTCTTTATGTTTCACAAAACTAGATTATTTGAAGACTTTATCATCAATCAAAGTTCCATAAAAGAATTAACAATTTTTTTACTGGTTGTGCTGGTGTCAAATTCATAGACACATAACTATGGACAAGAGAGGACATTTCTATAAAAATTGTATGGCTAGTTGATAGGTATCTAAACTTATATTTTCGATCATACAATTTAAGCTCATGCAAACAAGAAATGATTATTTGAAAGCTTATTGGAAATAACATATGATATTTCGTATTAATATATAATGTTTTAGAAGGATTATTTTAACAAATGTCCTAATTCAAAATATAGAAATTAGCATATAACCTCACTATTTTAAAAACCTAGGAAATATTCACATTCTTTGTAAATCAATCAAAATTTTGGTTAAAATAGTGGAGGTATATATTAAATTTCTAATTGTTCCATACAAAAAAATTAGACCATTTGTTAGTTTTAAAAAAATGATGATATATTCTAGTTTTTATATTTTGAATGGAAATATTTGCTAAAAAATCCCGTTTTAGAATTCTAAATGCATTTGTTATATTATATTATTATTTTAATAGTATATATTCTAAAAATTATGGCTATGCCACTGGTCGATAGAGTTATTGTTAACGAAGAACTGAAAGTATGAGCGGTGAAATAAACAAATCCAACCAACTATTTAAGAAATATTTTTTTATTAATCAATTTCTCAAGTGAAGTATTAGTTGATCTCTTTTGCAGTTCAGAATGACAATCTTCTCAGTAGTTTAGTTTGTTAAACTTGTGGTAACCGTTGTTGGTTGCTACAACAAAATAGAGTCTATTTTTGTTCATCCACAAAAATTAGGATGAATGTTCATCCTTCCAGTCGAGTGTTGCCATATGTCATTTTTATCCAAACTAAAATCAGTTTGTGAGTGGTTTTATGGAGTCTGAATCTACTGTCTCGGTTATCCGGTCTCCAAACATGTTCCTTCTTTGTTTTTTAAATCGGTGGGACCCATAAGCCAATAGGGGGGGACAAAATTGTGCATAGGATAATCCGGACAGATCTTGACTAGATTTGGTGAACATCTGCCTTAGTTTTGGCTAGTGATTTGACACGTAGCAATTCTTGAATATAAGCACACCTTTTGGGTCAAGGTATGTAGTTGGCCGAGCGGCCCGAAATTCGGCTCAGGCTTGGTCAACGCCAGTTTGGGTTGGTCCATCTCGGCCCACAGAATATACGGGTCCTGGCTGTAACGACCCGGTCCGCTCATGTGGATTCAAACGACGCGAGTGCGACAACCCGACTCGCCTTGCTCAGCGAGAAGACTCGCTTGAGATAAATGATTTTAGACTTGGCCCTTCAGGAGTTCAGACTTAGACTTTCAAAGGCTCGCTCGGAGTATCGCTCGACCGAGGCGAATTATCGCGAAGGTGGGTGGCTACGATAAACCTGTCTTTGCTTAGCTTGCACACTTAAAAATACGGACGATACATGCTAGTCGCTAGGCGAATTACCCCTTGATGCTAATAAAGAATACAACACACCTAGCTAAGGGAATAATCTTATCTTGTATTGCTTGTGTTAGAACATGAAAATGAAACTTGGCTTATTGTTGGACCCTCGCATGCTACCTTAGCTTCGTGCAAGTAGACTCCGCTAATGCTTCGAGTAGATCATTATATATTTTTCGTAGTACATTACTTCACATGTCTACACTGCTCGTCTTATAGATTATGCCGCCCGATATGCCCATGTACGATTTTACTCCTCGCACTAACCCTTTAGACCCGCGCTAGTGTAAAATGTCACGCCCCAGTCCCAAAATCTATGGGACCAGACACGTGACAATGGCCAGCTGGTACGACTCCGTAGGGCTTTCCAATTTACCCAACTTATAAGAATTTTGTCCTCAAAATTAAAATAAACACATAATAAACCATAAATTTTCTAGCAATGCTACGGACATACCTAGAACCGGTGGAGTTGGCCTTTGCACTATCTGTTGGGCTCTATTGACATACTAGAAATACTCCTGAACCTGATGTTTGTTCGATCCGTACCTCGAACACTATCTTAACCTTCTTCTACTACTAGGACGGTTAATATCTTAATATTTTTTTCCTAGGTATAAGGTCATCATCCTATAGTATCCACAATGGAATCAGGTAACTTAACTCCTTACAATTGCCTTTAGCAGCAACAAGTCTAATCTAGCTAGTTAGTCCTACCTAGTCTAGAAGCGTAACTCAAACAATTCCTAGGAGAAGTATATGTAATGAAATACAAACTAAGCCTCCCCTCATTACATAGTACTAAGAATATATAGAAAATATATAACAATTTTCTATTCAGTCATTCTAAGTACCCTAGAATAAAAGGTAACCAATAAGAATACTAACCCTAAAAAATTTATCAGCTAGGGCAAATTGGATAGAGGTTCTAATGACACCACACTAAGGATTAGGTTCAGCAAGCTCTTGTCCTATTAGTCCAAAGTCTAAATCCCTATCTCTTAAGCAGTTTATGTGTAATCCACAACATTCAGCTGTCATTCATGTCAGACTTCTATCTTTCGTTTATACCCCATACTCACGTGTCAATATACAACCTAAGAGTCCAGTGGTAATCGTCTACCGATTGACTAATGAGTTGGTGTGTGACTTAAACATGTATCTTGTTCCTCGAAATTCGTAGCACTACGAAGCTAATCATCAATTTCTACCTGTGCTAAATCCTCGAAATTCCTAAAGTATTACAATACTATAAGTATTATCCCTCCATTTTATATCAAAAAAAAATTGTCCTTGGGTTACGTGACTCCAATATTTTTTTCTTATCCTTTGTTTTCTACACACATTCATATCTCTCTAGTACGTTGATCTTGTTTTCAACTCTAAGCTCCGTCAAAGGTAAGATATGAACCTCGTATCCCTGTCAGACGCTATACCTACTGGCATTCCATGCGGTCGCACGATCTCCCTCATATACATATATGTTAAGATCTCTATAGATTGTCAAACTCTGAAAGGTAAAGAGAGCGGACTTCGTAGGTCGATCCATGATCGCCCATACCGCATTGCAACCTGGGACTCCTCGAAAAGCACGTAACGAAGTCCCTAGTGATGTGCTCCCATGTTTACTCAGGCATCGGGAGTGGATTAAAGTAAACCTGCAGACCTCTGATGCTCAGTCTTGACCTGTTGACACACCAGGCACTTTGCCACAAAGCGGCTATCTCCCTCTTCGTTCCATGCTACCAATAGTACTGCCTCAAGTCTCTGTACATCTTCATACTTCCTGGATGTATAGAGTATGCTAAATTGTGCGCCTATGACATCAGCTCCTGACGAAGTTCTCCATTCGAAACATAGAGACGATCTCCACATCTCAGAGTCCATCCTCGTGTATGCGTAATCATGTCTGCATCCCGGCCTCTGTCCTCTGTAGAAGACTCTGAAACTGGCTTCTGTTGGCAAGGCAGTTTGATCCTCTCAACCAATGTCGATTGTACCTGAAAACTCGACAACTGACCTTCTGCTCCGGGCATAATGACCTCTATACCTAACTGCTCTAGATCTTTCAACTGGTGTTGCTGTGTAATCACAAGAATGCCATGGGTCTCCTGCTCAATACGTCAGCTACTACGTTGGCTTTTTCTCGGATGGTACGGTAGCTCAATCTCAAAGTCTGTCATTATCTCGAGCCAACGTCCTTGTTTTTGGTTCAAGTACTTTTCTAAATTTTTAAAAAAAACTCAAGGCCAAGTACTTGTCACGAATCTCATCTTGTTGCCACTCTACCCTTTTTCCTCGAACGTGAGGTTTCTTCTACTTTACTCCATGCGTACCCTTTTATCCAAACTATATGGGTACCATCAGGTTTATAACTGGTCGTTCATTATTGGTAGTTCACGATATCCAACTCAAGGCTAACATCTGTCGATACTCTCTCCTTCAATCTAATTGCTCTATTCCCGATACTAGCTTAACTAATCGAATTATTAAAGGTGAAAATACGAGACTAATAGTCACTGACGACCCAAATAAGTCAAGTACCTCTAATCTAATTTGAAAGCTACTTGTAGTACTCAGCTATCTCTTCATCCAATGTTGGGTCTACCAATCTGTGTCTAGCAATCTGCCTATCTGTTTTAGCTTAGTCCTGATCATTATCTAGATGGTGGAAAAATAATTTAGGTCGGATACTGTAAGCCACCAAGTAACTAGGGGTTAACCACTATGGTTTGCTACTCTAGGTACTATCTCATATCCTATTTTTATTAGTGTCCAATAATCTTCTTCTAGAGGTGAATCTAAGATTCTGTCTTGCCAAGTTTATCAGGTCATTCCTTGTATCACTACCATAAGACTACACCTACTTCCTCGTATCATTGTCATGGGGCTACGACTAACCTTAATATCTAGTTATGTCTCTCCTAATTTATTCTAGCGCCTTAGAATTAAACAACCCTTCTAGCTTCTAATACTGACAGGTCACGGCTACCTTAAGTAAGGGTCTAGTTTATAAGTCTCTACTTATATGTCTAATTCTTATGCCAATAGTCTATACTAGCTCTAGTATCAAGAAAGAACTTATCAACCTTCTCTACCATGGTTAACCATCTAATAAAACCATCTACTCAAAATATCTTATCAACTATGCCATCTTCGTCTTGACGAGGATCTGTTCCTGAAGGAAATCATCGTACGTGAGCATTCATCTTCCCGAAATAAGGAAGATGAGAAACAATAATAATGTCGGCGGTAAATGAACGAATACAGTAATGAAGTCCAAGGGCGACAATAGAATACAAGAGGAGTTTTAAAATTGTTTATGGATTGAGATCTTATTCACATTAATCCTAAGTTGCAGGCTCGTTCGGTACAGTAACGTAACCAAAACGATTTGCTGCGACCTGCATGGGCCACCAATAAAACCATGTCATGCCCCAGTCCCAAAATCTATTGGACCAGACACATGGCAATGGCCAGCTGGTACGACTCCGTTGGGCTTTCCAATTTAATGGACCCGACGAAGTGCACTTACGCTGTCCATGGTCAAGTGATCCAAGTAATAATCTATTTCTAACATACAACTAAATCTCAATCTCAATCCAGGGTAAGTAATCTCAAGAAAAAATAATACGCATCATCAGTCTGCAGCCCAATAATACATCCGTTCGAATAGACCAGAAGAACAACATAGGTCTATAAACACTAGGATATAGAAGCAGAATAAAATGGAAAGTAATACATGACTGAAATAGCTGAAAATGTAAATATACCTGCAATGACGTCCACACTCTACTAGATCAAATATCCTGTAACTGTACAAACAACCTGGAAGGATCCAGGTCCTCAGAGGGACGTAACAAGATACAAAAAATATATGCCATAAAGTAAATACTGAATAAATAAAGGGGGGTGTGCTAACCATATAAGTGAATGCAATTTGAGGACAACTTAGTGCGTAGGGAAAGTGTAGGCTAGACATATGCTGACATAATTTGCCAATCGTCGTGACTGACTAGTATATGCCACATATGCTCCCAGACCATGGGCACTCTGATAACGTCCATATCCGAGGAGCATGATATCTGAAATAGTATAACGTCCAACGTTCTTTAGAGTATGGTATCTGCAAAAATAACAAGTGACGCCCAACACTCTAAGGAACGTGGTATCTGCAATATATATATACGTCTGTATCACTCCGTCGAGTGCAGTATCTGTATAAAGGAGGTGGGTTTTCCATACGTCTACTAGTCGTCCTCCCCGCCCAATGTAGATATACAAGTCGTGAACACGACGTGGACATCTCGTATTATGATGCAAGTCTCTATAGAATAAACAACTAAGCTAAATACTGTTACACGTGTTGCTCACACTGATGGCCAGTCGCGCATGAGGCACGCGTCCCTACATGAACTCATTCTGTGAAGTATAATGATGCGTGTCAAGGCCTGGGGAGTCATACCAATAACTCTACAACTTTAGGTGGGTCTACTAGACACTAGGTCAGACACAAGTCCTAACGTCAACGACTTCGTTGACTGCACCCGAGTCTCTCTCGGACGCGCACAGTTATATAATATTAAAATAAATAAACTTGTAACTAAAAATAACTGAATTTAAATAGTATAACAAGGCAAGGTATACTTGCCTGGCAATAGAGCTGCAAGAATGTAACGTCCAGATGTCAAATACCAAGAGTCAGAAACTATGGCCTCAGAATGAACGTCTCTGGATGCTGAAATAAGCATCACCAACGTTCCCAGAATAAGCGAAATAGCTAAAAAATATTACTCTTTCGTCCAATTTAGACACAGGGCAAAAATACAGTTTCCGGTCAACACGGGGTCCACAAGTGGGCTCCGTCTTGCACCGAAAAATATGCCAGAGACAAGGTTCTCTAAATTCATTAAACTTAGTGTCAACAAGTCCAGAACGATGATACGAACCCAACAGAATGTCCAAAACTGGATTCCGATGAGCCGATCACAAAATCGTACGTCAAGTGGAGCCGCGGGGCCCACAATACGGGATTTTGTCAACTTTCTCAGAATCGAACCAAACTTGGGTCACAGGACCAGCGCATTGCTACGAGTCCGATGTCACAAGTTTCGTTTCAAAATGACAAGAACACGCGAAGTTACGATGAGTTCCAACACAGGACCGATACGGGATGTCGTTGACGGATACACGTTGATTCCGGTGTACACGTACATCCAAATCAACTTCCGCGAAATCTCACACGTCCGTATTGATAGTACGCGACATGGATGTCCGGATTGACGGGACCCACTCTGTTCCGGAGAATTTTAATATTTTAAAACTATTTTTATTCGATTTTGGATCTCAAATAATTTCCGATATAAATCAAACAAAATTATTCTAATTAAGCATATAGCATGAGGGTCATGTAATGAACACACCTGCGGAGGGGGCTCATAAAATGATAGAGGGACGGAGGCGTGGTCACGCCGTGAAGTGGGTTGGTCGAGGCTCGGTTCCGCAAATTTGAAGAAGAATATGAACAGTAGTAGCAACAGGGCGTAGTCGTCGCAACGATGTTCTGGAGGAGGAGAAGGGGAAGGGAAGCCCGGGGGAGCATCGTCGGTCGTCGGGGGTTCTCGGTGGCCGTCGGGCGGTGCTCGGCAGTGCTGTGGCAGCGGCCAGGACGACAACGGCAGCGGCTACAGCAGCAGTTGGAGCAGTAACAACAACAGCGGCTCGCGACGGCGGTGGCTCTGCCGCGAGGGAGGGATCGACTCGCCGGCGTCGGAGCGGTGCTCGGCGATCTCCGACGGGGGTGGGGGCGGCTCGGCAGCACCGCAGCAACAGCAATTTACAGTAGCAACAACATCTTGAAGCAGCGGCGGCGGTGGCTTTGCCGCGCGGGGGGGGGGTTTGCTTGCCGGCGTCGGGGCGATGCTCGATGGTCCGCCGGCGGGGGTAAGGGTGGCTCGGCAGTAGAGGGAGGTGGTGTTGGAGGTGATGGGGATGGTGGTGATGTTTGTTGGTGACGGCGGGGGCGATGATGGCGGTCCGGCGGTAGAGATGGGAAGACAAAGTAGGGGAAGAGGCGCCGGCGGTGAGCAGCGGTGGTGGCGTGGTGTCTCGGCTGTTGTGAGAGGGAGGCGGAGAACAGGGAGGGTGGCGGCTAGATCTAGGGTTAGGGTTTTAGGGAAATTAAAAGGAAAGGAATAAAATAAAGATATTTATTTGGGAGTATGTAGAATTTTGGGTTTGGGTGTTAACTTGGTCAACACCCCCTTGGGATTGGGCCAAGGCTTGACAAGGGGATGTTTGGAGGGCTATAATTTACATTATTTAAATGTAAGGCTATAATTAAGTGGGGGTGATCCAAAAATTATGCAAAAATTCACATGAAGGGGAAAGATGGGTTTCTTCATGTATTGTCCAATGGTGTGGGCACCTCAATGCACTTTTGCATAAAAGTGTCTAACAATTGGATAATTACACAAGACAGAAATTTGGTTTTAAATTAATTAAAAATAAATGCGCAAGGTGTTCTTGAATTAATTGGAAGTACCTGAGGCTGAAATTTGGTGGGGCACAAGTATCATGGACATAAAGGACTCATAGTAGAATATTATCATAAATTGGGTTGTACAAAACGGGTCAAGATTATGTCTCCAATTTCGATTGGAACGCACCAGGAATACAAATTTGGATTTAATTGGATTTAAACACGTACGTTTGTAAAAAAAATTATGCGACTAAAATAAAGCACAAAGGAGGGTATTTATGAGTTACACAATGTCAGAATGGAAGGCTGGCATGACTAGGAAAAGTGTGTAAAATTTGTTTGTATGTAATAGCTGGTGTAGTGCTCTAATTATCGAAGCAAGGGTAAGGCGCACTAAGTGATATAAATATTGCACAACAATTATAAGACACTGTGTATTAATTCTAATTAGCTCCAAATTAACCCTAATCTTTCCATCTAAGCTAATTAGGCCTAAATTTTGGTCGAGGAGGTTTACATAAAGGCTTATATTTTACTGTTTTAATGCTTGCCCGCTTACATGCCAACTAGTACTCGCTTGTCTCGTTTCAATGCTCGTCACATAATTTCATGCCACGATCAAGTAACACGATCCGTGTCTTGCATTCATCTAGTTCGCCGGAAGACTATCGAATAGTCGTTCCGTGCAAGTATGAACCTGAAAGTATTCGAACCATTAGGTCGCCAAGGCAGTTCCCGAACGAGGGGACTGCATCATGTCAAGTTAAGCAACACTCGTCCTGTACTAAATTTGATGGCTCAGAGAGTCGATATATTTGTGAACAATCTTGACTTGAACTTGAACTTGTACATGATAAGATCCTGACTTGACCTTGTACCTGATAAGATCCTGATTTGAACATGTACCTGACAAGAGGCCTGTAAGAATAAAGACTTGCATGGTCACGGACAACTTGGTACACAAGGAAAATTTTAGAATTTCGTTTCACGGACGGTCACTGGAGCACCGGGGCCGATCCGACCGGTCGGAACCTCCTGACTGTAGTCGCCTGCTTCGGACGGGATGGGTGCAATGCCCCATGTTCTTGCTTGCACACCATCTCCGCCATGAGACTACACCGTCCACTATGGCGTCATGCCAGTGACCTCCTGTTCATATAGATTAAGTCATCCTCGCTTAGCGATAATTCGTATGCGAGTCATTGTATCGCATCTAGTCATCTGGAACACCTGAACGAATATGAGTATAAGACATATGTATATATTTGAATACCTGAGCAATCTGTTGCAATGAATCTGAGTATAACACATTTGAGTAATCTGTGTAACTTGTGCACCTGAGTCAGAAATACGCTCGTGACACTTGTGTTTGCTTTTTCGATTCCTTGGATTTTATTATATATATTTGTGCATGGTTTAACTTAGTTTTATCTTTAGACATGGAAGGACGAATGGTAAGTTGGTAAGTTTTGCCGTATTTCTCTTATATCGCACGACGCACTGCCACACGAGTTAGGCTTTACATTATGCCATAAAACTGATCCTAATGTAAGACTAAAAAGACAACTTAATAGATGGTGCATAGAACCTATATAACGTGTTTGGATTTGTCGAGCGGACGAGAAGCCTCCCCAGCAGTGCATTCATCTACTGATAACCCACCAGATTGCTTGCAGGGTGCTGGAGAACCTCGTTCGGTGCGGAACCCCTTCGTGCGTGTTAAGGCGTAGAGTTCGCTCTGGAGCCTTGGAGCATTGCGTCCGGAGCTGAAACACATATACAGGACATAATGTTGGAGCATCGCCTATGTATCATTTTATGTTGTGAGCCACTTATCACGCTTTGATTGTTTCAAGAGAGAGGGCTTGAGCGACTTGTAATCTCGGTCTAGCGTCGCTTGTAATACTAATACAATATCAATAAAATGCTTGTTTTACTTCCATATTTGTGTTATTCAATGCTTCTGCAATGACGACTCTGTGAACTTGTTATAAATCGCATGTCCGTTTCTTATTCTGCTGCATTCAGACTATCTGTGCGACTCTATGGCTTAGCTATTTCTTCGTCTGTTCAAATTTATGGCCTTGCACGGATGCAGCTTGTGCTCGTGCGGCATCATGTCCTGATGGAAACTGACGTCCTGCGGGAGTGTTGGCACGGTGATTCGAGTCCAGCGGGGATGGATGATCCTGCGGGAGATCGAGGCGTGACATGGGTTAGGTTCAAGAAATTGGCCCGATAGTCCAGACCGGCCCTGAAAAAATCCCGGGCCGAATCGGTCTTTTCACGCTAATTTGGTCAATCATGTCCGGTCCAGTGACCTGGTTCTGGCCCGGTCTGAACCCTAAAAATACCTCCATTATAATGGCTACTTTTTAGCCGTTTGAAAGGTAATTTGGTCATTTTACTGAAAATAATCAAAATATTATTATAACAACTATATTTTAGGGTATTAGGGATAATTTTGCACCAATTTTTTTTATTACAAATATGGCATAAATTATCAAAATTAACCACAAGAATTTTTTTTTCTCTTGCAATATTTAGAAGCAAACAAATTTATGAAGATTGTAGTAACAACTTTCTGGAGCATGAAGTTACAACTTCTGGATACCAGAATGTTATTTTCTATAGTCTAAAGTGCAGTTTTTTGGAGGCTTCAAATTCTGGAGGTTTTAAGTTGACGTTTCAAGTAATTTTAATATTAAAAATAGTTTTTTTCTCTCTCTTTTTGTTCATGAATTTTTTTTCCTCTTTTTTTAGGAAAATAAATTATTCACTTTTCTTTTTTTAATTATTTTTTTAAATAAGGATGCTACTGGTTCTAACCAGCCTTATCAAGGTGGTTTCGAAAAAAATTATAATTATTATAATAGTTTCTTTGATAATAATCATGTTTCAGATTTGTGCCACGGGCACAAATGCCACCTCCGGAAATAAGAATATGGCTACTAATACTATAAATAGAAAAAAAAATCAGTTATATAAAAAAATTATAAAAAATTATATGTCACCGATAATGATGGCACGCCGGTTTTAGATCCAAAAGATCAAAAACCAATAGCTTAAGGTGCACAATGCAAGAAATGCATAAAACAATTTTAAATGGAAAACGTAATGGCACGAACACTTTAAAAAGACAATATGAAAGTTGTTATGGTAAGGAACATTGCATGCTAGACAAACACAGCTAAACATTGGTCCTCAAGGATCTTCTATAGGTAACTTTACTTATTATGCTCGTAACAAAATTGAATTAACAAAATATATTATTTGTGATGGATAATATTTTACATTTGGTGAGAGTGAATCATATTATGATTATGCAAATAGTACTCTTAATCCATATTTTACTAAAGTTTATAGATCTACTGTTAGAGCAGAAACTGTCAAATATTTGGAAAAAAGGCAGTTGTAGAAGATAGTTTTGTAAATGTTAGTAAATTTACTTTAACTTCTGATATGTAGAGTAGTAAAAACAATTACTCATATATTTGTATCACGACACATTATTTAGATGCAAAATGAGTTTTGCAAAAATGAATTATTTCTCTACGACCTTTGAAAATTTTACATACTAGCGCTACAATCTGTGGAGTTATAATACAAATTTTTACGTGAATATGATATTTTCAATAAATTTTTTTTATAATGCTAGTAATAAAATTTCTTGTATTACTATTTTTAAATCATTTTTTCCCTATAGTAGAATGACGACTTTTTCATGTAAGATATGCTTGTCATACTATAAATTTAATTGTACAATAATGCATTCGATTCTTTCAAGAAAATTGAAAATATTAGTTCACGTTTAATTAGTTTGGCCACTTCTGCAAATAGACAACAAGATTTTTAAATATTTTGTGCACAATATGGTATAACTTTTTGCAGATTTGTTAATGATGCATCACATAAATCAAATTATACTTACTCAATGTTGAAATCTTCTATTAAATTTAAAGATGTTATTACACATTATTATAACGTTAATGCAAGTTTTGATTTTCAAGTAACTAAAAATGATTGGTTAGTTGCTAGTTCAATTTATGAATTGTTAGAATTATTTTACAATGCTACATGTATTTTATCAAGAGTTTATTATCCACCTTTTTCTTTAGCTTTAACATAAATTATTGGCATGTCTCATTTATTTTCTAAATATAGAAATGCTCCTGGTTTTGATTATGTTGTTTCAAAAATGGAAATAAAATTTCTAAAATATTGGCGTGATATACCTCTTATATATTGTTTGATTTTTGATCTAAGATTAAATTAGATGGTGTATTTAAATTGTTATATGATTTTAATGACAATATGAATGTTGATGTAAGTAGCTTAAAAGTAGACATTAAAGAAGTTTTAGATACTTTAATTGATTTATATGAAAAAAATGTTGTATCAAGCCGACTCGGTATAACCGCTTAATGTAGTAGTAGCTCCGGTTTAATATCTAAGTTATCCTATGCTAAAAGTACATTGCAAATGAAGAAAAAAATAAACTTTTCTACCAACTCAAGAATTGTCATTGTATTTAAATTCTTATGAAGAAGATGAAGATGAATCAGTATCGTATTTTTTAATTTTAGAATGGTAAAAAAGACATGAAAAAATGTATCATATACTTTCTTCTTTAGTACGTGATCTTCTAATAGTCATGGTGTACATGGTAGAATCGGAATCTTGTTTTAGTGCACGTTCAAGAATGCTAAGCAAGAAGAGGAGTAGGATGCTGCCAGATATTTTGGAAGTTTGTGTCTGCGTTCAAGATTGGACTTTCAGCTCTTACTTTTGATGAACTCGACACTTATGAGATGAAAGTGCCGACATCAATGAGCTGGACTTTCAGCCTCTTACTTTTGATGACGCTACTAGAAGAGGAGCTAAGCAATAAACCTGGACGGACGTCGAAAAAAAATTAGACTTGTTTATTTTATTACCAAATTTATGGAAATAAAATCTCAACTTTTTTTTAGTTATAAAAAATGTTATACTAGATTTAAATCATAATGACACATTGACATTAATAAAATTATTTTAAATTTTTTTCTACTCAAAATTTTGTATATATTTTTTTAATAAACCAGGTCGGCTCTGAGCCACCCCAGACTTCGGCCGGTTCGGCCCGACCCGCCTCTGACCGGTCCACGAGTCTGACTGGATTTCTTGTTCATCTTCCTTCTAGTCCTGCCCACTTTCTCTCTCGACCTGTCTGGCCCGATCCAAAATCGGTTAAATCCGATCAAATAGAACTCCGAGCTGACACAGCCCAATCCGGTCCGATAAACACCGTGACCTTGTGTCACGCCCCAGTCCCAAAATATCGAGGGACTGGATGCGTGGCAATGGCCAGCAGCACGCACCGATGGACAACCCAATTTAATGGATCCATCAGGGCATGCTTAAGCTGTAGTCTAACAGAAAATAGAACAATTATTACATGTCCCAGGTTATTCTAATCTCATCCACAACAGATAATCACAGATTAAATGCCAGAAATAATACAATAAAATAAATAAGCAATCTCAAATAAGTGTCTCGGGAACAATCCGAGAATATGTCTGGTACATCGAATGCAAATAGACAGAAAATAAATCAACTGGAAATAGAAATACTGAGTATATGGAGCCGGTACTCAGGAGAAGTCTTCTGCCACGATCTCGTCCTCAGGTTCCTGTTCTGTTCCGAGAAGTGCTCCTGTTCCGTACACCTCGGGGTAGATCTCTTCGGCTATACCTGGGGACATAGTCCATTCCAGGTCCTCAGGGGACATAACAAGGTACAGATAATACAAGCCAAAATATAAGCAGTGCAGAAATTAAATGAAACAGCAGGGTAAACTATGTAACCAGCTAAGTGATATGCAAGTGAGAGTTTTAGTCATACTCAGGCTGAGACTACTACAGGATCAGTGTTGAAGAAACCATAGCAGTATTTTCTCGAAGGGCCAGAACTTGCGCCAAAGCTCTGTATCAGAGACTAAGACACCTCCAGATGACATTATTTATAATATAATCAGCCTTGATATGGTAATACTCTCCCCATCCCATGTAATCTCACGTCACAGTTCCAGAATATCTCAGGTACAAGTCACGCAAGTTCAAACTAATGCAATGAGTCAGAACCATTTCTAAGCATGTAAATTGTATATGTCATGAATATGTATCCTATACGGAATCACCTTATATATATCAGGGAAATTCCGTCACATAAATAGTGTCAGGTGTCCTGGGTTGAGCAGTTTATATCAAGATTATATATGAGATCTACAAGAACTCAAGTAAAGTACTATAACAAGAATTACTACGAGTTGGCAAGCTCTACTTGCCCACTGATGTATAATTAAGCCAAGGAAATAAGTAGCAAGCTGCAGGGTTTGGCAAGGTACACTTGCCCACTGATGTATAACTAAGTCCAGGAAATAGGTAGCAAAGCTGCAAGTTTTGGCGAGGTACACTTGCCTGGTGTTCTGGTTCCAATTGCTGCTCTGACTTCAGCTGAAATTACAGGCGGTACTCCGGTTGCTGAAATAAATATCACCATAAGATCCAGAAAATATCAATCAGCTAGAAACGCCTGTCCTTGAGTCCAATTTGGAGACAAGGGCAAAAATGGCAATTTTGGGTCAAAACGGGGTCCACATGTGGGCCCGCTTTGCACCGAAAAACGTGTCAGGCTCAAAGGTCTCCAAATCTGCCAAACTTAGTGTCAACAGGTCAGGAACGATGATACGAACCCAACGGAACTTCCAGAATTGGATTCCGATGAGTCGATCACAAAATCGCCCGTGGAGTGGGGGCTGTGGGGCCCACGACACGCGATTTCGTCAACGTTCTCAGAATCGAACCAAACTTGGGTCACAGGACCAGCGTATCTCTACGAGTCCGATGGCGCAAGTTTTGTTTCAATCCGACGTGTGTACACAAAGTTAGGGCACGATTCAGAAAAGTCGGGTACGGGGCGTTGTCCGCGGATACGCACTGATTTCGGTGTGCACGCACATCCGAATCAGCTTCTGCGAAATCCCACACGTCCGTATCGACGACGCGCACATATCTGTGAAGACCGCGCGCGACCAAGTCGTCCCGTTTGGCGGGACGTACCCAGTTCCGGGGTGAATCAGGGCATTATTTTTCCTGTTTTTGGATCGCGGTTCGCGATCGCCACAGGACGCGATGCCCCGAGCGGGTTGCACGGGCACCGAGGGGGTCATGCAGGCTACGCAACGCAACTGACGGAATCGAAAACGGTTAAACGAGAAGGGAGATACGCGTACCTGAACAGGGTCCGAAAAACCCAGAATTCACTATATCCGACACGTGTCCGATACACAGAGACCTAGGGTTAGGGTTCTCAGGCGGAGCTCCGGCGGAGCTGCGGCAGGGGAGGCCAGCCGGAGGGGCTAGGGCGGTGGTCGACGAGGCTGGGCGGAGGCACGGCGGCCGGAGTCGGCCTCGGGGCGGCTGGGAGAAGAGAGGGGAAGGAAGAGGGAGGAGGCTGGCAGCTGCGGGAGGAGGCTGGGGGCGCGGCGGGGCGAGGTCAAGGCGGCGATGGTAGGGTGGCACGGCCGGCGGGCAGGCGGCGCAGCGGGGAGGGGCGATAGGGTTCCGGTGGGTTTGGCCGGAGAGCTGAACGGGGGGGGGGGGGGTTAAATAGGGGAGAGCCGCGGGGGGGGGCTGGCCGGAAATGGCGGAGGCGAGGGGGTCGTGGCGCGAGGGCCGCGGGGTCGCCGGCGTCGTGGCCGGAGCGGCCGGCGCTGGACGCGGGGGGGAAAGGAGAACGGGTCGTAGGGGGAGAGGGCTGGAAGCGGGTCGGGTTCGCAGGGGTGCGGGTCGGGTTCGGTCGGGCGGACCCGACCCGACCCGATAGGCCGAATGGGCTGGGCTGGGCCTAGGGTTTGGGATGGGCTTAGTTTTATTTAATTAAGTAAATAAATAAATAAATAAATAATAAATAATTATTTTTAGGTAATTTAAAAATAGGTCCGGGTCCCAATAAATTCGAGAAAAATTACCCTAAGTCCAGTTTTTTATTTTACACCCAAAAATATTATTTTCATAATATTTTAAGATTATTTATTATCATTTAAAAATTATTTAATAATTAAAACTGAATTAAATTACAGAAAAATCCCAGAAAATTTCCAGAAAATTGTGAAAAACCAAATTTAAAAATTTGAAAAATCAGGGGGTTTACAATCTATCCCCCTTAAGAGGATTGCGTTCTCGCAATCAAAGAATAACCGGTCAGCAGAGATGACACGGTTGCAAGTATCGTTCGAACCACATCACAAGATACTTAGGGAAATACAGTTTCCCTAAGAATGAAAGTTATGCACTTTCCAGAGCTAAAGCAAAACTTGGTAAAGCAAAAGAACTACAATTTTAGAAAACTAGGTTATTATTAACAAGTTGCAAATTACTAGGTTGGGGCTGAGGTCACGAACCAATAGGCACGAGCTAAAACAAGACTAGAAACGGATAACTATAAATCACTTACGCGCATTAGCTACTCCACGAGTCTGCGCGTTCTCCACGGTCATCGCGTAAGCTTGTCCGCGTCATTGAGGTAGTGTCCTCTGCTGTTGCTGGACTTGCTGGTAGGGTGCTGCTTGAGGCGCTGGTGGAGCTTGCTGGTTTGCCCTTGGTGCTCTTTCTCCACGTTGAGTGCAATCCCTTACCGAATGCTGACGGGATCCGCATGCCAAACACAACCCTAATCTGCGTCGGCATTCCTTGGCGAGATGGCCTGCTTTGCCATAGTAGTGACAAGTAGAAAGGACTATCACTTGTGGTGTAGATGCTTTCTGCTATTGGTGAGGTCTCTTTGCAGCTTCTTCTTGTGGCGCTCTAGATGTTGCTGATGGGGAAGGCCTCTTCAGACTGGTTTCTCTCTTGGTGACGCGTTCCATGCGTCGAGCCATAGCAAGGACGTCCGAGTATGATGTTGGTGCAACGGACCCAATCAATTTCTGTAGCTCAAAGTTTAATCCGTCGAAGAACTTCTCGGCCTTCTCTTCTTCTGTCGGGATCAATGTTGGGGCAAAGCGGCTTAGACGAATGAACTCAGCGTTGTACTCTTCCACCGTCATAGTATCCTGAGTGAGGCGATTGAACTTGTCCCGAAGTTCGGATCGAGCGATGGCTGGAATGTACATCTCCTGGAAGAGTCTGGAGAACTCCTCCCAAGTAACTCGGTTTGGTCCGAGCCGTGTCTCCTCGGATAGCCACCAGTGGTGAGCGTTGTCCGTCAATTGCATCCTGACGGCAGTCATCCAACGTTCCCGAGGAAGCTCAGCTGCTTCAAGTTGATGCCGAATGTTGGTGAGCCATTCATGAACTTCTGTGGGCTCTTCCTTGCCTGAGAAGGTACGGGGCTTCAGTTGGCGAAAATCAGTGATAGAGCCCGTCGTTGGCCGTCGTGCTGGAAGGTTGGCCTGCTCCAGTGCAGTCACTATGCTGTTCCTCAAGTAATCAGCCTCGCGACGCTGAGCCTCGTGTTGGACTTGTTGCTGGGCTTGCATCATCGCGTAGATCAGTTGGAATATTTGTTGTCCGTCAATCGGCTGTCCTTGTGGGAACACGGGCATTGGTGGGACGAACTGCGACGGAGGTGGAATGTCATCACGCCGAAATCTGGAGGTAGGTTGACCTGCCTGCTGGCTCTGTTGAGTTGATGGAACTCCACCGATTGGTGTCACTTCGTCGTCGTAGGTGACACATGTAGCTTGTGGTGTTCCTGCGGGTGTCTCGTCGCACGCTTGTGGATCCATTGCCCTGCATCCAAAATAAATGATAAGAAGCGTACAGAAGAATCAAGGCAGGATGCAAGTAAATTATTTTTGAAGTCGATATAGAGATCAAGAACGATTCAAGCAAGTGGATGAGATCCTAAAAACTTATCCTATTTTATTGCAGGCCTGTTCGGTCCCTAAGTTGAAACCGAACAATTTAGTCGTTGACCTGCATGGGCCACCACAAAAACCATGTCACATCCCAGTCCCAAAATATCGAGGGACTGGATGCGTGGCAATGGCCAGCAGCACGCACCGATGGACAACCCAATTTAATGGATCCATCAGGGCATGCTTAAGCTGTAGTCTAACAGGAAATAGAACAATTATTACAAGTCCCAGGTTATTCTAATCTCATCCACAACAGATAATCACAGATTAAATGCCAAAAATAATATAATAGAATAAATAAGCAATCTCAAATAAGTGTCTCGGGAACAATCCGAGAATATGTCTGGTACATCGAATGCAAATAGACAGGAAATAAATCAACTGGAAATAGAAATACTGAGTATATGGAGCCGGTACTCAGGAGAAGTCTTCTGCCACGATCTTGTCCTCAGGTTCCTGTTCTGTTCCGAGAAGTACTCCTGTTCTGTACACCTCGGGGTAGATCTCTTCGGCTATACCTGGGGACATAGTCCATTCCAGGTCCTCAGGGGACATAACAAGGTACAGATAATACAAGCCAAAATATAAGCAGTGCAAAAATTAAATGAAACAGCAGGGTAAACTATGTAACCAGCTAAGTGATATGCAAGTGAGAGTTTTAGTCATACTCAGGCTGAGACTACTACAGGATCAGTGTTGAAGAAACCATAGCAGTATTTTCTCGAAGGGCCAGAACTTGCGCCAAAGCTCTGTATCAGAGACTAAGACACCTCCAGATGACATTATTTATAATATAATCAGCCTTGATATGGTAATACTCTCCCTACCCCATGTAATCTCACGTCACAGTTCCAGAATATCTCAGGTACAAGTCACGCAAGATCAAACTAATGCAATGAGTCAGAACCATTTCTAAGCATGTAAACTGTATATGTCATGAATATGTATCCTATATGG
Organism: Iris macrosiphon; assembly: GCA_036927795.1. Taxonomy (NCBI): domain Eukaryota; kingdom Viridiplantae; phylum Streptophyta; class Magnoliopsida; order Asparagales; family Iridaceae; genus Iris; species Iris macrosiphon. Next base: position 164,985,678 of record JAYESA010000008.1, on the reverse strand, counting down.
AATCACCATGTATATATCAGGGAAATTCTGTCACATGAATAGTGTCAGGTGTCCTGGGTTGAGCAGTTTATATCAAGATTATATATGAAATCTACAAGAACTCAAGTAAAGTACTATAACAAGAATCACTACGAGTTGGCAAGCTCTACTTGCCCACTGATGTATAATTAAGCCAAGGAAATAAGTAGCAAGCTGCAGGGTTTAGCAAGGTACACTTGTCCACTGATGTATAACTAAGTCCAGGAAATAGGTAGCAAAGCTGCAAGTTTTGGCGATGTACACTTGCCTGGTGTTCTGGTTCCAATTGCTGCTCTGACTTCAGCTGGAATTGCAGGCGGTACTCCGGTTGCTGAAATAAACATCACCATCAGATCCAAAAAATATCAATCAGCTAAAAATGCCTGTTCTTGAGTCCAATTTGGAGACAAGGGCAAAATGATAATTTCGGGTCAAAACGGGGTCCACATGTGGGCCCGCTTTGCACCAAAAAATGTATCAGGGTCAAAGGTCTTCAAATCTGCCAAACTTAGTGTCAACAGGTCAAGAACGATGATACGAACCCAACGGAACTTTCAGAATTGGATTCCGATGAGCCGATCACAAAATCGCCCGTCGAGTGGGGCCTGTGGGGCCCACGACACGCGATTTCGTCAACGTTCTCAGAATCGAACCAAACTTGGGTCACAGGACCAGCGTATCGCTACGAGTCCGATGGCGCAAGTTTTATTTCAATCCGACGTGTGTACACAAAGTTAGGACGTGATTCAGAAAAGTCGGATATGGGGCGTTGTCCGCGGATACGCACTGATTCCGATGTGCACGCACATCCGAATTAGCTTCTGCGAAATACCACACGTCCGTATCGACGACGCGCACGTATCTGTGAAGATCGCACGCGACCAAATCGTCCCGTTTGGCGGGACGTACCCAGTTCCGGGGTGAATCAGGGCATTGTTTTTCCTGTTTTTGGATCGCGGTTCGCTATCGCCACAGGACGCGATGCCCCGAGCGGGTTGCACGGGCACCGAGGGGGTCATGCAGGCTACGCAACGCAACCGACGGAATCGAAAACGGTTAAACGAGCAGGGAGATACGCGTACCTGAACAGGGTCCGAAAAACCCGGAATTCACTGTGTCCGACACGTGTCCGACACACAGAGACCTAGGGTTAGGGTTCTCAGGTGGAGCTCCGGCGGCGCTGCGGCGGGGGAGGCCAGCCGGAGGGGCTAGGGCAGTGGTCGACGAGGCTGGGCGGAGGCACGACGGCCGGAGTCGGCCTCGGGGCGGCTGGAAGAAGAGAGGGGAAGGAAGAGGGAGGAGGCTGGCAGCTGCGGGAGGAGGCTGGGGGCGCGGCGGGGCGAGGTCACGGCGGCGCTGGTGGGGTGGCACGGCCGGCGGGCGGCGCAGCGGGGAGGGGCGATAGGGTTCCGGTGGGTTTGGCCGGAGAGCTGAACGGGGGGGGGGGTTTAAATAAGGGAGAGCCGCGGGGGGGCTGGCCGGAAATGGCGGAGGCGAGGGGGTCGTGGCGCGAGGGCCGCGGGGTCGCCGGCGTCGTGGCCGGAGCGGCCGGCGCTGGACGCGGGGGGGGGGGAAAGGAGAACGGGTCGTGGGGGGAGAGGGCTGGAAGCGGGTCGGGTTCGCAGGGGTGCGGGTCGGGTTCGGTCGGGCGGACCCGACCCGACCCGATAGGCCGAATGGGCTGGGCTGGGCCTAGGGTTTGGGCTGGGCTTAGTTTTATTTAATTAAGTAAATAAATAAATAAATAATAAATAAATAATTGTTTTTAGGTGATTTAAAAATAGGTCCGGGGCCCAATAAATTCCAAAAAATTATCCTAAGTCCAGTTTTTTATTTTACACCCAAAAATATTATTTTCATAATATTTTAAGATTATTTATTATCATTTAAAAATTATTTAATAATTAAAACCCTGAATTAAATTACAGAAAATTTCCAGAAAATTGTGAAAAATCAAATTTAAAATTTTGAAAAATCAGGGGGTTTACACCTTGGATGGTTGAACAAGAATGCACTCCAACAAAAAGGCTCTTGATAAATGCACTACAAAAGTGACTAGGGACAGCCCAAATTTTCATCATTGATAACTACAAATTTGTCATTCCAAAAAATTACTCAGCGGGCTGCCCACTTTCAATTAAATTTTTTTATAATCAGGACTGTCAAAATTTTGACAGTCCTAAAAATATATGTTAATTTTTTAAGACTGTCAAATTTTGGCAGTCCTTCCAACTGGTAGGACTGTCAAAATTTTGACAGTCCGGAAGGGAGGGCTACGCGAGGTGACACGAGGACTGAAATGCGTGGAGACCGAAAGGGGGGACGAGACGGAGGAGCGGGAGAGAGAGGAGGAGGAGGAGGCGGCGGGAGAGGAGGCGGAGGCGCGCACACGGTGGAGGACGGGACCGCTGCTGCTCGCGAGGGTGACGGTGAGCGGTGGGGACGACGACGAACGGTGGAGGACGGGGTCACTGCTGCGCGGGGACGGCGGGGAGCGGTGGGGGCAGCGACGAGCGGTGGAGGAACGGGAGGGGGAGCAGGAGAAGGGATGTGAAGAGGGTGGACAGCTCTAGTAAAATTTGGACTAATTTGAATAAAAAAAATTATAACTGAATTAGCATCAATACTGGACTAGGCCTGAGCACTACTTCGTAGTGCCTTTATCACAAGCCCAAAATATCGGCTCTATAAGTTGAGATGTGAAAGTGATATGAACTACTACAGATCCCCACACACCCAAAAGTAACCTAATAGCTGGAAAAGGAAAGCAAAAGATAGGAGCAGGACCAATTATTCAGAAGACTCCGTCGCTGTCAACTAACGGCAAGCAAGAGCGTCCTCATCCGTTGGATGCTCCATCCAAACCCACCGTTAAACCTCAACCGCTCCGTTAACTCCCTCTGATTCTTCTCCCCCTCTCCCTTCCCGCTCTAATCACTGTTATTTCTGACGGAAATGGCGGTGGAGCTCTTCCTCTTCTTCTCCGGATCCGAACCCGAACGCTAACTAGAGATCCCAAATCCCCCTTTTTCTAGGGTTAGGGTTTGCTTTCCTTGCTCGAGATCTGTTGTTGATTGGAGAATAGATCGATCTCTTCTTTTCGGATTTTCCCACCACTTTTTTGGGACTTCCGTCCGAGATCTGTCGTCTTTTCGTTCGATTCGATCCATCCGTAGGATTCCTGGAAAAGAAGAAGAAGGAATCAATTTATTATTTTAGAAAATTGGGGGAAATGTTACTTTTTTCTTTTTAATTTGATTAGGAAAGAATTGGTTGGGGTTCTTGTATTAAAAAGTCTTTTTTTTTCTTCGTCATTGGATAGGTTTTTTTGGCGGGGTTATTTTTTCTAAAATGGTTGTGAAATTTAGGTTATTCTTTCTATTTATCAGCTGAAAAGAAAAACACGTTGGTTTTTTTTAGGGTTTGGAAGTGTGGGATTGATTTGGTTTCTGGGGTTTCCGTAGGTTTGTGGATCTATGGAGGGATTTTCATGGGAAGTTTTTCTTGGATTCGGCGGAAATCTAAACCCACCGGATAGGTAGAGATTGTCAAGCATTCACACATCGGAATCCCGACTAAGTGAGCATAGAGATAGATAGAGAAGGACTAATGATGGGGGAATCCTTATTGACATCCCTATCCATGGAGAACTCCCACCATCCATCCACTCTCCTCTCCATGGACCCTGCAGGTGTTTCGTCCGACGATTGCATTCGCGGATTGTCGATCCATCACTCGCTGATCGCCCTCTCCTGCCCCGCCCCGGACATCAACCTCCCCCTCTCGTCGGAGTGCTCTCCTCTGCCTCCCATCTTGTGGAACCCCGACCCCTGTGACTTGCTCGATGTCGGCCTCGGTGGCCCACAGATGTACGAAGCCGAGGCCGTTGTGCTTAATCTGCCCAAAGTCGGTGCTGGGGCAGCCCGCAAGTGTGTGAAGAGAGGGGACAACATTTGGGGTGCGTGGTTCTTCTTCAATTTCTATTTTAAGCCGATGGTCGCAGAGAAACCCAAGGGGAAGGTTGCTCGGGATGGCAATGGGGTTGCAGGGTTTGATAAGTCGGAACTGCGGCTTGATGGGTTTCTGGTGCAGCATGATATGGAGAACTTGTATATGTGGGTGTTCAAGGAGAGGCCGGAGAACGCTCTTGGGAAGATGCAACTGCGGAGCTACATGAATGGGCATTCCCGACCTGGGGAACCACAGTTTCCATTTAGTGTCGATAAGGGTTTTGTTAGGTCCCACCGGATGCAGCGGAAGCAGTACAGGGGCCTGTCGAACCCTCAGTGTATTCATGGTATTGAGATTGTGAGGCTGCCCAATTTGACGGTGGTCGCTGAGGGGGACTGCAAGAAGTGGATGGAGCTCACAGGGAGGGACCTCAACTTCTCGATCCCACATGATGCCAGTGATTTTGGGTCGTGGAGAAATCTCCCCAATACAGAGTTCGAGCTTGAGAGACCTCTGCCTCTTCCCACGTTGAATACCATTGCGCATCACAATCAGAGGAAGTTACTCAATGGCTCTGGGTTGAATTTATCAACACAGCTATTGGGCCATGGTGGTGGTGGTGGTGGTGATGCTATGGACCTTTCGCCGAAGTTCAGCAGCAAAAGAAGGAAGGATTTCTTCCATGGAATGGACGATGGTTCTTGTTTGCACACCAATTCTATTTCTGATAGGGCACAAGACATGGAAATACACCAGACCGAGCCGTCGTGGGTAAATGCTTTTAGTGGCGTGATGAGGCATGCTTATGGACCGGTGACAGCTTCCAAGACGATATACGAGGATGAGGAGGGGTACTTGATAATGGTCAGCCTGCCTTTCTCTGATCGTCCAAGGGTGAAGGTTTCTTGGAGGAACACTCTTACTCATGGGATAGTAAAGCTTTATTGTGTGAGTACTGCTCCAATGTCATACACAAAGAGGCATGATAGGACATTCAAGCTGGCAGATCGTTCTCCTGAGCACTGTCCTCCAGGGGAATTCATTCGAGAAATTCCGCTAGCTACTCGGATTCCAGAAGATGCTAAGCTGGAAGCTTACTATGACGAGACTGGTACTGTGTTGGAAATTATGGTCCCAAAACATCGTGTTGGGCCAGAAGAACATGAAGTTCATGTGTGTCTGCGCCCTCCTTACCTAGCAGCAAATTAACTTTTGTTGACTTGAAAAACTTGGTTTGATGTGCATTAGTGGTTTCTATAATCAATTTCATTGTTTATTAACTGTATATCATTGACGAAAATCTATGAAATGAAAGTGCATCTTTGCCATGTGCCCTTTCTGCACTCAGTTTTTTTCTGAAATTCTTTGGTATTGATATATGGTTGAACTTATTTTGCTGGATGCTTTGGGGCGTTCTGATGCCAGGTTGAACTTGATGTGGAACCTACTGGAGCTGCACAAATGAATTTCCCTCAAAAAAAATGTAAGGGTTACTTACTCTTTTGACTTTTTTACATATATGTTTGGTAATTAAAATTTATTTGACTTACATGTTGTGTTGCTATCTGTCATATTTCTTTCTACTGTTTCTGCAGTGTACCTATGTGTTGTTGTTTTACCTAGTTAAGTTTCTCTCGTAGATGTTTATGAGTTTGAATTTGGTGATTCATATCAATTATGTATAACTTAGGTTCGTCGATAAGGTATTTAGACGCTAAGCAAAATTTCATTTAAATTTATTGTGTTTAAAGTTGTGTTGCAATTTTTGATGGACTTATCTTCTTCTATTTAGTGCAGACTGACATTGAACTAACTTGTAGCTTTGTTAATGTAGTCTTGGCATATTGATGGTATTATGTAATCTTATTTAATGAAAAACAGTGGATTCTCTTTTTGCAACCATTTGTGTGTGAAAAACCTTCAAACTATTTGGAGACTCTTGTATATTTTATGATTAATGTGTTTAATCAATCATATTTAGTAGTTGCTTTACTTTTTCCTGAGATAAAAATATCTTGTATACTCGATCGTCTATGAATTTAATTTTCGTGATTTGGGGGTTGATTCTTGATTATGGTTTGACTTCTATGACAAATATTTACATGCAAATATTTACACAGAACATGATATACAGGCTTCTAATTTTTGAAGATCTAGTCTTGAGGGGAAGGGATGTTCCTTGGAAGTTTGGGTAGCTATGTCTTCTGTACAATATCTTATGTTCTGCGTTGTTTCCGTATATGGAAACCTAATAGTGAAATTGCAATATCAATTTTTATATATTTAAATGTGACGATGAACAGTAATTTTTCTTTTGAATTATTAGATTTTCCGTTTTTGTAGTTGACACCCTTTCCCAGCAATAAGTTTCAGTGGTATCAGCAATGATCTTTAGGGACTTCTGCATTTATATCCTTTAGCACAGAGACTACATATCCCTCATCTCCTTCCTTAACTTTAGAAGCTTTCAGATAATAGCCGAATTCATCATAAGTTTTGTTTAAACTTTGAAGGTGGAACTTCAACATCTATGTAATAATATTCATAATTACTTGGAATTCATCATAAGTTCAGTTTAAACTTTAAAGGTGGAACCTGAGCATCTATGTGTTTGCCATTGAAATTGAGTTTGAGAAAACTTTCGTTTAACAACAAACAAAAAAGTACAAAGAAATTCTAGACAGAAAATCTAAGTACAATATTTTTTTATCTGGGTAATGTGACGATGGAGATCGAGTACTGCAGCGACTTTTTTACTCCGTTGACGGTCCGACGAGTGAATGAGGGATGATTTCTTCTCTTCTCTCTCTTGAGCTTGTGTGCACGTACGTACCTCACCTGGAGGGGTATAGTCTCTGAAGCAGAAAAAGCCAGTCAGCCTTTGGAACGTCTAAGTTGCTTCTATTTATAGCCATCGTGTTGATAGGCTATAGGTGCCGTATGTGCTTCTGTTTGTGGGGTTCCTTCAACAGGATGTGGTTGCAACTGTAGGCGCATACGATGAACATGTTGCCACATGTACATCCTTAATAGTATGCAGTTGAGTCCAGGCCGAGCTACCATATGGACGTTTGTTGCGATTTGTTGGCTGTTCTCGCATTTTGTTTGCGTGACTTGGTCAACTTGACACATGGCCCGCATTTAGATGGAGATAATTACTTCAGTCGTAACAGAAAGATTTCGTCTCAGGGAACCCTATCACGTTGGACGCATGGAGTCCGGGAAGCATGTGACGCATGGAGTCTGGAATGCGTGGGATCAGAGACGCATGGAGTCTGGAATGCGTGGGATCAGAGACGCATGGAGTCTGGGACGCATGAGGTCAGAGGCGTATGGAACGCATGGAGTTTGGGACGCATAGGACCAGGGACGCATGGAGCTTTTATCGTGTTGTACACGGGGCGCTGCACGCCTCTCAGGAGTCATTATTAGTCTGACGAGAGCTTCTTATCGCTTAGTGTGTTCACATTTTTCGAGGTGTTCGAATTTTTTTTTTGTCAAGATTCTGTATCAGACATAATCTTTGTGTCAGGCCTTTATGTAGCCAATATTGGGACGCATGGATGTTGCTTTATCTTGGCCGCATGGTTATTCTTGTTAGCCCAATGATTGTATCATATTTTTGAATATGATGAATCGATTAAGTTTAGCCGTTTAATATCACTAATCAATCATGAAATCACTATAGCATTTATATTCTTCTTCCACCTTTAGTGATAAATGCTTATTGTTTTACATATTAGTGATACGAGCTTCTATTAAAGCCATCTTAAATAGAACCGAGTTGTCATAATAAAAACGGGAGAGATTGTTAGTCCAATGATCTAACTATATTTTTGAATATGGTTAATCTATTCTATTTAACATTATGACATCACTAATATTCATGACATCACTACTTTGAATACTTAAACTTAGCATAGTCCAAATATGCATTAAATGTTATCATACTTGCTACTATGTATATTGCTTTGTTTACCTAACTTGTATTTGCAGAAAAGCAATAAGCAAGATCAAACGTGAACATATGCAATAAAGAAATCATGATGGGCCAAAGACGACGTCATCCCACAAGATTCCTCTGAACCTCCTACGACATCTCCGGAGCCACGCACTCGGGGGGTTCCGTTGTTCGGTCAGCGGACGAGGGTCGAGGGGGCAGTGCCCCCCGTGGGGGTTCATGGGCGAAGCCCCCGAAAGGTATTCATATTTCACAATCTTGGTATCTCAGGACAACTGTCGTCAAGGAAAAAAGTCATCATCTATCAAGGGAAGAAGCCAAGCTATGCCATCATCATTTTCAGACTCTGAAGAAGCCTGCATCTGCCATAGTCTGTCTAGAATTTGTAATAAGTCTTAGGAATTATTGTAAACACAAGTGATGGATGGCAAAATCGAAAGGTAGGGTAGAAAATAATCCAGGATTATTTTTTGCCTGAAAACCGGCATATCGACGGTATATTGGAGTATACTGACGGTATACCGATTTTATATAAATGTTGCTCTATGTCGTTTGGACAAGCATACCGACGGTATATTAGTCTATACCGACGGTATACCGGTTCATCACAGTTGGCAATCCAACGGCCAGATTTTGTGCATTAAATGATCCCAACGGTCATATTTATAGCCGTTGCTACTGTAGACCGGTATACCAACGGTATACTATAGTATACCGACAATATACCATTTGCAAGCTGAAAGTTGCAATTTTGCTCTTTCTTTGTGTTGGCCTATATAAAGTCTTTAACCCCTTCTTTCAAGGTTGATCCCTCCGAGCCTAAAATTTTTAATCTACCAAAGGCCATCCACAAACACTCCACCAAAGCTTTCATTTGTCTATCCACAAATTGTGTTAGAGTGTTTTTGAGTTGTAAAAGTTAGATCTTTATATTTGTTGTAAGAAGATCAAAACCATCTTGTAAGAGGTTGAAGTGTATAAGCCTTCAGATCAAAGCTCTTGTGTAAGAAGTCAACGAGCCTTCAGATCAAAGCTCGTGGTGTAACTATTTTGCTAATAGTGGATTCAAGCCGGACAAGAGTTTCCGGAACTGGAGTGCCTCGGGGAGGATATCAGGATACATCGGGTGTCAGTATTCTTATTGCTTTACTTCTTGCACACTTAATTTTTAAATTGTCTATTATTAATCATTTGTGCTTGATTTATTAGCTTGATCCTATTCACCCCCTCTAGAGTTCCTACAATTCTGTGACCTGATTTCTTCTGAGTCGATCTTGGGGCGCATGTTTGTTGGACGCATGGATCCAGATTTTTCATGCTTCTACAAGACCCCCTTTAAAGTTTTCAAACTGATAAGTTTGGAATACTTTGAATAAGAAGCATGAAGTAGAGGACCTTGGGCCGCATGGATGACAGATCGCATGGACGAGTCTTTGTCAAGCTGTCAAATCTCCATTTAATGCAGGATTCGGCTCGGTCCTTGAGTGGATCTTCTTGGGATTCTGCACCATCTCTCAGTAAGGATCCCGAAGTGACGGGTTCTCGAAGGATAAGGTTGAGTGAAAAACCCAAGCGTTGCCATCACAATTAATGCTGACAGCGCAGCGCAAGAATCAATGAGTCGCCACCATATTCTTTGTCCTATAAATAAGGGGTTTTGCCGACGAGAGAGAACTTTTTCTCTCTGCTTGAGCTTTCTCTTTTGTTTTCGACCTTTCTTCTGTCTCTGGCTCTCTACTCGATCGCCATGGCCCCCATAGCTTCGTCATCTTCGTCAAAGGCCAAGAAAGCCGACGACAAAGGGAAGCGCCCCGCGTCCTCGTCTAAGGCCAAGGATGAGGTCCCGACTTTCCACCTAGACGTTCAAGTGCCCATCCAAGGTAAGGAGGAGGAGTCTGGACATGGGGACACTTTGCACACAGTCCGCCGCATGGATTCGAACATGTGCGAAGTTTCCATAGGACCCAGTCGCATGTTTTATGCGCGGGTCTCACTTTGGCCACATGCGCCGGTCTTGACCTGGCCGCATGGATGGCCTCACATGCGTCTCATTCGGTCGCATGGAGATCCTGTCATGTGCTTGACATGACTTGGCCGCATGTACGCCTTTATATGTCCAAGTTGCCTCTTGGTGCATATGCTATCTTGATGGCTCTAACTGTCTTCTGATTTCTGACTTTTGTAGTGACTTTACTCGTGGCTCTGTCGAGGAGGTGCTTATTGGGCGTGCTCAGGCTACGTTGGACGTGAGATTTGATCATATAGTGGCAAATGTCCAGGCTCAGATAAACAATGGTCAATCTGAGACGAGACTGAAGTTGATAGCCGACCAGCCTTCGTTTTACTTGCTTAGCCAACTGAACTCCGGACCGATTGAGGATAGCAAAAATGTTTCTCATTTGAAGCCCATCTTCCTATTCGTGGATGTTCTTACTACCTCGTACCCCAATGTGGTGAAGATTAAGAGAACTGGAACTTCTCCTCTGGCGGGATGAAAATACACATTCCTACGATGGAGCGTCATTTGCCCTTGTCGGCTTTCGATATGGTCTCTTCTGAGGAGGATGTTGGGCAACCTGACTCCAGACCAAAAGGGAGTCATGATCGGCCGTAATCGTCACAACTCCAAGCTGAAGAGGGAAGTAGCGACTTTCAAGGAGTCGTTTTCTTACTCCCTTCACGGGTTGGAACCCGGCGTCTTCACGAGTTAAATGTGGCCAAATGTTCATTTCTACGACGTTGATGCTTTCTTGAACCAGCTTGCAGACAAGGGGTCCTATCCAACGGAAAAAATACGCCTGCTCAACTGGGTGCATTATTTACCTTTTTGTATCGTTTTGACTATGTGGGTACTGGAGAAGTACGATCAGTTTTTAAAGGAGGTCAATCTCTACTACGCCATAAGGGGTTCATGTTATGGCCTGGAGAAGAATCTGATGTTATTCGTGGCCTTGGCCGAAATGTACAACTGTTGCACTGGGACATTCTTTACCCCTGGCGGGGAGTTGGGTCTCGTCCTTCACGAGATGTACGATGTTTCGCGGTTGCCCTGTGACGAGGAGCTGTATGAAGAGTACACGCCTGATAACGAGGAATTTGAGGAGTTGGAGGAACAACACTCGGGGTTCCTTGCAGTGTACCGAGAGTTCTTGTGTCACCATAACACCTGTCAGCAAACCTCGAAGAAGAGGGATAAAAGCACGGAGGGGACGTTACCCCATACCACTGCCTGGATCCATCACCTTTTTGAAATTGCAGCTTCGGGCCAGGTCACCGTTCGAACACCTCGGTCTTACACGGTCATCCGTGATCTGGCGCACATCACTAAGAGAACGACTGCAACCGGTGAAGGTTTGGTAGCTCTGGCGATACCTTCAGCTATTTTTATCCAGATACCCAGCCATTGTCGGACAAAGCCGTGCTGGCTGGATTCTTGATGGTATGGTTACGAAATTACGTAGTCCCGGGAGGTTCTGGGTCGATTGAGAGGGCTAGCCGCAACCTCATCCTCCCTGCCGTGAAGTTGGCTTTTGGTCACCGCCTCGCCTTACTCCTAGTAATGGTCTGTAGCATACATCGAGGACTTCGTGTTTTTACCAACAAGGTGCTGGCCCATGATGGTCCCAAAAATTTCAACCGGGTTGAGATGCATTATCATTATTTAATGGGGTGACTGCTAATGCACTACTCATCTCTAATGAGTCCTGGCGTAAAGGGGATGACGACGAAAGATGACGCCTTCATTCGTCGATATGGTGGGATGTCCTGGGCTCATACTACGGTTCCCGCATGTCGGCACGCACTCCCCCATATGACGAATTATTCTTTTTTCGTCTCGGCCCCGAAATTCACCGAGGATGAGGTGAATAGAGTTCATTGTGATGATGGTGCTGACCTTCAGGTCTTATCTCCGAGGCTCTTCAGCTGGTTACTCTCCACCCGACCTTCGCATTTAGTGTACCGGAATCAGAACCTTGTCTTCTTGGAGCCTTATCTGCCGAGTAGGTTTGCTCGCAGTTCGGGTACAACCAACTCATGTTGAGCAATTCCAGCCCATGTCTTGGTTTTGAGGGTAACATTCTTGATGGGGCTCTAGCCTGGAATTATTATTCTTCCACCAATACCCATGTCTGATTCACGCTGCCGGACGCTAAGGTTTTGGCACATATTATTCACGTAGCGGCTAACTTTCATGTAGCCGTGAATGCACCACCACCCGACTTTGATCGAGATACTAGCTTCATCGTGGGCACTAAGCTGAAGTCCTGGAGCGACTGGTCCAATAAAGGTCGGGGGAAAGGCAGGGGAAGGCTGCACTATTGCCTACTGACCCCGACTCGACGACGGGGGAAGATAATACTTCTGATGACCCCTCGCCTCCGGTGGACTCTTTAATGAAGCGCAGGACCTCTCCGGTGCGGAGCCCTCCATCCAAGAAGAGAAGACATGAACCATCTGAGGTCGCGAGGTCGAGTTATAGGAAAATGGTTGCTACCAAGGACCCGTGCATGCCGTGGGAGACGAGTAAAAGGAGGAGGTAGGACCCCTTGCATTGGTGATTCGCCAACCGGATCCCATTCTTGATGCCGAGGCGGTATCCCTACGTCCTCTTAGCTTTATTGCCGTGTCCCCTTTTTATGACCCTCTTCGTCCTGGTTTATCTGAATTTATGCAGAGACCGGGAGAGGGGGTGAGGACACTTCCTCCACGGGCTGCTACAGCAGGGATTTCTTACCGGGAGGAGGAGATGACGTCATCTTCCCGCGAACTGTATGTTGGCGAGTCTGTTGTTGAGACGCTGGGAAGGTTCGACGAGGAATTGGACGCTTCCTTGGCCGACCCCTCGTTTGGAGATGTGGGCATGGGGACGACCCTGTCTGCTCCGACGGAACCACCAACTCCGATACCTCACCTAGGTATATTGTTTCGTCGTTTCTCAAGAGATGAGATTTTTCGGCTTCAATTCTTCGTCGTTTGGGTGAAGTTACTCACTGATTTCTTTGATTCGACAGACCCTTCCTCGCCGATAAACATATTTAATGTGGCGGCAGAAGAGAGTATGGCGGAGGAGGCTAAATCAGGACTCATTAGGATAAGACCTGGGTCAGTACCATCTTCCTCCGTGGTTGGAGAACCTCTTGAGGGACCTTCGGCAGGCACGTGGCCTGCTTCTGATGCTGATCTCCTCGGAGTGTCGGTTGTCGAGGAAGACGTGAGGGAAGGAGAATGAGCTCGCGGGAAGGCTGAGCCTTTCTCTCACTCTTCTGCGGGTGGAGAACACCTGACGGGGTCTCCTGTTGAGGCTAGTGTATATAATGCCTCTACTGTTGCGAACCTACTTGGTGTTGTGACCGCTTCGTCACCTCCCAAACATTTCCAAAATCCTTCATCCTAAATTTCTACTCTCTCTTCAAATTCCCAAACCCTAACCCTAACCCCAACCTCAACCGCCAGAGGAGGAGGAGGCTTCAGTCGCAGCAGTAGCTGCTCGAGGGAGGTCGGGATGATGGTGGTCGGGTTGGGAATGGAGGAGGTGGTGATGTTGACGCTAATGGTGGTGGTGGATGGTGGCGGTCGTGGTGGTGGTAGATGGTGGCGGTCGTGGTGGTGGTGATGCTCGACTATGGGGAGAGGGAGGAGAAGAAGAAGTGAAGGGGGAGATGGAGTGCTGGTGGTGGCCGGGTTAGGGAAGAAGGAGGTGTATGCAGCGGAGGAGGAGGCCGTGGAGGCGGAGCTAGTGCCGCCGCCCGCCCCCGCACTCCCTCGCCGCCGCCGCCCGCCCTCGCACTACGGCCCTGCTGTTGCTTCTTCTTCTTATTCTTCTTCTTCTTCTTCTTCTTCTTCTTCTTTCATGGTCCTTCCTAGTGGAGGTCAATTTTTTTTACAGTCATAATTATTTAAGACTGTCACAATGTTGATAGTTGGAAGGACTGTCAACATTTTTTTAAGTCCTAATAATTAGGACTGTCAAAAATGTTGACAGTCATGAAAAAAAAATTGGACAAAAATAGAAGTCATTGACTTTTATTTAAAACTTTGGGCTGCCCCCAAGCCAAAAAAAGAGAGTAGCAAACTTATAAATAAATTGAAAAAATAGACTGTCTTAAACAATATATGTAGTGCCAATAATTTTGGCCATTATATAGTGATGAACATATCTTGTACATTAAATGCACTTCCTTCATCCCTCAAATGTTTGAGTAATATATCACACGTCAATGTCCAATTGTAAAAGATCAATAAATTTATCAAATAAATTTAAATTATTTTTCATCCAAATTTTTTTTTCCAATAAGAAGGCTTACTTGAAGAATGTCAAATTTTTTCTATTGATAATTACAAGTTTGCCACTTACAAAAATTACTCATCGGACTATCCACTTTCAATTGATTTTTTTTATAATTAGGACTGTCAAAATTTTGACAGTTCTTCCAATTGATAGGACAGTCAAATTTTTGACAGTCCGGAAGGGAGGGCTACGCGAGGTGACACGAGGGCTGGACTGCGTGGAGAGCGGAAGGGGGGACGAGGCGGAGGAGCGGGAGGGGGAGGAGGAGGAGGAGGAGGAGGCGGCGGCGGGAGGAGGGGGAGGAGACGGAGACGCGCGCGTGGTGGAGGACGAGGCCGCTGCTGTGCGCGGGGGCGGCGGTGGAGGATGGGGCCGCTGCTGCGCACGGAAACGACGGCGAGCGGTGGAGGAGCGGGAGGGAGAGCAGAAGGAGGGAGGTGAATATGATGGGCAGTCCTAGTAAAATTTGGCCTAGCCTGAGTAATTTTTTTTTTATAACTGGACTAGCATCAATACTGAACTAGCCATGAGTCTACATTATAGTGCCTTTATCACAAGCCTAAAAAAAAAATGTAAACTTGTAGATCTTTGTTTTTTTGGAGGAGAAGAGATAGGAGAAGTAATAGATGATTCCGATAAGGTGATCTGGGAGAAAATATTTAGGAGATAATTAAGAATTTGTAATATTTTTGAGTTATTTTGATTATCCATAACTAATCATAATTTAAATCCAAAATTATTCAATAAATAGTGATATTTTTTTGTCATTTTCTACTTACAAATGAATAATGATTGCCTCTACCTCGTGTGATATAGGAGGGTACTAGTCGAGAGAGGCAGAAAGAAATGAAAGTTTGAAGATGCGCCTCCACCAATATTGGGAAAATGAGGGCCTATAACGAAATTTCCATTTTATTCAAGGGGTTTATACGAAAATAAACTCAAACGGATAATATAGGGACACGAAGCACGAAACAAAAATCTTCCTCCACTTCCTCGTCTCTTCCCTCCATGAAAACCCTAGCTTGAAACCCTAACCGTAAATCCATGGCGAAAACCTTAATTTCCTCACCCTCCTCCTTCCTCTCCGCCCCTCTCCCCCTCCCCTCTCGCCATGGCTGGCTGGGCTTACCCCTCTACAGGCCCCGGAGAGCGGAGACTCGGGTCAGGATGAGCTTCCAGGAGATTCCTCCTGTCGATCTCCATGCAATAGTTTCGAGAGCGGAGGGGATGTTGTACACTCTCGCCGATGCTGCGGTGGCCGCGGACCCTGCGGCAGCCGATGGCGCGGTCCAGAAGAACGGGGGGTGGTTTGGGTTCATATCGGACGCCATGGAAGTGGTCCTTAAGGTGATTGGATGTTGTTATTTGAATTTATTTGAAATTGGTTGCCGAAATATTGATATTAGAAGCAAACTGGGAGAAGGAAAGCTTGAAAATTTTGATATTATTGGAAAAAGAGCAGCTTGGGAGATGAAAGGCTTGCAGACAAAGTTCTTAGTTTTAATATAGTAAAAGGGAAACCATAGAGGAGGAATTTTTGGCTAAAATGATGTGATTATTTAAGAAATGTTCCTAAAGCGGTTCTTCTTATTCCCAGAGGTTACAATAGACGTATGAATTATGTGGAGAAACAGAAAATTATGACACAACGACACTCGTAAAAACTGAAATTGGAGTGACTTTTAAACAAAAATAAAATGCAACCAAGTTGCTACAATAGGAAGAAGAAAAATATAAAACTTGAAGAACATGCTCGATGAGGTGATCAAAACCATCGTTGCTCAAAGCAAGATTCGACTATATCTGTCGATCTGGATCCAGGAACCAACAAGTTCAGAATCATGAACTTCTGGAACGCTTTTGTGTTACTCTTGCACGAACTTCTCGAACAACACTTAGACTCCTTGAACGAATATCGCTCTGTTGCTCCAAACACTGTTGCTAAGGATTGTCTCCCCCAGCATATACACCATTCTGTTTGTGTTTTTTTCTCAAGTGAAGAACCTTATATATATATATATATATATATATATATAGGAGAGCTATCCCTTGGCAGCCTACTATCCCGTAATGGATAGTTAATTCGGAGTTAACCACCCATTAAGTGGTCGGTTACAGCATTTACCCTCCTCCCACTAAATGGCCGGTTACTCCTTTGGAGTGACTGAACATCCACTTAGTAGATCTATGCAGCAGCCGCCCGTGCAGCGCCCACACAACACGTCCTCGCAGAACGTCCGCACAACACGCCCACGCAGACCACCTCGCTTAAGTCGCCTCGCACAGTGGCTCACGCAGATCGCCGCGCGCAGGAGTCTGCGCGCAACCAAGCGCAAAAATGCAAACTCTGCGTCCGATGCGTACGTGTCAAGTGCAAAGTGCGCCATCAAAGCGCCACTTTGCGTCATTCGTCCAAGTCCGAGTCCGAGTCGCGGGACATAGCTCCTAAGGGAAACCCCAAAAAAATAAGTAACAAAAATCGTACATGTTTCCATGAGGATTCAAACCTTGTACCTCTTGAAAAATACTCCACTATCTCAACCACATGAGCTACTCCTCCCCATGTGCACATGTCAATACAAAGCATAACCTTTTATTGAAATACACACTTGGAGTTCTAGGCAATGTGGGACTATCTTTCTAGAGATCAAGGCTAAAAACCCCAACAGTTCTTCCCGAACTTATTCACAATATTTTTTGAGATTGCGTCTTCAAAATGCGACTTCATTAGTGAATCACGTTTTGAGGAGTCGTTTTGAAAAGTGATTTCAACTATACCCAAATGCAATTTAACTGAACTGGCATTTTCAAACACTAACTTCATTTGTGAAATCAAGCTCTCAAAGCATCAAAGAACGGTAGTTGGGTAATGAGTTTCAGAATTCCCCTTTTTATGGAATATTTTAAAAATAACATTGTTTAGTCAAAATCCTTATAGAGGATATCTTAAGATTTTTTTTAGAAATTTAGGAAGAATACTGTCATTTGCATAAAGAAACCTAGAAATATGAATCAGCAAAGAGAAGAAATAAAAAATTATATATGTAAATTGGGCAATTTACGTTAACTTCCCCTATGTTTTATACTTATTACACTAACCACTCTTATTTTGAAACTAATTACACGGACGACTCCTGTGTTTTATATTTTCTACAAAGAGTTATAACACTAACCACCCTTATTTCAAAAATAAAACATAAAGCAGAGGGGTGGTCCGTGTAATTATTTTCAAAATAAGGGTGGTCCCTGTAATACCCATGAAACAAGGAGGGGTTTTTGTATTTATTTCATGTAAATTATTGCTTGAAATATTAATACATAAGAAATATACAGAAGGGATAAATTTAAAAGTTACCAAGGCGATGAATTTAAGCCGGATAATAGGTATTCAGTCCTAGGATAATTTGATGAATATGTGAGACTTTGGCAGCCATCTAGAATGCAGGGCCTCAAGGTGCAATAGATACTCCATTGCTTGTATCCAAAATTCCAAATACAATACGGAACTATTTGGGCACATAAAGGTGACCGACTTTGGCAAGCCCTAGTGTATTTTGGGTTGTTCTTGTCATGTATGCTACATATCCAACACCATACTACACGACACCAATTTTGGAGTACCCTTGTTTTTGGGAGTAGGTATAATTTTGGTTTGATATACTGTTACAAAAGTGGAGTTACCTTTGATTTGAGTAGATTATTCGTTCGTGGAAGTGATTCGTACCGAAATGTTGTTTTTTTATTTGCATAATATAAACAGTTAATCCTCAATCTTCATCACTACTATAGAGTTTGGGTCTATTGCAGGGACTTTAACATGGTACCATACCAAGTCAGGTTCAATTATCTTTCGACACACCATTTTAAGCGGAATTTACAGGCGAATATATACCAGTGCGCGAATCTCAGTCCATAAAATGGGCTTTTCACCATACAGGGGCATATTGTAATAATACAAACATTTAGCACTCCGAATTGTAACTCTAGAGTTTTGGTGTAGTGACAGGACTAACATTTTTCGTTTATAACTTGTTTGGCTGTTTGAACACTTTTAATATGTAATAAGTACTGTTGGAACACTTACTAGTTGCTTTCGGTTTTGTTCTTCTGATAATAGTTGGAGGGTGTTCATGGTTTCAGTACCGTTTTTTGATCTAATAGAACTGATATGTATAGCTGTGGTTTAGTTCTTTTAAGAAAATTTGGTTGGGTAACAGTTGGATTCGTTGAATTTTTTCTACCCGGTTTAGTCAAAAAAAAAAAAAAAAAACCCTTTTATGATATTGAACTCTTTGATACTAGCAAGAAAATAAAATAAATTTAAGTAGTACTTCATTGGATTTTTTGACTCCTTGTCTCAAATTTGCTTGAAATTCTTTTTATTTATAGGTAATTTAATTTGGTTATGGTGTCAAGAAATATGAGTTGTAGTATATGATCTACGTACGTAAGTAATTAAACATCAAATCTCAATCGGCAAGAAGGAAAAAAGTATTTTCTATTTCATGTAACTTTTGGTACTCAATTTCACTTGTAGAGTGTTTTCTGGGTTTGATTTTGTGTAATTTGATCTGGATAAAGTATCAAGGATATGTGAAGTTAAATGCTGTTGGGTTCAGATGCTTTAGTGGCTTCACTCGATCTCTGTTGGAAAACCATTTTCTTGGATGTTTATGATGGCACCTTACTATCCAATTCTTCCACATTAATCAATAATAATGTGCAGACAACTTACTTGGTTTGTGGATTATGTGAATGCAGGTGCTAAGGGATGGAATAGCAGCTTTACATGTGCCATACTCTTATGGTTTTGCAATAATATTGCTTACAGTTATTGTTAAGGTGGCAACCCTCCCTTTGACAAAGCAGCAGGTGAGTAATTTAAGCTTTGCATTGGGGACTGGATATTATTTATAACATCTAAAGTTGGGTATTTATCCAGATATATTCTTGTTATAACAACTGGCAAAATGTAGAATGATGTCCTCTTCTAATTTCTCTGAGCATCCCATCATTATTTTGTGATTATCGTCACAAATGACACCTTTTGTTACTAACAATTTGTTGTATGTTCACATGTGACTTGAGATGATTGAAAATTACAGTCTCACTTTTTTAGTTTGTTTTTTAGGTAGAGTCAACATTGGCTATGCAAAATTTGCAACCCAAGATCAAGGCAATCCAAGAGAGATATAAGGGCAATCAGGTCAGATCTCTTCCCTCATGGCTCTTATGATGGGCACATGAAAAAAATCTTGGATATTTCTTTGTTAAATTCGAGTTTCACTTCACTTCTTTCGTCTTTTACCGTTGAACTTGGAATATCCTTAGTCAGTTGATTAGCTTTCATAGCAAAGAAATGGCTCTACATTTACAAAACTAGGACTCATTTTTGATAATAGCATACTACTAGGAAGATGTGATTGATGAATGAAAGATGTGTTGGTGGTCTGCAATGTAAGATTTAAGAGAACATTTACAAGTATCAAGAGAATGTATTAAACATAATATTAAAATTAGGAAGGACCCAATTCGTAAGCCTGTAGGATTTGAGGGTGTCGCGGTAAGGCTTTTTGCTTGCATGCTGGAGGATGTGGGTTCGAGTCGCGAAAACATCATCTCTCTATATATGGGAGTAAGTTGTGTATATCCTCATATTTGGGGTCCTTGTGGCACTTTGATGCCTTTTTAAGGATGCAATTGATGATTAGTTCTTAGATAGGCTTAAGAATTACGAGTATAATAGCTGACACCAAATGTAATGTGTGATATGGGATGAAGGCTTCGTTCTTCTTGTTGGTGTTATAAGGGGTAGAGATGGTATATGCTTTCTGCACTAAAGACACATTTGTATTGGGAATTATTTCTGATTTGAATTTTACTTCAAGAAAGAGAATGGAGGTACCTGATCTAGATGGAAGTTGGTTAGGGTACTTCAAATGTATTTTTGGTGCGATAAAGTAATGACAGGAAACATGGTTGAGGAGGACAACAAAACTTATTTTATGCTTGGATGTCATGATCGTTATTGATGGCAATGATATCTGTTTCTAGGACACTGTTATGAGACAACGAGATGTAGACATGGGGACAGACATGGCATCAATTTCAGTGTCCTAGAGACTAGAGTATATTTTGAGTGCCTTTCACCTCCGATACGTGTCCATATACTGGACTTGGTGATTTGTTTGGAGTTCTGTGCTTCATAGATAAGTTACTACAATGACATCATTTTAATTTGGATATCATGGACAAATGTTTCTTAACATATAGAATAGGCAATTCGTGGATCATGTGTGTTACATTATATGTGGTGGCGTTTTCTTCTTCTTGCTTTTAATTGTATGATTATATTGTTCAGTGAGCATCCTCTTAAAGTAATGAAGTTGACTGTATATTTATTGTGTGTGAAAATGATCAAATATATAACTGTGTTTCATGAACATCTACCTTATCGTGTTTCCTCAACCTTTAAAATGAAAATACGTCCTTAAGTTCTAGAAAATCTAAAATAGAATTTTGGAGAGAACTTTGAAAATCTAAAGGTTTTAATATTAGTAACACAAAAACAAAGCATATGAAATCTAATCTCAACCAAAAGTCAAAAAAGAAATGAGAGAGAAGAAAATATTAGTGGACAATAGATTCCTAGAAGTGATCATCACCAGCATTTATGATCAATTTATTAATTATGTTGGAGAAATTGGGTAGCATGTCCTTTGTAGATTTGAAACAAGCTAATTAACCCCGGTTCCACTGAACCGAATGAGCGTGATGCGGTGCAAACCTAAATTGTACTTGTACAAGACAACTACAAACACCGTTAATAGAACATATCAGAAACAAAGTCATCGCAGTGGAAATAAGCAGAAAAGTTGAATAGACACAAGATATACAAAAATGATTCTCTTTATTGATAATATTTCAGTGGAATTACAACGGTTCAAAACCAAAGAACAACTCGATTACAATCACTCCCTCTCTCAATACAATGAAACATACCATAAGACTTACAACTCAAGAACTATACAAACAAATGATGTTCTAGGCAAACATATGTGGTCTATGTGGTCTTTCTAATATTGTCTTAGGATCAGTTAACAATTCATGAGCATGTGTCCGTAAGCACAAAAGTGTTAACAATTCATGAGCATACATTTTGTCCTCTGTATACAAAAGAAATAATTAGCTAATCCACTACAAGTTGCCAACCGAGTTCCAATGCCTCAGCACGTCCAAGCAAACTTTGCACCTGAGAAGATCTTATAGGGGTCAGTACATTGTCGTGTACTAATGAGTGGTCTCTAGCCAACTCAACTAAAACTAACACGTTGATTAAGTGAGTGCAGGCAAACATATTTGGTCTTTCTAATCTTGTCTTAGGATCAGTTAACAATTCATGAGCATACATGTGTACACAAGCATAAAAGTGTCACGCAATAGAGTTGATCTTACCCAGTACTTACCATCCTTCCTTACTAATACAATGATATCATATTATAAAAGTGTGTCATAAGCGTGTCCCTGCATAAGACAATCATTAGCCTTCACGAAATATATAAATGTGTTGCGTGCCCATTACTGCATCAAGTTATTAGGCCTGCAAGTATATGACATTAGCATGCAACCTAACTATATGAAGGTCACTGACTCACTAGCACCACAAGTCATCCTTGACTATTCATGGTAAGACGACGATCATTTCGTGCGCGGGTAGCTAGCTCCACCAAAACACCTGTGCGTAACACTTATTAACCTGTGTTCTCTTAGGCCGACATGATCCCGGTATCTTGACAATCGTTTGAGGCACCAAACATTGTGTACAAGTTGTCCAATGACCATGCAAATGCGTGAACAGTTAGAATCTAACACATAAGCATGGTACCTAAATTGAAAGTAACTATACATATATTTTCATTCCATTACAATATTCCTCGAGCCATCGCTCGCAATATTCTTTGCAGTCCAGGGATTCTACCTTCGACTCAACGGTCCCAAACATTTCTATGTTTATTCCTTTGAAACCACAATATTATACTCCACAAGATACATCACTACAAAACTATATTCTACATCTAAAACATAGCAATAGAACTATACTCCATATGATAACATACTATAAAGGTACAAAATTCACATCTATACAACAAATTAATAATCTATGTGATATGTATCTACATTACACAAGTTTATATCAACAGTCTAACAATTTTATGTTCTATAGCAGCAAGTTACATAAATGAGATTACTCTTTTATCTATCTTGGTTCTTTTTTATTTAGCATTTACTAACTCATGGTATAGAAACAGAAACTAGCAATATCATTTTATTAAGTGTGAAGGTAAATGAAAGAATGATCAAAACCACCCACCATTAAGAAATGTCTTATCTGTCTCGATCGAACATATCTTTGAATAAATCATCTGCATGAACCCAAGTCCAAACGGCCATTCGAGCCAACAAACCATCTTAATGCACCATGTGAAGCGAGGTATTACATAATACACTATTCAGAAAAAGTTTTATCCTCGAAACTTACAAGAACAAACTGCACCTACTGCATAACTGACCAATGAAGAAATTTTTACTCAATCTTTGATTCGAAATTTTCGTTCCTGATTAACATTCGCTCAAATCATTCTGCACATAACAAACATATCTGTAACAACTATCTCCACTTATGCCCATGTATTCTCTTCATGTCCATAGTTGCACCAAAAACACTTGGACAGATGAACTCAATATACTCCATCAAGCATCTTCTTTTTTATCCAGCTTGAATATGTCTTGCATAACTTCAAAGATCGATCAAACACAACTTTTCATCATTCCTCAATCAATGCAAGCTCACTCACACATGGCGAAATTCATTGAATAACTTATATTATCGAACTCAATTCTACCATTTTCAAGCTTCACCAATGCTCTCCACTTCATCAATAATGTGCCTCGCACAACACACTTCTCAAACTCACTGGACAGGCTAACACTCACATCACCAAGGAACCAACTTAAAACTAACGCAAACCTACCCAAGCACTATATCTCATTCTATTCTAAATCTACAAGAAAATAGCCAAGCCAATTGATCGATATCTCTAATCGAATTTCAAGTGTTACTCCTCAAACGATCCAAATTGTCCTTAAGACATCAAACTCAATTATACCTGAGTGCATCAAAGTCTCAATCACAACCATATATCAATACTCCATTCTAGAAGAATCTCACTATCTCAAAATTTATCATTGAATCGATCAACATTCTATCTCCCAAGAATTCCTCAATTCAAGAAAACAACTAAAAATTATTTACCATACATCATGTCATGTCCCGATCTCCAGCAGACAATCGGTCGTCCCTGCTAGGCGAGAATCACCGCGCCAGCGCTCCCGCAGGACGATCGCTTGACCCATCTGGGCGTGATGTCGCACGAGCGTAAGCCGCGCTAGTGCAAGGCCGTGATATGAACATGCGGTAAGAGGTCTAAGCCACAGAGTCGCACAGATAGTCCGAGTGTAGCGGAATAAGAAATACACAGACGATTGGTAACAAGTTCACAGAGTCATCAATAGCAGAAGCATTGAATAACACAAGTATAGAATTAAAACAAGCTCTTTATTGATATGAACAAGTGTTACAGGCGGCGCTAGGCCGAGAATACAAGTTGCTCAAGTCTCTCTCTGAAACAGTAAAAGCATGTCAAGTGACTACATTTGTGGAATGATACATAGACGATGTTCCAACATTATGTCTTGTATACGCAACGCCCCAAGACTTCAGAGAACTCCACGCCTTAGCACGCACGAATGGGGCATCCGCACCGAACGAGGTTCTCCCGCACCCTGCAAGCAATCTGGTGGGTTATCAGTACATGAATGCACTGGTGGGGAGACTTCTCGCCCGCTTGACAAATCCAAACACGTTATATAGGTTCCGTGCACCATCTATTAAGTTATTTTTCTAGTCTTTCCTTAGGATCAGTTTCATGGCAATGATGAACAGCCTAATTCGTGTGGCAGTGCGCCGTGCGATATAAAGGAACACGGCGAGACTTACCAACTTACCATCCGTCATTCCCTGTCCAAGGCAAACCAAGTTAAAACAAGCACATGCATATATATTTATATAATGAATCAGGGGCAATAGCATATGCAAACACAAATGTTGTGAGCGAGATTATGTTTCGGGTGCACGAGTTACTCGGATTATCAGGTGTGTTGCATAAGATGTTCAAGTGCTCCATATGTACAGATGTGTTATACTCATGATCGTTCAGGTGTTTCAGATATTCTCGATGCGATGCAATGACTCGCACGCGGATAGCCGCTAAGCGAGGATGACTTATCTATATGAACAATTGTCGCTGGCATAGTCATAAAGGACGAGTTATAGTCTTGAACGAGAATGAAATGCAACGAAAGTACAAGGTGCGTTGTAAGCCATCCCGTCCAGAACAAGAGACTAAACAATAGTTCCATCCAGATCGGATCGAACCAGTGCTCCGGAGACCGCCCGTGGAACGAGATTCGAAGATCCCCCTTGATTCCAAGTTGTCCACGACACGCAAGTCTGGGTCTTCCAGATTCACCAACTTGACAAGAAAATTCATGATTTTTGATCTGAACGAGCATTGCTCCACGAGCTGTGATTCTTGCTTTACTTGACAAGATTTTGGTTCAGTGTTCAACTTGACTTGATGCATTTCCCTGGTGCGGGGACTGCCTTGGCGACCTAACGGTCCCGGATACTTACAGGTTCATATTGCACAGAAGAACTATTTGATAGTCATCTGGCTAAATCGATGCATGCACGATACGGATAGTGTTACTTGATTGTGGCATAATTTGTGTGACAAGCATTGCAACGAGGCAACGAGTACAAACTAAAAGTAAGCAAGCATGCATTTATATTGGACAATAGCATTCACGTTGGCACGGGTCTAAGGTAAAGCGAGAAGTGAAACCGTACAAGGACATACCGAGCGACATAATTCTAGGGACGTGCAGTGTAAACATGTGAGCAGTGCACTACGAAGAGTATACAACGTTCTACTTGAGGCATAGCGGGGTCTAGTTGCACAAGGCAAATGGAGCATGCAAGGGTCCATTTATAAGCAAAGTTATATTTCCATGTTCTAACACAAGCAATACAAGTTGGGATTATTCCCTTAGCTAGGTGCGTTGGATTCTTTATTAGCATGCATTGGGTGATTCACCTAGCGACTAGCATGTATCGTCCATATTTTAAGTGTGCTGGCTAAGCAAAGACAAGTTCATCGTAGCCACCCACCTTAGCGATGATTTGCCTTGGTCGAGCGATACTCCGAGCGAGCCTCTGAAAGTCTAAGCCGGAACTCCTGAAGGGCCAAGTATAGAAATCCTTTGCCTCAAACGAGTCTTCTAGCTGAGCAAAGCGGGTCGGGTCGTTTCACTTTTGCCGTTTGAATCGGCTGTCCGCTTGAGCGGAACGGGTCGTTACATTATACACCACTCAGAAAAAGTCTCGTCTTCGAGATTTACTGAGCGCAAGCCGTTCTATCGCATTATCGAATCTAACTCAAGCATAGCAATCGGTACCACTAGATCCGTTTGAACATAATCTCCTACTCGTTCCTGATACCGTTCGCGTGTATGATGGGTCGGTCTCATTGAATGATTCTATCATCCAATCCAAGTTCTGACTCGGTCTCTATTGTGCCTTAGCGCGGAACATATATTGCTTAACGCGGGGTACGTTATAATCCATCGTGAATAACGATCTAAGGCCGAGGCAAACTTATACAAGTTGTTATACTTGTCCATGCGGATATTCACTTGCACTAGCATTCGAGATCAGCATATCGCGAGTCTGGATCGTGCGCATATTCAAAGCGTCCTTCAAACATATGTATGTCAATCAACTTAGCGATAGCGAAGTCTTAGCACTCGAGTCCAGCATATCACCGAGTCTTCGATCGTGCACACGTTCAAGGCGTCCCTCAAACATATGCATCAACCAAACTTAGAGATAGTGAAATCGGACAAGCTACTTGCGAAAATCTCAAGGGTTCTCGTTTTATGAATTTCGATGATACTCCCAACATGGTCAATCAAATTTCCAAGTTATTTTCATTCCAACTAAATTCGAGTATATTGCACTACCGTTAAGCACGATATATTCGATTTATCCGACCAACGTTTATTCGTTCGGGTCAAATATAGCACACGTTATCGTTCCAAGTCTAAATCTAAGTCTTGTTGCCCCAGTTCTATGGCTTGTTCAAGCAATGTTCTAAAGTCGGTCACAATGGTTCCTTCACTCGGCACAGGGTCGTCTGTCTAATTACTAGGTCAGCTCACAAGGTCATAGGTACAAGTTCAAGCACACGATTCATCGTGCAAATTCGTCGCACGATGTTCGCCCCAATTCCTAAGGTTAAACCATTGTTCGTTTGTACGGGACATTCTACCCAAGCTCGTTTTACTCAGATTTCTAAACATCGAGCACGAATCATCCTACTCTCATTAACACGTTCTTTTGTACAGGAGTTGAGTCCGTTCAGTAAAATCCATGATATATCAAGTTGCAGGACAAGTCTAGTGTTTTGCATAGTCTATCTCCTCAAGTATGTCTGATAGTATCCATATCGACCACAAAGCCAAGATTTAATTCTGAACCTTAGATTATAATTCCAAGTCGTCCAACATGATTCATGTATCCGTTCACGAAACCATGAAACGTGATTTACTCCACTTTCTAGGCTAACTTATCAATGAAACACTTTCGATTCACTTGCTACATTTCCAAACTCGTCTTATCGCGTTGAACCAAAAGTCAAGACGATCCATCAGTTGTCACGCTCTAGTCTCCCGCAAGTTCGATCACCCTCGTTGGACGTGAGATCACCACGCCAACGCTCCCGCTGGATAATCGTCATAATCCGGGCATGACGCATGTATATGAACATAGAGTTACGCTCGCACAAGACAAGAACGTTTGAACGTTATGGTTATCTTCGAAACGATCGAGACACCTTAATATTTCACTTTAGCTCCATTCAAGTTATATATATAAAATCCATCAAGTCATGTCCGTTCATACAATGATTATAATTCGTCTAGCAAAATCATCCAACTTCAATGTTACCGTTCGGTAAATCTATAGTCTACTTCTAGCATTCCTCAAACAATTAAGTTCAAATATTCAAGTCCAAGTCTATTCACTTTCGATACGTTCCATTCATCGAGTTCGTTTGGAATAATCACCGAACATGTTCCCGTTAATTCGATCATCCCCGTCGTACGTGAAATCACCACGTCGGCGCACCCGCAGGATAATCGTTCTCATTGGGACTGATTTCGAAGGTTATCGTTTCGAACTAGATTCAAGATCGTTCTTCCAAACTCCAAGTCAAATCCGTTATCGCTTACCTCTTTCATCGAACCACAATATTCATTCTCGGCTAACTTCTATTCAAGCGATATTGTATTCAAGTTCAATCCGTTTGTTTCAATCCGAAATCGCTTGCACGATTCTCCAAGTTTTCAACAAGTTTTCCTTAACCGAGATATCGATTTCCATTTCCACGAATCCCAATTGGATATAAGCCTTATCATTTATTCAAGACATTCTCCAATCGTTCAATCCGACTATCGCACGAGACCTATGAATCCGTTTGGACATTTCTAAATGATCCATACACCACTCGGAATCGAGTCACCTAATTAAATCCTCAATCGGTGTTCGTATCAATCGCTAGCATATTCACCAAGTCGTTCCTTAGAATTTCTGCATGATACTTAAGCATCGTCTGATAAAATTTAGTCTCGTATATATTCCTATTGATTGTCATCCAAGTAAACCATATTCGATTTGTATCTTCCGACACAAAATACTGTTCGAGCTATTTTCCAAAATCCAAGCACGATTTTTCTATGTTCGCCTAAGCGATATTCTGATAATGTTTCTATCGGTTGACATTCTACGTCTGATTTATCCTTTATCTGAACGATATTCCAATCTCACATGCAACTTGCTAGCACCAAAAGGGTCTTGGCGCGCGATACTCTACACAACTCAGCTGGAAGGCTGTGTGCAAAGCTAATCGTTCGGACAATATTCGATTCCGCACACTAACCAGTTGGGTAAACATGTATAGGTATTCGGGTTTGCACATAAGTCGCAATTCTAGCATTAGTCTATTCCTACAAAGCCTAACACAGGTCGGCACAAAGGCCATCGCATTACAATTTCGTACAAGCAATCACATCATTTACATGCAACTTTTTGAAAGTATTTAGACTCATTGTATGGAACATTCTGATGGGACATTGAGAGAGCGTATGCACATAACCCACGAACGAGCTTTCGAAACTGAGAAAATCGAAACGAAATCCAAAGGCGTAAAGCCATGCTCTGATACCAATATGTCACGTCCCGATCTCCCGCAGGGAATCGGCCGTCCCCGCTAGGCGAGAATCACCGCGCCAGCGCTCCGCGGGACGATCGCTTGACCCATCTGGGCGTGATGCCGCACGAGCGTAAGCCGCGCTCGTGCAAGGCCGTGATATGAACAGCCGGTAAGGTCTAAGCCACAGAGTCGCACAGATAGTCCGAGTGCAGCGGAATAAGAAACGCACAGGCTATTGGTAACAAGTTCACAAAGTCGTCAATAGTGGAAGCATTGAATAACACAAGTATATAATTAAAACATGCACTTTATTGATATGAACAAGTGTTACAGACGGCGCTAGACCGCGATTACAAGTCGCTCAAGCCTCTCTCTCTGAAACAGTAAAAGCGTGCCAAGTGGCTACATTTGTGGAATGATACATATGCAATGTTCCAACATTATGTTTTGTATATATGCTTCAGTTCCGGATGCAACGCTCCAAGGCTCCAGAGTGAACTCCACGCTTTAGCACGCACGAAGGGCGCATCCGCACCGAACGAGGTTCTCCCGCACCCTGCAAGCAATCTGGTGGGTTATCAGTACATGAATGCATTGGTGGGGAGGCTTCTCGTCCGCTCGACAAATCTAAACACGTTATATAGGTTCCGTGCATCATCTATTAAGTTATCTTTCTAGTCTTTCCTTAGGATCAGTTTCATGGCAATGATGAATAGCCTAACTCGTGTGGCAGTGCGCTGTGCGATATAAAGGAACACGACGAGACTTACCAACTTACCATCCGTCCTTCCCTGTCCAAGGCAAACCAAGTTAAAACAAGCACATGCATATATATATATATATATATATATATATATATATATATATATATAATGAATCAGGGGCAATAGCATACGCAAACACAAGTGTTGTGAGCGAGATTATGTTTCGGGTGCATGAGTTACTCGGATTATCAGGTGTGTTGCATAAGATGTTCAAGTGCTCCATATATACAGATGTGTTATACTCATGATCGTTCAGGTGTTTTAGATATTCTCGATGTGATGCAATGACTTGCACGCGGATAGCCGCTAAGCGAGGATAACTTATCTATATGAACAATTGTCGCTGGCATAGCCATAAAGGACGAGTTATAGTCTTGAACGAGGATGGAATGCAACGAAAGTACAAGGTGCGTTGTAAGCCATCCCGTCCAGAACAAGAGACTAAACAATAGTTCCATCCTGATCGGATCGGCCCCAGTGCCCCGGAGACCGCCCGTGGAGCGAGATCCGAAGATCCCTCTTGATTCCAAGTTGTCCACGACACGCAAGTTTGGGTCTTCCAGATTCACCAACTTAACAAGACAATCCATGATTCCTGATCTGAACGAGCATTGCTCCACGAGCTGTGATTCTTGCTTTACTTGACAAGATTATCGTTCAGTGTTCAACTTGACTTGATGCATTCCCCTGGTGCGGGGATTGCCTTGGCGACCTAACGGTCCCTGATACTTGCATGTTCATATTACACAGAAGAACTATTTGAAAGTCATCTGGCTAAATCGATGCATGCACGATACGGATAGTGTTACTTGATTGTGGCATAATTTGTGTGACAAGCATTGCAACGAGGCAACGAGTACAAACTACAAGTAAGTAAGCAAGCATGCATTTATATTGAACAATAGCATTCACGTTGGTACGGGTCTAAGGTAAAGCAAGGAGTGAAACGTACAGGGACATACCAAGCGACATAATTCTAGGGACGTGCAGTGTAAACATGTGAACAGTGCACACTACAAAAAGTATACAACGTTTTACTTGAGACATAGCGGGGTCTAGTTGCACAAGGCAAAGGGAGCATGCGAGGGTCAATTTATAAGCAAAGTTTCATTTTCATGTTCTAACACAAGTAATACAAGTTGGGATTATTCTCTTAGCTAGGTGCGTTGGATTCTTTATTAGCATGCTGAGGGTGATTCACCTAGCGACTATCCTGTATAGTTCATATTTTAAGTGTGCTGGCTAAGCAAAGACAAGTTCATCGTAGCCACCCACCTTGGCGATGATTCGTCTCGGTCGAGCGATACTCCGAGCGAGCCTCTGAAAGTCTAAGCCGGAACTCCTGAAGGGCCAAGTCTGAAAATCCTTTGCCTCAAACGAGTCTTCTCGCTGAGCAAAAGCGGGTCGGGTCGTTACACTTTTGCCGTTTGAATCACACTCTTCCAAGCATGATCTCATTATTTGTTAACATTGTCCAATTTCAACCAAATTTAAATTCATCATTATTCTTTTCCCAATTACCGATCTTAATTCATTGCTAGCTTGCAACATATCAAAACATGTATCCATCTCGCTCATCAATTTTCTCCTAATAATATGAAATCTTGAACCATCAAAATCCAATTCATTACATTATCCATCAACCAATTCTTCCAATCAATTCCTTACGATGATATGCTCACTATTCCAAGTATTTCCGCCTGTGCACATCACAAAGTTACTTCGAGGAAGATCTCAACAAAATTTCATCCATCACCTCCACTTGAGTATAATCAAATAAGACAATTCGACAATAAATAATCAATCCGACTAGTTCCATATACCATCTCGTGCTTCCAACTGCAAGCAATCAATCAAAATTTTCATGAACCAAAATAAATCCAAGTCTAATCTCTCAATCTTGCTATCCCAGTTCTATTCTAACACAATCTACCAAGACAACTCTTCTAAGGCCAGTCCAACCGATCATATTGCTCAACATTGGGACGTCTGTCTAACCACTAGGCTATTTTACAAGGCCACACTCAAACATCATGCTAACTCATCTCCAACAGAAAACCAGAATCACTACACGTCACAATCCTAAGTCAAATCTTACCCACCAATATAAGGAATTCTACCCAAACTTAGGAAAAATACTTATAAATTAGAACATCCAATATAGATTATCCCGCTAACATCACTATCATCAAAAATCAAGGGTCGAAATCTATCTAACAAAGCCTTTCCTAAGATAAACCCATCCAATAATCATCCTCGATTATATCATGATCGACGACATCAATCCAAACAACTCTCATAGTCCAAATCCTCAATCTGTTTCGATAAATCCACCAATCCAAATTCGTATATCTCAATCACCAAATCATAAGTCATAAATCAAAATCACCAATCACATGTTGTAATTTATTGTTTTGCCAATCCACAAATCATAACTTATTTTTAATTCTAATCTAACTCGTCTTCGATTCATGCATCTAATTTACTTGTATAACAAGATCATCTTACAATCAATCCACAAGTTAGGACAATTCCCACAGTCACCATTTGCTTCAATCTTATATATTTATTCCAGCCAAGTTATAGGTCGACTCAAAATTCTCAAAATTCATCTAGTTTGTCACTTTCGAATTCATTAAATCAATCATCAAGAATTCTAGTATCCACTAAACCAAGTCAAACTAATATCCATTCATGCCATGCTCAAGTTTCATCTAATCAAGTCATCCAAAACTTCAATACTATCATTCAATCCACCAATAATCCATAAGTTAGCATCAATCAAGACAACCAAATTCAGTGATTCAATATGCAACACACTTATCATTCATCCAACCAGAATATTCTTGAGTCAACGTCTATCGATTTTTGATACACCTCAATATCATCAAATATATATACATAACCATGAAATCATCCATTTGTGAAGCTCAAATTCATTTCAGCCAATGCTATCTTCCGAACTGGACAAAAATTAACTCATTCATACTTAAGATCAAATCAACTTAAGCTATCTCAGGTCGTCGAGAAATACACTTCTTGAATCCTTGGAGTCGTTCTCATATTCTCTAAAGAAACTTCCAATCGCACTACCGAGTCTTTATATTCAATTCAAAACCCAGTCCCACTCGATTCAAGCCACAATTCAATACACAATCCATATTGATTCCCTCAACCAAGCCATCTATTTTACCATCTTGAATCATTATCCAATATAATCTTAATCTTCCAAAAATTATTTTCGGTCGTCCGAACCAAATCAAACAAAAGATATTCGAAATCACATCAACGAGACATAACTTTAAAATGAGACTTCGCACTACCACATCCATAGTTGATAGACTCATCAATACACATATCATCAATCAAGCAAACACCACTAGGACAATCTAATACACCACTCATGAATCTAACCATTCTGGACACAAGCACTCTTGTTCCATATTCTGAACCAACGTTCCTTTTGGACAATCCTTACCATAGTGATCCGAATGATCACAAACATAACATCTACTTCTCTACCACTCGACAATCACTTGAAATCCAAATTGAATCCATTCTACTTAAACGACTTAACTCATTCTCATTCCCTAAAATCCAGGCATATTTCCTTTAATACTTGCATAAACAATACTCAAATCTTACTGCATCACCTCTACTGATAGCATGTTGCTCATCTGATATCCAAATTATCCTCATTCAAACCATTCCCAACACACTGCCTTACAATCAACTCAAACCAGCTGTTGTTCTTCAAAGCTATCTCTGATCAACAAAATACGCACATGAAATCATAACATATCTAGACTTATTGTATGGAACACTCAACAGAACATCAAGAAGGGTCAAAGACTTTTGATTCATAGAAGCAACTCAGAGTTAAAGAGAATCTGTAAGAGTGTAAGGACGTAAAGCCGTGCTCTATTACCAAAATGTCACGCCCCTGTTCACAAAATTGAAAGTCGTCACTGGACATGATGTCGTACATGCCTAAATTGTATTTGTACAAGGCAAGCACAGACACGGTCGTTAGAAAATCTCATAAACAAAGTTATCGCAGCAAAAATAAGCAGAAAAGTTGAATAGATACAAGATATACAAAAAGATTCTCTTTATTGATAATATTGCAGCGGAATTACAACGGCTCGAAGCCAAATAACAACTCGATTACAATCTCTCTCAATACAATAAAACATGACACGAGTCTTACAACTCAAGAACTATACAAACAAATGATGTTCCATACATTATGTCCTCTGTATACAAAAGAAATTAGTTGATCCGCTACAAGTTGCTAACTGAGTTCCAACGCCTCAGCACGTCCAAGCAAAATTCATACATGAGAAGATCTGGTGGAGGTCAGTACATTGTCGTGTATTGGTAAGTGAGTGACCTCTAGTCAACTCAACTAAAACCAACACTTTGATTAGTGAGTGCTGACAAACACGTGGTCTTTCTCATATTGTCTTAGGATCAGTTGACAATTCATGAGCATACATGTGCCCATAAGCATAAAAGTGTCACGCAACAAAGTTGATCGTACCAAATACTTACCATCATTCGCTGTAAATACAACGATATTATTCATAATATAAAAGTGTCATAAGCGTGTCCATGCATAAGACATTCATTAGCCTTCACGTAATATATAAACGTGTTGAGTATCCCTGCATCAAGTTACTAGGCCTGCAAGCAGATGACATTAACATGCAGTCTAATTATATGAAGACCACTGACATCACAAGCCATCCTGGACTATTCATGCTAAGACGATTCTTTCGTGTGCAGGTAGCTAGCTCCACCGAAGTTCCCGAAATATTTGTACGTAGCACTTATTAACCTAGGTCCTCCTAGGCCGACAAGATCTCGGTGCCCCGACGATCGTTCGAGGAGCCAAAATCTTGTGCACAAGTTTTCAATGACCATGCAAATGTGTGAACAGTTAGACTCTTAACTCATATGCATGTCACATAAAATGAAAGTAATTATATACACACCTCTTCTTTCCATTACCACATTCCTCGAGCCATCGCTCGTAGCATTATTTGCAGTAAAAGGATTCTACCTTGACGACTCAATAGTCCCTAACATTTTCATGTTTCCATTCCTTTGAAACCATTATACTATACTCCACAAAATAAATCACAACTCTATATTCCACATCTAAAACATAGTAATAGAACTATACTCCATATGATAATATACTACAAAGGTACAAAATCTACATCTATACAACTAGTTAATAATTCATGTGGTATGTATTTACATTACACAACTTTATATTAACAATTAATAATTTCATGCTATATAAGAGCGGGTTACAGAAATGAGATGACTCTCTTTTATCCATGGTAGTCAAAGACGCGTCTCGCAGAAAGGCGTAACAACTGCGTCTCGCACTTAAGTAGGCGAGACGTCTTTCTCCAGGCGCACCCAAGGCTCACCTAAGACGCGTCTTTCAGTAAGGCACAGCCAAGAAAATGCGAGCCTAGACGCACCTTATTTTTTTTATTGATACAAAAAACTTTAAGGCATGGAGATAATCCTTACCTCATACAAGTGGGAGGGAGTTAGCCCTTCAACGGTTGCCAAAGTTGGTTACATTTGAACTGAAAAAACTAAAATTTATTAAAAGTATGGTAGGGAGTACAAAAATTCTTGTTAGTTCTGTTGATTGCTGCTCTGCTAGCTTACTTGGTTTTGTTTTAACATATTTTTGTTGGTTTTAATATGTTATTTGATTTTATTTCTTACATTACCAATTTATTTATTTATGTATATTTTTTATTATTTATTATTTTTGTGCTTCGCTTTGTTCGGTCGCACGCCTTAAGTGTGCATTGCATTTCGAACGATATGGACCCTTTGCGTCTCGAGTGCGCTTTGCACGTTTGACTACCTTGCTTTTATTTATCTTGGTTCTTTTTACTTAGTATTTACTAACTCGTGGCATAGAAACAGAAACTAGCAATATTATTTTATTAAGTGTGAAAGTAAACGAGAGAATGATCAAAACCATCCACTATGAAGAAATGTCTATCTATTTCGACCGAGCAGGTCTCTGAATAAATTTTCTGCATGAATTCAAGTCAAAACGACCCTTTGAACCAACAAACCATCTCAATGCACCATGCGGAGCAGGGTATTACAGGCTGTCTCAGGAGCTGTTGCACGGACACAGATACGACACAACATGGTAAGTATATGGAGACACGAACACGACATATTTTGGTGGGTCCTAGTGTATTTTGGAGTGTCGGACTGTCCAATACGTGTCCAACACGACACGGTCTACATTTTTGGAGTAGTTGTGCTTCTAGCTCGAGAGTGCTTTGTAATCAATAGATGCCTTTGAAGTTGGAAGAAAAGTTATAGAAATTATAAACCGTTATATGGCCAACCATGCTTTATGGATCGGAGTAGGCAACAAAAAGACTGTCTAGAAAATGAATGTAGCTGAAATAAAAATGCATAGATTGATGAGTGGCAATATGTTGAAAGATACAATAAGAAATGATTGTATTTGTGGGAAGTTGGAGGTAGTGTCATCTAAGGATAAGATGAGAAAATTATCTCAGGTGGTTAGGATTTGTGCAACATAGAACAATAGTTGCGACAATTAGGAGGAGCAATAAGCTCTTAGTTAAAGGAGCCCCTAAAACTAAGGTAGGCCTAAATGAACTTAAAAGAGCTCTTAGAACTGGAGGTTATGAATAAGGATATGGTTTTTATAAATGTTTCAGAGGACGCAGCCGTTAACAGAGGGCTTTTTTCTTCTTCTTCTTGTCTTTATATATGCCTGCAACATTTTTTGGTTCGAAAATCTAAAGGGCATCACAGTGTCACGAGGATCCCGCTTACCCCCCTATATATGGAGAGTTTTTCCATTTTGGTTCGAAAAATCTATGTTTCATAAATGGTAGCCCTTTTCTTGTGTTTAACTTCACTTTTATGTTTGGAATCTTTAGGAGACAACCAGAAAGCTGGTTTCCATGTGAAAAGATTCCCTTCCTTACGATCTCTGGTTTACATTGTATTTCATTGACCAATGCCATGCCATATAGCAGTTTTGGATCTCTGGTCCACATTGTTCTTTAGGAGCTGTTTGTTGCCTGTAAGTGGAAATACCATGCGACAAATGTTGCGATAATAGTGTTGCAATTACAGTGTTTGGTTGTCTATAAATGTTGTTGCAAGAATTACAACTGGTTGCATGTAAACAATGTAAATGAGGGAGCAAATGTAGCAGCTTAGCACTGTAATAATTACTCTTTATTGCAGCACATGTTGTTGTAATTGGTGTTGCAACCAAATTAGCTGCAACAAAAGTTGCATGATTTAGGAAAGTGTTGTAACGTTTCTTTCAGCTTTTACGATATTTACAGCAAACCAAACGCCGGAAATGTACATGCTGAAACATTTTTTTGCATGCATGTCCATTTAGAGGCAACCAAACAGCCCCCAATACCGCCTAGCATTTATATTATCCTCCTTGTTCTGCGCACTTTGTTAGTTTAGGAGTATTTTGGAGTGTTCTACTTTCAGCAAAAGTTGGAACTTGGTAATCAGTAGGCACAATTCGGCTACCAGCTACACTAAAGGATTTTGTTTTGGTTTGTTCAAAAACCCTGTGGATATTAATAAGATTAAGAAGAAGTAATAAGATACTATAGTTACTTTAATTGATTATAGTGATTCAGCAGTAGATGAAAGAAAAGAAGTGCATAGGAGAAAACATATAAGAACATCAGTTAGGGTTTAAAGAAGGGTTATCATATTCGTGGTATGTTTCAGTATGTGATACAGGTATGGGATAGATTATTTTAAGCACTACATGGTAAGCTTACCAGGTGATGGGATGTGCATGGGTCCATTAACAAGAGCATTTTTAATTCTTTATCAGCTCTTAATAACAGGATCATTTGCATTCCTGTGAGAGGACAGAGATAGGTTTATCATAGAAACTTTTCACATCCACATTAAGTTCCATTTTCTTCACTCGATTTACAGATTTTATATTTCGTTCGAAGCTGGTACTCGGAAGTGATCCCCCTCCCCCCTTAGTTCAGAAGTTATGAACCAATTAGTTGAAGTCAGTGGGGGTTAGAGAATCGACTGATCAACACCCTGGTTTAGACTTTAGATAAGATTATTAAGGCATTGTATTAGTGGAGGAGGATAAATTGGGTGAATTTCACTTGCTGCTATTTTGATTTCAGACACCCCTCTCTCCAACTGACAAATGGCAACATTCTGTTTAGATTAGTCATATGTGGCGCAGGATTTAGCTTTCAATGTAAAGACATGAACCTGTTAATATGACAAAGAGGTTAAATAGTTTGTTTAGAAGTTGAGGGGAATTAGTAACTGAAACCATGATATTATGTTGGGGTCACTGAAAATTTTCAAAATATATCGAGTGTAAGGAATCATTTTGCACATTTGAAATTAAGCATTACCTATGCTTGCTGGTAATTGCTGCAGTTTAACTTGTATTTGTGTATGCTACACAGTCGCATCTTTAAGTAGACATTGTAGCGCCCCGTTCTCCCGATGCGGAGAGCGCGGCTAAGAAACACAAGACGGTATCGTTCGATCGGGATAGATTGAATTAAGAACTCGTCCTCGTTATGGATTTGTTTCTTCGGAATCGATTCCCATATTCAGTGGACTGCGCCCCAAGGATCGTCTTAGCGGCAGAGTCAGGAGGGACCTCTCCGCTGCTATCTTTTATTGCCTCGGTTTTCGATGTCGCTTGTTGCTTTCGTGCTTTGAGTTGGTTTTGGGATTTGCTTGTTTTCCTTGAACGGTTTCGATGGTTTTCATTGTTTTCGTTCATAGACTTGCACTTCTATTCCGAGAATGGAAAGAGAGGAAGAAGTATTAATCGAGCTGTTCATGTGCAGGTGAACGAAGCTTCCTCCTGCTCTGTATAATACTTTCCATTCCAAAGAACGGAGTCGTGAAGCGCCTCTTTGCTTCTCCCTTCTAAAATCTAGGTGAGTGGCTACCAACCCGATTAGCTAGCTCTGCTTCCAGCTTCACTCCCTTGCCCCGATCAAACGATACCAAGTAATAATAAAAGAAACCAAGATAAAAGAGAATAGACTTGGTTAATACTGCTTGTCGATCAAACTGTGAACGGTTACTTACTTGCATGCGTGTTCGCTCGGAAATATTTATCATATGCATAATACAAGTTAGAATGTATGCTCTTCTTTAAATTATGCTATGAACATACTTATCCTGAATGCAATAATCTGATAGGGAGACTATGCCAAAGTAGCTCTCCTCCTGTCACTGTCCCGTGCCTGTTATTGCCCTGATTTGCCTCAACTGCTAACTTAGTGTATATGTTGATCACGGACAACTTGTGCACAAGGTCTTAGTTCCTGCGGACGGTTGCTGGGGCACTGGCACCGATCCGATCCGGACGGAACTCCTGAATAGTCGCCTGTATCGGATGAAATAACTTGTGACGCCCTGTTCAACTTTCCGTTACTTGTTATTTCATTCATGTACTATGCCCCGTCCATTATGGCATCCCGCCAGTGATCCCCTGTATATTTAAACCTGTTGCATACTAACTTGTGTCTTCGTGGCAGGGAAGGCAAGGTAAGTATTGTGCAGGTAATTCAGACGGTCAGGTAAAATCCACCGAACGGTGGCACGTTCATTTCAGTAAATTCAATATGCTGCTTAACTGTAAATGAATTAAGGCAAGATAGAA
Source organism: Iris macrosiphon (assembly GCA_036927795.1). Taxonomy (NCBI): domain Eukaryota; kingdom Viridiplantae; phylum Streptophyta; class Magnoliopsida; order Asparagales; family Iridaceae; genus Iris; species Iris macrosiphon. Next base: position 164,946,572 of record JAYESA010000008.1, on the reverse strand, counting down.
ACCAACCAAATATGCATGCTTCACTAAACAACGTGTTGATTGGTATAGTCAGGCTAGCTCGCCTTCACCAGCATGTTTCGATATGCTGACCCTCGTTGAAACAGGTTCTCCGCACCAAGGCGAACCGAGCGAGGAGCCGAAGTCGTCTACCCGATCCAGTCCAACTGTTGGCGCATCTTCACCGCGCCCCTGAAGCATTTTGGAGTCAGGAGCCTGCAACTCTTCATACACAAATGCAGCTCCGTGGCAAGGCGATCCTCCAGCCTGGAGGTCTCTATCGTTTTGAGTTTATAAAAGGATGTAATGTACAGGACTGCTATCTCATTTTGAGTCAACCCTTTTGTAAGCCGTTCGGCATATTAGCTGACTCGTTCAAGAGTTTGTAATAGATGTTCATTATCAATAAAGAGAACTTTTCTATGTTTCAAATCTGTGTTTCAATTTATCTGCGTACTCTGAATACGTGCTTGCTATGCAAATCATTAAAAAGCCTTGTGCGGGCGCAACTCCAGGCCCGCACGGCGGTCACGGCTCGGGGGACGCCTCGGGGCCTGACAGACATTATCCCAAAAACAACCTACTTTGAACGATAGTGTCAACTCCTACGATCGACATGGCACTGCCGAATCTGGGAGGGTTGAGATGTAAGGAAGCCTACCAGCTACCTCCATTTAAGGAGATGTTTCTGTCTCTTGAGCACGTATCATATAAAAGGTAAGGGTCACTGTCTATACAACTGCAAAAAAAAAAAAAATACAAATTGATAAAGCTAAAAGCATACGTTACTAAGAACTGCAGAAAATATGCAGCCTTCTTTTCTTCTAGCATGCCTCGGGTTTTATGCGGAAAATATACACATCCAAAAACAGCAAAAAGGAAAATGTCTGGTTTTTGATATGGTATGATGAGCATTGGATGTAATTGTTGTGCACAATTCAATTGTAGTTCGTAATTTCTGTAGCCAAGTGAAGTCAGGTACATGCTTAGAATTCCGATTTTTATTAAGAGAGCTGCTATATATATATATATATATATATATATATATATATATATAGCTTGAATTGCATATCCAAAATGTTGGTCTACCTAACTGCCAATTGGTTGCCTAGGTTCTATGGTATGATCCTCTCATGCTCATAGTTGCTTCAGCTAGAAATTTGGCACCAAAATCGAGGGTTGATGTCAAGTTGATAGCAAAACTGTCTCAAATATTTCATGGAGCTCTTTATGCTCCATAGTTGACCCCATTCTGATGGGAGAAGGTTTGGATGAAGATAATGATAAGCTTCTCAAATCTAAGATAGATAATAAAATTAAGCAACTGTTTATAGATGCATGTGTTGCTAAAGGGGCTAACAACACATAACCGATTAAGTCTTCAGACACAATTTTTTTTTTAGAAAATATGGCTAAGCAAATTTTGTTGAATGTTTAGTTTATCCGCGATGAATCATGCGAATCATATTTCGAAAATAAAACAGGTTATTCGTTAAATTGAATACTTGTGAACTAGTGATAGTAATAGGTTCCCTACTTTAACAATTCTTTTGAGTTATCTAGGGTATAGTGAGGGTCAAGCCTAAGCACCCCCCCCCACCCCCCCCCCCCCCCCCCCACACACACACACACAAAACTCTCGCATAGTTGATGATAACCAATAAATATTAAATCCTCTCTTTTTATTCAATCCCCTGGCACAAATTTTATGTGCATACATCTCATTTTGCATGTAAGCAATTGCGTGATTAGGTTACGGGTGGAAAGAACTTTTGTTCTCCAGTGATATGTTATTGTAGTTATTCAATAGTTTCTACTTAATGTATAATATTTTAGCTTTTCCTTGGTACTTCTCATGTCAAAATTATATGTTCCTCAATGTTTTCTGTGCACACCTGAAAGAAGTGTGCGATAGGAGTTAGAAAATAATAGTAAGTACTTCCCCTTGCTATAAACATGAGAAATGATATTTACGTCACCTTCTATGTATTTAACCAAAGTCGCAGAACAAACATAGAAATGATAACTAACCTTCTATTTTGTGTCATTTGCACAATTAACGTGTTCTAATAGGAATGTCCTAAGATTTTTCTGTGGCATCCTTTAGTTCACTTGGATTTGAGTTAAACAACCTGTTGTCTATTTGTGTCCTTGTATATGAAAACTTAATATGTACTGACTTTTTACTTGCCTCTCTTTAGGAAAGAATACAACTTGAGACATCTCGATTGTATAAGCAGGCTGGGGTCAATCCATTAGCAGGTCTGTGTTTTATTTCTTCCATATATAACTAACTTGGCTTCATTACTCTGTGGTCCTTTTATGTTTTTCATTACTCTTTCAAAATCTCCGGCCAGATGGTTCTTGTTTCCTGCTGGTTCTTGTTTCCTGCTTGTGTTTCCTTGCTGGTAAAGTCTCATCACTTGTTAATGGTATCCACAGATTCCACACCTGACAAGAACCACCGAACAAAATAGACAGTGGAAGCAAACCCGGCTGTCATTCGGTTACCTAGGATACATATTTTAGGGGGTAACTAATTGATATATTTAAGTTTTGTGAGTCTGTGACAAACCACATCTAGGTTCAAAATACAATTGTCTAGCCTAGAGCCTAGACTGTATAATTAGGGTGGCTAGACCTGACTTGTGTATTAGGTGACTGCCTAGATCCCGCTTAAGCTGCATAAGCCCTAGCTTTGCTTGCCTTGTTCTGCCTATGCCCTGATGCATAACAAATAATGATAGGTTCATCTATTATATGCTTTCTGGGTCTCTAGGTAAGTTTATGAAGAATGATTAGTTCATTCATTTACTTTACTTATTTTGTGTTTTGTTTGTTGTTGATTTCAATTCTTATGCTAGCACCTCGTTACATTTTCGTTTTATTGTTTACATGGTTTATTTTCTCTTGATGTTTTAAGTATTTACTATTTAGTTTAAAACCTTCCAAGTTCTGTCATGACTTGAGAAGAGAGAAGATTATTTAGATAAATTCACCTCCTTTTGTCCTAACATCCTACATTAAATCCATCTTTTATTAGTTTACTATTTACTATCAAATTAGTAAATTAGGTCATCCAATTCGATTTCTTCTTGCAAGGCACACATGGTTTCTTTAAGATTTCTTGAATATTCCTTTGGTATTAGTTATCTTTTTAAATCTTGGTTCTAAATTGATCCAAGTTATGAAGATAGTTTCCCTTTCAAAGTTGGAAGGTCAGTTGCCTAGGATTTTGGCAGTGTTTTTCCTTCCGTGGTAAAGAAAGTTCCATATCTGGGATATTCCATTTCCAAGGAAGGCTCTTAACCATCCGGATATGCTCCTTTTGGGAGGAAGTTTTTTTTTCCCCATCAGATGATGTGACGTGAAGATTTTAAATGGTAGTTATTTATTAGGGGAAAGGATGAAGATTGCTACCATACCTATGATAATAACCACATGAAAGAAAGGGCATAAAGGGTTACTTGATATTTGCTACCTAATTCCATTGTTTGATGAGAAAGTTCAACAAGATCAAACTACTTGGTGAATAAAATTGACAGAAGAGAGAGATTGTATGTAAACCGTTCATTTAGGTGACAACCGATCGACAATAGAGGGAGAGAACTAAAATATCAGTTATCTATTCATTATTTGGTTTTCCAACTACAGAAATGAAGATTCTTTAGTGCCTTCTCAAAACCTTAAAAACGCTAGGTTGGAACTCAAGTATCTCCAGGACAGTTCAAGCTAGAATAGAGTAGGTTGTTCTTTGTGATTGTCACATGCTACCACCAAAAGCGTTGCAGCAACACAAAAATGATTTTTGAAGCAGGTAGCTGAATCTCTCTGTGGAACCTACTTGCTTTACGGCCTATAAATCTATTCAGCAAGTAACTTCCTTTCATATTTCTCAATCATTTGATAGTTTGATTATCATATGACTTCTTATCATGCTTCAGTGATCAAATGCCCACTGGATCATCTTATTCGCTATAGTATTATGTTCTTTCCGTTTCGGCAACTTACTAGCAAAGTTAAATTGTAGTATTAATTCTTGTAGTTACAATATTCTTGGCACTCACTGCATTTCTGTATACTAGGGGTGGATAATATATCCTTTTTATCTGTTTAAGTTTTCTTTGTTGTCTTGTCAGTGTTTATTGTGGTTCTATGTCCAAGGAGAAACTTACATTTTTTCCTTTTCTTCTCTAACAATTTCACAGGGTGTCTCCCAACCTTGGCTACAATACCAGTGTGGATTGGTTTGTATCAAGCCCTTTCTAATGTAGCAAATGAGGTGGGCTTCATCTCTAAACTTGGCCTTTTCTGCAGATAAAATGTTGCTTCTACAATTTTTTACATGTTCTTTAGTTGCTTTTAAGTTGTGCTGAATTTTACCTACTCTTTCACATGAAGGGCCTCCTAACAGAAGGCTTTTTTTGGATCCCATCTTTAGCGGGCCCAACAACAATTGCTGCTCGACAAAGTGGTTCTGGCATTTCATGGCTGTTTCCATTTGTGGTAATATTGATCATTCTCTTCTTCACACAGATTTTTCAAGTCTTCAGATTTGTTAGGTTCTTGTCAGAAATATGTTAAGGGGCTGCATAATTATTCCACATACGTTTCTGCTGCTTTCTGGCATATAGTGTCCAAATCTAAACGGATGCTGCTTATTTGCCCGCCCGCCACGTGGCGCAACCCCATTGGCAGGTCAACCGCGGTGGGACCATGCAAATAAGGGGGGGGGGGGGGGGGGGGGGACAATGGGGTTGTGCCACGCGGGCTGGACGGACCAGCCCGCCCGCGGGCAAATAAGCATTTTCCAATCTAAATATATGTGATTAATCTAACAAATCTTTTGTATGAGATTGTCGTTCCTTTTCCCACTTTGTATTGGGTCATAAAGATGAATGCAATTTTCTTATAGCAAATTATACGAATCATCTTACATTTTCATATAGACTCTACTTTAGGGGAACTTAGGGTGCTCCTTGGTTGCATGAGCTTAAACTACATGATGAAAATTGTAGTTGTACCTACCTACAATTGGCCTTTAGGTTTTATAGGAAGGCTCTTGCTCATAGCTACCTTGGTTAGGACTTTGGTACATCATACTGGGTGGAACCTTCTTTTTTACATAAAAAAATTATTGCATGGAATAAAGGGTGGGGATGGAGATGACCTGGTCCCTACATAAGAAAGCAAAGTAGCATTGGGTATACCCCTACAAGTGAGTATACTGTGGAGGGATATACCCTTGTCCCTATCACTAACAAAAGTAAGATTTAAATGCTTGTGCCAACTAAGCTTTGACTTTGACTCGGCAGTGTAACCTCAGGTTTCTTTCTTAGCTTTCCTGACTTTCTTTTCCTCTGCATTCTTTTTCTGCTTTGCTCGAATTTTCTTTTCAAGGGACACTACTCTTTTGAGAGTAGCTTTCTCTAGCTCTTTGCCTAGGGAGAGTGTTCTTGAAAGTTGAAAGATGACTCTTGCATTCCCGATTCTTTTCATTAAGAGCTTGGTAGAAGGCTACATCATCTAGTACTCCCACCCTTCCTTGAAAGGAAATTTTCCAAGAGAAATCCTCAAGTACGGATTGGTTGGTAGCAGCATCAGTATTCCAAGTGTGAGCATAATCTTTGACATTGGTGCATAAGGAAAATTGATGTGGGGAGTGGAATTGGCAGCTAAAGCTGCTATGCTGTTGGGACTGGGCACAACAGAGGTGAAGGTTCCATGACAGACTTTTTAGGAGCACAAAGCAGCAGTTGTGAGCTGAGTGTTGATGGTGGGCGGTGACTTTTCACGTTTGCTAAGAGCACAAAGCACCAGTTGTGAGTTGGGTGTTGATGGTGGGCGGTGACTTTTCATGTTTGCATGGTCACGTGGACCTCATGTTGACGATGAGATACCTTCTTGTTAGTTTAATAAATGCCAAACTTTGTTGCTTTACTTGCTCAATGCTTACATCATGCTCACTAGTCCTTTATAACATTGAACTAGTAAGGCAGTGTTTTTAAGTTTACAATGCAACCTGAGAATGAAATGCTATTACAAAACTTATTATTGAAATAATTAAAATAAAATAAAATTTAGATGGCATTTTGTTGATATGATTAATAACAGGGTATTTAAGAACTTAAATTGTTAGATCGCATGCCAGTGATTGACTCAACAAACAAGATGTAGGGTCTAACTTGGGATATCCAGGTCCTTATTTATTATAGATATTTACTTTGTTGCCAAGACAGTCTATCTTGCAAGTTCTTTGATGTCATGGATGATTCTTGAGCTAAAAACATGTGTTATGCCTTTCTTCAATTGATTTTACCCTTCATTTCACTAGCATGAGGTAAGAGGACCAGTGTTCAAAATTGTCCTAGGCAATGGCCTAGGCGCTATGCGGCCACTAGTCGCACCGAAAATCCCATAGGCAGCGGTCCTAGGTGTCTGTTCGGCCCTAGGCGGACCTGTTCGGCGCCTAGGCGGACCTATTCGGCCCTGTTCGGCCAGTGCAGCCCTATTCGGTCGTGCGGTTTTTTATTTTTATTTTTTTGGATTTTTTATGCTTAGTTGTATTGTGGTATGCTGTTTGGGTTTTAAGATTGGATTTGGATTTTATAACATTTAAAATTTAAATTTAAAAAAAAAAAAATTAAGAATTGTATTGGATTTAAAAATTAGAACATGTTTGTATTTCAAATTTGTATTGTGGATTTCAGATTTCATATTTCAAATTTTAAATTTCAAAAAAAAAAAAAAAAAAAAACTAGGCAGCTGCCTTGGCGATGCTTAGGCGGCCTAGACGCTAGGAGGCTCTCCGTCGCACCGATTCGACCTAGCGAAATTTAGAACACTGAAGAGGACAAAGATAATATTAATGGTATATTAGGTCCTTTGAGAACTTAATCTCATATAAGGTTTACTTCAAGAAAATATGAGGTGGAGGATATGCTAATTGGAAGTTGCATAGTGAAGAGATAGATAATGTAATCAATATCTAATGAATAATGAAATTAACCGATAACTCTACTGATCTTATGTCATCATGTGATAGTATGAACAACTTATTGGGTTGTAAGTTAACTAGTGGTATTATTAGATTGCACATGGAAGATGTCATGATATTATAAGAGGCGTCATGGTACATGTTGGAGAAAATAATGGACATGTTAGCAAGTGTTCAGGTTGAGATTATGGTAGAGGACGTATCTCCAATAAAATGCCACTACTAATTAGAGTCCAGGTTGAGATCAAACTTTCGGTGTGTTTTTTATGTCCTTGATGAAGTCCTTGCATATGATCTGAATCCATCAATTTGGCTGAAACTTGAAACCTTTAATTTGGTAACATTTACTCATTCCTCAATTGCAACATTCAATTATGGCTTTAGACAAAGTTAACATGGTTGCAGCACTATTGCTGCGTTCTTGATATTTTTGTAGTCTTCCTTAGCTTGCGAATTTCATCACAATGTTCCTTGATAATTATATTCATGGTTGTCATGTTCCATCCCCAAAATACATAGGACCGGGATACGTGGCAGTGGTCAGCTACGCATCAAGTGAACTTCAGCTCGACTCGAATATGTATACGTTGTTCAGAGTCAGAGTAACTATCCATAAATCCATACGTATACATCCACAACTCTATATACAAGAACACAAACTATAAGACGGAATACCACTACGGAAGAATATGAAGAAGACATCGAATAACAATACCTGAATTCTGAAGAAACAATTTTCAATAATCCTACGATAGAAGTTCAACAACCTGAAAGAAAATCAGATGCTTAGAGTGACGTAGCAAGATATATAATATATATGTCGTAAATGAAGTACAGTAAATATCATGTAAAGAAATCAACCAGTAACATAGGTACAACCACTAATAACCAGTCTATGTGAAATGCAATTGAGGACACCGTTTATACATATACACATGGACTGTCTGGCTAAAATTGGATCGGCATAGACTCATCTGAGACCAAGGGTCGGTACATATATTTATCTAGTCATATGTAAAATTGTGCATAGCATTCTTGAACGCTAGAGGCCAACACTATAATATCTTGGGTCATCATACCTGTCTCCCCCATGGTCGGATCCAGAAACTGTAGCTTGGGTGAGCTACCATAAGTTTGGGTGGGCTAGAAGTGGGCTAACCCATATAAAAAAAATTATATAGAATTTTTTTTTTGGTGCTCCATCCATTCCAAGCAATGAGTGGATCCGCCCCTGGTCTCCCCAGCGGAGTCTAGGGTTACAGAAAAAATGTAGAGTAGCTCATACGTTTAGTGACTGACCTTTCCTTCCAATGATACTGTTCGGATCGGATCCACGACACATCCAGTCTGACTTTAACAAATAATAAGTTTAGTCAATCATATACGCAGGTCAATCGTGAATATACAAACAAACAAGTAAACTATGCAGTTAATAACGATTTTTTCATGATAACGGTCCAGTAGAGTTATAGATATATCACCGATATATCGGTTTTATAAAGATAAATATCGGTTTGCATTTTTAACACAATTTCTATATATGAACAATACGCTTAATAGTTTTCTATTATAAAATATGCAGAAAGTATACATATCGTCGAGAAATCCAAGAGATCCAAGATAAAGGAGATCACTTGAGGAACTACATCTCTGAATAAGTTTGATGCATGAAGATTTTGATGGCAGAAGATGTAATCTCCATTCTCCATTGATGTGAATGTCATATCATTCAATATCGGTTTTCCTGTAGCAAAACCAAAACCGTGAGAAATCGGTTTTTTTGTAAACCAATATTTCGAACAATATCGGCCATATCGGCCGATAATATCGGTTCCGATATTTTACCGATATTTCTGCAAAAAAATATCGGTCCAGGACCGATACCATTATATATTGGTTATATAACCGATATATAACCGTTTTTGACTACTTAGCAAGTAAATATCACAGATCGAATATGAGTCACCTAGTATGCAATGCAACAAAAATTCATTATCTACTATGTGTCAACATGAATAATAATTTAAGTAAACTGATAATGAAACATGGGATACATGTAACGAATATATCAAGAGAACGACTGATGAGATATATAAAGCATGTAAGTACTGTAAATCAATTATGCAATGTTTACTTGCCTCATTTTGTCCAATACTACTAAGTTGGCGAGTACCAAAGTTGGTCCAAGTCTAACCACACTAATGAACTATGTTCCCCAAAAAAACCTACCGTATCCATCAAATAAACAACCAAAAATTACACAACAAAAATATATAGCCATATAGTAGACAAGTTTCTTATTGGGGAAATTAGATACGTCTAGGCTGCCTATAACCTAGGTAAACTAAACAGTTTATTGGCTATGACACCTAGATATAGGTTACCCTACTCTCTATAATCCTTATTTATTCAATTATATCATAATTTACCAGATCTACAATTAATTTATCAAATTTGCATCCCATAATTCGTACATCGAAATCTACGACACGCAAATTGAGACAAGATAGCCAATCGCAAGGATAACGATCTTATCTCGACGATCCGTACGGTCACTTTGCCATTTTCAGTGATACGAGATCGCTGGAATTGATGGATCTGAGTTTGTTGCACGAATTTTGAAATACAAATATGATACAAATTAATTATATAAACAAAGGTGGGTGGTTTGATCTATCAAATGATATCCAAATACTATGAAACTTGGTATCCTAGGGCAAAAAGTTGCTATGGTCGCAATGGAACAGACGGATTGAAGATCCAACTGTTGGATCTTTCAGAAAGTCCACAACATCAAATTAGTACAAAGGGTGAAGTCTGGGGTTGCACACAATGTACAGTCATAATCTGGACGATCCAATCGCACGGATCAAAGATAAGACATTGGGGAGGAGTTATCTGAAAATGGATCGAGAAATGGAGGTTGCAGCGCGAAGTTACGGCCTCGGGAAGTCGACTAGGCTACTTGATTCAAAGAGAACACGAATGTGTCGGATACAAAAATTGTCCAAAATATAGTCTTCTCAAAAGGGCCTAAACGCAAATATAACCATCACCAATGAGTTAGGATGATGCCAAATACCTAGGATTTATATAAGAAAGTCCGAAAACGGACAGTCCAAAAGTCAACGTGTCCGTGCTAGGCAGTGTCCAAAAGCGGGTCTGCAAAAGCCAGAAAGCGGAGCCAAATTAGTCCGAGTCCAAATTCGATAAATTATATATATGAATTTAGCCTAAAACGACGTCACAAGTCTAGTGGTGAGGTCAGGATTGACGGAGCGAAGTCCGTTATGAGAGATTTATATAAAAAAATTACACCACGAACTCCAACTTTGGGCGCGGTTTCGAAGCAACAACGGAACATTTAACAGTTGAAATTCTGGGAGGATGGAGAGGGTTATAGTTGCTTCACAAAGGATCAAACAGGTCGTCGATCGGACGACTGGATCTCCGTGGACTGGGCTCGAAGTCAGCATTCCTAAACTATCCAAAAATAACACTATTTAAACCTCCGACTTTGCGATCGGTTTAGAAGAAATTATTAGGGTTGATATATGGTTATACCTAGACTAGATCCACGAAGGTAGATCGAGAATTGGTCGAACGAGAAAAGAGTTCCTAGCATTCAAAGTCAGCTCTCCGAAGTGACTGCTCATAATTCAAATTTGACAGTTATAAATATCTAATTTTGGTCATCGATTTCATCTATCAAACATCCATGTTTTCCAATGAAAATTGGCAAAGGAATAGCGGGTCATGCCAGAAATCGGAGGGATTAATCGGACTCGGAAAAGATGGAACGGGTAGGAAGATAGAGTTCCACGAAGTCGGCAAAAAAATCCACTTCTTGAAACACAAAAATTAAATGTCATTGAGCTACTTTGATGATCGAATCGATCCATCAAATCACAATAATATGGGACGAAATTGGACGGAAGAAGAATCATACCGACAAAACAATGGATCAACTGGATCGAGAAATCACTAATTGAGGTGAGCATGCTCGACCTCCGAAGTTGAAGAAAAAATGTTCGAATTGCACTTGGCGACGAGATTTGCGCAATGAGCAAATGGACGTCGTGGAGCATCGGGGAAGACGGGGGTGGCTCGATCGATGTGAGGGGAGGTTCGCCGGAGCGTCAAGGCATGTTGTTGCAGACAAGCCGCGCAACTCGATGGCTTGTCAGGGCTGCTGGCGACTGGGATGGGAGTCCGCACGGGTTTGTTGGCGCATGGAGGAGCCTCGCCTAGGCGAGCTCAGGCGGAGGGAGGGTGAGGGAGGGTGGAGTTTGGTTGAGCTGACGGTGGAGGTGAGCTTGTCTTAGACATAGAAGAAGAAGAAGAGTGCATGAAGGAGAAGAATGAGAATATGAAGAAGAATGGAGAATATGAATAGGAGGGGAGGCTAGGGAGGCTGGTACTTGTGTGCACTGTTCGGTGAGAGAGAAACTGTGCTTTGTGTCGGGTGCACAGTCTGTGCAAGGGTGGTTGGTCACAGCCTTGTGCAGGGGTGTTTCACTAATAGAGAAAGGACTTGGAGGGAGGTGGCTTGTGTAAGGAAATTGCATGGCTTGATAACGAAGAGAGAGAGAGAGAGAGAGAGAGAGGTGGCTGTGAGGGATCTAAGGGTGTTGGGTGTTGGGTGTTGTGTAGAGGGGAAATTGGTGTGGGGTGTTTGTGTGGTGTGTTTTAGAGTTTGGTGTTTTAAGGGAGAGTGAGTGTACATAGGGTTAGAGTGTTGGTTGTGTTCGAGTGATGAGTGTTTGAGCTGTGCCAGTGAGTTAGGGATAGGGTGTTTACTAGCTCCTAGCTTGAGTGTGGCCGTTTAAGTGTAGGTTAGGCAGAAGGTTGCGTGATGCAATATATGAAGGGAAGAATTAATTAGCTAGTATTGTTCTTAGACGCCAGAAGCGGGAGCGGGGACGGAAGCGGAGGCGAGACGTAACTACTTAGAAGAGTCTAAAGTTGGAAACGTGCTCTAATATTTTTTTATGTTTATTAATTATTGTTATCAAAATTTATAAATATTTTAATATTTATTAGAATTTATAAAGTTCAGTTTAAAATTACATAGAGATTATTCGCATGTTGATTTTTTATGATGTCGAGATAAGTAATCTTTAGTTTGTTTGATAAACGTGAATTAAACTTTTTCTAACTTTTTTTTTTTTCCAAAATTTATGTCGTCTTTTGAAATTATGGTCATATTATAGAAAGCGCTTATGTTGCCGGGGAAATGCGCTCTCGTTGTCCGAGAAACGAGCTCCCGTCATTGGAAAAACGAGCTCCTAACGAGCTTCCAAGTAAGAACCGCCGAATCGAGGTTCTTATTAAGATTCGTTGACCTCCTAGGAGTTTCTGGCTTCTAAGGTATTGTTAACTATGAGGACTACTTGGGGATTTAATCAAAGATGGGGTGTTAGTTTAGTCTAGCTAAGTTCGCCCATGGCTGCATAAGAAGGTTAGCTTAGGGAAAGATTAATAGTGTTTTTGTTAATAAATGATATATTTTTTGTTAATAAATGATATAATGGATTGAAAAGTAGGAATTAATGGGAATTTAGTAAATGATTAGAAAAAAATGTAGATAAGTTCTTAGTATTACTACTTAAATTGGAAGATTGAGAAATGTGGAAGGGGTTTAACACTGGTGCCTTTTGTAGAGGCACTGACTTCTCTATTTGTTCTACTGTCTTTTCTTTATCGAATTGAAAGTATATTTGTCACTGTGGCTGCTAGATATGAGTAGGCCTCCGTAGGTTTATGGCTCATTCAGCTTTCTTATACTTAACAGATGTTTCATGGGTAAGCTAACTGAATATGAAAATAGATGCTATGCTTGTATGTCATCTACAAAGCATGCCACAAAATTAGAGGAATAAATATAGCATGAATTAAGGAGGCTTCTTATGCAGGATGGGCATCCACCTTTGGGCTGGTCGGACACTGCAGCGTACCTTGTTCTACCTGTACTTCTTATTGTTTCTCAGTATGTCTCTATGGAGATTATGAAGCCACCTCAGGTAATCATCACCTTATTTCAGTTCTTTGTTTCTGACTTTTCACATAGTCATTGATTCAGTTGTTTTGTGTGCTATAATGGTAGAATGATGATCCAGCAGCAAAGAACTCACTTCTTGCCTTAAAGTTCCTCCCTTTGATGATTGGCTACTTCTCACTATCCGTCCCATCAGGATTGTCGATATACTGGTAGGTAACTGTACACATTTTGTTATCAGAAAAAATATACTTCCATGATAGTTTATTATTTCACTTGCCGTACACCTCTCTTGTGGACTTTGGCATGACCCTCTGTTATTTATGTATGCCCTTTGCATCTGTTGAGCAACCTTTATTCACTGTCACAGCAAGCTTTTCCCTGTTCATATGGCTTGCTTATCCTCCTGACATCCTCACCTTGTCTATTCAGTTTTAGTGCTTGGACACCCTTTATTGCTACCATTCTCACACAATCATACAACATCGCCTCAATTCAGAAGTTATGCCTTTAGTAGGCTGCACCTTATAGGCACCCCAATTATGTCACCACATTTTTAGTAGATATATATTTGGCTTTGTAGCCAGTCCTGCATAATACAGTACAATGACCACGAAGGTCCATCAATTCAAAAGTAGCGCGCACACGCGCGCGCACACACACACACACACACGAGTATTCTCCATAATACTATATTTCTACCAGATGTATCTGTATATTTATCTCAAGTCTTGCATTTAACAAATTGTACTATGATGGTCATTAGAATGTGGGTATCTTTTGCAGCATTAAGGCCTCATTTCCATTTAGGATTCCTTTTTGAATTGAATGTTTTGCCTGTGTCCTTATTCCCCAATGCTGCTCTCCAAACTCTTGTTTGACTTCCATTCCTGCTATTACATCACCAATTACCACACCATATATCAATTACCAATAATAGCAACTTATGGAAAAATTACTCATCTTTGCTCCTTGTCCTGTGACATAAAGATGAATGCAATTCCTTGTAGCAAATAATTTCATCTTTCCTCTTCTTCTAGACTTTCTTCGGTCTAGGTGAAGTTGGAGATGTTCCATGGTTCTATGGGCTTAACTGAATGACCTAAGTTAGGTTAGGTCTACCTATGCTCCAACTGGCTTCTAGGTTTTATGGCCAGGCCCTCTCTCTCACAGTTACCCCCCTTGGCAAGAATTTGGTACCAACACACTTGATGTCAGGTCGCCAGCTGGACATAAAAAATTGTTATCCATTTGTGGAACTTTCTCACGCTCCTTAACATACCCTATTTTAGTGGGAGAAGGCTTAGATGATGTCGACAACACGATGACAAAGATGATGACCAATAAAATACAAGTTGAACCATCTTAGAAATCAATTTTGGAGTGCAAAGAGATCCAGGCTAAGCACAAAGCTTTATTACCAGTGTTCTAAATGGCGGCCGCCTCGACCGCCTAGGTGGTAGGCTCCACACCGCTTTTCGGTAGGCGGCGTAGGCGGCCAACGGAGCTTTTGTGGCGTAGGTGGGCGTCTAGACGAAGCAATACCTAACAAGATATTTTCGCCAAACGATTTTGCAAGCATTATGGACCTGGTTCACTTCTACAAGACTAAAACTTAATAAATCTTTGTTCTACAACATAGTTATGCATTAAACATCCTTAAAATATGTATATAATACAAATCTATGATAAAATAGTAAAAAATGTTCAAAATATATCAACCGTTGGACGGCCTAGACGGTAGGTGGAACCAAAAAACATGTTACTTTATCACTTGATATTAATCCTAGCTTTGATAAAGAAACAGAGCATCTTGAAGTATTTACTAATATGAAACTCAGAAAATTATAAAGGCAGTGGTCAATTGGAATACCTGTCTAAAAGGCTGCAGAGTTTTTCTAAAGAAGTATTTGAAAGATACTGGTGACTACCAGAATGTAAGAGGGAAGTCACATTGTGAAAGACTACTTTGAAAAGAAATTGTGGACGAGGTTTGAATTTGAATGAAGATCAACTAGAAGAGACAGCAAAACAGTACGGTTCCTTATTCCAAACTGTCAAGTATTACAAAAAGGAGCCAGTTCTAGTAAATGATGTTGGCACACATGAATAATATTACCATGTTAACTATTTAGCGATGAGGAGATTGGCTTTAGAAATTGGAGATGGCTTCAGATGCAGCACCTAGTGAATAATAAGACCTGAAAGAAAAGGATACATGTGGGTTTGTGGTCCTGGGATTTAGGTCTCTACATTCAGTTTGATTATATGAACTCAAATAAAAATAGCCTAGAACATAAATTTACTGTTCAGGTGTGGTCTTTATATGAAAACTGTTGGTATATTAGAATGTTGGTATATTAGAATATTTGTTGGTATATTTGTTGGTATATTAGAATATTCTTGGTATATTTGTTGGGATATTAGAATATTCTACAGGGGGTTTTAATGGGGTATTAATGTAGGATGAAAGGTTGTAAGGCTATAAATAGCCAAGAGATTATCAATAAAAAATATAACAAGTACTTCAAAATATTCTACATGGTATCAGAGCCCAAACCCTAGCCACCACCTCCCAAATCCTAGCCGCCACCGCTGCCACACCGCCCGCCACCACCACCGCGGAGCCTTCTGTCGCGGTTCCTGGCGTCTCCCGTGGGTCGTTCCAAACGTTGACATCGAAGGCCTAGATCTTATGGGAGAGAGATGATCGGGTCTAGGAGAGGACGAAGAGGGCGAACGTGAATCGTGGGACGGGGTGAGGTGATCGGAGAAGAGGATGATCGATGGAGGAGATCATCAAGAAGTTGGACTCTGCGGAGGTCACAACGTTGATGAAGCTGATGAAACTGTCGGCTGGTGAGAGCGAGACACGAATATTGGCGAAGTTGGAGCTTCCATCCATCGATCTGAAGCTTGATGGACCGGCCACCTAGCTGAGTTAGTCACGACGGGTGAGGAGAACCCTCGCAGGGAAGAACCTGGAGGGTTTCTTGTCAGGAGAGAAGACAGAGCCGAATGAGGGCTCGGCAGGACGCGACGAGTGGAAGTCCACTCATATGGTGGTATACATTTGGCTCCTCAATTCTTTAGTCTAGTCGATTGCCGCCACAGTGGATGGCCTTGAGATGGTGAAAGACGTGTGGGAGAAGTTGAGGAGAACCTACGATGGTGTGGGAAATAACTTAAGGGTTTTCCAGATCAAGGGGGAGATCGACGATACCGTACAGGGAGAGAAGACAGTACAGGAGTATGCCACGGAGTTTGAGCGTCTGTGGTTGGATTATGATCACTTTTCAGATCAGACGAGCTGCGAGAACCCGAAGTGTAAGAAGAGACATGTACGTCTGCAGGAGAGGACGATGAAGTTTCTTAAGTGGCTGGCCGCAGTATTTGCTCAGAGGACAGCACTACTTCTAGTCCAACCGAAGATTCCTACACTTGAGGAGGCTATCTCGGCCATGATCCAGGAGGAAACTCGTATCAAGCTACAGGCATGGACATGTGGTCCTCCTGAAGTGAAGACAGCACTGGCGGTTGCCAATTCAGGCGGCACGACCTAAGGGAGACCCCCGACAATGTTACAACTGCGGGGATGTGGGCCATCTGAGGTATGTTTGTACCAAACCACCCAAGGAGGGAGATTCAGGTGGCGGACGTGGATAGTTTGGAAGACGTGACCGTGATCGTAGGGGTCGACGGGGTGGTCGAGGAGGTTATCGTGCGAACCTGCTGGTAGCAGAAGGCGAGGAGGGAACTAATTGTGCCTATACTGAGGAGGATCAGGCACTACTGGGCATGCTGGAAGTACTCAGGAGAAAGCAGAGAGCGTCAAGCGATGGAGACATGAGTGGAACTGAGGAGGCGTCCACCTCAGTCAGAGGCAACGCTGCCATGTATGCCCATCCATCGGAAGGTATTGATGACTCACTCGCCTTTGCATCTATGTCTTTCCTTAGATCGTCGGACTGGATTGTCGATTCGGGTGCGTCTCGACACGTGACAAAGCGCTAGTGAGTTCTCTTCCTACACTCACCTAGCATCTGCAGACAACATTCAAACAGCCGATGGTACTTTCCAGCCAGTGGTCGGTAAGGGTATTGTCGATTGTACATGTTCAGTAAGATTATCCAATGTTTTATATGCTCCTTTTTCAGTCAGTCTTTTGTCCATTAGTTCGATAATCCTCCAACTAAAATGCATTCTCTTTTGATATTCCTAAGGTGATCTTCCAGGAGAAGGAGACGGGACAAAGACTTGGGATTGGCACTTGGCATGATGGACTGTGGTACCTGGATTGGAAATGACTGGATTCAGCATCGGTCTGTGGCAGAAAGGGCAGGAATAGGACCAAAGATGAGTGCCGAGGATACACTGATACTCCATCACAGGCGGTTGGGACGCTCCTCTTTAGTACTTTTAGTAGGTTGTATCCATCTATTTATGACAAGGCAAATAAGGAGAAACTAGTATGTGATGCATGCGATTTAGGCAAACTTACTAGGAGCTCATATGTTGGTGCGGGCCATAGCAGTTCTTCTGTTTTTGATATTATACAATCTGATGTCTTGGGACCGTGCGCCACAACTACTATGAATGGTTACAAGTATTTCGTCTCTTTTATTGATTATTCCTCTCGTGTCACCTGGCTGTATTTGATGAAGAATAAGAGTGAGGTCTTTGTCTGTTTCCGGGACTTTCATAAACATGTCCAGACTCAGTACAGAGCAGTGATGAAGGTATCAAGGTCTGACAATGTAACAAAGTATACCAACAAAGCATTTGAGGAATATATGTCAGTCCAAGGGATACAACATCAGACCACATGTGCATACATACCTGCACAGAATGGAGTGGCAGAAAGGAAGAACAAATATCTTCTGGAGGTGGCAAGGAGCATGATGATCGCCATGAATGTCTCACAGTCTGTCGGGACATGTAGTGTTGACAGTTGCTCGATTGATCAACTGGATGCCCTCGAAGGTACTGGGATGGAAGTCTCCATGTGAGATATTGCAAGGAAATAATAGTGGGATACTCCCACTAAAGTTGTTTGGCTGCGTATGTTTTGTGAAGGACAACAGACCGTCTGTTGGGAAACTTGACCCCAGCGCAGTCAAGTGTGTATTCGTGGGCTATTCGGCGACTCAGAAGGGGTACGTGTACTGGAGCCCAGTAGAGAAGAAGTTTGTGAGCATGGATGTTCACTTCAGGGAGAGGGAACCTCATCCATGAGCAACTCACCTGATACTGAGAGTATGAGGCGAAAAAGGGAGATTGGTGAGAATGTGGTGACCGATTTAGGAGTATGGCATGGAGGAACGTTTGAGGAGGAGCAGGAAAGTGAAGAGGAACATGGGGAGGCGATGAGAGGTGTTAGGCCCAAGGCTCAGGGGGAGTTACCTACAGCAGGAAAGGGAAGCAAACTGCATGACCAGTGCGTCCGTCTCAACTTCTGAGACACCTATACCACCACTACCAGATTCTCCTTCAGGTGATATCATTCTTCCTACTCCTCACACACCATTATCAGTACGGAGGACCACTCGCAGCAATGCAAAAAAATTTCCTGATAGATATGGTTGGTACCTTGCTCAGTTTGTTTCATATAATAACAGCTCTTCTTCTTATGGAGCATTCATTGCATCTTTGGATAGTATTATTGTACCTAACAATTGGCAGGTTGCCAAGAACGATCCAAAGTGGAAAGCGGCGATGCACGAGGAGATAGGAGCTCTTGAGAAGAACCACACTTGGGAACTGGTAAAACTGCCAGAGGGGAAGAGGGCAGTCGGATGCAAGTGAGTCTTTACTGAGAAGCAGAACCCAGATGGAAAAGTAGAGCGCTACAAGGCTCGACTGGTGGCAAAATGATACAGTCAGACGTACGACATTGACTATGATGAGACATTTGCACCCGTGGCGAAGATGAGCACCGTCAGGATCCTGATTTCTTTGGCAGCAAATGGTGGATGGAAGGTACACCAACTGGGTGTGAAGAATGCGTTTCTTCATGGGGATCTAGTGGAGGAAGTGTACATGGAGATACTACCAGGATTCTGTACCGATAAGACAATGGGCAATGTTTGCATGTTGAAGCAGTCCCTCTATGGACTGAAGTACTCTCCTCGAGCGTGGTTTGACAGATTCAAGAGAGCGATGATAGGGATGGGATATCAACATATCAATGTTGATCATATTGTGTTCTTCCGTCGGAGTGGAGGTCCCATCACCATGCTTGCGGTGTATGTGGACGATATGAATATCACAGGAGATGATGAGCAGGTGATTGCCCGACTCAAGGGGAAGCTTGTCAAGGAGTTCGAGGTGAAGGACCTTGGCCTTCTTCGGTACTTCCTTGGGATTGAGATTGCTCGAGGAGCAGAGGGGATTGCTCTTTCTCTAGAGGAAGTATGCACTGGACCTTCTCACAGAGACATGGATGTTGGGATGCAGACCTGCAGCGATGCCGATCAACCAGGGGTTCAAGCTGTGTGCTGAGGCTGGAGTACCAGTTGACCGAGACAGATACCAGAGATTGGTGGGCAAGTTGATCTATTTGAGCCACACGTCCTGATATCTGCTTTGCAGTGAGTGTGGTGAGCCGCTACATGCGTGACCCAAGGAAGGGTCATATGGACGCAGTGTACCAGATACTGAGATACTTAAAGGGTGTCCCCGAAAATGGGTTGATATTCAGGAAGAATGATCACTTAAGCATCGAGGGCTACTGTGACTCTGACTGAGCTAGCTGTACTGATGACATGAGGTCTACCTTGGGCTATTGCATATTTGTAGGAGGCAACTTGGTCTCTTGGAGGAGTAAGAAGCAGTCGATGGTGGCCAGATCGACAACTGAAGCGGATTACAGAGCTATGGCCTTGGGAGTTGCAGAGCTGCTATGGCGGAAGAGTATGCTGGTGGAGCTGAAGCTGGATCAAGGAGCCAAGATGAAGCTGTGGTGTGACAAGCAGTCAGCCATCAGTATCGCCAACAATCCAATGCAGCATGACAGGACCAAACACATCGAGATCGATAGGTTCTTCATCAAGGAGAAGTTGGACCGTGGACTACTGGAGCTAGGTCATGTTCCAACCAAGGAGCAGGTAGCAGACAGTATGACCAAGGGACTTAGTTCTGCAGATATGATTAGAGGATGTGACAAGATGGGCTTAGTGAATATCTTTCGCCCATCTTGAGGAGTGTTGGTATATTAGAATATTCTTGGTATATTTGTTGGTATATTAAAATATTCTTGGTATATTTGTTGGGATATTAGAATATTCTACAGTGGATTTTAATAGGGTATTAACGTAAGATGAAGGATTGTAAGGCTATAAATAGCCAAGAGATTATCAATAAAAAAATATAACAATTACTTCAAAATATTCTACAAAAACTTGTTACTTACCTTCTAGAAGAGAAATGTCAGAAGAGCATTATTTCCTTATGTGGAAGTCAGTAAATAAAATGAAGAGAGTGCATTTTGTGAGTTTGATCCGAGGAATAATAAGAGTTTGAATTGAAAGGATCACAATTGGGTATGGCATGGCATGTAGCTCTTTGCCTTCAATAGGAATAATCTGAGTTCAAATAACATTAATCTAAAAAACAATTGTCCTTTAAAGGAGTGTTCTTTATCTGGAAACTTGTTAGTTACCTTCTGGATGATATCATGTGCGGATGCATCATTCTATATACATCCCAATTTTAAGAATCTTGAGGCTCAGCAATCTACTTTACTATAAAAGAATCAATAGAAAATAATACTTGTATGAAGGAGTAACATTTATCTGGAACCATGTTATACCTGCTTCGAGGACAGTATATATTTAAGCATCCCACTTCAAAAAAAATTCAAAACATCTGGTTTATGCAAGGTTCTCTATACTTCAGGAGGCTGAAGTCAATGATATAATTCTCGCTATTTCGGTATCTTCATCATATCATGTGTCATGTTGTCACCATATTCTCCTGCAGGGAATATTGTGTGTAGTTCACGAATTATGATTATATTCTGTAAACACTCTACGTACTTTCTATTATTGAAACAATTATGAAGAATGTACAGTGTTACAGGGTGCATAAAGCTTCAATTAGCTAATTATGTTGGTATTTCATATTTTAGGTTTACAAACAACATTCTCAGCACAGCACAGCAAGTATGGTTAAGGAAATTAGGTGGTGCAAAACCTGCTATTAGTGAGGATGGGGGTGGTATTATTAGTGCAGGGCAAGCAAAGCGTTCTAGTTCCCAGACAGTTCGAAGTGGTGAAAGGTCAGCACACCACTATCTTCTCTTATTTTTCTAGTTAATTTTGAGTACCTTACTAATGTCCTCATGCAAAAACAGGTTTAAGCAATTAAAAGCAGAGGAAAATAAGAAAAAGTTTAGCAAAGCGTTGCCAGCGGATGAGGTAGAGGTGGTGGCTTCTGCATCAGATGCTGATGATGCTTCAGATGGAGAGCAGAAGGTATGTTACTGCTCTTGACAGTGAAAGTGCTTCTCATGCTAGCAGTTTTAAACATGGTTTTATGATGTTACGTTTACACATTATTAAGTTTCAAATCTAGTCATTTAGTCTTTATGATAGATGATAATAAGGGAACACGGAGATGTTTTATCATGTACTAGTTAATTGGTGACATCTGTCATTTCCTGATAAGTGTGTAATGTTGTCTTTTGAACTGAAGTGGGGCCAAAGTGAGTACGTCTTAATTGTCTTTGGTATCCATCTTAATCAGTATCTGAGCTTTTCATAATTTCCACATTCCCAATTATTTTGGTCATGTCAAATTTAGAAATATGGAAAGCTGAGATACTGAATAAGATGCGTGGCAATGACTACTGACATTACATTCTGTTTGTATAGAGGTCATCACTTTCTTCACATTGAGAATGACTGAAGTATCAAACTTCTTCCAACTCCATCCTAAAGGAAAATTGGAATCTGGTTAAACTGAAACAATGATGTTAGTTAAATGGAACTTCTACATGATCATTTTCATGTATTGTGATGATTCTTTTTTCATTGTAAGTTCCATTAAAGCAACCTGATCTTGGTGATGTTTTGAACTTATTATATAGTATATTGATCAAATAAATAATTTTAAGCCAAGACAAGTCTAAGTAGCTTATTTTGCCAATATGCATGTCACCTCATATGGTCGCTACTTGAATTATTGGCTGGCAAACCTTGCACATCTCCATTCTTTCGGGGCAAGGCCCAACAGGATATGGTGTGCTCTGATCATCTTACTTCATGTTCATAATTCCATCACTCTGGAAATGCAAAGGCCACACATGCTTTCCATTCAAGCCTGTATTGATGATTATATCGTAGCAGCTTATCTGAGCTCCGAGTTCTCTGTTGTAGGAAGAATCCCTAGAGGCGGCCTATTCTTCCAGTAGCAAGAAACAACTTCCAGATTATACTGGGCCAAAGAAAGGGAAAAGATCAAAGCGAAAGCGCACAGTGCAGTAGTGTAGGGTACCCAACACAATACCTTTGCAACATTGTGATTTGTAAATCATTCGGTTGTATATCAATGTCTATATATGGCCATTTTGCCAGGCTAGTTAAATGTAATATTTTGAGCGCAATCCTCGATTAAAGTCAGCATGGAACAGAGCAAAATGTATAATTATAACCAAGCAATCTGTCAAAAAGACGTGAATATATCTCCAGGCACTTTTTCTTCTTGTTTTGTTCACTTTAAAGTTGGTAATTACAAATATTTGATCCATGTGTGACACAATATTCCGAACAATTATCTGCCACTGCTTTTGTCACTATTCCCGTAAGAATGTCAAGGGGGAGGGATAGATGAAAAGAATTTCTAGTGGTCATGGTTGATTCTTTAATGATAATGTTTGGTTTGGTATCATTTTATCTAGTTTATGGTGTTCAGCATATTTATCTTGTAGTCTTTATCTAGTGTATGGTTGCAGCATTTTTCTTCTTCCATCTTTATCTTTGGGTTCTCTATTTCTTGTAGTATAGTTTAATAATAGTGTTTTCAGAAGGATTCCAATTTTGTTCGTCCACCAAAACTTGGCGATGTTCACCATTCCCCTCGAGGGGGGTTGTCACGTGTCAACCAAAAATTATTTTTATTTTTATTTTTATTTTGAATCAATTTATGATAATGGAAAATTTGTTTTAGGTTGACACGTGGCAATCTTTGAGTGAAATTGTGAACATCATCCAAGTTTTGGTGGGTGAACAAAAATGGACTCTTTTCAGAAGCCGCCTTGTTTTAGCAACCCAAGAAACATCATGTTAATTAGGTAGGATCCTGGGGTTTTGAGTGTTTTTGGCTTCAAAATCCTGTCTTAGCCCACTTTGAAGCAATTGGAATTCAATGAACCCAAAGCATACATAGAATGTGGCCACTTTCAAATAAAATCAATCATGCGCGCATCCCTTTCTTCCCCAACTAGCATTGATGTTAGAAAGTAGCATCTCTCTGCCTTAAACAATGAGGAATGACTGAGAGAACATGGTTGCCTGGGCATCCAATCGAAAGTTGTGCGATCGTACATAATCACAAAAATTGGAAGGTCCTGATTTTTTTAACTTCAATAAATATTAGAAAGGTGAAATCTGGTAACTTTTGGATATAGGCCTTATATCTTTAAAAAAAGTAACATGACGTTAATTTTTTTTTTTTTTTTTTTTTTTTTAGAGTAGCTAAATAAAAGGGTCCCTATTTTTTGTGTGTTTTCCATTAGAATGTAAGAAAGGGCCTGCTCCAGGATCTCCCAATGCATATTGAGCTTTTCAGACTTATGGTTTGGCTAGAAATGCTTGTGACCAATGCTTTATGATCCCTGATCTTGTTCATCCATTTTTTTTTCTTTGCTTCCATCTTGAGAACCCATCCCCCCACCACACCAAGTTGGCAAAAGGCTATACTACTAGTTCTAGTGCATGAATGGAATCATCCAAGTGGTGGACCACATTTACTTTCAGGTGACGAGTATGGAGAAGACCCATAAAGAAGCAAAGTTGTAGATGATGGATTGCTAATATTTTAGCCGACAATATGTCCGGCCGGACGTTATTTCGTCCATTTTCAATGGTCAGAATCTTCTGATAGGTTTCTTCTTTTTATTGAGGGTGGCTGTCTAGCCTCTAGGTATTTCTTGCCTATCACACTCATCCATCCACCCGCCAATCTTGGTATCATCGTGATTTGATAGAATGATTACTTTGCTTTTAGACCATAATTATTCCAACTTATCTTTTGAAAATCTTCTAAAATTTGTTTGAAAAAGTTTTATTGGCATAAGCCTATCTGACTTGGGGTATCACATTGTTAAGTTTTTATAGGCTATGAGTACCAAATTCTAGGAATTATCATTTGGCCTGAAGTCCATCCTGTCCGTTGAGTCAAAGTCTGATAGAGCCCGGTCTTTAGGATAGTTCAACCCGGTCCATATTAATATAGGGCCAAGCTTGAACTATGCATCCGTCCGTCCGAATCCGACCTGAGGTCCGTCTGATACATCATACAAGTGTTCCTCCTGTCAGACATATGATTGTTGTAGCCACTGGAATCTTCTCCTTTCGTGTCATTGCAGCAAAAGTTGTCCAAATTTGTTTCTTAGATGAGAAATAATGAAACAAGACATAGTTAACACACTAAAGAAATATATATGCAAACAACAACAATAACAAAAGGAATCTTGTATTTTGTCTAATAATACCAAGGGAAACAATAGGGAAGAGCAAGAAAAGGCACAGACTTCCTACTCCAACTTCAATCTCGGCTATTTGGCCAACAACAACTACAATAACAAATAATGTAACTCAGAGTTACAGGTTGGCTAATCTGTACAATTGTAATGAATGATGCGATCTAAATGGAATTGACTGTGACTTGAATACTTGATCTGCATTTTGCTTTTTCAGTATACCTGTTAGTTGATCAGAATGTTGATATTTATTTTTTGGGCTAATAATTGATCTACATGTTGATCAAATGCCTACTTTCACAAATTCTCTATTATTAGGGAAATGTACGTTTTCTATTACCTCTAATTTTAAAGTGCTGAATGCTTGATACAGTGTTACTATACCTTGTTAATTCACTATTGTTAGGTCCGAGAAGACCTATTTGAATTTTTTTTGTAGAGCTAGTCCGGTCCGATCCGATCCGACTTGGTCCGAAAAGTCCGACTCTTGTGAGCGGACTTGGGCTTCATAAATAATAATTAAGTCCGGTCCGACCCGAAATTTCTTTAGGGCCAAAAAAATCGGTCCATGTCCGGTCCGAGCATGTATTTTATGGACTTTGACGGCCAGGTCCGGTCCAATGCTGATCCATAGGCAAATTCTTTTAGTCTAAGCGTACCTAATTTTTTTTCATGGCACCGACGAGAAACTTTCCAATAGTTCAGATTTAATTTGTTTTTCCTTCCTAATTGAACCTGCTAGCAAATGACACTCTCATAGAGGTTTAATAGTTATTTAAATTTTGGATTTTTGTTTGATACACCTGATAGAATCATCTGAGTAAAAAACTCCATGATGGGTTACAAATTTCATTATTATTCTTAATTTTTCTTCCTAATGAAACCTGCTAACAAATGACACTCATAGAGATTTAGTAGTAACTTTAAATTTGGATTTTTATTTGACACACCTCTGATGGACTCCAAAAACTCTTTGGCAGATTTACAAATTTCATGATTATTCTTTCTAATGAAACCTGCTAGCAAATGACACTCTCACAGAGGTTTAGTAGTTATTTAAATTTTGGATTTTTATTTGATATACCTCCGCTGGAGTCCAAAAATTTCATGGCGGGTTATTTCAAAATTATCCTTCCTAAAGAAACCTGCTAGCAAATGACACTCTCATAGACATTTACTACTTATTTAAATTTTGAATTTTTATTTGATACACCTCCGATGAATTCCAAAAACTCCACCGCGGATTACAGATTTCATGATTATTCTTTATTTTTCTTCCTAATGAAACATGCTAGCAAATTACATCTCATAGAGATTTAGTAGTTATTTAAATTTTTGATTTTTATTTGATAGACTTATGATGGATTCCAAAAACTCTACCTTGTGTTATAGATGAATGTTCTTTATTTGTGGCCTAGGGTCAAGTATATATAATTGATTATTAGTGGAGCATATAACAACTATCTACAAATGTTTATGGAGTTTTTGGACTCCACAGAAGATTTACCAAATATAAATTGACAATTCTATAAGTAATTGGTACAAATATAAGGTGCAAAACAAAAAAAATTCCATGAAGGCTTACATAGCAGAATTTTTTTATTTTCTAACTGGTAGCGAAGACCACTTCTAGAACTCGATGCTAATCAAGAACATGTAGATTTTGTTTCCAAACCATGTGTAGAGTTTTCCTTTTTATATTTTAAACAAGAAAAAACGTCAATTTTATAAACCTACTGTAACTTTCCAAGAGTCCAACTCGTAAGGTATGTAAAGATTAAAGAGATCAAAGTAATCAATAAGTTTCTAATAAAACTAAACAAATGTAACCATTTTCTTTATACCAACTGAAAATAGAAAACCAACGTGATTAGGAATCTAGCAAAACTACATTTCGAATTTCAAGAACGAGGGAGGGTTTTGGAAGCGGATCCGGAGCCCCGTCGCTACCCACGCGGGTTCCACGATCCTATATATATATTAATGTTAATTTTAATTTTTAGTGCTAATTTTAATTTTAATTTTAATTTTAATTTTAATATTAAAGCTAAAATTAATATTAATATTAACATTAAAATTAATATCTATATTTTTTTTTCAAGTTACTTAATTCCTACTAGTCTATGTGGGAGTCCACATGACATGGCTCATTTAAAAATATGAGCCAATGACTCGTATCTTGTTTTCTCTATATATAGATTGAATTATATATAAAAATTAGGTCAAAAATAAATATTTGTGAACACTATGGATATCATTTGAAAATGAGTAGTTCAGATAGAATCAAACTTTTGATTGATCCGGTGTTAAAGATTAAAGATTGACTTATTATACTCCTGATTACGAAACTAAATATATAGATATCTTCGCAGCATTCTGTGTAACTCCTCAACCCGGAGTTCCTGCTGAAGAAGTGGGGGCTGCGGTAGTTGCCGTGAAGAAGATTTTTTTCCAGCATGTTCTATTCGATACTGATAGGAGAAGAACCCGACTCGGTATTGTTAATAAAAGGGAAAGCAGAACGAAGCAGAACCAAGTCAAGATGATAGTGGCGTTGAGTTCTCGACCATTTGCCTTAGGATTAGTTAGTTCTATTTCTCGATGGGGCCGGGAAGGGACATAACTCAGCAGTAGAGTGTCATCGTGACGTGGTGGAAGTCATCAAAAGGATAATGAAAGTTGCTCTTTTTCAATCGAGTTGGACCCAGAAAAAAAAATCAAGATTTTGTTTTACTTTTTCGAGAGATCGCAGGACACCATTTTTTTTTCTTATTATTCCAGATATTCTGGACAATTAACCAACCTATTACTATACTGAACTAATCCCATTTTTTTTATTTCAAAATGACTTAAATAGAATTACGTTTTTGAATGAAGTTACACGAAATATATATATATATATATATATATATATATATATATATAAAGTATTTTGGGAAAAAATATAGATATTAAATTTAATATTAATATTAATGTTAATGTTAATTTTTAATTTTAATACTAATTTTAATTTTAGTGTTAATTTTAGTTTCAATGTTAATTTTAGTATTGATTTTAATGCTAAATCTAGTGTTAATTTTAATTTTATTTGTAACATTAACATTAAAATTTTAAACTAACATTAAAATTTAAAATTAACATTAAAATTATCAATCGTGTTAATTTTAATATTAAATTTAGTGTTATTTTTAATTTTAGTTTTAAAATTAAAATTAAGATATATATATATATATATATATATATATATATATATATATATATATATATATATATATATATATATATATATGGGAGAGGATCAAAAGAACTGCTTCCGGAGCCCCGTCGAAGCCCTGCCCCCTCTGCACCATCGGATCGGGAGGCCCGCGTGGGGGGGCCACGCGTGGGGCCCCTGCGATCCAACGATTGGAAGTGACGGGGCTCCCGCGGGACTCCGGATCTGCTCCATATATATATATATATATATATATATATATATATATATATATATATATATATATATATATATATATATATTATGGAACAATCCTATGTTACATACGTTTCATATTCTTAAATGAGCTATGCCATGTGGACTCCCTCATGGACCAATAGGAATTAAGTAATATATATATATATATATATATATATATATATATATATATATATATATATATATATATATATATATATATTCACGTGATCGTACCAACACGAAAAAATATTTGATATTATTAAAAAAATCGATAAAAATTTAAATTATATTAAAATAGTTTAAATAAGATTTGAATACTTTGAAATAAAAAAATTTATAGATGCAGTTTTAGAACTTTGGATATATGTTTGGATAATACCATATTGTTAGTTTAAATATAATTTGATATTGAATGTACAATATATTTTAATTTGGATTGGTTATAATAGATGTGTCACAAGGGTGTTCCTGTAGAAGATATTTGTTAACCTTCACAAAATATAAGTGTGTCGTATATTCGTCCCTCAACTTGTTAAGCATGTAAAAAGATGACATTAGCATGTAGCCTGTCACGCATCGATTCCGCAGAATCGAAAGTAGCCACTGGACGTGATGTCGTACAAGTCTATGTTGTACTTGTACAAGGCAAAAAGATAGATAATTAATGGTGTATTTCAAACAAACAAAAATATCGACATTACAGCAAAAATGAGCATACAAATTGAAGTTACAACAAAAGATAGGAAAAAGTATCTCTTTTATTAATATTTTATTAAAATTACAAGATTAGCAGCGGATTACAAAGGCTCTTTAAGCCACAACTGAAACTGGCCATACTTGACTTACATCGAACTTGCCGACTTGGCTTACAACTCATTGGTACAAAAGAATTACAATATTTCATATATATAACAGAAGACAACATCTTTAAAAGAAGAGCTTCTATACGTCCAACAAATCTTCGATGCTTCGGAACTGATCAAGCCACTTCCTCGCATCTATGTACCTCGAAAAGCCTACAGAGACGTGGGTCAGTACATATCGTGTACTGGTGAGTAGAACTGACTCACTCACCTAAATCAACACTTTTAATCATGTGAGCAACATTTATTATGATGATCTTTCTATTAGGGACTAGGGTTAATTAACAATTCATACTTCATATGATAAAGTGAAACAGTAAAACATGTTATATCACTTATACATTTTTTCAAAGCATATAGCTAGCCTCAATGAAGATCCTGCAATACCAAGTGCCTATAAGCACGTCCGAATATTTTTTTCCTAGGTTGAAGCAGTCATCGCCATCCTTAGATACCGTTCGAGAAAATTTACCAAACATTTTGCACAATTTGTTCATGACCATGAAAATGCATTCATGACTCTATTATAAGCAAAATTGTATAGTAAATTACTGAAAGTAAATAGAACCAACATTGTACATTCTCTTTCATTACAACATCACTTGGTGACTTATCAGTCCCAATCTTTCCTTTCTTTCCTTGGTGACATATCGGTCCCAACATTGTCATATTTCACTTGGTGACCTATCGGTCCCAACATTTCATTTCTTTCATTGTTCGTATCATTTCTCAAGTTTATTTCATGAACATAGTAAGATAACACAAGCATTCATTTTATTAGGGCATGAAGGAGTAGAGAAGAAGGGACAACTCCACTCACCTATGCAATTCACCTTCTTACTATGATCCCACATAAGTCTACGATTCCTTAAGAGATGATTTGATGTGATGCACAATCTTCTTACTCGGCATAATCATTCTATTGGGCCACGCTTCATAAAATATTATATTCGACAAAGTTAAGGAAGACTGCATCATCACTATAATTATCTCGATTTCCAGTACAACTTATATCCCAACAGTTTGATCCAACTAGAAGCCAACAAAATGTCTCCGCACTGAGTGGGACATTACACAGTCTAACTACATAAAGGTCACTGGTGACACGTCATCTTGGACTATTTCGGGATAAACAATGATCTTTCCAACGACAGTTAGCTAGCCCCTCTGAAAGTATTCGAATCTTCATGTATTGTGCTACACCCTTCCAGCTCGGGTAGTTAGCCCTACTGAAGGTCCCACAATACCCAGTGATAGTACGTCAGCCACGGCTTATACATGAGTCCTCCTACGCCGACACGATCCCGGTGTCCCGACAATCATTCGAGGAACCAAACTCTTGTGCATAACTTGTCCATGACAATTCAAATGCATGAATGATAAATTATAAATCATATGCTTGGTACAAAAATTGAACAACTCTAAAACTTATATCTTCTTTCCATTATCATACTTCCTCGAGCCATCACTTGCATCATTCTTCCTAGTCTAGGGATTCTACCTTGGCAACTCAATGGTCCCAAACATTTTTATGTTTTTATTCTATGAATAGGCTGGTGGTAACACTCATTTAGTACATGAAGAATGAGCTATTGTTGGCAAATATATAATCGATTTGAAATGCATGAGCTTCTACTCGAGAACATGGAAGGTTTTGGATGAATGAGCTATGAGAAAATTTTGGTAAGTTCTTTAATGATTTATGAGTGCTAGGTAGGGAATCACAAAGTGCTTAGATTGGTAAACGTATTAGCATGAAGGGGGTGGTAGGGAGTGGGGGTGGAGGGGTTGGGTACTTTGTAGAAGCATAAAAATTTTCATGTTTATGCGTCCGAGCAGCCATGCGCCTAAGGGCCTGATCCAGTAAAAGTCAGGCCGCATATGTAACCTCCCCTAATTTTCTATATATATATATATATATATATATATATATATATATATATATATATATATATATAATAGGAATAATAGTACTTATACGGATGATGTACCAATAATTTGTAATAATAATAATAATAGTAGTAATTAAAATATAATAAGACAATTATTTTATAGTAATAATAATAATTATAATAATAATAAAGAAATAAAAGAAAAGAAAAGAAAAGAAAATATTACAACACAAAACACAAAATACTACAACAACAATAACCTACAGCAGCAAACAAACGAAGCCCCCCTTAACGTGACCCGACCCGGACTACTACTCCCCCTCTCTCTCTCTCTCTCTCTCCCTCTCTCTCTCTCTCTCTCTCTCTCTATATATATATATATATATATATATATATATATATATATATATATATATATGACAACCGAAAACGAAATCCTAACTTTAATCAACAAGCACCGCCTTTAGACCAACCCCTTGCGAACGCCTCGCGACCGTCGCGTGACCCTGCGACCGCCGCCAGACCCGCCATCGTCGATGACCGCGGAAAACGCCCGCTACGACCCCGGTTCGCTCGTCAGAAACAACAGTTCAGGTACCCATATTTTCCCTCCTAATTCTCCATACCTGCTTCACCAATTTTTGATCCAATTGCTTACGTTTAATCACAACATAAACATCTTCGAATGAATTCAAGTAGTTTTATTCGAACAATCCTATTTCTGTTTTAAATTCAATCGAAACTTTCCGAAAAGTCTGAGTTTTCATGCAAAGAAGAACAATTGTAAATCGATCCATGATACCATATTGGAAGGCTAGTTTCTTCCAGAATATTTGACGAAACTGAAATCTAATTGCACAGACCTAGAGACAACATATACAACATCAAAATGATGTATTTTTTATACCTATATGCTCGTTATTTCTATGCTAAAATTTAGCTTAAAAATTATGAAAAATAACCTTAAAAAACTTAGAAAACTTGTGATACGGAGGGCGTCCCGACAAACCGGACCACCACGTCATGTATCAGTTGTATCGAAAGGCGCGTATGGTATTTTTTGGCGTGCGGACTTTTACGAAAGTTGATTCGTACGTGTGCGCGCGTCGAAATCAACCCGTATCCGTAAAATTTCTCCCGTATCGACATTTTGCAAATTTTTTATTAGTTGGTGCACGCTCGTCGGAATGCGACGAAACTTACACCATTGGATTCATGGTATCATGCTGGTCCTGTCATCCAAGTTTCACATAATTCCGAGATAGTTGACCGAGCCGCCTATTCGCGGGACCCACGGTTGACTTGACGAACGAAATTATGATCGGTTCACCGGAATCCAAAATTGGACATACCATTGAGTTTGTATCATCATTTATGATTTATTTTACCAATAATTTATCCAATTTTGAGACCTTTGACCCTGATACATATTTCGGTGCTAAGTGGGCCACATGTGGATCCTATTTTGACCCAAAATTATCGTTTTGTACCTGTATCCAAATTGGACGAAAGGGTAGAGTTTTCTGGATATTACACTAATTCCGGAGACGTTGGTGATGTTTATTTCAGCATCTGAAGACGTTCATTCAGAGCCTCTACTTTCCGGTTCCTTGGGATCATCGTTTGGACATCTACATTACACAGCTTGCTTGCCAGGCAAGTATACCTTGCCATTGTGCTATTTATTTACATTCAATATTAGCACACATATTTTCTATTTTCCATTTAGTTATTTTATTTTGCTATATAAAACTGTGCGTCCAAGAATAACTTGGTTGCAACGACGGTTGCGTCGTCTTTTGTCTGTTATTATATTATGCATGTCGACCTAGTTTTACGAGACCACCCCATGATGTTGAGGCATTCTTATGTTTCATTGATCGTGACACATTTTTTTCATGAGTGTGAGTCTTATGTAGGACACGGACTTGAGTGATAGGCTGGACACATGTACGTATGGGATGTGCGACGGATAGGAAATAACTGCTGATAGAAATGCATGTTAGAAGACTTGGCAGTTATTAGAGGTATCATCGTGGTATGGATATGACATGGATAGAGCATGGGGTGGGGAGAACAACAAGTAGGTATATAGGCTCCTTTACACTTTCCCTTTTGTAACCCGTATGCTCCGTCGGAGATGCGTGTTCAGATGGCCCTTATATTATATTATTTACAGGTGGCCTCTGATGATCGAAAGACGTTACGCTTTTTAGGTCCCTGACTCTCCGAAAGGGTTATGCCAATCCCATTTATAGCCAGATAGCCCATGCGTTGGAAAGTTATTCTCAAAAGTGCTTTTCACATAGACGGTTAGGCGACCATGTTTGATGTTTATTTCAGTACTATATTGGCATGCTTTTATGTATCTTGTTACGTCCCTCTGAGGACCTGGTCCCTTTTCAGGTATAGACGAGCAGGATTATCCGTAGGAGTACGGACCGGGACCTGATGTATCATTCTCTGTTGAGGAGGTCTTACTTTCTGAGTACCAGTGATTACTTCATTGTTGATGGATATCTTAGTTGCATTTCCTTTTATTTGAGATTTATCTTATATTGGAGTTTTGATCTCCTCTATCATTTTAGGTTTTTATATAGTCGATGGGTAGTGGATTTGTCTCCACCCGACTGTTATTCTTTGATACTTCATACTTGAGACATTTAGCTATCTATTTTGATATTCTTTTACTTGTGCTGGTGGATGAGATATAGATGCCTGTGACTTGTGTTGACAATATATGTTCCACTTGTGAATTAATATTCATATTACAACGTACGTATATGTTATAATTTTCTAACATATTGGAGTTGTCATATACATACGGCTGGCATGCTACGTATTCTTAGTCCTACATATTTTGGGACTGGGGCGTGACATATTTTTATGGTGGCCTATGCAGGTCAAGAGTATATTGTCTCGGTTACGTTACTTTACCGAGCAAGCCTGTAAATAAGATTAGAAAATAGGATCTCATTCACACTTGACTATAACTCACCTTCCATCCAACCTGTCCTATTTAAATGCTTGCATCCTGCTTGATTCATGTACTCTTCTTAATCTTTCGTCCATCTCTTGCAGAGAGATGAATTTGCGTAGCAGACGTGCCACCACCGGGGATGACACATCTCCAGGGGTCAACGACCAATCACCAGGAGAGGCCTCAACGACTCCTCAACTTCCAGGACCGGATGGACAGACTACCAATTCGGTTCCATCAGTTCTGCCCTTAGTGCCTAATGGAGCTCCCCTAGCTCCACCAGCACCTCAGGATGGCCAGACGTAACTGTTCTAATTCTTCTAGATGATGATGCAGGAACAGAGACAGCAGGCCGCCGCACTGGCTGCCGAGCAGAGGCAGCAATTAGCAGAGCAGAGGCAGGAAGCCCCCGAGATGAGACATAGATTTCTGGCAACACTTGAGAGAATGGCTGCACCAGCACCCGCACCAGCTCAATCACTTGTTCCAGTGCCACAAACGCGTGTTGGTTCAGTAAAGGATTTTGTGCATATGGGCCCCAAGCCGTATAAAGGCAATGAGAGCCCAGAGGAGACCACAACCTGGATAACCAGCACCAAGAAGCTATTAGAGGCGTCACAGCTGCCTACAGATTTATGGATGACAGACGTGAGAACCCAGCTAGAAGGAAACACTCATCATTGGTTGGAATCAATGGAGCGCCAATTGGGTACACGTCAGACTTTGGAGCAGTTCTTGGAGTACTTTGAGAAGAAATACTTTTTGGCCACCGTGAAGGATGCCTTGTACAATCAGTTCCTCCATCTAGATCAGGGGAACAAGGCGATCGATGAGTACGATGCAGAGTTCAGCCGCCTCAGTAGATATGGTGTCGTTCTTATACCCAATGACTTGAAGAAAGCTATGAGATTTCATCACGGGTTGACTCAAGAGCTCCAATACTATACCAGCTCACAGTCCCGGATCTCTTATACCGAGTTATTGACAGAGACCAGGATTCAGGGGACCATCAGCAAGGGAAAAGGGAATCAACAGAGAATTCAGTAAGGACCAGCAAAGACACAACAAGGAGGGCCTATTAGGCACCCTTTGGCACATCAGTAGCCACAACAACAACAGAGAGTGGGACTGTACCAGATTCATTAGAAGCCCCACTGCAGTTACTGCGGGAAGCACGAACACATTATGAGGGATTGTCGGCTTCGCTTAGGGCAGTGTATGAGATATGGTTCTGGGCAGCATATGGCCAGAGACTGTCCGATGCAACAAGCCTTGGTGCTTCCACAGCCGACGTAGAGGCCAGCACTTCTAGCACCGAAGCCAGCTCAGCAGATGACAAGGCCAGGAGCACCAGGAGCGGGAGCACCTTGACCTCCAGCAGGCGGAGGATTCCAGCTGGGACCTCCACTACCTACTCAAAAGGACCAGTTTGCGAGGGCCAGGTCACAGGGACTACCTCAAAGTATAGGATAAGCTTTTGCTATGGAGAGGGATGACATGGAGCAGGAGATTGATGTTATATCAGGTATTACCATTTTTTTTACTTTTTCTGCTGTGACATTATTTGATACGGGAGCCACATACTCATTCATCTCTTCTAGTTTTGTTGCCAAGCACAATATTGCCACTACACCTTTGCCTAGTTGTGTTCGAATTTTTACCGGGTGAGGAGTTGTACCTGTTAGCCGTGTTTGTAGATTTTGCTCTGTAGTAATTCATGGCAGAGATATGAAGGTTCGACTCTTAGTCTTTCCCATGCCAAACTTTGATGTTGTTCTTGGGATGGACTGGCTAAGCAATTACCATACTTTCTTCGACTGCTATGTAGGAAGCATTCTCTTTAAGGTACCAGGCCAGCCGGAGCTCGAGTTTGCACGAGGATTCGCAGAGGTTCTTGATGGTGTTCATATGGCATTGGACAACGTCATTTATCACCCTATCATTTCAGAGTTTAAGTTTTTCTTTTCAGAGGATTTGTCAGGGCTACCTCCGGACATAGATGTGGAGTTCTCGATTGAGTTAACATCAGGAGCAGTACCTATAGCATCGCATGTTTACAGATTGACGAAGAAGGAGATGGATGAGCTGAATGCGTAGTTGAAGGAGTTAGAGGAGAAAGGCTTCACCCGACCGAGTGCATCACCCTAGGGAGCCCCAGTATTGTTTCTACCCAAGAAGGATAGGTTGGTGCGCATGTGCATTGACTATAGGGCCTTGAATGTTGTGACTGTGAAGAATAAGTACCATTTGCCACGCATTGGTGACTTATTTGATCATCTTAATGGAGCCAAGGTGTTCTCAAAGATAGACTTGAGATTAGGATATCACCAGGTGAAGGTACGGAAGCAGGACATTCCAAAGACCGCATTTAGGACGAGATACGGACACTACGAGTTTCTAGTCATGCCATCCGGATTAACCAATGCTCCAGCTGTCTTTATGGACTTGATGAATTGAGTCTTCCATCAGTATTTGGACCAGTTCGTGGTAGTCTTCATAGATGATATTCCCGTCTATTTGAAGAGCCACGAGAAGCATGATAAGCACTTGTGGATTGTCTTAGAGACATTGAGGTGAGATCGGTTGTATGCGAAGCTCATCAAATATGAGTTCTTCTTGGATAAGGTCTCTTTTCTTGGGCATGTCGTCATTGGAGATGGTATTTCAGTAGATCCGGAGAAAAAAAATCGGCAGTTGAGACATGGCATATTCCTAAGTTGGCATCAGAGGTGAGGAGTTTCCTTGGACTTGTGGGAGATTATTGTCGGTTCGTAGAAAACTTCTCAAGGATAGCAGAGCCTATGACTTGGTTGACGTGCAAGGACCGAGAGTTTATATGGACGGATGAGTGTCAAGCCGCTTTTGAGGAGTTGAAGAAGCGATTGACCACATTGCCAGTATTGACCATTCCATCAGGACTAGGAGGCTATGTGATCAACAGTAACGCATCAGGAAAATGATTGGGATGCGTATTAATGCAGCATGGCAAGGTTATTGCATATGAATCTAGATAGTTAAGAGTACATGAGAAGAATTATCCAACTCATGACTTGGAGCTTGTAGCCGATATTTTTGGCTTGAAGCTATGGAGACATTACTTATAGGGGGAACGAGTGGAGATCTATACTGACCACAAGAGCCTCAAGTATGTCTTCACATAGAAGAAGCTGAATATGAGGCAACGTCGGTGGCTTGAGTTGATGAAGGACTTCGAGATAGAGCTGCATTATCACCCAGACAAGGCTAACGTGGTAGCAGATGCGCTAAGCCAAAATTCTACGGCGCTATTCTTGACAACACAGAGGAAGTTATTGGAGGACTTGCAAGATCTTGGTATAGAGGTTGTATTACCCGAATCAGACGGGATACTTGCCAACTTGCAAGTGCAGTCATCACTACTAGAGAGGAACATGGCAGCTTTGCCTACAAATGCTAGATTCAAGAGGTTAAGAGAGAGGACCGAGGTTGGAGAGCAGACGGGACTGCGCATTCATGATGACGGGACATTACGATGTGATGATCGTCTATATGTTCCCAATGGAGAGCTTCAACAGGAGCTGATGATAAAGGTTCATAGCTCAGTATATTCTATTTATCCTGGAGGCCCCAAGATGTACTGCGACTTGCGATAACATTTTTGGTGGCATGAGATGAAGAGGGAGATAGCTCACTTTGTTGCCAGATGCTTAGTATATCAGCAGGTGAAGGCTGAACACCAGAGGATAGCAGGGTTATTACAACCACTTTCGATTCCTAAGTGGAAGTGGGAGCACATCACTATGGACTTTGTTACTGGATTTTTGAAGAGTCCAAGTGGGCGAGATATTGTTTGGGTGATTGTGGATCGACTTACCAAGTCCGCTCATTTTTTGCCTTTTCGAGTTGGCCATTCTAAAAAAGCTTTGGTTGACTTATACATAAGGCAGATCACGATATTACACAACATTCTGTTAGCATTTTATCAGACATGGACTCATATTTCACATCTCACTTTTGGAGGAGCATGCAGGAGAGTCTTGGGACTCGTCTGAAGTTCAGTACGTCTTATCATCCGCAGACAGACGGGCAGTCATAGCTTACTATTCAGACAGCGGAGGATATGCTGAGAGGATGCATGTTGGACTTTGGAGGATCATCTACATCTTGTGGAGTTTTTCTACAATAATAGCTATCAAGAGAGCATCCAAGTGGCTCCGTTTGAAGCTGTGTATAGAAGAAAGTGTAGGTCTCCCTTGTGTTGGAGTGACGTGGGAGAACGTTAGATCTTGGGGCCATAATTGGTTATCAACATTGTAGAGATGGTAAAGAGGATACACGGGCACTTGCGAGCAGCGCAAGACAGACAGAAGCAGTGGGCATATCTTCATCGTCGTCCTTTGGAGTTCAAGGAAGACGATCATGTCTTCTTGAGGATATCACCCACTAGAAGCACTATTCGCTTCGAGGGACGGGGCAAGTTGAGTCTAAGGTATATTGGACTGTTTGATGTGTTGGAGCGAGTTGGAGAAGTTGCGTATCGATTGACACTACCACCTTCACTTGAGGGAGTGCATGATGTATTCCATGTGACGCAACTCAGGCGATATGTGGTAGATAACAGTCATATACTCGATCACTCCGAGATCATCATTGAGTCGGGCTTGTCATACCAAAAGCAACCCGTGGAGATTCTTGATCGTCGGGAGAAGGTGTTGAGAAATCAGTCTATTCTCTTGGTCTGCATGGCATGGAAATATCATTCGCTAAGAGAATCCACTTGGGAGCGCAAGGATGGCATGCGCAAACATTTTTCTTATCTGTTCGAAGATCAAGGTATGATCTTACTTTGTTCTTTCCTACCGTATAATATTCTCGCTTCTTTATAATGCGTTAGCTTTAATTTCGAGGACGAAATTCTTGTAAGTTGGATAGAATGTAACCTCTCCTAATTTTCTAGGATATATATATATATATATATATATATATATATATAATAATAATAATAATAATAATAATAATAATAATAATAGAAATAATAGTACGTATACGGACGACGTGCCAATAATTCGTAATAATAATAATAGTAATTAAAATATAATAAGACAATTATTTTAAGTAGTAATAATAATAATAATAATAATAATAATCATAATCATAAAGAAATAAAAATAAAAATAAAAAAAGAAAAAAAAATAAAATAAAATATATAATACAAACCAAAAAACAAAACACTACAACAACAATAACCTACAGCAGCAAACAAACGACCCCCCCTTAACGTGACCCAACTCGGACTACTACTCCCCCCCCCCTCTCTCTCTCTCTCTCTATATATATATATATATATATATATATATATATATATATATATATATATATGACAATCGAAAATGAAACCCTAACTTTAAGCAACAAGCACCGCCTCCAAACCAAACCCTCGTCAACGCCTCGCGACCGCCGTGCGACCCTGCGACCGCCGCAAGACCCGCCATCGTCGACGACTGAGAAAACCGTCCACTACGACCCCGGTTCGCTCGTAAGAACCAACAATCCAGGTACCCATATTTTCTCTCCTAATTCTCCGTACTTGCTTTACCAATTTTTGATCCAATTGCTTAGGTTTAATCATAACATAAACATCTTCGAATGTCTTCAAGTAGTTTTATTCGAATAATCCTATTTCTGTTTTAAATTCAACCGAAACTTTTCGAAAAGTCTAAGTTTTCATCCAAAGCAGAACACCTGTAAATCGATCCATGAGGCCATATTGGAAGGCTAGTTTCTTCTAGAATATTTGAAGAACCTAGAATCTAATTACGCAGACCTAGAGACAACCTATACGACATCAAAATAATGTATTGTTTATACCTATATGCTCGTTATTTCTGTGCTAAAACTTAGCTTAAAAATCATGAAAATTAGCCTTCAAAAACTTAGAAAACTTGTGATACGGAGTACGTCCCGACAAATCGGACCACAATATCACGTACCAGTTGCACCGAAAGGCGCGTATGGTATTTTCTGACGTCACGTACCAGTTGCACCGAAAGGCACTGAAAGGCATATCAACTTAGAAAACGACGTCACGTACCAGTTGCACCGAAAGGCGCATACGGGCGAATTATGATCGACTTACCGGAATCCAAAATTGGATATACCGTTGAGTTCGTATCATCGTTTAGGATTTGTTTGACCTATAATTTGTCCAATTTAGAGGCCTTTGACCCTGACACGTATTTTGGTGTAAAGTAGGCCATATGTGGACCCTGCTTTGACCCAAAATTACCGTTTTGATCTTGTGTCCAAATTGGACGAAAGGGTAGAGTTTTTTTTGGCTATCACACTGATTTCGGAGATGTTGGTGATGTCTATTTCAGCATCCGGAGACGTTCATTTATAGCCCCTACTTTCCGGTTCATTGGGATCATCGTCTGGACATCTATATTACACAGCTTGCTTGTCAAGCAAGTATACCTTGCCATTGTGATGTTTATTTACATTCATTATTAGCACGCATATTTTTTGTTGCCCATTTAGTTATTTTATTTTGCTATATAAAACTGCGTGTCCAAGAATAACTTGGGTGCAACGACGTTTGCGTCGTCTTTTATCTCTTATTATGTTATGCACGTCGACCTAGTTTTACGAGACCACCCCATGATGTTGAGGAATTCTTATATTTTATTGGCCATGACACATTTGTTATATGAGTGTGAGTCTCATGTAGGACACGGACTTGCGTGATAGGCTGGTCACCTGTACGTATGGGATGTACGACGGATAGGAAATAACTGCTGATATAAATATATGCTAGGAGACTTGGCTAGAGGTATAACTGTGGCATGTATATGACATGGATAGAGAATGGGATGGAAAGAACAACAAGTAGGCATATGGGCTCCTTTACACTTTACCTTTTGTAACCACTGCACTCTGCCGGAGATGCGTGGTCAGATGACCCTTATATTATATTATTTACAGGCGGCCTCTAACGATCAAAAGACTTTACGCTTTTTAGGTCCCTGACTCTCCGAGAGAGTCATGCCAATCCTATTTATAGCCAGATAGCCCATTTATTGGAAAGTTGTTCTCAAAAGTGCATTTCCATAGACGGTTAGGCGACCATATTTGATGTTTATTTTCAGTACTATATTGGCATACTTTTATGTATCTTCTTACGTCTCTCTGAGGACATGGTCCCTTTTTAGGTATAGATGAGCAGGATTATCCGCAGGAGTACGGACTAGGACCTGATGTATCATTCTCTGTTGAGGAGGTCTTACTTTTTGAGTACCAGTGATTACTTCATTGTTGATGGATATCTTAGTTGCAGTTCTTTTTATTTGAGATTTATCTTATATTGGAGTTTTGATCTCCTCTATCATTTTTATTTTTGATATAGTCGATGGGTAGTTGATTTGTCTCCACCCGACGATTATTCTTTGATACTTCGTACTTGAGACATTTAGCTATCTATTTTAATATTCCTTTACTTGTTCTTGTGGATGAGATATAGATGCCTGTGACTTGTGTTGATAATATATGTTCCACTTGTGAATTAATATTCATATTACAACGTACATATGTGTTATGATTTTCTAACATATTGGAGTTGTCATATACATACGGCTGGCATGCTACGTATTTCTAGTCCTACATATTTTGGGAAAGTGGCATGACAAAATACAACATAGGCGGCATCCACGAGGCAGTGATCCTCCAGCTCAAGCAATGTTCGACCGAAGACAGTGCTTCCAAGGTCAGTGAGAAGGCCGCATAAGACTCTCTATGCGGCACATAATATGTCTTCGTCCATGCGGCACAGGCAATGATCCTAAAGACATACGTCAAGGATTTTAGATGCAGGCAAGCTACCGCATGGTGTCACTTCCATCTGTCACAAATTTAATGACTCTGACAACATTAATTACTCTGCAAAATGCCTCATATTCGGTGAAGACGGTGAGCGTTAGCGCTTACGTCAGAGAGTCGTGATTGTCTTTGTTTGTATACAACTGTGTAATGCCACACGTACACACGACAAACCTCCACGCATCAAAATTCTCCAAAAGACCAAGCTCTCTATGCTCTCCATGTGCCACTACTCCCTCAAGCAGCCATATGCGGCCTGAACAACCACGTCACAGAGAAGCCGCATGTTGCCTGATCAACCAAGTCGCAGAGAAGCCGCATAATATACTATATGCGGCCTGAACGACCACAGAGCAGGAAGGCCGCATAAAATTGCCCTGACACAGATTCTGATGTCTGTCAGAAGCTATAACATATCACTCATCACTCTGAGATGATTCGAGACTTGCGAAGACGACTGCTCAGAAAAAGACAAGAAGTCATATCAGTGCATTAATTACTTTGACAAACATACCATGTCACATGTCATACGTATGCAGCTACAAGTCCCATGCGGCCTCATCACCATGCGGCTTAAATGTCCATTCGACCAAAGCCCTACGAGAGCTCCCATGCGGCCACAACGCCATGCAGCCAAAGTGTCCATTCGACCAAGGCCCAACGAGAGCACGTATGCGGCTAAGACGCCATACGGCCACAAAAAGACCCATGCGGCCTCGTCCCCATGCAGCTTAAATATCCATTCAACCAAAGCTCGAGGAGAGCTCGCATGTGACCTCATCACTATGCGGCTTAAGTGTCCGTCGACCAAGGCTAGACGAGAGTTTGTATGCGGCCTCTCCATCATGCGACCATAGTGTCCATCGACCAAGGCCAGACGAGAGTTTGCATACGGCCTCGCCATCATTCGGCCAGAGCATCCAGACAACAAAAGGCCAAACTAGAGCTCGAATACGACCGCGATAATATGCGACAAAGTTGCTATGCGGCTCCCAACTCACAACAAGATCTTTCTGTTACAACTGAAGAGATCTTCACACATTTGGTGCTGACTACATGTCCAGCTGACCAAGTCATGCACACAATGGGTTAAAAACAACACCGAGATCTCTACAACAACATATCTCAACCAAGACCACGTGGCAATCTGCCCATGACATGCGCCTACAGTTGTAACCATATTCTGTTTAAGGAGCCTTATGCGGCCACCAAACAGAGGCATATGCGGCACCCATAGCCCATCAGCATGATGGCTATAAATAGGAGCAACTAGAACGTTCTAAGGGTTAACTTTTTTCTTCTGCTTTAGAAAGAGCATATCACCCCGGCCAATACAGACCGAGAAGGGTGAAGAGAGAACATAAGCTTCCTTACCCTGCATCAGATCGCTCATGGAGTAAAGGAGACGCTATAGCACTCCTTGTCCATCGCCACACCCCAGAATCAAATATATTATACTTAGATTGTCCGTCCAGGACCCCTTTGTACTTTTTTTTTGTTTGTTACTTAAATCAAGCTCTTTTTTAGAACTTTCAAATTTAATGGCAAACAAGATGATGACTCTGTTGGGAAAATTCCTTCTTCTCTGATGAGAAAGTTGTGACACAATCCGACGTAGCCAAGCTCGGCTCAACTCAAAGAAAGCTGGTGGTCTGCTTCGACCAGCAGGCTTTCGAGGACATGCTTTCCGGAGGCAACGCAAGTCCTTCTCCGAGTCAAGCAAATCCCAAGAAGACCCGCAGGACGTGGGTAACAAATGCCACCGTGCCTTACCCAACTGCGGAGCAGGCGCTCCCCGTCTCTCTCTCTCTGCTGCAGGGACCGCACATCATGCATCCACTGCTTATGCGGCAATCTCTTCCAACAGAAGGGTGCTCACCACTTGAAGACCCGCATGACGTGGGTAGAAAAGGCCACCGCGCCTCACCCAACTACGGAGCTTGCGCTCCTCGCCTCTCTCTGTTGCTGAGGCACTCGCTAGGCGTCCCCTTAGGCTGTCCATGGGTATCCTCACCTGACGCAAAAAATGCTCAGCACCCAAACTCTAACAGAGGAAAATACTACGATGCCATATGTTCGAGCGCTGATGCAAGCTCTATGCAGCCAAAGCCAAGGCCGCATAAGACTCACTATGCGGTACCGGTTGACGACCACAGGCAGATGCCCGCATGTGACTCTGTTAGCAGCCGAACCTTTTTTTCGATCGAATCTTACCCAGCGCTAACCATATGTGTCATGCTGAGAATGGTGACAATCCAAACTTGGACTCTTCGTACTATGCGCCTCAGGGTGCCAAGTCGAAGAAGTCTGGGGAAGTATGAGCTCGTCATGCTCAAGCAACTGTTCATTCGGCTGACCGTCGGAGGGCACCGTTAACTGTTATGCGGGCACCTGATGGAAAGCTGTATAAGATCAACCCGTGCGTCCAGCCCTCAGCGGCAAATTGACAGGGTCTGTCTCAAAAGTTATCCACTGACGATCTGGGATAAGTTCTTATACGAACCCTAGATCAGGGACCAAAAATAATACCCATGTACCCGTGTGCTCGATCTACCCGAGCTCACGAAAAGGGTGCAAAGGTGAGTCAGCCCTCGCCTGACGTGCGCAATGTAATCAATCATAAGCGAAAGGCGAGGGAGGCAGCTATGGCATATGAAGTATCCTCCCAGGACATCACTGTACCAAAATCATCATCAAATGTTGCTGCAACAAAGTGGTAATACCCATAAGCAAGCAGTAGGCATTCCAACGACTACACCCGAAGGCACCTATCCGACAACAACCCGGAGTTCAGGTACAAACGTCAGAGGAAGAGGAACTTCCATTCGCCTCATGTTATTCAGCTCGAAAGGTCCCTTCCACTACAAAAGAAAGTCCAGCACCTCCAGACCGTCACTCTCAACCAGCGCATTGAGAAGGCGACTACCAGGAGGACCAACAGCGGGACCTATGGCAGGTGTTTTCTAGGGTACCCGCTCAAAGAAGAAGCTATCAGCCACTGGGGGTAGTTCTTCCTCAGAACCCCTGGGGGTTACACAAGCTAGGGGTAGTAATCCCCCGGACCTATGCAATAACTCAGTATTCCATAAAGACAGTGAATCTCAAGGGACAGATGTCGAGTTCTTTGGGGGTAATCACCCTCACCAAGAAGATGCAGCTTCCA
This sequence comes from Iris macrosiphon, assembly GCA_036927795.1. Lineage (NCBI taxonomy): Eukaryota > Viridiplantae > Streptophyta > Magnoliopsida > Asparagales > Iridaceae > Iris > Iris macrosiphon. The sequence goes on along the minus strand of JAYESA010000008.1, from coordinate 164,901,676 downwards.
AAGCTGGGGGTAGCATTCCCTTCAATTCTGAAGAAGATGTAGCACTTTCGGGTTTCCCTGAGGACAGCGATTCCGAGGAAGCTGACAGCAACATGCCTAGGGTTAATGCAGCATCTAGGGCTGGGGGTAGAAATCCTCAGGAATCGAAAGATGGTGCGATGATGCCTATCTCACTTGAAGACTGTAACTCCTAAGGAACAGACAATGACATGCTTGGGGGTAGTTACCTTTGAATAGTCAGAGCATCATCTGAAGTTGGGAGTAGCATTTCCTTTGAGTTTGAAGACTATGCAACGATTCTCGTCCTTCCTGAGGATAGTGCTACTCAGGAACCGAAGGCGGAAGGACTCAGCGATTGCCAATGTCTCGATGCTCTGGAGGCAATGATGCACACCATGAGTGCCACAATACAGACTTTGGCCCAGGCAATACTGGAGATCAAGGCGAACATGGTCCTGCCACCCTCGGGGCCCGCAGTAACTCTGCAAGCCGGGAGTAGCAATCTTCCAGTGATCCATACCAACTCGTCGTGCCATAAGGACAGTGATTCCTAAGAACCAGACAATAAAATATCCGGGGATAGTCTCCCTCGATAAGTCAGAGCAGCATCCGAAGCTGGGGGTAGCATTTTCTTCGAACCCAAAGACGATACAAAATTAACGGTCTTCCCTGAGGACCGTGCGACTAAGGAATTAGAAGCCCCAAAGCCAAAAGGGACTTTTTCCTTCGATGACGCCAACATCAACATCATTGAAATCTTTAATATACTGATAAAGGGAAACAAACTCTGGCTACCCAACATTAGATGCCCTGAAGAGGCTGACAAGGTCGATAACCCAAAATATTGTCTCTTTCATCGGTACATCCATCATCCAACCAGAGACTGCTCTGTGTTGAAGAGATGTATCCAACAACTGATCGATTCCAATAAGCTGACCCTCAACTTCGAGGATAAGACGGTCATTGCGAACATAGTGTCCCTCCAATTCGACGACTTCCCAATGACGGAAGTCCAAGCAACCATGGAGGTCGTCAACCTCCCGCCAGCTCGCAACCGAGTAGTAGGCTTGGTATCACTCACAACTCCAAGTGGTGAGGTTATTACTCAAAAACTGGCACCGCAAGTAGCACCTTCAACGACCAGGTCAAAGGAAAAGCAATGGAGGCCGGGTCATATGATCCTTTCCTCAAAATACAAATTATTGACTTTGGATGCCCAGCACAGCTCAACAAGTCTCCCTGTACACAAAAGCCAAGTTTTGCATGACTCATCGGCAATGGCGCATGATAGGCAGCGTTCCATTGTACGCATCCGAGCAAGTCTTCAGCGCAAGGACCTATTACACTTCATGCGCACACGATAGTACTTTCCTATGTAACAAATCCTTATGGGCAACATACAGTGTTCCCCTACGCGATATATAAAAACACGCGATAAGCGATGGTCCTCGGCGTGGTAGACAATCGTGCGCACGCAACAGTGATCCTACGCGCACAACTCAGCCAACTCTCTCATGTATACGTGGCAGTGTTCCTGTGCACAAAGCTTCTTATTCTGCACAAGCTAAGTCATCAACAGTATTCAATGCAACAAATGATGAGATGCCACAGTTCCACCATTACAGCCAACAATCACTCTGTCTCATGCACAAGATGGGCTATGACCTCCAAAAAGCTGAAGGTCTAAACTTTGGTAAATAATGGCGTATTCCTTTACAATTCGACAGTTATTACAACAGTACTCACAGAGGGCTAGGATATGAAGATGCTAGTACACATCATCACTCCAACAAGACGACAGCCTATAGGGCTAGAGTTCCAAAATCATAAACTTCCAGCTATGGTTGACAAGACGGACATCGAGGACAATATTTTCTCGATCCAACCTTCTATCAAAGATATTAAGGACAGTGTTCCTTCGATTCAACAGTGCATACAGGCTCGCAAAGCCTAACAAAGATTTGCTAATCAAGGGCAAAATTCTCCAGCAAATACAGAATGTACAGTGCCTATATTTTGTTTAGCCCTAGCAAGTGTATAAGCACAGTATGCACTTCTCCAACACGAATCACTGTAAAATCTATTATCTGTATTCAGGAGTCCTGGATACGCAACAGATGATGGATCCTCAAAGTCTTTCCAGCGGATCATTCCTCAGGTCCACTTGCGCACTCCCATAGTGCCCACTCAAACCAATCCTGTTAGACGCTAGCCATGTTCATATTTACCTCTGAGCTATCATCCTAACGATCTCCCCAGTGGAGCAACCCTCATGTCTATCTACATTCCTAGGTAGACCACCCTCAGTAAACTGAGTTCTCTTTGGCATTAGTTCATATCCACATTACCTCTGAACTACCGCCCTCATATCCTTCCAGTAGAGTTTTTCATGTCTATCTTACCTCTGAGCAAACTTTTCTATTTGACTATTGATCATCATGTCCATATTACCTCTAATATCGATCGTCATCTAAACTTGCCACCCGTACTTAACTTTAAGTATGCCAGCGGTATTAAGTCCACAAAACTTATCACGTCCATATCACCTCTGATAGGTTTTGTTTTGAATCTATTACTTGCATCCAAGTGTGCAAGAAGTAATGGATCTACCAAAAGTTCTCCAGTGGAGCAGTTCTCAAGTCCAGCAAAACGCTTTTGTTGAGACTACCCAAAACTTGATTCTTTAGCGAGTGCCTATGTACGACATTTTTCTTTCTATGCAAGGCATCCTGAAAGCTATTTATCTGTATTCATGAATCCTGAGTACGCAACTGGTAATGGATCCTCAAAAGCTCTTCAGCGGAGCAGTCCTCAGGTTTATTTGCGCACTCCCGCATGGACCACAAAAAAAACTCCAGTCTCGTTAGACGCTGGTTCACGTCCATATTACCTCTGAGCTATCATCCTAACGATCTTTCCAGCGGAGCAATCCTAAGGCCTGCCATCATTTTTGGGTGGACCACACTCAGCAAACCACTCCTCAGTAAGTTTCTCGGATATTGGTTCACGTCCATATTACCTCTGAACTATTGTCCTAATATTTCTCCCCGGTTAAGTTTTCCATGTCCATATTACCTCTGAGCAAAACCTTTTGGGTCTTGTCTATCGATCATTATGTCCATATTACCTCTGATATCGGTTGTCATCTCCATTTATCATCCGTACCTACCAAAGTACGCCAGCGTTGTTAAGTCCACAAAACCCGCCAAGTCCATATTACCTCTGGCAGGGCTTGTCTTAAACCTATTGCTTGAACTAACATGCGCAAAAAGTAATAGGTCCACAAAAACTGCCATGTCCATATCACCTCTGGCTGGGCTTATCTCAAACCTATTACTTGCACTAACATGCACAAAAAATAATGGGACCACAAAATCTATCATGTCCATATTACCGTTGATAGGGATTATTTTTGAACTTATTACTTGCACCATAGTGCATAAAAAGTAATAAGTCCACCAAATATTATCACGTCTCAGTCCCAAAATACGTAGGACTAGAAATACATAACATGCCAGCTATGCATTCAACCAGACTCTGATCCGACTCGAATACGTATAAGCTGTATTATAATGGTTACTATCTAAATAATCAAGTAAATATAAATATCTAAGCCTCAATCCACAATGAACAGAATACAACAAGAATAAGTTACATGTACTAAAGTCGGCCGCCTAGTAACACACAAGCTCAAATAGACTCGAGAAAGGAATATGAGTCTATAAAACTAGGCTACATCAGCAGGTGAATAAACAATATGAATAAATAACCATAACTCCGGTAAAAATAATATAAGTACCTGGCACCAATGCCCGCATGACAAGCAACACACATCAGCAACTCCAAAGGTTCCATAACCATCTATACTGCAAAAACTGGCAGGGGACCAGGTCCTCAGAGGGACGTAACGAAGTACAAGAAACAACATGCCAAAAGTAAAACAGCACTACCAGAAAAAGTCAAATTAGCGACGCCAAAAAACGTCGCTAATCATGTTTAGCGACGTACTTAGCGACGTTTTACAGAAGTCGGTAATAATCACGTCGCTGAAAGGAAAAATGTCACTAAACGTTGCTATACCGACATTTTTTAGCGACTTAGACGTGTCGCTAAATTAGCGACGTTTAGCGACTCAGAGTCACTAATTAGAGACGTAATAAAACGTCGCTAAACGTCGCTAATTAGCGACTTATATAGCGACGTAACATCGACGTCTTTAATGACCTGGCAGTACTGCCATGTCAGTAATTTACGACGTACAACGATGTATTTAGCGACGTTATTAGCGACGGCTATTAACGTTGCTAATTAGCGACGTATTTAGCGACGTGTATAAACGTCGCTAAACGTCGCTAAATACGTCGCTAATTTTACAAAAAAAGAAAAAAATGAATTGTTCCAAACTATTATTCCTGCAATTTATAAATTTCTAATTAAAAATAGACCCGGATTAACCCTCCGTTGAATTCTCTGGGTTTGCCGACCCCTTTGGTGGAACACTCGACACCGGTATATTAACATTATTTAATATGAATAAAAGTATCACAGTCATACAATTAATACACACAAATATTATAGACAGACAATTAAAGTATCACAGTCCTACAATTAATACACACAAATATTATAGACAGACAATTAAAGTATCACAGTCCTACAATTAATACACACAAATATCACAGTCACACAATACACACAAAATAAAAGTATCACAGTCACACAAAATGCATAATATATAAGTATCACAGTCACAAAATGGGCATAAACAGCGTAACAAAATGCATAATATATAAGTATCACAGTATCACAGTCACACAAAATGCATAATATATAAGTATATGAAATATCACAGTATCAATCTCGAGGATATCCAATACGCTGTGGCAGATACCAGTCCCTCAGATACTGCGCATAAACAACATTTATGTTATCAATCTCCGCTATGGGTGCTGGGTGACTGGAACTCCCCGTCTGAGATACAGCCGCTATAGGTGCTGGGTGATTGGAACTCCCCGTCTGAGATACAGCAGGTGGTATCTCTTCCTTCTTAACAGTAGAAGGCATCACTTTCTCCTTAACAGTAGGAGGTATCGCTCTCTTGGGTACCATATGGTAAGATAGATTAAAACAAAGAATATAATTAGATGACTCACAAAGAATTAGCTATTTGTTACAGTATAATAATGATATCTAGTCAACATTTTGTCCTAACAATAAAAATACTATAAGATGTATCTAGTCAACCAACGGATACAAATCTATTGGTAGTGTTGATGATGGAGATAATAATACGAATGATGATGATTATTAGGGTTTTGTCAAGTCTTCTATTTTATTAGCCAAACTTGGTCAAACTTAGCTAGAACTAGTGTATTGGCATCACATTAGTTATAGCTAGTAACAACCCTTACTACCAAGACTAATATATATATATATCATAACTTATATCAATTACTAACCAATCTTAGCTATTTACTTAGTGTCCTAACCCATACTAACTCTTGCACTACCCAACTGATAACACTACTCCACATTGCTATTCTAACTGATATCTCCCCAATTGATACTTGTAACGTCATTTGCAAGTAAGTAACTAATACCAACTTCTCTTAACCAATATCTTACTATCTAACCTATCCTCTGTTGTACTTGCAGCTCACTGCTTGCAGCTATTATCCGCTGCCGTAGTGCAAGACATCCCAGTTGTCGTTACCCTACTGAAATTATCCGAAACTCCATCCAATACACATACAATCAATCATCCTTCACACAATACCCATTGTGCTGCAGTGCAGTAAAGAACCTCATTGACTGAACAGACTGGAACACTACTCCAGCTGCTCGAGCATGCCCACAAGCTCTACACTACACAACAAATAGTATAAAATATGTACAATGAACGTGCATATATACTAGTATATTTAATAAATGAATGGCATAAACAGAAGTCAAATAAGTTCAATAAGTTAAACACAAGTTGCCCTTCTATAGAATCCTTTGGAACTATATTTTTTGTCGTACCAAATTGCATATTACGAAGCGTATCGTTCATTATTATTGATGATTCTTCCTTGCAAGCTGTAATTGCCATGGTACAACAAGCGATGCAAAATATCGATAAAACATGATGAAACATCTTTATATTGATACAAACATAGAGTCAATCAAAATATTAAACAATCTCTACAAGGAAGGTGAGCTCAGATTTGATGCAAGAAATTAATTAAAAACTTGCTAAGATTAAACAACAACAGGGCCTTAATAGTGAAGATTCAGATTTGACGCATAAAATTAAGTAGGCTAGTAAAGTGGGACTTTGATCTTATGGACACTTATATTGATAGCTGATTAGGTTGATTCTATGGAATTCATATTTTTGCAGTTGTTTCTATTGTTATATGTACACTGACAACTTATCCTTCAGGTAGAGACAATTGGAGCTATTGCAAAAAGGGAAAAGACAACATTCATCCTTGAACAAGACCTAATACAAATACATACATGTCAACATATAAAGAATTCAGAATAAAGAAGAAATCTCCAGAAAACTTATATGCAGGGGAGTATTTGTTTGCCTTCAGAATGTTGATGGTCCTGTTCGTCGAGAATTCTCTTTTGTTGACTCGTTGTACCTTTGGGAGGTAAGTCTTTGTTTGGTAGAAGGAATTTTATTTTCCTTACTCTAGTTTTACTTTTACAAGGAAAATCGCCTTTTAAAAAGTATAAACAAAATAGTCTCTTTCTTCTCATATTCTAAACCACTCAACCTTTGACCATTCCCAACTAATTGGCAAGCTCGGGATTGAGTTCTTTTTTCTGTCGTGTTTCTCTTGTTATTTTTTTGAAGGTTGTATCTGTTCTTGTCAATTATAATCATTGACAACTGAAATTGGTTGGGTACTTGGCATACTTTTTAAAACTTGATCAAAAATCCTAACCCTAACCCTAACCCTAACCCTAACCCCAAGTCAAAAAACCTAACCCTAACCCTAACCCCTGATCAAAAACCCTAGAGAGAGAGAGAGAGAGAGAGTGTGTGTCGTGTGTGTGTGTGTGTGTGTGTGTGTGTGTGTGTGTGTGTGTGTGTGTGTGTGTGTGTGTGTGTGTGTGTATGTGTGTCTGCGTCTGTGTGTGTGTGTTGTGTGTGTGTGTCGTGTGTCTGCGTTTGTGTGTGTGTCGTGTGTCTGCGTCTGTGTGTGTGTCTGTCTGTCAGTGTCTGTGTGTCGTGTCTGTCACGTGTGTGTTGTGTCAGTATCATTTGTGAGAGAGAGAGAGAGAGAGAGAGAGAGAGAGAGAGTTAGGGTTTACCTAGAGCTCGAGGAGGAGGAGGGGGATGTCGGAGTAGCCGCAGCCGTAGAGAGTCGGTCGCCGGAGGGGGGGGTGGGGGAAATCGAAAGGTTTTGAAAACTTTCAAAATTTTCGCAGATGGGAGAAAAGAAAACTGAGCCCTAATTTACCAAAATTTAGCGACGTTTAGCGACGTCAAATAAAAATGTCGCTAAATTAAAATTTAGCGACGTCAAATACGTTGCTAAATACATCGCTAAATATTTTTAATATATACGTCGCTAATTAAGACGCTAAACGTCGCTAAAGTAGACATATTAGCGACGTTTAGCGGCCTTAATTGAACTTATAGCGACTAATCTTTTAAATTCTTAATAAAAGTCGCTAAACGTCGATAAATGTCGCCATTTAGCGACGTCTAGCGACGTTTTTGTTGGAGTTGCTAATTTAGCGACGTTTTTATATGGAGTCGCTAAAATGCGTCTCTAATACCGCTTTTTCTAGTAGTACAATATAATGCCACATACTCAAAGGTAAACTACTGTAACCATATAAGTGATATGCACGTGAGAATATCACTCGTACTCTGGCTGAAACCACTACAGGCTCTGCGTCGGGGAGCCCATAGCAGCAAGTAATATCTCGTAGGGCCAGTAAATGTGCCAAAGATCTTAGACAGAGTCTAAGGCACCTCCAGTAACATAGTATATATATATATATATATATATATATATATATAAACATAATCACCCTGCAGTATGGTGTATCTCTCCCCACCCAATATAACCTCATGTCTCATGTTCACGACGTCTCATGTCCATAACACGAAAGATCATGACCTTTAGCTAGTACAACGAGTCATAATGATATCTATATAATATGCAAGTCTCATATCACGAATCCTTTAAGCCTATACAGAATCACCATGAATAACTCAAGAAAGATTCTGTCATATGAAATAGTGTCAAGTGTCCTATGGTATGATGTACTTGGTAAAGCAAGCATGTAAAAATATGATCGTGGAATCAACTCTCTAAGTGACGTTACTCGACTCCGAGTACGTTATCGACACCCGAATCATGTTCGAACGCTAAGCAAAGTCTCACGGTCCTAGGTTGAACAGGTATATCATAAGAATATATAAAAAAATACAAAAAGATAATATAACAAGATCTACTGCAAGTTTGACAAGGTACACTTGCCTGAATTCTGGATATGGCGAGCTCAATGCGTCAACTGCTTCTGAAAAGATGGAATACGTACTAACTTCTCTGAATGCTGCAACAAACATCACCAACATTTCCAAAATATAAGAAATAGCTAGGATTGACTACCCATAAGTCTAATTTAGACACAATGGTAGAATTGACAGTTTTGGGTCAAAGCGGGATCCACATATGGCCCACTTCGCACCAAAAAACTTATCGGAGACAAAATTCTCCAAATTCGTCAAACTTAGTGTCTACGAGTCCAGAAAGACGATATGAACCCAATGGAACATTTGTAACTGGATTTCGATGAGCCGATCACGAATTCGTCCGTCATGTAGAACCGTAGGGCCCACCAAATGGTGTTTCGTCAACGTTATCAGATTTGAACCAAACTTGGGTCACAGGACCAGCCTAACGCTACGAATTCAATGGCACAAGTTTCGTTGCAAATCGATGAGTACACACGAATTTATGGTGAGGTGTCAAAATAGGTCGATACAGTATTTTTTGGCGGATACGCGTTGATTTCGACGTGCACGTACTTCCAAATCAAGTTCCACGAAAGTCCATACGTCCGCGTTTATGTTACGCACCATTTGGTATAATCCGCACACGATGAAGTTGCCTCGTTTGGCGGGATACACCCCGTATCGAAAAAATCTAAATTTAGAAAATATTATCTTTTTTCAGGTTTTTGGAATAAAGGTTTGGTCAATAAAATCTCTGAATTACTCTCAACTATTAATACAAGCATGAAGGTGGTTATACCTGTTGTGAGTTAGAGAAAACAGTTCCTGAAATGGTATTACGACGAGGGAGAAACAAATCCCTGAAATTGGCACCATAAAACTGTAAGAATAATTTCAGTTTAAACGCACAACTTGGATGCCTGTTTTGATCTATAAATTAATTGAATTAACGGTTGAAAATGGAGATGGATGAAGATCTATAAACCGAGATTGTGTTGGAGGTTTTGGATCGTCGATCCAATGGTTGGATTGCTCGAAAACTACGTATAAAGTTGCTGTAATGAATGCGAAATTCTGACTTCATGATCACGCGCGTCACGACGGGATCGACTACCAAACGCAAAAATCGTCCGCGGTGGTCGTCGTGGAGGACGACGGTGCTTCAGGGGCTCGTGCGGGGATACGAGGGTCGATGCTGCTATTCTTCCACGGCGTCGATGCAGCACTGGGATTGTGGTTGCTGCTATCGTTGCTTTCGCCCGTGGGTGGTAGCCGCACGGGCGGCGACCTAATTTGGTGCGCGAGATTCAGGCATGGTGGTCGCCGGAGTGCAGGCAGTCGGCGACGTGGTCACGGTGAAGGGGAAGGTGATGGTGGCGGTGGTGTATATAGATGGAAATGAGGAGTTACGGGATGTGAATTGATGGGTCGCGGGATGGGGTTTTGGGTTTGGGTTTGGGTTTGGGTTTGGGTTTGGTTTTGGGTTTCGGGTTTGAGTTTATTATTATTATTTCATCTTCTTTTATATATATATATATATATATATATATATATATATATATATATATATATATATATGGATTTATATTTATACAAAAATAGGTTTGCACATGAAATAAATTGTAGGGAAATTTTATAATACTTTAAAAATATATTTACATTCAAAACTTAGTTTTTTGACTTATTTTAATTACTAAAATTAAATAATATTTATACAAGTTATCAATAAATTATATATTTCTAATTAGCTAAGTAGAATTCTCAAAATTTTAAAATATTAAAAAGACAAAATTAATTAAAAAATTGGGTGTTTACAATCTACTCAACTTATAAAAATTTCGTCCTCGAAATTAAAAATAAACATGGTAGAAAAGATTTTAGTTAAGCAAGGTTGTACTTGTTTATCAAAAGATGGGGGACGTAGTTACCAATGAGATCCTAGTTTGACGTCATATTCTAATAGCAAGGATACACTTAGTTTCAGTTACTACCCAACTTATAGAAATTAAGTTGGTAGCAGAAACTATAGTCATGATCATATTTCTAAGGGTTTTAGAAAGTCTAACTTCAAGAAGGGATACGAGATGGTGAGAATTTTGTGACCGTTGTCACAGCCTATCAAAGAAAATCTAGGTACTGCCATGGCGTTAATGAGTCAATAACTCTAAAAAGCAAATTTAGCAGTTCTCCTTGCTCTAATTAGGTCATGAGTCTACAAGACAATAGGAAATATCATAGCCAAATACAACTAGGGTGAAATGGTACCGAGGAGTACTTTATCACATATCATGGATGTCGATGAATGGTTCAACAATAAGCGTCAAAAGGTGATATAATTTTGTAAAGGTGGTTAATATTGTGTAGAGAGTACATGAGCTTATTTGAATGAAACATAAGTGTCATGGATGTTGTTTGGCTTGAGTGGGCTACGGATATATAAGTGGTTAGGGTATTTGGGTTGCCGAGGTACAATTTAATTTAATTGCAATGGAACTGAATATTTAAGTATAGGGTTTTCTAGAAGGAGGTATGCTACGAATGTTGTGGGACCTATATGGAGCATGAGAGTGTATATTTGGGCATAACAACTGGGTCGTGAGTGAAGTAGGTCCAATTAGGCTCATAAATCTTAAAGTTTTTGGAAGAATTGAGTCGATGTTGCATATTAAAATTGTTCGCAACGGGAAATGATATCTAGGTGTCATTTGTGTGTACAAATAAGTCGCGAATGTTGTGCGACTAAGACGAAATATGAAAATGCCAGTTTGTGAGTGATAGTCATATCATGGGCGTAGAGTAACTAGTCTAGGTCATAAGGATGGAAGCTGTTGGAAAGAAAATGATAATGTTGTGCTCCAACTTTCTGAGCCACGATAAAATGTATCAAATGCTAAAATTAATGAGGTAATTTAATTCGCTTGGAATTAATCCTAATCGATACTAAATAAATTCAAATTTACCCTAAAATTCTGAAATAACCCTATACTAAAACTAGGGGATTGCCATCTACCCAACTTATAAATTTTTTAAGTTGGTATCCAAAACTATAGTCAGGGTCCTGCTAACAAGATTTCTGGAAGAGCTTACTTCCTAAATAAAGATACAAGAAATCTAGAGTTTAATGGTCGTAATTAAAGATTCTCTAAGGGAACCTAAATACTATCAGGGTGCTATTGGTCAACATATCTATAAGGAAAATTGCTACCAACCAATATTGCTCCTATATAGTTCATGTCTTCAACAAAACATAAGAAAGGGTTTGGTCTGGTATAACTAGGGCAAGGTGGTACAGAGACTTCGATCATCACATGACATTGATGACAAAGGGACGAATCAAGGGAATCACAAAGGAAGAAATCTACAAACCAAGACAAGAGAAGTTTATGATAAGTTTAGAGAGTATGGTCACAAGATTGAATAAGGTACGATTAGACAAGTATCTTGGAGAATCAAGTCACAGTGACTAGATCAGGGAATTAGAAATAGAAAAGAATTGATACCTACAATAAGATGGATATTAACACCATAAAGAGGGTACTAACTAAAAGATTAATTTGCTACTAGAGCATGACTAGGAAGGAAAGAAGGATCTACTCAGTTATTATAATTAGAAGGATCGTTGTTGCAAAAGTACTAGGCTATATATGCAAAACAAGATGAGAATTTGATAGGAAGGATAGGAATACAGTCGAGGGATTAATACAACTAATCCTTAAACTCAATATTATATTCATATAAGTTATATTCTATATAACCTCTCTTATACTATTGGCAACCTACTTCTGGCTATAGGTAAACACTATACGATCTTTACAACTTTGTCTTCCTCGCATATTCCTAACTTAGTAGGTAAGGTCTAAATTAAGCATGTACTTAGGTCTATCACTCATCGCATACTATTCGCTAATGATACTCTTCAATACTCGTCTAATCTTTAATTGGAATGCCTACCCGTTTTTGTACAACTTACTCCATTCTATTGTCAATCTTTCTGAACTGTTATTTGTCTAGTCTTTGCCATCTAAAACCTATCTTTCTTACGAGAATCTTTCGACTAGGCTACTACCCCATTACACAAGCATGATCTCATGGTTATCTTGAGTGTAAATTCTTCGAACTCAATGAGATGATAAGATTTCTAAATTCCAAAAATCTATCGGCTATGGTAGATTGTAAATAGGTTCTCATCACCTACTACTAAGGATAGTTCCAGCAAGTTCATAGCCTTATTAGTCAAAAATCTAAATTTTTGGCCCTAATCAGTTTATGTGTAACCCACAATATTCAGCTATCATTCCTATAAGACATCCATCTTCCATATACACTTTTCTACCATGTGTAAATCTATAATCTAAGGGTCTTGTGATAATCCTCTACAGAATAACCAACAAGTCAGTAAGTGATTCTGAACCTGTGTTTAATTTCTTGAAATTCATATCACTTCGAGACTGATTGACAATTTTTACTCGCACTAAGTTCTTAAAATTCTAAAAGCATTACAGTTCATAAATACTAAAATTATTATCCCCCAAGTCCATACCATAATCCCTTTTCCTTGGATTATACGACCATAATATTTTTTCCTTATCATTTATTTCCTACTCACCTTCATATACTTTTTAGTATGTTAATCTTGTTTTCAACTATAAGCTTCGCCAATCATGACCCAGTACTTTCTGCTTCGTAGTATAGATCTTCTAAGCAACTTTCGAGTGATAAAATCTGTAGTCCTTCCTAGATCCTTTTCTTAATTTAAAATACTCAAGGTCATGTACTCCTCGTGAATCTCTTCTTGTTACCATTTTATCTTCTTCAACTTGAGTCTGAGATTTCTCCTTGTTTATTCCATGTATACCCTTCATCCAAACTACATGGATACCATCTTGTTATAGTTTGTCATCTATTATAGGCAATTCACTATATCTAACTCAAGACTATAACATCTATCAAAACTCTCATCCTTCAACCTATTTGCTATATCACAGATACTAGCTTATCTACCCAAGTAATTACGGGTGGAACTCACTTGTTCAATTAACACTGACAACCCAAATACTCAAGTACATCTAATTTGATTTCGAAAGCTATACTTTAGTACTCGAGTTATCTAATTACTCAAACATTTGGTCTAGCAATCTACCTATCTATTTAGTCCAGACCTATAGTCATCAATAATTTAAAGGGGTCATAAGATCTAGTTTTGATACTAAAAGTCACAAGACAACTAGATATTTAACCACTATGACCTGCTACGTAAGGTTCTAATTTCTTAAATCATAATACAATTCCTTGTATCACCATCATGGGCCACATCTAATCCCTAGCATCTAGCTATGTATTTCATAAAGTATTCCAGTGTATTAGAATCAAACCATTTTTCTAACTTCTAATACTTTCAAATTACTGCTACCTTAAGCAAGGGTAAGGTTTTATTAGTTCTAGGCCACTAATACTATATTCAGTTCTCATACTAACAATCTACACTAGATCTAACATATAGGAATAACCTATCTACCTACCCTACTTAGGGTAACCATCTTCTCAAAAATTTATATCCAGCATGTCTTCTACCGCCTTGACAAGGATCTACTTCTGGAGGAAATATCGTGCATGAACGTCCATCTCTTTGAAATAGGAAAATATGATAAACAATAATAAGGATGTGGAGGGGAATAAAAGAGCAATTATGAAGTCCAAGGGCGATAATCAAATGCTAAATTTTTTTAAATAAGTTGTGGATTGAGATACTAATACTGCTAATCCTGATTACAGGCTCGCTCGGTACCGGAAAGTAACCGAAACAATTTAATCACGACCTGCATGGGCCACCACAAAAATATGTTACGCCCAAGTCCCAAAATACATAGGACTAGAAAAATATAACATGCCAGCTACGCATTCGACTAGACTCATGTCCGACTCAAATACGTATAAGCTGTATTATAATGGTCACTATCTAAATAATCAAGTAAATATAAATATCTAAGCCTCAATCCACAATGAACATAATACAACAAGAATGAGCTACATATGCTAAAGTCGGCCGCCTAGTAACACACAAGCTTGAATAGACTCGAGAAAGGAATACGAGTCTATAAAACTAGGCTACATCAGCAGGTGAGTAAATAATATGAATAAATAACCATAACTCCGGTAAAAATGATATAAGTACCTGGCACCAATGCCCGTATGACAAGCAATACACATCAGCAACTCCAAAGGTTCCATAACCGTCTATGCTGCAAAAACTGGCAGGGGACTAGGTCTTCAGAGGGACGTAACAAGATACAAGAAATAGTATGCCAAAAGTAAAATAGTATAATGCCACATACTCAAGGGTAAACTACTGTAACCATCTAAGTGATATGCACGTGAGAACATCACTCGTACTCAAGCTGAAACCACTACAGTCTCTGGGTCGGGGAGCCTATAGCAGCAAGTAATATCTTGTAAGGCCAGTAAATGTGCCAAAGATCTTAGACAGAGTCTAAGGCACCTCCAGTAACATAATATATATATATATATATATATATATATAAACATAATTAGCCTGTAGTATAGTGTGCCTCTCCCCACCCAATGTAATCTTACGTCTTATGTCCATGACGTCTCATGTCCATAACACGCAAGATCATGACCTCTAGCTAGTGCAACGAGTCATAATGATATCTATATAATATGCAAGTCTCATATCACGAATCCTTTAAGCCTATACAGAATCACCATGAATAACTCAAGAAAGATTATGTCACATGAAATAGTGTCAAGTGTCCTACGGTATGACGTACTTGATAAAGCAAGCACGTAAAAACAGGATTGTGGAATCAACTATCTAAGTGACGTTACTCGACTCCGCGTACGACGTCGACACCCGAATCTTGTTCGGACGCTAAGCAACGTCTCACGGTCCTAGGTTGAATAGGCACATCACAAGAATATATAAGAAAAAATACAAACAGATAATATAACAGAATCTACTACAAGTTTGGCAAGGTACACTTGCCTGAATTCTGGATATAGCGACGTCCAAGTGGCGAGCTCAATGCGTCAACTACTTTTGAAAAGATGGAATCTGCATGAACGTCTCTGAATGCTGCAACAGACATCACCAACATTTTCAAAATATAAAAATAGCTACGATTGACTACCCATACGTCCAATTTGGACACATGGACAAAATTGATAGTTTTGCGTCAAAGCGAGGTCCACATGTGGCCCACTTCGCACCAAAAAACGTATTGGAGACAAAGTTCTCTAAATTCATCAAACTTAGTGTCTACGAGTCCAGAACGACGATACGAGCCCAACAAAATATCCAAAACTGGATTTTGATGAGCCGATCATGAATTCGTTCATCATGTGGAACCGTGGGGCCCATGAAACGATGTTTCGTCAATATTCTCAGATTCGAACCAAACTTGGGTCACAGGACCAGCGTAACGCTGCGAATCCAATGGCACAAGTTTTGTTGTGAATCGACGAGTACACACAAATTTATGGTGAGGTATCGGAATAGTTCAATACGGTATTTTTCGGCGGATACGCGTTAATTCCGACATGTACATACGTCCAAATCAAGTTCCGCGAAAGCCCATACATCCGCTTTTACTTTCTGCACCATTTGGTGTAATCCGTATTTCGTTGAAGTCACCTCATTTGGCGGAATGCACCCCGTATCAAAAAATCTAAATTTAGAAAATATTATCTTTTTTCAGGTTTTTGGAACAAAGGTTTGGTCAATAAAATTTATGAATTACTCTCAACTGTTAATACAAGCATGAAGGTGGTTATACCTGTTATGAGTCGAAGAAAACGGTTCCTGAAATAGAGTTACAACGAGGGAGAAACAAATCTGCGATGTTGGCACCACGAAACTGTAAGAATAATTTTAGTTTAAACGCACAACTTGGAGGCCTGTTTTGATCTATAAATTAATTAAATTAACGGCTGAAAATGAAGATGGGTGAAAATCTATATACCGAGATTGCGTTGGAGGTTTTGGATTGTCGATCCAATGGTTGGATTGCTCGAAAACTATGTGTAAAGTTGCTATAACGAACGCAAAATTCTGACTTCATGATCACGCGCGTCACGACGGGATCGACTACCAAACGCAGAAATCGTTCACGGTGGGCGTCGTGGAGGACGATGGTGCTTCAGGGGCTCGTACGGGGATACGAGGGTCGATGCTGCTACTCTTCCACGGTATCGATGTGGTGCTGGAATTGTCGCTACTGCTACCCATGCTTTCACGCGTGGGCGAGCTCAGGGGCTCGGGTGGTAGCCGCGACGATGGCCGATATTGGCGCACGGGATTCAGGCATGGTGGTCGCCAGAGTGCAGATGGTCGGCGGCGTGGTCAGGGTGAAGGTGATGGTGGCGGTGGTGTATATAGATGGAAAGGAGGAGTTACGGGATGTAAACAGAGGGGTCGCGGGATAGGGTTTCAGGTTTGGGTTTGGGTTTGGGTTTCGGGTTTGGGTTTCAGGTTTGGGTTTGAGTTTATTTTTCTTCTTCTTCTTATATATATATATATATATATATATATATATATATATATATATATATATATATATATATATATACAAAAATAGGTTTGCACATGAAATAAATTGTAGGAAAATTTTATAATAATTAAAAATACCTTTACATTCAAAAGTTAGTTTTTTGACTTATTTTAATTACTAAAATTAAATAATATTTATACAAGTTATCAATAAATTATATATTTCTAATTAGCTAAGTAGAATTCATAAAATTTTAAAATATTAAAAAGGCAAAATTAATTAAAAAAATCGGGTGTTTACAAAGACCCTCCAGTGGGATTTCCTCAATGGAAGCTTAACATCCACGTCCATACTACCTCTGGCGCGCTTCCTTCTCCTTCCACAAAAATACCAGGATCGTACCTGTCACGCCCCGAACTCCTGCGGTCCCGAATCACCGTGTCGGCTCTCCCGCGGGACGGTCGTTTCCCTCGGGACGTGATGCCGTGCGAGCCTGGAGATGCTCTCGCACAAGGCAACAACATAAGTCGTCTTGGTTATCATCGAACCGATCGAGTACGCAGCGGAGGGACAATATTACAAACAATAATCCATCTGAGTAAACGAGGCAAAGCTCAAGGCACGAGGTTCTCTGAATACAATGGGATCGTTCCATACATTATATCCCTCTATACAAAAGTAGCTCAAAATATCTCGATACGGCTTAAGACATCGACACCAGATTTTTGGGTCATGGGGATGAGGCACGGCTATCACTTTCTTGGACGATCCAGCACCTGCGAACAAACAAACTGTTGGTGGGTCAGCACTTTGGAGAAAATACTGGTGAGTATAAAATCAACGAACAAAAGCAACATTCACTAAAACCAACACTAAGTAATTATGTTATAAAACATTACATTACTAGTGATCTTCTAGTTTTACCTAGGTTCGTTATATGTAGTACATGAGCAGAGTCATATTACTTCTTTTGAAAATATCTTTGAAAACATAGTTCATGATCGATTCATTCAAGCACACAAGATAAGCCAATTCTTCTACTATCAGGGTGTGCGCAACGTGTCTCGTGAGCTATACTCAAAGACTCTAGGGACAATGCACCATCTAGGAACTATCCTTCTATCAAGAAAACAAGATGAACTATCTATGATGATGTCGGTCCCCAAGAAACTCAGGATCAGTAGCAAAAATCCAGCTAACTAATGACTTCTTTATCTGATGCTATTAGCAGCTGTGACTCATGATTGCTCTTCACTAAAATACGCTCAAAATAGCAGTCGGTACCAAGGTTCAGCTCTGCACTAATATCCATTGTCCAACCAATGCAATGTATGAAACACTATCAGATAAACTCTATGATGCATGCGAAATAAACAAGCATACCATCTATCTCTTCTCTTCTATCTTTGTACGGACTGACCGCCATCTCTGTTCAAGTTCAAGCACGAAGTAGTTCTATCAATACACAAGTGACAAGAAAACATATTCAAGATATCCCTTATTCTTCTTATTAGCAATGCAAGGTTCTTCTATTGACAAGCATTCAAGTTCTAGCATAAGCATGCAGTGCTATTATTCATGCAACAAAAATAATAATCTTCTTAGCAACAGGCATATAAAACTCAGATTTATTATTAAGGCATGCAAGAATCATAGAATAAAGTTCTGCCACTCACCTATATCAGTCATCTTCTGGTTCAACAAGGAGCTCTTCAAGAAGGTTTTTTTTTTTTGAGTCATCAAACCGATATCTCTTGTACACAGTGCCAACGCGGAGCGGGGCACTACAGTACCTAATATCTCGGTATGGCTATTGATCAGCTCACGTTTACGTCACCTCTGAGCTATTATCCTCACATCCTCCCTCGAGAGTTTGCCATGTCCAAGTGACCTCTGAGCAAACCTCTCCCTATGACTATCACCATTCGTCATCTTAACTTATCACCTTCCCTTAAATTTAAGTGCGCCAACGGTGTTAAGTCCACCAAAATTGCCACTACCTCTAGCAAGGCCCGTTTCGAACTTATTACTTGCACTAACGTGCATAAGAAGTAATAAGTCCCCAAAGATCCCCCCATTGGGATATCTTCAAAAACTACGATATCTTACCACATCCACATTACCTCTGAGTAAGATATTTCAGAACTTTGCCATCTTCACATTACCTCTAAGTAACGTTCTGCCCATCGACTTTCTACTATCACGTTCATATAATTCCTGATAGTGTTAGTCATTTCAACTTGTTATCTGTACCCAGTCTTGGGTATGCCATGGGTAATAAGTCTACTAAAATTCCCCAAGAGAATGGAATGTCCTACCACGTCCATATCACCTCTAGTAGGATATTCCTTCCCATATTCGAGGCTTTTTTTGCTTCTTTCAAAGTATTTCAAAACTTGTTCAAGTTTTAAAAACTTTAAAGGATGTCTTGTAGAAGCATAAAAAATCTTCATGTTTATGACCCCGAGCAGCAGTGCGCCTAAGGGCCCGATTCAGTAAAAGTCAGGCCGCATACAACGTAGGCGGCATCCACGAGGTAGTGAGCCTCCATCTCAGGCAATGTTCGACCGAAGACAGTGCTTCCAAGGTCAGTGAGGAGACCGCATAAGACTCTCTATGCGGCACACAATACGTCTTCGTCCATGCGGCACATGCAATGATCCTAAAGACATGCAACAGGGATTTTAGACGCATGCAAGCTAGCCGCAGGGTGTCACTTCCATCAGTCACAATTTTAATGACTCTGACAACATTAATTACTCTGTAAAATATCTCGTATTCGGTGAAGATGGCGAGCGTTAGCGCTTACGTCAGATAGTCATGATTGCCTTTGTCTGTATACAACTGTGCAATTCCATGCGTACACACGACAAACCTCCACGCATCAAAACTCTCCAAAAGACCAAGCTTTCTATGCTCTTCATGCGCCACTACTCCCTTAAGCATCCACATGCGTCCTGAACAACCAAGTCGTAGAGAAGCCACATGCGGCCTGATCAACCAAGTCGTAGAGAAGCCACATACTATACTATATGTGGCTTGAACGACCACAAAGCAAGGAGGCCGCATAAAAATCCCTTGACACAGATTTTGATGTCTGTCAGAAGATCTGACACATTACTCATCACTTTGAGACGCTTCGAGACTCGTGAAAAAGATGACTCAGAAAAAGACAATAAGTCACATCTGTGCATTAATTGCTTCGACAAACGTGATATGCCACGTGTCCTACGTTTACGGCTACAAGACCCATGCAGCCTCGTCACCATGCGGCTTAAATGTCTATTCGACCAAAGCCCGACGAGAGCTCGCATGCGGCCACAATGCCATGCGGCCAAAGTGTCCATTCGACCAAGGCCCAACTAGAGCGCGCATGCGACTACGATGCCATGCGGCCACAAAAAGACCCATATAGCCTCATTACCATGCGGCTTAAATGTCTATTCGACCAAAGTCCGACGAGAGCTCGCATGCGACCTCGTCACCATACGGCTTAAGTGTCCATCGACCAATGCCAAACGAGAGTTTGTATGCGGCATCACCAACATGCCGCCAAAGTGTCCATCGACAAAGGCCATACGAGAGTTTGCATACGACCTCGCCAACATGCGACCAGAGCATCCAGACGACCAAAAGCCAAATGAGAGCTCGTATGCGACAGCGATAATATGCGGCCAAGTTGCTATGCATCCCCCAACTCACAAGATATTTTCGTTACAACTGAAGAGATCTTCGCACAGTTGGTGCTGACTACGTGTCCAACTAACAAAGTCACGTACACAACGGGTTAAAAATAACCCCAAGATCTCTTCAATAACATATCCCAACCAAGATCACGTGGCAATCTGCCCATGACATGCGGCTACAGTTGCAACCGTATTCTGTTGAAGAAGACTTATACGGCCACCAAACAAAGGCATTTGCGGCACCCATAGCCCATCAGCACGATGACTATAAATAGGAGAAACTGGAACGTTCTAAGGACTGGCTTTTTTCTTCTGCTTCAGAGAGAAATCATATCACACCCAGCCAATACAGAAAGAGAGCATACCGAGACGAGTGAAGAGGGAATGTAAGCTTCCTCACCCTGCATGGATCATCCACGGAGTAAAGGTGATATCATAGCACTCCTTGTCCATCGCCACACCCCAGAATCAAATATATTGTACTTAGATTGTCCGTCCAGGACCCCTTTGTACTTTCTTTTGTTTATTAGTTAAATCAAGCTCTTTTTTAGAACTTTCAAATTTAATGGCAAACATTCTTAAGAACCAATTGTTATTTTTTTTGGGAAGGGGGGATATGTGGAGTAAGGCAGGCATTATAGGATTTTAGTAAAAGAATGAAAGACATAAGTTATGAATGTGACCATTGATGTTGAGAAGATGGTTAGGATGGTATATGTTCTCTTAGTTGTTGTACTTGACAATAATAGGTACTAGGTATAATATTTAATATTGACCGATACTTATTGCTAATGACAATGCTACATAACTATTAACAATGGTAACTAAAAAAGAGAAATAATTAAGTGAAAACCAAGCTTGGTCTTGCATAACACATGGAAACTATAAATTAAATTAAAAAAATAGAATTTGGAAATTCTGAATTTGAGGGAGGTTACACTATCTATTAAGAAACTATGAAAAAATATATGGATTGATAGTGTTTGATTGAATTCGAGGGGGTTTACACTATCTGAATTCGAGGGGGTTTACACTATCTATTTATTGAATAACTCCAATACTATATACTAAGAAACTATGCGAAAAATATGAATTGATGTTTAGGAATTTGGGAAGAAAGAGGAAGAAAGCAAATAATTTATATGTACTTAAATTTGTGATGTCCCCCCAAAATTCTCAAAAGTCATTTTCGGTATTAAAATTTTGGTAAATTTGTGATGTCCCTATCAATCATTGTAGTGCCCTTATCATTGGCCATATAAAAGTATGGATTATCAAGTTGAAAAGCTTAAATAGGAAATATTT
Organism: Iris macrosiphon; assembly: GCA_036927795.1. Taxonomy (NCBI): domain Eukaryota; kingdom Viridiplantae; phylum Streptophyta; class Magnoliopsida; order Asparagales; family Iridaceae; genus Iris; species Iris macrosiphon. Next base: position 164,879,711 of record JAYESA010000008.1, on the reverse strand, counting down.
AGTTGCAATCAAGCCAATTGGTAGAAATAATGATTCCAAGATTTTGGCTAAAAAAAGTTTAAAAGAAAAGCAATTCAAATTCTATATAATTCTATATATGATCTTCACCCCAAACTCCCTCTTTTTGGCCAATTCTATATTAACTCCCTTCTCCAAACAGCCGGCTTCAAAGTCATTCTTCTTCTTCCTCCTCTCTCTCTCTCTAATGGCAACACGGGAGACCAAGCAAGCCTTCTCCTCCACAAGCAACTCAAAGGTATCAAATCTGATCCCTACGATTCTAGTTTTTTTGTGTGTTTTTGGCGACAATGGAATATGTAAGACTATGACAGGTGTTATAGGATTTAGTGAAAGAATGAAAGACATAAGTCATCAATGTGACTCATTGATGTTGAGGAGATGGCTAATATGGTATACGTTCTCTTAGTTGTCGTAATTGACAATGATAGGTACTAGGTATAATATTTAGTATTAACCATTACTTATGGCTAATGACAATTCTACATAATTATTAAAAATGAAAATCAAACGTGGTTTTGCATAACACATGCAAACTATAAATTAAATCAATTTTTTTTATACAATTTGGAAGTTCTGAATTCGAAGAGGTTTACACTATAAAGAAACTATGCAAAAAAAAATATGGATTAATATTGAACGATTTGTAAAGGAAGAGGAAGAAGCTAATTTTTGTATACGTACTTAAAGTTGTGATGCCCTCCAACAATTCTCAAAAGTCATTTTCGATATTAAAATTTTGATAAATTTATGTTGTTATCAATTGTTGGAGTTGAAAAGCTTAATTAGAAAATATTTAGTTGAAAAGCTTAAATATAAAATATAGAGTACCATTATCATTGGCCATCTAAAATTATAGATTATTGAGTTGAAAAGAAAAATATTTAGTTGCAATCATTCAAATTGGTAGAAATAGTGATTCTAAGATTTGATTTTGGCTAAAAATTATTTTTTTTGATAAAAGCAATCATATTCTATATAATTCTATATATGATCACCCCCTCCTTCTTTTTGTCCAATAATATATTAACTCCCTTTTCCAAATAGTCGGCTTCAGAGCCCTTCTTCTTCCTCCTCCTCCTCCTCCTCCTCCTCTCTCTCTCTCTCTAATGGCCACAGGGGTGAGCCAAGCAAGCCTCCTCCTCCACAAGCAACTCAAAGGTATCAAATCCGATCCCCACGATTCCATGTTTTTTTGTGTTTTTGATCGGTCTTCTGATGTTTTTTTTTTCTTTTTTTTTTCTTTTGTTGATTTTTGATTAGATCTCATGAAGAGCCCGGTCGACGGGTTCTCCGCCGGCTTGGTCGACGACATCAACATCTTCGAGTGGAGCGTCACCATCATCGGTCCTCCGGACACTCTATAGTAAGGGCTCTCTCTCTCTCTCTCTCTCTCTCTCTCTCTCTCTCTCTCTCTCTCTCTGTTGTTGTTCCGATTGTTTGCCTTTTTGTCTGCAATTCCGTCGAGATAGGGGTTGGTCGTTCGGTCTTGATTCTTGATGATGGTGGGATTTGGGTGGAGTCGGTTTGGGACTGTGTGTGATCTAGGGTTTGTTAGAGAATTTTGGAGTGTAGTTGTATGTAAAGGTGGGATTTTTATGTGAATTCTTGTGAGAACTGATGATAGGGGTTGGTTTGTCTCGATTCCTGATGATGATGGGTTTTGGATGGAGATGGCTTGAGACTGTCTGTGATCTAGGATTTGCTTAGGACCGTGTGATGTAGGGTTTGTGAGAGAATTTTGGGGTGGACTTGTGTAAAGGTGGGTTTTTAATGTGTGCTCTTGTGAAAACTGGTGAGAGGGGTTGGTTGGTCTTGATTCTTGATGATGGTGTGTTTTGGATGGAGATGGCTGGGATTCTGTGTGATATATGGTCCATAGTGTTGGAGTTACCTTGTGTGTAAAGGTTGGATTTTTATGTGGATTGGTGAGAAAACTGGTGATTGGAGGCATCTTACTGGGGTTAGATTCTAAGATTCCTATAAAGTTAGCACTTTTTGGAGAAATTCCTTTGCAAAGGGGCAATCTTTATTGAATTATATGGGTAATGTTTGCTTGGGCAATGTGGTAAGGCAAGAGTTTTCTAAGATTCAATATAGTTTGTTATCTATATTTTTGTTCTTTTGCAATGGGGGTCTTTTGGTTAATGTCTTTTTGGATAGGGGTTGCATGTAATTGTTTGTGTATGTTTCGGGTATTCTTAGATTGAAAAGATTGGAATTTTATTCAAATCCACGGGGATTTAGAGATAATGTGAAATCCACTTGCATGTGGCATTTGGTGGTGGTTCCTTCCAAAATAGACATTCTTGGAATCTTGTTGCAAGATTTTCTTTTTTATTGGATAATGTTGGTAATGTTTTGTGGTAGTAAAATTATACAAAATCCAAATGCTTCGAGATATTGACATCTATGATTGTGTGTCGGAATCCTTATTTGATTGCAAGTTTTGCTCTTTATTGGATATTGTTGGTAATGTTTTGTGGCAGTAAAATTATACAAAATCAACTGCTTCGAGATATTGACATCTATGATTGTGTGTCGGAATCCTTATTTGATTGCAAGGTTTGCTCTTTATCCTTCTTTGATATTTGGAACACTTAAGGGAATTGTTAAACAATGTTCATAAAAGGTTATGAGAGAATCTGGTTGAGATGGAGTTGGTAATCTTGATTCTTGATGTTTGGATTATGGATTGTGTTGGTTGGCAGATTCCAGATGGAGCTTGTTATGGGTTGTGTGATTAGGGTTCTCCTTTGGGTTTGCTTTGAGCTTTGGGGTGTCTTGAAAGGAAAACTATGATTCTTATTTGAATTGTTGGAGATTTATGAGTCATCTCAGGTTTTCTGTTCTTCCCATAGTAAATTTTGGTGTTTTCAGGCATCTTACTAATATCTTTTGAGATCTTTTTGCATGATTTGTTTGTTATCTGATTACAGAAGGTAGTGTTTACTTGGGTAATACTACTACAAATTTACAACAGTAAGAATTGTCTAGAAGGCAATAGAGGTGTTGTCATCTGGGGTTGTATGTTGGTTATATGATACTCAGAATGGAGAAGGAAATTTTATTTTAATGTTTTGAAGTTTTACTTATTCAACAGTTACCCAACTGTTTTCAACAAGTGTGAGAATTAGCAAGTGCTTGACAAAAAATCAACTTGCTCTTTAGGTTGGTTTTGCTGGAATTTGTGGTTAGAAATGCTTGGCGAGGTACGACGAGATGTTGAATTATTTTGTCAGGGCATAGATCAAAGCAAATTGAGTAACTTGGAAGTTATCTATGATATGTTGGGATTATTTGTGAACAGTTTTTTTTATTTGGTTCTGATGACGACGATGTTCTGACCCTTGTTATGACCGTCTCTAAACTGAATCTTTTATGTGATTACTTGTTTTTGGATTGAATTACTAGTTATTGTAGATAAACATATAATACAGGAACATAACTTGCTTGATAATTTATTGCCTTTTGGATTAGTCTGCTGTTTATCAACTGTTCTTGTTAGGATCTGACAACTGAAGATATCCTCATCTTAGGAGCCTTCTTTTGTAAACACGGGAATTTTGAAGGTTTATTTCTAATGTTTACCTACTTAATATGCTGTTGTCCTAGGTAAACACAAATTTTATGAACAGAAAATATCGTCAAAATGTTGGTAATATGTTCCATTTAATTTCTTATTTCACACACATCATGTTTAAAGGCTGATTATTAGTGGTCTTGGATGCCATCTGCTAGCATTGCTGAATGAGTATGCTGTAATTCAGTGTCAACATATTCATGTCATATGTTTTTTTGTTTAAATACAATTTGGATTCCCTATATTTCTTTATTTTGACATTCTTGACCTGTGATACTTATTATACAGCGAGGGAGGATATTTCAATGCAATTATGAGTTTCCCTTCAAATTATCCTAATAGCCCTCCTTCTGTTAGATTTACATCAGAGATGTGGCACCCAAATGGTTAGTTACTTATGCATGTATTTCTATTTCTTGTCCATATTGCCTGTATTTTGGTAAAGCTGTAATTAATCAATGACTGTTAAATGTTATGTAGTTTACCCAGACGGGCGTGTATGCATATCCATTCTTCATGCTCCTGGAGAAGATCCAAATGGTTATGAGCTTGCAAGTGAACGATGGACACCTGTGCATACAGTACGTTTATCCTGCTTTTGTTTTAACCTTTAGAATACTTCACCAACCATTCCCTCATATATAGTGAAGGAATCAATTTCCATCCATCATGAGAATTGCTTTTGTTACTATTTACATTATTTGTGGAAAATGAAGTCTTTCCATTGGTTTTGTTAGTGTATATATATCGGGGGTAAGCGTGAGGCTCGTGGCACTAGGTCGTCCTTTTTTTATGGAAATGAACTCCTTGGATTATCAAAGGAATAAGTTTGCAAAGTACTGTAATTTTTTATTTCGAAATTGTTGATTTCTTACTTATGTGCATCTTCACTCCACCCTTGTGCTTTTGTTCTTTTCTCACATCTTCTCATGACAAAGCTTCTTGTTGATATTTTATCCTTTAGTTTCTTTTGTTTTCTACGTGACTCAATTTAAATTCACATGTTACCAATTTAAACCACATATTTGTCAGTATTTTCATGCTTATTCATCGAGTCCTAATTAAACATGAGAATCCGTTGGTGATGGTAGCAATGTTCTTTCTATTGTATCATTTATATGCTTTGATTTTTTTTTTTTTGGGCAAATATGCCTAGGTTATGCAAAAAATATCTTAGAGAAGAGTGTCCAGATTTTTCATTCCAAACAAAAGGTTTTCTTTTTCCTGTCTTTGACATCCTTTTTTTAATATGATCGTATTTTTTGGCTTGTGTTTTTTTGGAAAATCTTCGAAAGGGGCATTTCCAAATTCCAATATCTTCTACTTAAAAATTCCAATATCTTCTACTTATAATCTTTGAACCTATTCTGTCAATATGCTTTCTGAAGAGTTCTCTCTCAACCTGTTAATATTATTTGGGTATAGCCCCATTTCTTTATTCAAAATTTACTTCCTTCTTATATATATATATGTAGTACTGCAACTTCAAGCTTCAAGCAGCTAAAAAGATGCTGCAAGTGAAGCTCCTTTTCAAGTAACCAACAGTCCCTATCTTGATGTGTGACACTATGGTTTACCATCAAGTCTTCCAGTCCCTTTCACAGAAGATGACCTTGTGCTTCATGCTTGTACAGACAATGGTTTGCCTGGAAGGCTTTTCTATTAGAGAAAAGCTACATTTTGACTTTGTATTCTTTATTCATCATGGAATATAAATTTGTGTCTGTGCCTTTCCATTTATGGTATTGCTTTGTTTCATTCTTATAAAGAACATTATTTTCATTCTTTTTTCCATCGAACTTTAAGTTTCTCTTAATATTAATTATATTTTGTTACAATATGCAGGTGGAGAGTATAGTTTTGAGTATTATCTCCATGCTATCCGGTCCCAATGATGAATCTCCAGCAAATATTGAAGCCGCTGTAAGTAACAAAGAATTTCCTTATTATAACTGCTGCTATTTGACGTCAATTTCGTTTATGCTTGTGACGTCATCTTGATCCTTTAGTTTCATGCATCTGAATCTTTTAAACGCAAGTCAAATAGAACTGACAAGAGCCTTACATAGTTCTTGTTCTTGGATAGTACAAGTTACTATATTGCAATGCATGTTCATCTTATTCAAATATATTGCAGAAACTAATTTTCTTCTACTTTTTTTTTTAGAATTTTGACAATGTTTCTCTTGCAAACATTACATAGCGACTTTCTTGTTTAATATACATCATATTAATATAAATTTTTTTTTGAATGTTTAACATAAAATTTTATATCACCTTTGAGTTAACACCATGTTCTGAAAGAAACTGTTAATAGCATTAACCTTGCTAAAGTATGTTGAGCCATATTACAACAATGAAATTTCATGTAAATATGCAAGTCAGTATATTCAGTGTTCTAGAAAGGGGTAACTAAGTGAAGTCTCTAGCACAATGTATCACTTTAAGTCGCACCTGTGTGCTTAGGTATTTTCTCAGGCTTTAGTGTCCAAGTAACAAGACTCCCATTGAGCATGTACATGGTATCTTATAACTCCTGAAATCGCCCAATAGGGACCCATTTCAAACCAGGATTGGTTCAGACGTGAAATTTCTATAATTTTAGGCTACATCCAAAAGTGGAGTGAGGTTAGGGTCATTAGGGATTGCAGCAATTGTAATAGTTCCTTCACCCTGCATACACCACCTGGGACCTTCCACTTCCAGGGGTAGTTCTTATTCCCCCTTGACCAGATGCAAGAATATTAATCTCCATAACTTGCTGATTTTTACATTAATTGTGATTTGGGCTCTCTTTCCTCTCTCTACTCCTAGCTGATGTATTCCTAAGAAATCATCTTGGTGTAGTCCTTAAACCAACATAAAGTGGCCTGAGGCTTGCTGTGCTTGTATTCTGGAGGATGCAGGTTTGAGTCACAGAAATTGCCTCTCGAGATATATATGAGGGTAAGATTGCGTACATGTTGACCCTCCTTGTACCCTGCATAAGCGGTAGCCTTGTGGCAAACACTCCTTTTACAGAGTGATTACCCAACTGGTCCCATTTTTAGCTCATTTGAATGTTAGACATTATTTGGTCTCTCACATATTGCAAATAGATTTATATGTTACTTTGGCCATGTACTTTATGTTGAGGAATGTTTCTTAAGTAACAGTCCTGAGTGTAAAATGGAGGGGTATATGCATACTTGTACTAATAAATGGCACTGACCATTGTACCTGTCTGAATCCAAACTTGAAGTCACTTCCTAAGAAAACCATTTCATTATTAAGCTCACTCTATAGAATCTTGGGATACTTATTCTTTGGTTGGATGAACTTAAATTTTCACTGCTAACTAGGTTCCAGAATTGTTAATGGCATGTAGGTTTTGGAAGTAGAAAATGGTTATTGTTTGAAACTCCAGAATCAAAGACAGCTAGTAAACATGCTTATTATAAATGTACATTTAAGTTGACATATTTGTTTATACATTATTTTGTATTTGTACACAGAACCTTAGGAGGAAAAGGAAGAAGAAGAAACAAAACTGCTAATAGATTCATTACATCTTACAAAAAAAGGTGTAATACATGAGTGATATACATTCTTCAAGTAAACAAAGCTGTCCAAATATATTTCATAGCATGTATTCTGTAGTCTTGCCCATGAAGTCATTAACCATCAGGGTTCAATGATGACAATAATTTGTCTAGTTGCATGAATTGTCTACCTTTTGGGTCTTAGCAAATCAATTGAATCAACCCATCTTAGAAGCTGTATTCACTTAAATATATCCCCTCAGTAAGAATTGGCACTATAGAGTATAGACTGGTCATGAATTGCAACAAATTTCAGCTTGCAATTCTTTACTCTTAAGAGTTAAATATTATGATAATCATATCTATTTTTGGGTTTACGAAACTCCATCTTAGCCTTCTAATCATTATGTCTTGAAGGCACCTGATGATAAAGAGTACATTTTCTTTTGATTAACACATGATTCTGATGTCGAATTACATGACACATTGTTTTATTAGAATTATGTTGCCATAGCTCACCCAACCATGACTGAAAAAAGTTTGCATGATACAAAAATAATAATGAAGCTTTTATCAACTTCATGAGTACTCATATTCTATTAGTTCTTATGTTTTAGAGTAGAAACTACCAAACTATACATAATTCTTGTAAGAAATTTCTCAAGTAAAAAGGAATCTAGCAAGTTTTCTGTAGTTATACTACATGACACTGTTTCAAATAAGTGCAGTTTTTATTGCTAACTGCAGAAAGAGTGGAGGGAGAGGAGAGATGATTTCAAGAAGAAAGTCAGCCGCATCGTGAGACGGTCTCAGGAAATGCTGTGAAATCTGCTTGATGAGAGGATTGAAGTCTTAACGCGGTCTCTGATAGTTGGATGAGCCCGTTTACCCCCTTTGAAAATCAAGTTATCTATGGAGGGATCTTTGGTGGTTGCTTCTGCTGTAGTGGTAGGTTTGTCAGTTTGAGTAGTCACCCCTTATTCAAGTCTCTTCTTCTTCATCTTCTTCTTGGTGGTGGTTTTTCTTTCTTTGGTTTTTTTTTTGGGTCTTTCTGCAAACTGTGTAGTAGCCAAATGTTGTTTATGCATTGCTATTTCATGAGTCTCTATTGAGCATGTCTTCAACGTTTTACTTGTACCATTGGGCTCATTCAGTTTTTGCATGCTTTAGCTTCTTCTTGCCTTTCCCCTCTTAACGTTTCTTATTTCCAGTATACTAGTGGAACATCCCATATATTGTGCTACCATCCCATTTGTCTACAATTTGTTGGCTTAACTACTAAAATCTAAGAGACCACATCTGTGACGAACTTGTTTAACTACTAAAATCCAAGAGAACCAGACTATTTTACACTAGAACACAAGTATACAATGACTACCCCAGCTCTTCAGCACCGGCTGGCCACTGGAAGTGCTTCTCCACAGGCTCTCGAGTAGGCTAGTAAGTGAAGCAGACATCCAGTGGTGCCCTTTCCCTCTGGGAGAATGCACCTGTCGTCTGCTCGGTCTCCTGTGTGCTAGCAGAGTCGGCTGCCCAGTCATATAAAAGACTCGAAGAACACTAGCCAAACCCTAGGGGAGAGTAGTACCTATTGGACAAGCGATTTGCTTAACAGCCGAAAGCACTGGCGTAGAAGGTTACAGACTCGGCCACATCTCTAACATAGACTAATGTGTAGGGCAAAAGGTGGAGGTCAAGTTGGGATCCTTGTTTTTATTTTATTTTTTCCTTTTCTTTCAATCCGCCAAATAAGTATGGTTGTAGTTCTTACATTTAACTGTTTTTACAAACTTTTGTAGTTCTTACATTTAACTGATCAAGCCAGGTATAAATTGTACAAGTTGTTGGGTTGTGAAAGGTGTGATGTTGTTGTAACTACTTGTAAGTGGTGTTGCAATTTCAATATTTGGTTGCATGTAAGTAATGCCGATGTTTTCACAAGTGTTAGAACAGTTCTTTTTACGCCATTGATAAAGACAAACATAAATTGTTTTAGGGGATATCAAATTTTGGCAGTCCTAATTCATTGAAGGACTGTAAGGATTTTTTTTTTTTTTTTCAAGAACTACCAAAATTGTTATGTCCCATAACTATGTGTGTCGTGTCTTTATCAATGCCCATTATTTTATTCAGTTTGTGGTGATCCTTTTGTTATGCTTAGGACTGTGAAAATCGATCACCCCCCTCACTGCTACAACAAGTCCTGCCAGGTTGAAGGTTCACTCTTGCCCCTTGGTATTTTCTGTCATCTCCAATGCCCTCGTAGTCATTTGATCTGATATCAGAACCAATATCCCGCACCCTCCTAGCGCATAAAGTCTCATTGTTCCATCAAATCTGAGCAGTGTTTCTTTCCGGATGAGCTTTCCTTTGCTTTCTAATATGTGGGGGAAAGTGATCTCCTTAAGATACAATGTCTTCTTTTCCCTCTAAAAGAGTAGTAGGACAAAGCAGATTCATATTTCAAGTGTAATTAAGGTTCAGGTTTTTACACTTTTGCACTCATCTGTTGTTGTTCTATGGTTCATTCAACATCTGCAAGCCAATTTCTGAAACCCTGGAGTACTGTTCATAGCACAATCTTCAGAGAAAGAAAGCAGTAATCAAGAAGGGAAAGTCCAAGATCATATTTCACTTAACTTCTAATAATTCGTGTATCCTTTGTCATGAAAATTCACAATCATTCTAGAACAAATCCCAAAATTTCGGTTTGCTTTAGAAATCCAAAAGCTTTGGATATACTTATCCAATGTTCTCTACGCTTGGATTACTAGTGTATATTTACTGAGCTTGCAAACTGTAAAATGACCGTTTGGTCAGCATCCATCAAAGAAGTAGTTATTATTCCTCTAGTATACTCAAGTTGTGCTACAACTGTACTGTACTGGACTAGTATAAGCAACTTTGTCTGGATTGTGCGTTTGGTTCAAGGTTTTCAGATTTGAAAATGAGTTTTAGATTCCTTACCCTTATTTGATATGCGTAGGATTGAAAATTAGAAGGGAATAGAAGGGACTTCATATTTTTATGGTTGTGGAAAAATAATTTTCAAGATCCCCTTGGAAATAGTTTTGATCTTCTAGAAATGTTGTTTGAATATTTTATTTGGACAATCATCCCTCATTTTACTTTCAAAATTTTAACTTCTATTCCAAACATATAAATTTAGGTAATAGAAACATGAAAGGGTATTTACAAAAGAAACTAAATAAATTAAGATTCTTTTTTCATATTTTTAACCTAATATAACAAAACATGGGTATAGAAATATTGAATTCCTTTTCCATAGGAATGAAATAGAAAATTAATTTATAGAAATACAAAATCTTCATCCAAACGCCAGCTAAGGAGTGCTAACTTCTTTAAAGCCAAGATAATTGCAACTTGTTCAACATCTATCAATATAGTGCGATTGGAGAATATTACCCCTACTATATTTCTTAACCTTGATACCTAATATAGCATTTATTTCACTTAATCATTCGTTTTAAAAATGGGTGATGGATACTTTTTGTTATTAACAATACCAATCAAGTTAGTGCTCATAATTTACATATAAACAAACGTAGCATTCCATAATCTTTAGAAAATTATCGAACTCAACCGGCTCTTGTGGTCAGTGAGAATAGGTATAACATCTCTGGTTAGGCAGATGATCTCGGAATCAAACCGTGGAGAAGATGTAGAAAATAGACCCAAATGACATGTATCACAGCGTGCACAAAGTCCCGTGCGTAAAAAATCTTTAGAAAATTTAAGCCTCCATAATCTTTAGTAAACACTTGTTAGACACGCTATTACGCTTGATTAATAAGTTCTAGGGGCTTGTAAACAGTTCTTTGCTCACCTGGGAGAACAATGTTGGAAAAATTGAATGAATATTGGATTATGTATGTCTATTGAAATATGTGTGTTCCTTCCAAATATTGTGTCTATTCACTATTTGTGTCTCTTCGTTATTTATAAAAGGAGAGTCATTTGGGTCACTCATTCATTCACTCATTGATACATCAAGCATTCATTCCAAGAGAGAGACTGCCTCCATTGTTTCGACAAATTCGTACGGTTTGAAGTGCTCCTACAAGAGGAGGGGTACCGTTGTATCATGGGAGACTAATGTCATTAAACCGTAAGTACCTGTTTGGAATGAATATTGTATTAAGGACATTGAACCAAATTCAAGTCTCGGTTAGATCGTTTATTTATAATTTATTTTCAGTCTATAAAAATACAAAATAAAATTATTTTTACTAACAATCTTAAGACAATATTTATTTTCACTTTTCACTACTACGTATTTAAGTCCTCTGGATTCAGGCAAAGCCGTTTAAGTCCTCTGGTTTGGATTTGTTTAACTTTACAAACCTTTTTTACCATATTATATTTAATAGGTTCGAAAGTCCTCTGGTTCAAATACCAATCCATTACTTTTAGTGGTACGAAATTCAAAATTAATCTACATTTATAATTAGCCTATATTTGTAATTAGTTTATAGACTAATATGATATAAAACTAGAGTATAGTATGTAATTAGATGGAAGACCTCTGGATTGGTTTTATTATTTACGGTATTCCATTTCAAGATTAGTCTATATTTGTTACTGTTTTCTTTTATTCGGTTAACTCTGATTCATAGAATCTATATTTGGTTCGTCAGTTGATGCATGAATTATATACTCTGATTCAGTTTGTTAGAGTTGATTCATATAGACAGAGTTGGATTTTTAATATAGACAAAGTTTCCTTTTAGTGTTTATGTTGATGTTTTTGTCTATGGACTAGTAAATATAGTCTCATATTGACTACATCACCAAGTGAGTATCTCAATATAATGCTTTACTTGTATTGAGGTATGCACATTGGGTGTGGTGGGGGCACATGGGTGCCATGTGGGGGTATTTTATTAGGAGAAAAAATGATTAACTACTCAATGAAATCATTTATGCTTTTTGTCATGATCTTGGAATTATTTTTATAGGAGCTAAGCTAGCGACTCGAACTCGGACTCAAGGGCGCAAAGTGGCGCTTTGTTGGCGCACTTTGCACTTGCGTTCCAGAAGTTTTTCGAGAACTTGCTGGTTTCTGGAAGCAGATCGTGGTGGGACGAATCTTGCTTTGAGCAACGGTGATCTTCATCACCCTAACAAGCATAAATCATTCTTCTTCTTTTTTCTCTTCTACTTCTCCTCTAGTTGTAACTCGTTCTGTCCGTCTGCAACTGCGATTGCAAGAAAGAACAGAGATTATTTTCTAATTTTTGTGTTCTTGTAATCAAGTTGTAATGAGAAATATTTTATGTAGTGATTCGTTGAAATCGAGATCTCGGAAGGCAAACTTGTTTGCTGAAACTTCTGAGTTTCGATTACAACATCAGGATCAAACAGAGGATAGACTGAAAAGTTTATCGGCATATTTGTCCCAGGTCGTGCTCAAACCATCTTTTGATTAAGCCCCGAGACTAACAATCTCAAAGAAAGATCCGAAAAAAGAAGGAGAACCGCTCAAACCTTTTCGATACTAGCTTTCACAAGCTTGAGAAGTTTGATGGCAAACACTTCAACATTTGGAAGAGGAAGATCTCTCTGAATCTTCGTCTTGTCAAAGTTGCTTATGTGTTGGTTGATCATGAATCTACCATTCCTGAAGATGGAGGAGAACTTGAAGTTGGTATGGCGCAGGACGCGCACTCCAAGTGGAAGGAGGACAATGAGTGCATCAATGCAAGCTTTGACCCAGACAATGCTGGAGATCAAGGCAAACATGGCCTTCCAGCCGGCAAGAGCCTCCGGGCAAGCAAACCTGGACCCCGGGACCAATGGGGATTCAAATACGACCGCTCCACCCTCAGGCGACGATCCTCTCCTACCTAGCTCATCGGCGCCCTCAGCAGGAGATGAGGCTAAGGAAGCAAGGAGGGAGGTCCGAGAACTTAGGGCTCGCCTGGACTCCATGAGCAACTGGGACTTACTCCGTGATCTCGGAGTGCGGCAACCATACCCCATACAATGGAGGGATGTACAGTATCCGTCCAAGTACAAGCCTTTCAACATTAACATGTTTGACGGAAAGTCCTCCCATCGTCGCTTCATGAGCTACTTTGAGATCACCACGGGACACTTACCCTGCAGCGATGCTATCCTTACCAGGCTTTTCGTCGGGTCATTGGCGGGGGTAGCTTTCGATTGGTTTTGCAGTCTCGAAGATAACTGTATCTCATCGTTCGATGACCTCAAGCGTTTGTTCCTTAATAGATTTTATGAGGCAGGAAATGATATGACGGTGTCTTCTTTGATGGACATCGCCCAGTGGAAAAAGAAACTGATACGAAACTATATCAAACGGTTCTGACAGGTCGCGCTAAGGTTACGTCCTGACAATCCCGAGGCCACACTAATGGAGATGTGCCATAATAACATGCTCCCGGCAGTCATCCTCTGGATGGATGAGAGCAGTTCAAAGACTGGACAACATTCATTGTCACTGTTGTCAATGTTGAGAATAAGCTCAAGGACGCTCGGCACTTGGGGATCCATATCCCTACTACTGAGAAAAAGGGAAAATGTTCCAGCAACAACAACAACAACAACAACAATAGCGGTAATAGCAGACGTGACGGAAAGGGAAAACAGGCTATGATCGCTACCTTGACTAAGAAGCCTGAGCAAAAGCCGACGGAGCCTCCAAAACTGAAGGAGACTTGCTCTTTCGAAGATGCTGATGTCAAACCCATATTCGACATGCTGATGCAGTAAGGAAAAATTTGGCTCTCCGACGTCAGACGTCAGCCTGAGGCAGAGGAGATTGCCAATACAAAGTACTGTCACTTCCACCGCTACGTCCATCACCCGACGCAAGAGTGTTATACCCTGAAATGGTACATCCAACGTCTGATAGACACCATGGCTCTTTTCCTGGACTTCGATGACGTGACGGTCACCGCCAATATGGTGTCCCTCCAGTTTGGTAACTTTTTACTGATGGAAGTCCAAGACGGAGTAGTCCTGATCCCTAAGGCGGCTATGGAAGTGGTCAACCTTCCACCTGCTCGAGACCAGACAGCCAAGCTAATACCTCTTGCCACACCACGTAGGAAGGTCGTGTCGGTCCATCCCGACCTCGTGCCAGACTTGACGCAGCCTGCGGTATCCTCTACTGCCAAATCCAAAGGTAGGAAATCTAAGACCTGTTACATAATTTCTTCCTCGACTGAAGAGCTGGCACTAGATGCGACAAGGTCAGGCACAATATACCAACCGATGCACGACGATATGCTCTCGGTTGTCGCATATACCGCCACTGGTTCCGGGACATCTTAGCCCCCACCGATGGACAAGTCCAAACAGAAAGAGACGCGCTTCAATAAGCCGTTGCGCAAGGATGCACCGCAAGGGCTGGAGAGGCCCTATAATTTTGACATCTTAGCACAATTAGCCCATACTCCGACAAAATTATCACTATTTAAGCTTTTGCGTCTCTCTAAAGACACTCGGGCTGCCCTGAGTGAGGCACTACAGAATGCCGATGTCTACCTGGTGCAAGTCAAGCCGCCAACCGAAGATCCTGCTGCTTGTCCATATTGCAACAACACCATGGATGTGATACCCAATATCACCTTCTCGCAATAGGACATGTTGCTCAAGAACAATAGGCACGACCGGCCCCTATACTATACATGATATATTGGTGATATAAAGGTGGACCTAATGCATATTGACCCATGATCGTCGATCAGCATCATCCCGAGAAGTTTGCTTCAAACCCTGGAAATCCCGATACAGCGTGTAGCGGCCACCAATACCGCCATCAGTGGCTTCAACAAGGGAAGGAGCTACCCTCTGGGAAAAATTCGCCTAAAATGCCAGATCGACAACTTAAAAATAGAGGTCACCTACTACGTCATAGACGTTGATACGTCCTACAACGTCTTAATGGGGGCGTCTGTGGATACATGAACATAGGATCGTGCCATCCACCCTCCACCAGTGCCTAAAATATATAGACGAATACGATTTTGTCAAAATGGAGTTCGCTGATGTCGATCCGTTTAAGGATATCGAGATTTACTACTACGACTCTATCCTCTACAAGAAAGTCCGCCAAGATGAAGGTGGCAACGAAGTCGACGATGAAGCCGAGGCCACAATAGCACCCGAGGAGCCTATGAGAATCTGCCTCAAGGCTCGCACTCCCGATATGGCCGCACCCCTCATCGTTAAAATGTGCGAGAAGGTGCCTGAATCTTCGATACCTTCAGCATCGCCAGAACCAATGGTCGTTCGCCTTCGTAGGCCGAATCGATGACCAAAAGGAGATTCCGCCCTATCCGCACCCACAAAACCAATGGTCGTTCGCCTTCACAGGCCGAGTCAACCCCCAAAGGAAGACATGACCGCGACTGCGACTTTCGGACCTTTGGTAGTAAAATTACGCAAAAAACCACCAAAGCCGTAACTTATGCTGGGGGTAGCCGAGGAGAAGGATGAGTTATAGGAATATATATCCGCCAATGTCAACGTCCCTTCCCCTGACAATATAATCTCGCCGGAAGAGATACCTTATTTCCTCAATAAAGGACTATCTTTGAACTACTCGAAGCGTATGCATATAGATACACTCTACTCCCTAGAGTACGGTCTGGGCCTTCATCTGCACACACAAGTGACCACTACCTGTACTGTGCACCGGCTTCACTCTAGCCAAGATTCTTATTTCTTAGTCCCATCCAGGAAGAAAAGAGATAATATCATCATCTTCGGCAGAGTGGAATGTCCCCGGTCCTTCATCCCAAAGGAAGTAGAACTAGAATTCGAGGTAGGCAGAATGCTACTCTACTGGTACAGCTCACAAGCTCTACATCTGATCCAAAAGATGGGATACAACCTGGAGGTCACTGAAGGATTAAATTACAGCAAAGACCGAAGGTCGCCTTTACGACTTTCCTTTCCCGCAGGCAAGCCCGAGGATTACTATCATAAGAATAAGCATGACTTAGGATATGTAATGCCCCCTATAACCCCCATGGGCTCAGACAAAGAAGACGAAGAGCGCTCGTACTCTTCAAAAATATCAGCTTGTGACTCCGACATCAGCATCGGGAACATGCTCAGACAAACATTGTCCTCCAACATGGTGTCTGCCGACCTTGAGGAAGACAACGAGGATCCACCCGAGCTCTTTGAGATGGAACCTTGGGCCCAATACATGGGTTCACAATGGGAGATGCGATTTGAATAGCGGAAACCTCCTACCGAGGATGAAGTCATTCAAGTCAACCTAGGTGACGAGACCTCCCCAAAGCCTATCTTCGTCAACAAAAGTCTTCCCGACGAAGACAGAGAATCCCTATTACAACTCGTCAAGGAATACATCAATGTCTTTGTCTGGAGTTACGAAGATATGCCAGGACTGGACCACCAAATCGCGGTCCATAAACTCAATATTCGGCCAGACGCCAAATCACTCAAGCAACAACAGTGACGGTTCCGACCAGACGTGATGGATTCCTTCAAAGATGAAGTCAACAAGTTGATAGCTAGTAGCCTTATCCGTGAGGAACAATAATCCGACTGGGTAGCCAACATCGTGTCCGTCGTTAAGAAGAATGGGAAAATTTGAGTCTGCATCAACTTTCGTGATCTAAATGCGGCATGTTCCAAAGATGAATTCCCTCTTCCAATCACCGACGTAATGATCGACAACACTTGTGGCTTCAAGCACATGTCCTTCATGGATGGCTTCTCAGGCTACAACCAAATCAAGATATTTTTTGACGATGAGAAACATACGTTATTCTGAATCCCGATAGGCGTAAACGATTATACGGTCATTCCTTTTGGCCCAATGAATGCAGGTGCTATATATCAGCGAGCCATGAGTACCATTTTATGTGAGCATCTACGCAAGACGGTAGAATGCTACGTCGACAACATCGTCGTCAAGAGTCGCTCCAAAGATGATCACTTCCAAGATCTGAGGACTGTGCTCGACTTAATGCGCTCACACCGCCTCAAGATGAACCCTACCAAGTCCTTTCTGGGAGTCTTCAGCGGAAAATTCCTGGGTTTTGTTATAACTTTCCGGGGTATTCACATAGACCCCGATAAGACCAATGCCATCCTGAAGATGAATCCGCCAAGGAACCTCCGGGAACTCCGCGGCCTCCAAGGGAGGTTGGCATACATCAGGAGGTTCATATCAAACCTCTATGGATGTTGTCGACCGTTCACACAGCTCATGAAAAAAGGTGTCTCCTTTGTTTGGAATGAAGAGTGCCAACGAACGTTCGATATCATCAAAGAATACCTATCAAACCCTCCTGTGCTGGTAGCCCCGGTCATGGAAAAGCTATTTCTGCTCTATGTGTGCACGATGGATCACTCTTTCGGTACCCTGTTAGCCCAAAATAGTGATTCAGGTCATGAGCAGGCCATATACTACCTCAACCGGATGATGGTCGGCCCAGAACATAGATATACCGCCGTCGAGAAAGAATACCTTACGTTGGTATTCTCCATCCAGAAAACTCGACACTACGTGACTGGATAGACCATTCATGTAATCTCGTGAGTCAACCCCCTCAGGGTCCTCATGACCAAACCCAAGGCACTCAGTTCCCGCTTGGCTACCTGGGCAATACTATTATCTCCATATGATATGGTATTTGTCCCACAGAAGGCCGTCAAGGGTCAGGCATTGGCCGACTTTCTGGCAGCCCATCCGGCGTCATAAACCTCAAAGCTCTATGAAGAGATTACAGACAAAGTGGAAGACGCTAACATTACCTCACACGAAGTGGTTTGGCGAATGTTCTTTGACGGTGCTTCAAGTGCAGGCCCAAAGGTAACATCATTGCTGGGGTCGAGATAGTGTTGACCTCCCCATACGGCCTCGACATCAATCACATATACTCTCTCACGTAGCCGTGCTCCAATAATGTGGCAGAGTACAACACCCTAATATCGGACTCCACCTTGCCAAACAAGTCGGAGTAGAGTACTTGTGTCACTACCACATTTTCTAGAAAAGAATATTTTGGTCATTTCATAATTAATTAAATATTGTGCATGTTGTATATTATTTATTATATTATTTAATTATTGTTAAATGTTAGTTTATTGTTTTGGACTTGTTTTGTTGGACCTAACTAGTTTAGATTAGATTCATGGACCAACATTTAATTCTAGTTAGAATTGAGCCCAATAAGAAGCACATTCATTAGGAGAAGGATTAATTAAGTTAAACCAATTAGACTAGAACCTTTCTTCCTTAATTATTTCTTCATGAGAGGCCCCAAGGGGTATTTTAGACTTTATATATTGGTTCAGGGAGGGGGAATAGTGGCCGACCATATAAAAATAGGGGGGAGTTTCTCTCTCGTTATTTTTCTATTTCAAATATAGATCTAGAATTTTCTCTTCCAAATTTCTTCATTCCCACATCAAATTTTACCCAAATTTCTTCCCAATTCATTCCTAAATTATCATTGGAGGCTATTAGAGTAATAATCTATAAGAAGGAAGCAAGGATCTACAAGGAGGAGCAAGGATCTACAAATTGAAGGCTCTTTTCACTCAAATTGGAGGTTTCGTTGGAAATCCATCTCCCAATAGATACAATTCAGTTTTTTTCCCTATAATTAGACTCTAAATCTGTGTTTTAATTATTAAGAACCACCCCATATACTAAGGCTACCCATAGGAATTTGAATTAGGTTCATAGGAGGCCTATGAAGAAAGTTATATGTTATTTTATGTCAATTTTGGGAGAATTTTGAGATTGACACATCTTGTGTTTGTCAATTGGTCAATTAGACCAAATTGACATATGTTTAATTGTGTGTGGCTAGTGTCATGTCCATAATTAGATATGTGTAGGCCGTATCCCGATAATTTGGAGATACAGGTTGATTTGGGGGGTTTTCCTCTGATACGAGGGTTTGAGCATGTCATATTTTGACACAGACTCATAGATGCGTAGTTAGCTCTTCGTATTATTCATAATTATAATTTTAGACTTGCTCGTGTCCTTCGGGGTGCTTTTGGTGGTGTGGTGGACTCGTATCGCAAGCGTATCATAGATCTAGTGTGATACGGGTACGATGCACTCCATGTGTTTGTTTTATTGCATTTTAGATTCAATTTGTCTTGGTAATAGCTATTAGAATGTTACATTTATCATTGTTATATGCTATATATATATATATATATATATATATATATATATATATATATATATATTATGTGTATGTTCTATGTTCATTTTGAGGTGTTGATGACCATGAGAGATAGGGGGTTCATATGCTTTACTAGTGTGGTTGTTATATATATATATATATATATATATATATATATATATATATATATATATAGGTATGTGGTATATATATATGTGGAGGTATATAGATATATATGTATGTATGTGGTTATATATATATTTATATATAGAGAGAGAGAGAGCTACATATATGAGATATATGTATATATGTATGTATGAGGAGGAGTGTATATATATATATATATATATATATATATATATATATATATATATATATATATATATATATATATATATATATATATATATATGTTGGTAATATTTTCATATATGTATAGATATGTATTTATATTCATGTATATGTGTGTGTGTGTGTGCGCATAGAGTATGAGAGTATGAGAGTGAGTGAGGGTATGTGTGTATAGAGGTGTGTGCTATGGGGGGTCGGGAAGCAGCATAGACTATAGCAGTAAAACATCATAGGCAGTAGCAGCAAAGCAGTATAGCAGCAGTAGGTCGAGGAGCATTAGCAACTGCAGCAGCAGGTCGAGGAGCAATGCAGCAAGGAGAGGCAATGCAGCAGCAGCTCGAGGAGCAATGCAGCAAGAAGATGCAACAGCAACAGCTCGAGGAGCATCAGCAACTGCAGCAGCAGCAGCAATGCAGCAACTACAGTGGCAGCAAGCAGCAATGCAGCAGCTGCAGTGGAAGCAAGCAGCAATGCTAGCAGCTGCAGCAGCAACAAGTAGAGCAGCAACAACTGCAGTAGCAAAAGCAACAGCAACAGCAAGAACAAGGGCAGCAGCAAGGTAAGGGGGTTAGACTTGATTTATAGCTCTAGTTAGTTAGTTAGTTTTATTGTTAGACTAGTTAGTTATATATATATACATATTGATTACTAGTTAGTTATATGTGTATACATTTGTTAAACTAGTTAGTTGTATGTATATATATGTATTGGTTGTTAGTAAGTTATAAATATATATATGAGGGATATATATGTAGATGAATACTAGTTAGCATTGGTTAGTAGTGTTTCTAGATTACCTTGAGATACACCAAGGTAATGAGAGTGAGGTATCTTGGGTATGGGTATTGGATATCAAGGGGTATGTTAGTATAGTAGTTTAGTATTGTATTGTCTTAAGTTTAATACATATTAATGTATAGTAAGGTGTATGGGTATTAGTTATATATTAGATCTTGAATTACCTTGAGATACCAAGGTAATGTCAAGGTATTGGGTTTTATCAAAGGTATTGGGTTTGAACATCAAGATGGGTATGTAGTGGTGTGATACCGCATTGGTTCAAAGCCAAGGTATCCACTTAGCATTAGTTTAGTTAGGAATATTATATATTATTGATTTTATATACATATTATAATATTTTCCTATCTAATAATTGTGTATCTTAGGATACAGTATCTTGTTGGTTTTCTAGCATCCTAGTATAGCTAGTATGGCCTAGTTACATAGTGTATGGACCCAATATCCTAGAGATAGACTCATACAACCTAAAAATAGCTAGTTTGACTAGTTTGTCCTAGAGTTGACCTAGTTTGACTATTTTGACTTAGAAATAGCTTTATGACCTAGAAGTTGACTAGTTTAACTTATTTTCATTCCAAAATCTTGTATTTATGTAATATTCCATATTTAGGTCTTCAAGGCACCGTACCGGACATCTTTGATACTGTTTATCAGATTTTAGGCGAGTATATTCTCTGATAGTTTTTTATTTATGATATCCTCTATATTCCTTGTATCTAGTGTAGATATACTTGATTTCTTAACACGATGGTTACACAAATTGGTATATCCGGATCTCGTCATGAGATATTATTCCTTGGTACTTACGGTGTATCTTGTGCAAGCCTTACTTTCTTGTTCTTCTTGTACAAATACAGACATTGGTTCATGATAAGAGTAGCGTCCTTCTTGTGGAAACCCGTGTCATAACGTACCATAGTTGGATCCACTATACCAGTCGGGGACGGAGAGTATTTAGTGTAGATATGTGATCATACCCTCCTTGTGCATATCTTGTTCCTTGTGAGTGTTGATCATACACAGCACGTATAATTAGCCAGGCCATAATCCTTGTGCAAGTTCCCAAGCCGACCACATGTTAAAGCTGATGCTCACTCACTTAGTATTAGTATTTCTTGTTCATTTCTATATTACTCATTATTGTATTTATTTTCAGTATTTATTTTATTGTATCTATATATTGCATCTTGTATATTCACATATATTTACTGTTACATGGTTTATATTATTTATTAGAACTGCTGTTAGAGATGTACTCTGCTCCTTTTCTGACTAGATATATTTTTCCCAGATGACACTGAGGAGTGGTAACCCACTCACTACGGGCCTCAGGACATGGATGGCTTAGGGCCAGAGACCTTGGCTCAGGAGGGTCTCATCCTGACTGAGACAGACGACCCATGACTCGTAGCTTAGTAGTTAGTTTCCTTTTATACTGGATTTGTCTCCAGCATTGTTATTAGTATTTCTCTGACTTATTGGATATTATTTTGTCTTGTGAGCTGTATTTGTGACGCTTCTATTCTTTTATCATATTCGTGCTTTATTTTATTTATAGATCTGTGATTGATTATATTCATATTACATTGGTGGCATTGTTATGTCTTGATTATTAGATAGATAGTTTACCCAAATAGCGTTCTACCGTCGATGCTACGGCGTAGGCTGGGCATTGTTCATTACTTGCATCCCTACACCGGATGCGGGTCGTGATACGTTTTTAGTGGTGGCCCATGCAAGTCTCTTCGAGGTCGCAATTAGTGCGATTCGTAGTGGTGATCTGAATTTATTGGTATTACGAGCCTATTTTAAGATATAGGATATAGGCTATAGGCTGAGAATACTCAATCATATCTAGGAAAAACTCTATTGATTCATTTCAACTGTTCTTCCTTGATATTGATATTTGATCTTTAAATATCCTTCTTTGAATGCATTATATCATGTGCCATATTAATTTTTTTTCTTTCGCTTTACCTCAGGATGCCGCCTAAGACTAAATCACAGCAGGAGGGAGCAACTTGTGAGATATCTGCAACTTTTTGAGGGCCTGCACCAGTCACTTCTCCGGTGATTGGCGTATCAGCTGCGTTCGGGGGTCCACCTCCAACTCAGAGGACTGTTTCGGCTGTATCTGAGAGACTTTTACCTCCACCTTTCGCGCCGATAGATACGATACAGGTGTTCACACTATTTTGCGAGATATTGGAGGCTCAGAGGGCCCAGTCTGAGGCACACCAGAGACAAACCGACGTGTTATGGCAGGGTATTCAGAGTGCTCATCAGCTTGCCCTTGCCGTGGTAGAGAGAGGAGTTTCGGTCCAGCAGCAGGTTGCTCTGCAGGTTGCCCAGCTTTGGCCAGGCAATATCCAGGACTTCAAGAAGCTGGAACCTCGAGTCTTCAAGGGGACGGAGGGCATCGTCTATGCTGATGATTGGCTCAGGGATATTGAGCGTCTCATGAGGGTGTCCCATCTTGCTGAAGATCTGAAGGTTGAGGCAGTAGGACTTTAGCTGTTCGATATTGCCCGCACTTGGTTCAGGAATGAGCCACTTCTTATTGATGCGGGATAGTCTTGGGAGGTGTTCAGGGACCACTTCAAGAGGAAGTTCTTTGCTCGGGCAGACAGGTTGGACTTGGAAAGGTAGTTTGAGAGCCTCACTCAGGGGAGCATGTATGTGGAGTAATAAGCCGCAGAGTTCGGTAGGCTGAGCCATTTTGTAAAGTATTTGGTGAGGGAGCCGGAGGTTCGAGCTATCCGTTTTTGCGAGGGTCTGAACTGGGAAGTAAATATCCTCATTCCGTCTTTCTATGAGATCTATTCGAAGATACTTGCAGAGGCACGCAAGGTTGAGCGGGAGTTGGGCTTAAAATCCAAGAGAGATCATGATTCTTTTCTGGGAGTTGGGCTTAATAGTTAGTTTCTTTTTGTACTGGATTTGTCTCCAGCATTGTTATTAGTATTTCTCTGACTCATTGGATATTATTTTGTCTTGTGAGCTGTATTTGTGACTCTTCTATTCTTTTATCATATTCGTGCTTTATTCTATTTATAGATCTGCGATTGAGTATATTCATATTACATTGGTGGCATTGTTATGTCTTGATTATTAGATAGATAGTTTACCCAAACAACATTCTACCGCCAATATTGTGGCGTAGGCTAGGCGTTGTTCACTACTTGCATCCCTACACCGGGTGTGGGTCATGACATGTTGGAAGCCTATGACAATTCTCAGCTAATCGTCAATCAAGTTTTGGGAGTATATGAAATCCGAAATGAAGACTTGATCCCCTACCACCATGCCTGCACCCGTCTCTTGGGCCTCGATGCTCCAAAGGAAAGTTCTGACACTCCTGCATTCATCTCTTGGAACCCCGAAGTCTTAGTTGCAGGCTCCGAGGCATCCGCGTCACACCCGGGGAAAGTCTCCTGCTCGGGATCCTGGTAAGAGACTACCAAGACAGCCGTCCATCATAGATGATCCCTCTCCTCCTGCGTCTACATATTATCAAAGAGATCAGTACCGAGATACCTATATAAGGGAGCATAAGGGATTAAACTGAGAGGGTCTATAAATATTGCCTCGGCGTCTAAAGTGGGGATTTCTTCAGAATCCACCATGGAGGGTCTCACCTCCTCCTCTCCTTCTTCTTCTTCCCCGGCCTGCTTTGGGGACTTCCTAGCAACATGCTTCCTATATCCCTGGTGTCTCCTCTTAGATAAAGGGATCTATAGTGGGGAAGCCACATGCTTCGTCGGATAGCTCATGAGAGGCGAAGGGTGGTCAGAAGCTTCCCCTTCCCCCGTAACAGAGTTAGAGTCGGCAGCAACGGCCTTTCCTTTGTCTCTCCCTCGACTTTTTTGAGGTTCCTTCCTCCGGGTACCTAGCTTAGTACCAACAATGAAGCTGGTATCCCGATCGAAGCCAGGGGGAGGTGTATTCATGGTTACATGGAAAACAACTGTTGTATGGCTGATACGACCCAGGACTTTGCTATCTGGCAGGATAAACTGGACATGGGTGCTGATAGCAAAGAAATAGTCCCAGGCTCGGGCTCTATCGAGAACGCTACCCTCGAAACCGAGACATGAGCTTGGGTTGCCCAAAAAGAGCTGGCTGTATCCTAATTATCGAGCAAATCTACTCTGCATGTAGGGTTCCAGGAAGACGAGATTTTGGTTTTGATACACCAAGTGGGAAGACCGGATAGAGAGCAATAAGTGAAAGAGCTTCGGGGATAAAACCTGTTTATCAGCACCACCATCACAATAAACCCGTTTTACCTCATCATCCATAAACTTCGGGGATGAAACGAAGAAGCAATAGTCAGCCACACGAGCGAGCGCGTATCAAAAAGCGGGAACCTCAGTATGAGCCCAGGGCATCCCGCCATAACGGTAAATAAATGCGTCAGCCTCCATCGTAGTTCCCTCAGCACCAGGACGCATCAAAGATGGTTAATGCATCAACAGCCAACCCATCAGGTAGTGATAAGGCATCTTGACTAGGTTGAAATCCCTTATGGGGTCACGGGCCATCACCTTACTGGTGAAAGAACGAAGCCCACGATGGATGTTGTAGACCATCGCTGGGAGTAAGTCTAGCTTACGTCCGAAGATCATCTTCACCGCTGGGAGGATGAGGTTGCAGCTAACCCTCTCAATTGACCCAGTGCCACCCGAGACTACACAGGTCCATAACCATATCATCAAGAATCCAATCAAAGCAGCTTTCTCAGACAATGACTGGATATCCTGGTAAAAATAACTGAAACTATCACCGGAACTACCAAACCCCTCACCAGTGGCGGCAGTCCTCTTGGTGACCCATACTTGGTTATTAACACCTCTCCGAGTGCGAGGGCTCCGAACGGTGACAAGACCCGAAGCATCAATGGCGAAGAGGTGACTGGTCCAGGCTTTAATGTGGGGCAGATTCTCCTCCGAGCTCCTGTCTTTCTTCTTCGAGACTTCTTGACAAGTGTTATTCCAACTCCTCAAATTCTTCATTAGTAAGGCTATACTCCTCATATGGTTTATCACCCCAGGGCAACCATGAGACATCATACATCTCATGGAGAGCGAGCCCCATCTCTCCACCGGGAACAAAGAAGGTTCCAGTACGACGATTATATATTTCAGCCAAAGCCACAAACAACGGCGGGTTCTTATCCAAACCATAACAAGAACCTCGTACAACGTAGTAAAGGTCGACCACCTTCAGGGTCCGCTCATACCTCTCTAATACCCACTGCGTCAAACCAACCCAAAGGTCCAGTGACGCATCCAGTTGAGCAAATACACTTTTCCCTTGGGATAAGTTTCCTTGGTTACAAGCTGGTTCAAGAAGGTGTCTTCTTCATAATATCGGACATTTAGCCCCATCTCGCTAGAGAAAGTGCTAGGTACTAGTCCACGAACAGAGTAAGAAAATAATTTTTTGCTTGCCGCTGCTCCCTTCAATTCTGAGTTGAAACGGATGCGGCCGACCTGGTTTCCGTTCTGGTCTGGGGTTAGGCTTCCCAACGTCTTCCTACGAAGGGGTACCACGTTAAAAGGTGATAAGGACCAACGTCGCTCCATCGCAGGAATATGCACCTTTATCCCACCAAAGGAGTAATCACAGGTCTCATTAATTCTCACTACCTTGGGATCCGAGATAGTGAGGGCATCCCCAAATAGGAAGATTGGCTTCAAATGAGAGTCGTCGATCCTCTTGGAGTTCAGCTGGCTAAGCAGGTAGAACCAGGACTGGCTAGCTATCAACTTTAGCCTTACTTCAGGCTGATCCTTGTTAATCTGAGCCTGAATATCGGCCACTATATGATCGAGCCTGACGTCCAAGGCAACCTGATCCATCCCAATCAGCACATCTCCCGACGGAGCAACGGGCAAAATTATTAGAAAATAAAAAGTAAGAATTAGAGACATCAAGATGGCATGCGGCCTAGTCAAGAAAGGAGACATGCGGCCAACTCATGGCAGAACCCCCATGCGGCCAAAACCATGAAAGTACCTCCATGCGGCCGTGTTAAGGCTTTTGCACGAACCAAAAGGAGACCCGCGCATAAAGCATATAGCATGGTCATATACGAAGGCTCGTATAATGGACCGGGTGTAAAAATGCCCGCGTGTCCAGAGTTCTCCTCCTTCGACCCTTACCGCGGATGGGCGACTGAACGTCAAGATGAAAGGATGGGGCCTCGTCCTCGGCCCTAGATGACAAGGCAGGATGCTTCCCCTTGGCAACAATATTCTTGGAAGAAGACGATACCTTAGGGGCCATGGTAGACGCTCTGAGAAGATGACCGGACACAGAGGAAGAAAATGCGAAGACGATATGGAAGACAGAACTCAGTAGAAGCAAGAAGTTCTCCCTCTTTCCCTTAAACCCTTATTTATAGGCCACCAAAAGACGAAAATAGACCCTTCAAATTCTACCCTCATCCGCTGACAGCTACGCTCGGTTGGGCTCCCTCCTACAGCTATCAGTATTGGGATCCGTGTAAAAGGGTGGCTCAGAATTCGAACAGAATCCACTCAAGGATCAAGGAAAATCTGGCAGTTAATGACTAAAGGACAGTCTGGCAGCGTTCTTTCATACGGCATAAAAACCATGCGGCCCGAACATACCCCATCCATGCTTATTATTCAAAGTATTTCAAACTTATCATTTTAAAAACTTTGAAGGGGGGCTTGTAGAAGCATAAAAAATATGTAGCCATGTGCCCAACGTCCTTGTTTCCTAAATCAAACTCAACAGATGATGGATCGCATGGACACCATGCGGCCTAAAAAAGGGTCACCATGACGATCCAAATAAGCGTCCTGACAACTGGCCGCAGGTCGACGTGGCATGACATCCTGACAACAAAGATGACGCATGATATATAATCCTGACAAAAAGAACTTTCACGATCGCCTCGAAGGACGAGAACGCACTAAGAGGCAGAAGTCCCAAGGATGGTGCAGAGCCACGTGGAAAATCCGACAAAAAGATCCCATGCATCTCTGGACCATGCGTCCCAGACTACATGCGGTCCATGCGTCTCTGGCCCATGCGTCCCAGACTCCATGCGTCCCATGCGACTCTGGCCCATGCATTCCAGACTCCATGCGGTCCATGTATCTCTGGCCTCGTGCGTTCCAGACTTCGTGCATCTCGTGCTTCTTTGGCCACATGTGTCCCAGATTCTACGTCAACAAAGTCTTGCTGTTATAACTGAGTGGTCCTCTCCAACCAAATAGTGGCCACGTGTTCACTTGACCAAGTCGCACCTACAACAGATGAGAACCATCCAGATATTCAGCAACAAAAAATCTTAACAAATATCCACGTGACAACTGAAGCATGGTCTTGTGGACAGTTGTAACTCCCTTCTGTTATGATGGGACACGTGGCAAACCCTACCATTCATGCGGCCTGAAATCCGTACGGCTACAAATATGACTATAAATAGTAGGGTACCAGACCCGGACAAGAGGGGGATGGCTATTTGTGAATCAACACTCAAGGGAGAGAGAAGAGCTTCCGTATCGGACCGTCCACGGAGTAAAGGAAGTTGCTACACTCCTAACCCTCCATTGTCACCCCCCAAAAAAGAAATTTATACTTAGATTGTCTCCTATGACTCTTTTTTGTACTTTCTTAGTTTCTTAAATCAAATCTGGTTCTCCCAGTTCTTATTTTGATATTAAATTGCAAACGATGTAGGGGATTGTTGGTGTTTTCGCCTTTGGACTAGTAAATATAGTCCCACATTGGCTACACCACCAAGTGGATGTTTCAATATAATATTTTGCTTGTGTTGAGGTATGTACATGGGGTATGGTGGGGCACATGGGTGCCATATGGGGATATTTTATTTGGAGAAAAAATTATTAACTCAATGAAAGCATTTATACTTTTCGTCACGCCCCGATTTTGTAGAATCGATGGTCGTCCCGGGGCATGATGTTGTGCGTGCCTAGGTTGCACAACACACATGGTCAAGGTATTTTTATATAACGAGCACATATTCAGAGTACGCAGATAATTGAACACAATATTAAAATATAGAAAAGTTCTCTTTATTGATAATAAATATCTTTTACATACTCTTGAATGAGTCAGATATTTGCCTTACGGGCTTACAAAAGTAGACACAAAATGAGATAACCGTCTAGTATATTACATCATTTTACTAAAACTTCAAAGCTATAGACACCTTCGAATGAAGCTGCCTTTCTACGGAGCTGCATAAGGTATGCGCACGAGCTCCTGAAACTTCAAAACGTCTCTTCGAAGGCACGATCAGGGCATACCGGTAGGTAGACTGGATTGGAAAGTCGCTCTAGCTCCTTGAAGTATCCCCTTGGCATGAGAGACCTGTTGCAACGAGGGTTAGTACATCAAAATACACTGGTGAAGGTGAGCTAACCCAACTATACCAATCAACACTTATTTATGTGAAGCATGCAGTTTATTATGTGGTCTTTCTTTCTTGCCTTAGTTCAAGTTATAAGCAAGCAATGGATATGGAAAATTATTGAAATAAATATACCACCGCTCGGTGAGTTTTATCTGTCCGTCTGAACCACCTGCACAACACTTACCATGACCTTCCCTGATATGAAGACATAGTTAGCTTGCACAGTTTAAATATACGAGGGGATCACTGGCATACTGCCATAGTGGATGAGTTATAGTCTCGGAATAGAATGACATACAATGCATAAAATAGGGGCGTTACAGGTTATCCCGTCCGAAGCAGGCGACTATCAGTGAGTTTCGTTCGGATCAGAACGGTGTTAGTGCCCCAGCGACCGTCCGCAGGAACTAAGACCTTGTGCACAAGTTGTCTGTGACCAACGAAGTCTAACTAAGTTATCGATCGAGGCATTTTAAGGCAACACAAGCACGAAACAAGTGACATGGCATGGTCTATTTTGCATAGTCTTCATGTTTAGTTTATTTCATCGCAAGGTGTATTCCATACATAGAACAATAATAGAAGAAGTATATATTCTAATTAGAATTGAAATATGATGAAAGAATATTCTAAACGAACTAGCATGGAGCAAGGTAACCGTTCATAAGTTGATTGACAAGCATTAAGTAATCTAAGTCTATTCCATTTTATCTTGACATCTTTTAGTTATTATGGTATCGTCTGATCGGAACAATCAAGAAGACAAGATTTTAGATGTGAAAACTTGGAAGAAGGATCAACTAATCAAATTATAGCTACTCACAAGTTGGTGGAGAGAGAAAAAGAAAGACGTGCTACAAGACTCTGCTCGTGCGACACCTACTACACGATCACTTGCATTACCACAAATATATGATCAATACCTCTTATCCTTTTTCTATGCTCGAAACAAAAATGCAGTTCAACAAATAAAAGCAATAAAATCTATCAAAACCGTTCAAGAAAATACAAATCCGAAAACTAACTCAAAAGCACGAAAACAACAACGCGACATCAAAATTAGGCAAGAAAACTTGCAGGGGAGAGGTCCCTCTTGACTCTGCCACTAAGTCCATCCTTGGGACACGGTCTACTAAATATGAGAATCGATTCCGAAGAATCCAATCCATAACGAGAAAAAGATCTTAATTCAATCTATCTGGGTGAAACGATACCGAAAGTATTTCTTAGCCGCGCTCCTCGAAAAGGAGGAACGTGATACCACATCCTAACCAACTAATAGGAAGTTTCATCCTCGAAAATTATGAATTGAACCTACCACTATGAAACAATGAAGGAAACTTTTTCTCTATCTCAGACTCAAGCTCCCATGTTGACTCTTCGACAGAATAATTTCTCCAAAGCATGCACACGAGAGGAACCGAACGACTTCGAAGCAGCTTCTTCTTTCGATCCAAGATCCACACATGGTGTTCAACATATTTCAAGTCCGCCTTTAAGTCCAGTTGATCAAGATCCACCATATAACTCGGATCGTACCCGTACTTCCTAAGTTATAAAATATGGAAGATATCGTGCACTTCAGATAATGATGGTGGCAGGGCAATCTGATATGCGACTGGGGTGACTCGCTTAAGTATTTTGAACGAGCCGACGAACCTTGGGCTTAACTTTCCTTTTGCTCCAAATCTGGTAAATCTTCGCATGGGCGAGACTATAAAAAATATATAATCACCTTCTAAGACTCAAGAGGTCAATGGTGTGCATCTGAGTAACTCTTCTGACGACTTTGTGCTACCTTCAGCCATTCACGGATCAAACGAATATTTTGGACGGTTTGTTCTACGAGCTCCGGGCCAAGAATTTGTCATTCACCAACTTTATCCCAACATATAGGGGCTACACTTCCGCCTATACAATGCCTCATACGGTGCTATTTGAATGCTAGATTGATAGTTATTATTGTATGCAAATTCGGCTAACGGAAGATGCATGTCCCAACTTGACTTTAAGTCCAAGGCGCAGAGCCATAACATGTCTTCGAGGATCTAGTTTACCCGCTCAGTTTGACTATCTGTCTGAGGATTGTAGGCGGAGCTAAACTTCAACTTTGTTCCTATTGCTGACTGAAGGATATCTCAGAAGCGTGATAAGAATTATTCATCTCGATCAAAGACAATGGATACAGGAACACAATAGAGTCGAACGGTCTCATTGAGGTAGATCTATACCAGACGATCGGCACTCCAAGTAACTTTGATAGAAAGAAAGTGAGCTGACTTGGTGATTCGATCGATGATGACCCAGACGGCATCACTTTTCTGTTGCGTCTTTGGCAAACCAACAAAAAAATCCATGGTTATGTATTCCCATTTTTACTCCAGTATAGCAAGGTTCTGCATCTTCCTATCCGGCTTCTGGTGCTCGGCCTTTACTCACTGATAAGCCATGCATTGCAACACAAATAGTGCCACATCCCTCTTCATGTCGTGCCACCAAAATATCTTACGGAGGTCTCAATACATCTTCGTGCTTCCTGGATATGAAGTGTAACTCGCATAGTTGGGCTTCAGTGAGTATCTCTTTTCTGGGTTTTGCATCGTTAGGAACACATAATCTTACCTTCACCCACATTATTCCATCTACGCTCACCGCCAAGTCAGTCGGCTTTCCTGCTGAGATAAGCTTACACATCTTCTCTAGTAATAGGTCATCTTTCTAAGCGGACTTAACTTTCTCCAATAGGCCGTTTTGAGGCACAACTGAGCCGCATGTGCCCCCTTTTTGTATCTGATTTGGAGTGTAATGCCCAAACTTTCCAGATCCCTTTTCAGCCTATTATCGATAGCTAAGCTCCCAATAAACACTCAACTCAGTGCATCAGCTACAACGTTGCCCCTATCTGGTGTATATTTTTTTATCAAGTCAAAGTCGCTAAGGAGTTCGAGCCAACGTCGTTGCCATAAATTCATATCCTTCTGAGTATAGAGGTACTTGAGGCTTTTGTGATCCGTATTATATGGTACGCCATAAAGGTAATGCCGCCATAACTTTAATGCGAACACTTTTGCTTCCAGTTCCAGATCATGTGTTGGATAGTTTCGTTCGTGAAGCTTTAACTGCCTCGACGCAAAGGCTATCACCTTGTCCCTCTGCATAAGGACACATCCCAAACCCTTGCCTGAAGCATCGATATAAATCTTAAAATCATCAGGCATGTCCGAAAGAGTAAGAATCGGTGTTGAGGCGAGTCATTGCATTAATTATATAAATGAAGCTTCACAGTCGTTCGTCCACACAAACGTTACTCTTTTCCAAGTGAGATAAGTTAGAGGCGAAGCGATCCTTGATAAATCTTTTATGAATCCCTTGTAGTAGCCCGCTAGACCAAGGAAGCTTCGAATATCGCTAGCCGACTCAGGTCTCTTCCACTACATGATGGCTTTAACTTTCTTTGGGTCGACTGAGATGCCCTCCGAAGAAATGATGTGCCCGAGGAAAGATTTGATGTCCAACCAGAATTCGTATTTATTTAGCTTCGCGAACAACTTATTGTGTCGAAGAGTTTGAAGCACCATCTGCAGGTGTCTGGCTTGTTCATCCTCATTCTTTGAGTACACTAAGATGTCGTCTATGAATACCACAACAAACTTATTAAGGAATGGTCGGAATACTTGGTGATGATTTGCTTGTCGGTAGAACTAGTTTTAGACTTTTTGATTTGAGAGAATCATATTGATTATTAAAAATGAATTAATTAGTGTTTAATTCCTGGAAAATAAGTATTTTTTTAAACTAATTCTCTGATATTATAATGTCAAATCTGAACCCTATAATTAAGGGCTACTAGCCTAGATTTTCGGGTGACTTTATGACATTGTTTGCTAGTAAATAGATAATTTTTGGATGAAATAAATAGGTAATTATTTTCTGAGATTAGAACAGCATATAATATGATATAAAATGATTTTTAATAGATATAAACTATAATAATGGATTGTCTATGTCTCGAACAAGTTTCGGACAAAACTAGTCAACCTAAAGTGGCCAAAATCTTGAAATGGTTTATTTCTGTCAAATCTAAAATTTATTGCTATAAATTCGTATAAATCATGTTTAATTCTGAAATATATAATTTATTATGATTTATTTCTATGTCCTTTAATTGGGGACTTAAATTTAAATTTTGGAAGTCAAAAAACTAAGAAACTAGGTCCCAATACCCTGTAAAAGTAAGCAAAGTTGTTAGAAATAATAACGGACTTGGTTTTGTATAGCATCGAAGAAATTATAGAATTTAATATAATTAAAAGAAATTATGTTTGGACCCTTAAGTAATTAATTTATTTTTAGGTCAATTGAATTTGAAGGAGTGAACGCGGGATCATCTTTACCACCACTGACTGCAAAACCAGGCAAGTGTACATTTCCAAGATGTTTACAATTCTAAATTATTTATTTGATATTATTTATTCATTGGATATTGTATTTTTATGGCTTATTGATGTATTTATTGAGCCTAGGACCGTTATACGATACTTTGTGTCCGGACAAGATTTGGGTACCGATATCCTCTGTGGAGTCGAGTATCGTAGTTAAGGAGTCATTCTTACGAACCCATGATTTGTGCATATGTTATTTACACCTTCGACCGTAGGACACTTGACACGATATTCATGTGGCAGAGTCTTTCTCGACTTGATTATGGTACTTGGACTCTGAATAGGACTACAGGATGCATGCTATAGTGGTAATTATAATTGTACATATTGACTATGACTTGTGTTTATAGTTAGAGGTCATGATCTTGCGTGTCTTGATTGAGACGTGAGGTTATATTGGGTGGGGAGAGTCTTCATCGTGCTCTGGTGTAAACCCCCTGATTTTTCAAAATTTTAAAATCTGGATTTTTCACAATTTTCTGGAATTTTCTGGGATTTTTCTGTAATTTAAAAAACAGGGTTTTAATTATTCAATAATTTTTAATTGATATTAAATGATATTAAAATATTATAAAAATATGATTTTATGGTGTAAAATAGAAAACTGGACTTAGGATAATTTTTTGGGATTTTATTGGGCATCAGACCTATTTTTAAAAGCCTAAAAACTAATTTCCAAATTAAATTAATTAATTACTGATATTTATAATTATTATTATTTATTTTATTGGTTTTGGGCCGGCCCGGCCCAGTGGGCCGAGCCCTTCAGCACCTAAGAGAACCCAGCCCACAACCCGGACTTAGCGGGTCGGGCGGGTCCGCCCAACCCGGAACCCGCACCGACCCGGACCAGTCCCCAATCCCTCTCCCCCACGATCGGCGGAGACCGCGTCCCCCGGCCATGACCTGGCCCCCGTCGCCTCCGCCGGAGGGGCCACTCCCCACGTCGCCTCCCCTCCGGATCCCGCGGTCACGTCGTCCCCGGCCGAGCCCCCTCGAGCCCCTTTATATAGCCCCTCCTCCGCCTCCTTTTTCCCTAACCCGAACCCACCGTGCCCTAGCTCCGGCCACCCCTCACCGGATCCCTCCCCAGCGCCGCCGTGACCTCCTCCAGCGCCGCCGGCTGCCCTCTCCCCTTCCTCTCCTTCCTCCGACCGGCACCGCCTCGAGCAGCCCCATCCTAGCTCCCCTTCCTCCTCTCCCCTCCCAGCCGAGCCGTTCCGAGTCTCCGGCGACCGCAGCCCGCGTCCCGAGCCCCGGCGACGCCGTCCCCAGCGCCCCACCGCCGTCTGCGCCGCCCAACCCGCCACCGGCCGGCCCCAACTCCGGCAGGCACCAAACCCTAGCCCTAGCAGTGGACACGTGTCCAGGACACGAGTCGGACACAGGAAACCCCATTTTCGTGAAGCCGCGTTCAGGTACTCGTAACTTGCACCTCGGATCTCTGTTTTCGTTTTCGTAAATTTCTACGCGAAGCCTGTATGACCCTCTCGGTGCCCGGACAAACCGCTCGGGGCATCGCGTCCTGTGGTGATCGCACACCGCGATCCAAAAACAGGAAAAAACCAGACCCTGTTTCACCCCGGAACTGAGTGCGCTCCGCCAAACGGGACGACTTGGTCGCGCGCGGTCTTCACAGATACGTGCGCATCGTCGATACGGACGTGTGGGATTTTGCGGAAGCTTATTCGGGTGTGCGTGCACACCGGAATCGACGCGTATCCGCGGACATCGCCCCGTATCCGCCCTTTCTGCATTTCACCCTAACTTCGTGCACACACGTTAGATCGAGACGAAACTTGCGCCATCGGACTCGTAGCGATACGCTGGTCCTGTGGGTCAAGTTTGGTCCGATTCTGAGAACGTTGACGAAATCGCGTGTCGTGGGCCCCACAGGCCCCGCTCGACGGGCGATTTTGTGATCGGCTCATCGGAATTCAAATCTGAAAGTTCCGTTGGGTTCGTATCAGCGTTCCTGACCTGTTGACACTAAGTTTGGTGAATTTGGAGACCGTTGACCCTGACGCATTTTTTGGTGCAAAGCGGGCCCACCGGTGGACCCCGTTTTGGCCCGAAATTGCCATTTTCGCCCTTGTCTCCAAATTGGACTCAAGGACAGGCATTTCTAGCTGATTAATATTTTTTGGATCTGATGGTGATGTTTGTTTCAGCAACCGGAGTACCGCCTGCATTTCCCGCCGAAGTCAGAACTGCAAACATAGTCGGAACCACAGGCAAGTGTACCTTGCCAAAACTTGCAGCTTTGCTACCTATTTCCTGGACTTGGTTATACATCAGTGGGCAAGTAAAGCTTGCCAATTCTCAGATATTTCTGGTTATAGTATTTTACTTGATTTCTGTAGCTTCATATGTGAACTTGTTTAACTGCTCAACCCAGGACACCTGACACTCTTCATGTGACGGAATTGCCTGAGATATACCTGGTGATTCCGTATAGGCTACATTTACATGTCATTTCCAGTTTACATGCTTAGATTCTAGCCTGATTCATTGCATTAGTTCAAACTTGCGTGACTTGTACCTGATATATTCTGGAACTGTGACGTGAGATTACATGGGGTGGGAAGAGTATTACCATATCAAGGCTGATTATAATATAAATACTGTTATCTGGAGGTGTCTTAGTCTCTGATACAGAGCTTTGGCACAAGTTCTGGCCCTCTCGAGAAAATACTGCTATGGTTTCTTCGACACTGATCCTGTAGTAGTCTCAGCCTGAGTATGACTAAAACTCTCACTTGCATATCACCAGCTGGTTTACATATTTACCCTGCTGTTTCATTATTACTGCACTGCATATGTTTTGGCTTGTATTTTCTGTACCTTGTTATGTCCCCTGAGGACCTGGAATGGACTATGTCCCCAGGTATAGCCGAGGAGAACTACCCCGAGGAGTACGGTACAGGAGCACTCCTTGGAGCAGAACCCGGAACCGAGGACGAGATAGTTGCAGAAGACTTCTCCTGAGCACCGGCTTCATATTCACAGTATTTCCTTTTCAGTATTTTATTTCCAGTCTATGTTTCCTTAATTGTAACAGAATAATTCTCGGATTGTTTCCCGAGATAACCTTATTTGATATTGCATATTTATTTTCATTGTATGAATTCTGGTAATTAATCTGTGTTTATTCTGTGGATGAGATTAGCAATACCTGAGACTTGTACTTAATATCGCTAGACTACAGCTTAAGCATGCCCTGATGGATCCATTAAATTGGGTTGTCCATCGGTGCGTGCTGCTGGCCATTGCTCACGTGCTCAGTCCCTCGGCATTTTGGGACTGGGGCACGACATAGTTTTTGTGGTGGCCCATGCAGGTCTACGACTAAAATTGTTCGATTTCAACTTAGGGACCGAACAGGCCTGCAATAAGATAGGATAAATTTTAGAATCTCATCCACTTGCTTGAATCGTTTGATATCTGTATCGTATTCGAACTGACTTGAACTTGCATCTTGCCTTGTTTCCTGTGCGCCTCTTATTGGTTATTTTGGATACAGGGAAATGGACCCACAAGAATGCAACGAGACTCCCATCGGAACACCCCAAGCTGCAGGTGTCACCTATGACAACGAAGTGACACCAGTCGGAGGAATTCCCTCAACTCAACAGAGCCAGCAGGCTGGTCAACCTACCTCCCGATTCCGACGGGATGACATCCCACCTCCGCCGCAGTTCGTCCCACCAATGCCCGTGTTCCCACCAGGACAGCCGATCGACGGGCAGCAAATATTCCAAATGATCTACGCGATGATGCAAGCACAGCAACAAGTCCAACACGAGGCTCAGCGTCGTGAAGCTAATTTCTTGAGGGACAGCATTGTAACTGCACTGGAGCAGGCCAACCTACCAGCTCGACGGCCAACTACAGGCTCAATCACTGACTTCCGCCAACTGAAGCCCCGCACTTTTTCTGGAAAAGAGGAGCCCACAGAAGTTCATGAGTGGCTCACCAACATTCGACATCAACTTGAAGCAGCTGAACTTCCACGGGAACGCTGGATGACAGCCGTCAGAATGCAATTGACGGACAACGCTCATCACTGGTGGCTATCCGAGGTATAAAACCCCCTCCCTAGAAAATTGTATATACCTCTTTTATTTATTAATTATTAATTAAATTGTAGTAATTAGGTCCAAATAGGAGAAATAGATTTTTAATAATTTTTATGTTAGGTGTTCGGGCACTTAGATGATTTATGGGACCATCAGGAATTTTTCGGAATTTATTCCATGTAGGAGACCCCTTGAGCAGTTGCTAGCCTAACGATGTGCAATACCCTAATCTATAAATTTTCTTATGTGTGAATATATATATATATATATATATATATATATATATATATATATACAAATATATATATATGAATATATATATTTAAAGAAAGAAAGAAAAAGAATTTATTAATATAATAAGAATTTAATTAACTAATATAATAATAATAATAATAATAATAATAATATTAATAACAAATAAGTTATTAAGTAATCATTCTTTAGTATTAAGCCAATTGAGTTGCTATCAATGCTTTTAGCAAAAGAATTAACTTGCTGAAAGCCTTCACATATTCCCATATAGCCAATTCACTTGCTATCCCGCAGCATCTTGACATTGCTACAGCCGACCCTTTACTCCAGACCCCAACCCGCGGACCCATCCGCAATCCACTCTCTCTCCTAATATATTATATATATATATATATATATATATATATATATATATATATATATATATATAGCTCTCTAAAATCCTAACCTAGAAACTCCAGACTTCCTCTTCCCATCTAGAGCCGTCACCGCAGCCAGAGAAGCCCCTCCAAGCCATCCAACCATCCCGTCGACGCCGACCTCGCGAACTGCAGTTTTCCACTCGAAGCACCTTCGCTCCGGCGTGTTTTTCCGTTGACTCGCTCATCCAAATGTTGTTCCGTTTTCATAGGTATGATCTTCCCTCAACCCTCTCCAATATTTGTTTTATAGCCAACCTCGGAAAACGTGTGTCCCTAGGTGAAAAATAGCGCCCAAGTCGGGACGAGCAGACAGAATTCTGCAATCGCAGAATTCCAGAATGACCACCCATATTGCCAAGTTCGTATCTCCCACCACAGAGATCCGAATTCGATGATTCTTTTTGATACCTGTAGATTACATGACCTAGTTTATTTTCTGTATATTAACTTTGTGCTATTAGTTGCTGTGGACAAATATATATTCGTCACAAAACTGCGCGCACCCACTTTTTTCGGTTTTCCAAAAGTTGGAGATCGGAGCGCGCCCCGCCAAACGGGACCGCCCCGCCGTGTTCCAAGTGTACCGAATGGTGCATACAGCATAATCGGACACGTGAAAATTCGTGGAAACTGATTCGGACGCGTGTGCGCACCGGAATCAGGCCGTATCCGCGGCCACATTTTGTGTCGCCACTTTTGTGGAGCTCGCGAGTATTTTGTGCACGTTTGTCAGATTGTGACGAAACTTGCGCCACTGGACTCATGGTAACGCGCTGGTCCTGTGACCCAATTTTCACGCATTTTTGAGACGGTTGACCAGATCGCCAATTGGCGGGTCCCACAATTGACTTTTTGGACAAAATTGTGTTCGGCTCATCGAAATCCAAATTTGGACATACCGTTGGGTTCGTATTGACATCTAGAGTTGTTTGACCCATAGTTTGTCCCATTTAGAGACTGTTACCCTCGGCACGCTTTTCGGTGCAAAGTGGGCCACACGTGGACTCCACTTTTGCCCGAAATTACCTTTTTGCCCCTGTGTCCAAATTGGACGAAAGGGATGTGCTTTTTAGCTATTTTGCTCATTCCGGAAACATTGGTGATATTTATTTCAGCATCCGGAGATATTTGTTCTGTGGCCATAGCTTCTGGTCCTGTGTATTGGACATCTGGACGTGACATTTTGCAGCTTCTTGCCAGGCAAGTATACCTTGCCATTGTACTGTTATTCATATTTCATATGTTGCATGCATCTTTATTTTCTGTCCTTAGTTCATATATTTTAATTGTTATATAAAATGCTCGCGACGGTGACGTCGCGATATATTTTTATTTATGTATTGCATTGACCTTGTTCATGAGACTACCCCATTATCATGTAGCACCATTAGGTTTCATTTGACTGTGACACATATTTTTACATGAGTTGTGAGTCTCATATAGATCACGGACGCACGTATTGACTGATCATCGGTACGTGTGGGACGTGCATTAGGAATAACTGCTGTTAGAAACTTTGCATGCTAGTAGACTTAGCAGTTATTAGAGGTCTATGGACATAGCCTATTATAGTACGGTGGTCCCATCCTTGTCCTTGTTTGGTTGCAGGATTGGGCTAGGGTACTAAGGATAGGCTATGGACCAAATCGTGTCATGGATGTGACATGCTTAGAGCATTGGGTGGGGAGAACAACAAGTACCGCATTTGGGCTCCTTTGCACTTTCCTTGTGTAACCCGTACGCTCCGCCGGAGATACGCGGTCATGATGACCCCTATATATTATCATGGCGGGCCTCCGACGTTCGAAAGTCGTCGTGCCTTTGTAGGCCCCTGGATCTCCAAGAGAACT
The DNA here is from genome assembly GCA_036927795.1 of Iris macrosiphon. Taxonomy (NCBI): domain Eukaryota; kingdom Viridiplantae; phylum Streptophyta; class Magnoliopsida; order Asparagales; family Iridaceae; genus Iris; species Iris macrosiphon. The sequence continues at coordinate 164,839,803 of JAYESA010000008.1, read as the reverse complement.
ATGCCAATCCTATTTATGGCCAGATAGCCCACTTGTTAGAAAGTTGTTCTTAAACTGCATTCACTTTAGACGGTTAGGCGACCCCTTTAGATATTTATTTCAGTACTTTATTGGCATGTGTTTAAGTATACTTGTTATGTCCCCCTGAGGACCTGGTCCTCTGCCAGGTGTATCTATTCTTGAGTATTTGCAGGAGCACAGATCGGATGGCTATATATATGTTTCGTGGATGTCCTCTCTTCGAGCCGTGATTGCTAGATGGTGTTCTTATATTGTTTGAGTGAGTTGTACTTATATTGTAATTACTTTTCCCATTCGAGTTGGTAGTGGATTTGTTTCCATCCAACTATCATCTTTAGATACTTCTTATTGAGATCTAGTTTCATAGATACTGGTTATTTATTTCTATATAATTTTGGTGGATGAGATTTAGATTTTACCCTGTGACTTGTATTACATTTTATACCACTTGTGGATTTTATATTCATATTACAGCGTACGTATGAATTTGGTTTTCATATATTGGAGTTGCCTTATCCATGCGGCTGGCATGCTTACGTGTCCTAGTCCTACGTATTTTTGGGACTGGGGCGTGACATGTTTTTGTGGTGGCCCATGCAGGTCAAGAGCATATTGTCTCGGTTACGTTATTGTACCGAACAAGCCTGCGCCTAGGATTCGAATATAGGATCTCATCCACAATTAACTATGATTCATCCTCCTCCTATATGTTCTATTTGAACAATTACATCATGCTTGATTCATGTACTTCCTTAATAGTTCCTTGAGTATATATAGCCTTCTGCTAGAATATAGGAACCCATGTTATTAGGATGATAATTAGAGTAGCACACCTATTTAGAATACAACGAGATTATAGATACACCACTAAGTTTAGAATATCTAGTGAACCCTAGAATTCCTTATCTCTAGAATTGGTTTACCATTACCCCCTGATGTATTATGAAGACTTGAGAGTAGTATAGACACTACTAGAGTTAGTTAGAAGTTTATCATAATGTTTGACCCTAGTATTGAGGAACCAATGGAAAACCAAAATTGAATATTATGACTGAAACTAACCTTCGTAGTTAGATAAGTATTGGAGAACTATAAATTTAGATTCTTGTCTTAAGATAAGCAGACAGTACCTTAGAAAGCCAAAAGTAATGCATAGAATATTTTCCTAATCATACCTTAAACATAGCAACTAGCATACCACTTCCCTTAGAGAACCATGATGCTATCTAGAGCCCTCTATCTTTATTTTATATATTGTTTCCTTGCGACCATAGCGCTCGCTATTTTGCGACGGCTAATTACGTTTCTTCTCTTCATCTTTCAACTCGTGCCATCTGACACTTCGGATAGTAGGCCAAGTAATTTTCTTCTTTGTTAAGGGCTCATAGTTTGCTAGGATTATAGTTGCGGCCTTGAGTGTGAATTTTTTTGCTTGGTAGTTAAAACTTGATAAGTTTAAGTTATTTTGTAGATTGTGACCAATGATTAACCCTTAGTTTTAAATCATGTAATTTGTACCCTCACCTCGATACACGTTAGACCCCTTTCTCCCTTAACGGCCAGTAACTCTTCTATTCTTACTATTGACACATGTTCTATGAGCACTATGATTAAGACTTAAGGTGACCCTTCCTATATAATGCAATATGAGACCCTAATAAGTACCCAGATCCTTCCTCATATACCCTAATAAGAGTTTCTGTTCTATTTACATGTACAAGATTATTGTGTAGGACCCTCTTAAGACTGTCACCGTATTAGTTTAATTCTTATAAGTTGGGTAGTATACCTCACCACCTAGTATCATATAGCCCTTGTGATCCATTGATGAAGTATAACTGAATGGCATTAATTATATGCTAACATAAGATGATAGTATTTATTCAGACTATAGAACTTAGAGGCTCATACCCCTACTTTGTCGACTATCGACTTAGACAAGGAATTAATATGATAACTGTAGAGATTGTAGAGTCTTTTGTTATTGTTGCTTATGTTGTTTTGTTTTTGCAACTTGAATTATTTATAACTTCTCTCATCATAATCCAGCGTTATATTTTCTGTGCTACCTTGAATTATGCTGCTATTATAGCCTAGTTTTGCAAGCTTAATCTTTATCAAGCTTGTTCACTACATATGTATTAGTGGGCGCCCACAATAATACATTTCAGAATCAGTGTATTACGGTCTGATCAACCTTAGTGCACTTGGTTCGCCCTTCGCATAACTACTTTACGTGGATTGAGATATGCAGTGATTAGTAGACAATTATACTTGCCCTAGACATGTCTGATATCTCGTATCGGTTACATAACTGTACTAATACGAGCATGCGAACAAAGGATTACCAAAAATAGGATTTCAATCCACAACTGCTTTGACAATTCCCAATTGAATTCTTTAAACGCCTTGATCCCAATACTTCTATTCTATTACGCTGCCCTTGAACTCTTTATTATTGATCTTCGTCTTCCCCTATTTCGGAAAGACGAAACCTCGTGCTGGGTATAAAGTTTGATACACAGAGAGTACTAGATATACCCCATAGGCCGATCACATACTTGAGGATTATTCTTTCGTAATTAAGGACATATCATATGTGATATGATCGGCGTTGAAGTTTCGAGGATTGAACGACATGAGTAAATAAATTAAGGGATATTTTCTTAAGGTATATAGCCTTAGATGATATGTGGATAAATTCTAAGTGGGGTAGCAGTGCATTGTCAACTCGGGAGGAATTTTCTTTAGATTATGATCGAGTAAGACTAGATTGGGAGAGGTTCAAGCCATTATAATTTTGAGAAATTTAGAAGGATGACTAAGATGATGAGGATCAATGAATTGATATTGAGGACCCAATATTTATACCTTAAGTGCATGAGTTAAGTTTTTGAACAATGAAGGTAGAATCACCAATTTGAATTTAGAGGATAAATATAGAATTTCAGACTTGAATATTGGTGGACTGCATTTAAATTATTTTTTAATTTGGTGAATTGAATTAAGAATTAAAATTTTGGTTGGACGACCTATTTGAAATAATGAGGATGTGAATGGAATTAAAGAGTTGAGGCATACAAAATTTTATAAGTAAAAATGGGAATATATTGGACTCAAACCACTTCTAAAGGAGATTATGATAGTTAGAGATCGTGAGGTAAAAGTTATATGAGTATGTAAATCTTGGAGATGTTATGTGGATATGGATAATTTGAAACAAGGGGAGAAAAGATAACCATAGGTTAAATTTTGATTGGAGCAGTGGTCATCCTAACCTAGAAATGATTGCAATGAATATGATTAGGATTTTAGTTATCGCAAGAAGATTGCGACTGACTTGCCTTATTGTACATAAAGGATTAACCGATTCTGCCTTATTTCAATTTTGAGGACGACATTGTTTTAAGCTCGGCAGATTGTGAACCCCTCACCTAAGAATTTGACCCACTCGGCTTAGATAGTGAGACTGAGGCTAGCACGAATCCACTTAGAAATAGAACACGGTATTTTTATTTAGTTTACAATATGATATCACTTGACACGCCTTACCGTGCTCCGATAATTGGAGCACTACACTAGCCACTGCCTTCCTACAAATTCTACACCCTTATCCTAGACATGCCTATCATCCAATTCTCATCTTTGTGCAATTTTCTAATTGTTGGACGATTTTATGCAAAGGAGCATTTATGTGTCCACACCATTGGACATGACACATGAAGAAACCTATTTTTCGCTCATATGGATTTTCCATGATTTTTTTTTTCGGGAAGTGCAACGTGCAACATCGTCCACCCCTTTAAAACTAGCCTTGTATTTTAAACAATACAAATCTTGCACCATTCTTGCATTCTATCGTGGCTTAATTTTAATTTTGAGGACGAAATTTTTATAAGTTGGGTAGAATGTAAAACCCCCTCCCTAGAAAATCGTATATACCTCTTTTATTTATTAATTATTAATTAAATTATAGTAATTAGGTCCAAATAGGAGAAATAGATTTTTAATAATTTTTATGTTAGGTGTTCGGGCACTTAGATGATTTATGGGACCATCAGGAATTTTTCGGAATTTATTCCATGTAGGAGACCCCTTGAGCAGTTGCTAGCCTAACGATGTGCAATACCCTAATCTATAAATTTTCTTATGTGTGAATATATATATATATATATATATATATACAAATATATATATATGAATATATATATTTAAAGAAAGAAAGAAAAAGAATTTATTAATATAATAAGAATTTAATTAACTAATATAATTATAATAATAATAATAATAATAATAATAATAATTTTAATAACAAATAAGTTATTAAGTAATCATTCTTTAGTATTAAGCCAATTGACTTGCTATCAATGCTTTTAGCAAAAGAATTAACTTGCTGAAAGCCTTCACATATTCCCATATAGCCAATTCACTTGCTATCCCGCAGCATCTTGACATTGCTACAGCCGACCCTTTACTCCAGACCCCAACCCGCGGACCCATCCGCAATCCACTCTCTCTCCTAATATATTATATATATATATATAGATAGCTCTCTAAAACCCTAACCTAGAAACTCCAGACTTCCTCTTCCCATCTAGAGCCGTCACCGCAGCCAGAGAAGCCCCTCCAAGCCATCCAACCATCCCGTCGACGCCGACCTCGCGAACTGCAGTTTCCCACTCGAAGCACCTTCGCTCCGGCGTATTTTTCCGTTGACTCGCTCATCCAAACGCTGTTCCGTTTTCATAGGTATGATCTTCCCTCAACCCTCTTCAATATTTGTTTTATAGCCAACCTCGGAAAACGTGTGCCCCTAGGTGAAAAATAGCGTCCAAGTCGGGACGAGCAGACAGAATTCTGCAATCGCAGAATTCCAGAATGACCACCCATATTGCCGAGTTCGTATCTCCCACCACAGAGATCCGAATTCGATGATTCTTTTTGATACCTGTAGATTACATGACCTAGTTTATTTTCTGTATATTAACTTTGTGCTATTAGTTGCTGTGGACAAATATATATTCGTCACAAAACTGCACGCACCCACTTTTTCCGGTTTTCCAAAAGTTGGAGATCGGAGCGCGCCCCGCCAAACGGGACCGCCCCGCCGTGTGCCAAATGTACCGAATGGTGCACACAGTATAATCGGACACGTGAAAATTCGTGGGAACTGATTCGGACGCGTGTGCGCGCCGGAATCAGGCCGTATCCGCGGACACATTTCGTGTCGCCACTTTTGTGGAGCTCGCGAGTATTTTGTGCACGCTTGTCAGATTGTGACGAAACTTGTGCCACTGGACTCGTGGTAACGCGCTGGTCCTGTGACCCAATTTTCACGCATTTCTGAGACGGTTGACCAGATCGCCAATTGGCGGGTCCCACAGTTGACTTTTTGGACAAAATTGTGTTCGGCTCATCGGAATTCAAATTTGGACATACCGTTGGGTTCGTATTGACATCTAGAGTTGTTTGACCCATAGTTTGTCCCATTTAGAGACTGTTACCCTCGGCACGCTTTTCGGTGCAAAGTGGGCCACACGTGGACCCCACTTTTGTCCGAAATTACCGTTTTGCCCCTGTGTCCAAATTGGACGAAAGGGATGTGCTTTTTAGCTATTTTGCTCATTCCGGAAATATTGGTGATATTTATTTCAGCATCCGGAGACATTTGTTCTGTGGCCATAGCTTCTGGTCCTGTGTATTGGACATCTGGACGTGACATTTTGCAGCTTCTTGCCAGGCAAGTATACCTTGCCATTGTACTGTTATTCATATTTCATATGTTGCATGCATCTTTATTTTCTATCCTTAGTTCATATATTTTAATTGTTATATAAAATGCTCGCGACGGTGACGTCGCGATATGTTTTTATTTATGTATTGCATTGACCTTGTTCATGAGACTACCCCATTATCATGTAGCACCATTAGATTTTATTTGACTGTGACACATATTTTTACACGAGTTGTGAGTCTCATATAGATCACGGACGCACGTATTGACTGATCATCGGTACATGTGGGACGTGCATTAGGAATAACTGATGTTAGAAACTTTGCATGCTAGTAGACTTAGCAGTTATTAGAGGTCTATGGACATAGCCTATTATAGTATGGTGGTCCCATCCTTGTCCTTGTTTGGTTGCAGGATTGGGCTAGGGTACTAAGGATAGGCTATGGACCAAATCGTGTCATGGATGTGACATGCTTAGAGCATTGGGTGGGGAGAACAACAAGTACCGCATTTGGGCTCCTTTGCACTTTCCTTGTGTAACCCGTACGCTCCGCCGGAGATACGCGGTCATGATGACCCCTATATATTATCATGGCGGGCCTCCGACGTTCGAAAGTCGTCGTGCCTTTGTAGGCCCCTGGATCTCCAAGAGAACTATGCCAATCCTATTTATGGCCAGATAGCCCACTTGTTAGAAAGTTGTTCTTAAACTGCATTCACTTTAGACGGTTAGGCGACCCCTTTAGATATTTATTTCAGTACTTTATTGGCATGTGTTTAAGTATACTTGTTATGTCCCCCTGAGGACCTGGTCCTCTGCCAGGTGTATCTATTCTTGAGTATTTGCAGGAGCACAGATCGGATGGCTATATATATGTTTCGTGGATGTCCTCTCTTCGAGCCGTGATTGCTAGATGGTGTTCTTATATTGTTTGAGTGAGTTGTACTTATATTGTAATTACTTTTCCCATTCGAGTTGGTAGTGGATTTGTTTCCATCCAACTATCATCTTTAGATACTTCTTATTGAGATCTAGTTTCATAGATACTGGTTATTTATTTCTATATGATTTTGGTGGATGAGATTTAGATTTTACCATGTGACTTGTATTACATTTTATACCACTTATGGATTTTATATTCATATTACAGCGTACGTATGGATTTGGTTTCCATATATTGGAGTTGCCTTATCCATGCGGCTGGCATGCTTACGTGTCCTAGTCCTACGTATTTTTGGGACTGGGGTGTGACACGAGGAGACGCGACTCGGACCAGACCGAGTCACCTGGGAGGAGTTCTCCAGACTCTTCCAGGAGATGTACATTCCTGCCATCGCTCGATCAGAACTGCGGGACAAATTCAATCGCCTCACTCAGGACTCCATGACGGTGGAAGAATACAACGCAGAATTCATTCGTCTGAGCCGCTTCGCCCCCACCCTGATCCCGACTGAGGAAGAGAAGGCCGAGAAATTTTTTGACGGACTGAACATTGAGCTGCAGAAACTAATTGGGTCCGTCGCACCAACATCATACTCGGACGTCCTTGCTGCGGCTCGACGCATAGAGCGCGTCACCAAGAGAGAGACCAGACTGAAGCGGTCGTCCCCATCCGCACCAACCAAAGCAGCACAAGAAGAATCTGCAAAGAGACCGCACCAACAGCAGAAAGCATCTACACCACCAGTGGTAGTCCTCCTCACTTGTCATTACTGTGGCAAAGCAGGCCATATCGCCAAGGAATGCCGACGCAGACTAGGATTGTGTTTATAATGCGGATCCCGTCAGCATTTGGTAAGGGATTGTACTCAACGTGGAGAAGGAACACCAAGGGCGAACCAGCAAACTCCACCAGCACCTCGAGCAGCACCCTACCAGCAAGCTCAGCAACAGCAGAGGAATCTACCTCAAGGACGAGAGCAAGCTTACGCGATTGCTGTGCAGGAAGATGATGCGAGTAAGTGATTTGTAGTTTTCCGTTCCTAGTCTTGTGTAGTTCGTGCCCGTTGGTTCGTGACCTCAGCCCCAACCTAGTAAATTGCAACTTGTTAATAACAACCTGGTTTTTCATAAAAGTTATAATTTTAACTAGATTTTCCTGGAAAGTGTAAACTTTCAATTTTTAGGGAAACGGTACTTCCCTAAGTATCTTGTGATGTATTTTTCAAAACGATGTTGCGACCGCGTCATATCTGTTGACCGGTTATTCTTTGATTGCGAGGACGCAATCCTCTTAAGGGGGGTAGATTGTAAACCCCCTGATTTTTCAAAATTTTAAAATCTGGATTTTTCACAATTTTCTGGGATTTTTCTGTAATTTAAAAAACAGGGTTTTAATTATTCAATGATTTTTAATTGATATTAAATGATATTAAAATATTATAAAAATATGATTTTATGGTGTAAAATAGAAAACCGGACTTAGGGTAATTTTCTGGGATTTTATTGGGCATCAGACCTATTTTTAAAAGCCTAAAAACTAATTTCCAAATTAAATTAATTAATTACTGATATTTATAATTATTATTATTTATTTTATTGGTTTTGGGCCGGCCCGGCCCAGTGGGCCGAGCCCGTCAGCACCTAAGAGAACCCAGCCCACACCCGGACTTAGCGGGTCGGGCGGGTCCGCCCAACCCGGAACCCGCACCGACCCGGACCCGTCCCCAATCCCTCTCCCCCACGATCGGCGGAGACCCCGTCCCCCGGCCACGACCTGGCCCCCGCCGCCTCCGCCGGAGGGGCCACTCCCCACGTCGCCTCCCCTCCGGATCCCGCGGTCACGTCGTCCCCGGCCGAGCCCCCTCGAGCCCCTTTATATAGCCCCTCCTCCGCCTCCTTTTTCCCTAACCCGAACCCACCGTGCCCTAGCTCGGCCACCCCTCACCGGATCCCTCCCCAGCGCCGCCGTGACCTCCTCCAGTGCCGCCGGCTGCCCTCTCCCCTTCCTCTCCTTCCTCCGACCGGCACCGCCTCGAGCAGCCCCACCCTAGCTCCCCTTCCTCCTCTCCCCTCCCAGCCGAGCCGTTCCGAGTCTCCGGCGACCGCAGCCCGCGTCCCGAGCCCCGGCGACGCCGTCCCCAGCGCCCCACCGCCGTCTGCGCCGCCCAACCCGCCACCGGCCGGCCCCAACTCCGGCAGGCACCAAACCCTAGCCCTAGCAGTGGACACGTGTCCAGGACACGAGTCGGACACAGGAAACCCCATTTTCGTGAAGCCGCGTTCAGGTACTCGTAACTTGCACCTCGGATCTCTGTTTTCGTTTTCGTAAATTTCTACGCGAAGCCTGTATGACCCTCTCGGTGTCCGGACAAACCGCTCGGGACATCGCGTCCTGTGGTGATCGCACACCGCGATCCAAAAACAGGAAAAAAACCAGACCCTGTTTCACCCCGGAACTGAGTGCACGCCAAACGGGACGACTTGGTCGTGCGCGGTCTTCACAGATACGTGCGCATCGTCGATACGGACGTGTGGGATTTCGCGGAAGCTGATTCGGGTGTGCGTGCACACCGGAATCGACGCGTATCCGCGGACATCGCCCCGTATCCGCCCTTTCTGTATTTTACTCTAACTTCGTGCACACACGTCAGATCGAGACGAAACTTATGCCATCGGACTCGTAGCGATACGCTGGTCCTGTGGGTCAAGTTTGGTCCGATTCTGAGAACGTTGACGAAATCGCGTGTCGTGGGCCCCACAGGCCCCGCTCGACGGGCGATTTTGTAATCGGCTCATCGGAATTCAAATCTGAAAGTTCCGTTGGGTTCGTATCAGCGTTCCTGACCTGTTGACACTAAGTTTGGTGAATTTGGAGACCGTTGATCCTGACGCATTTTTCGGTGCAAAGCGGGCCCACCGGTGGACCCCGTTTTGGTCCGAAATTGCCATTTTTGCCCTTGTCTCCAAATTGGACTCAAGGACAGGCATTTCTAACTGATTGATATTTTCTGGATCTGATGGTGATATTTGTTTCAGCAACCGGAGTACCGCCTGCATTTCCCGCCAAAGTCAGAACTGCAAACATAGTCGGAACCACAGGCAAGTGTACCTTGCCAAAACTTGCAGCTTTGCTACCTATTTCCTGGACTTGGTTATACATCAGTGGGCAAGTAAAGCTTGCCAATTCTCAGATATTTCTGGTTATAGTATTTTACTTGATTTCTGTAGCTTCATATGTGAACTTGTTTAACTGCTCAACCCAGGACACCTGACACTCTTCATGTGACGGAATTGCCTGAGATATACCTGGTGATTCCGTATAGGCTACATTTACATGTCATTTCCAGTTTACATGCTTAGATTCTAGCCTGACTCATTGCATTAGTTCAAACTTGCGTGACTTGTACCTGATATATTCTGGAACTGTGACGTGAGATTACATGGGGGTGGGGAGAGTATTACCATATCAAGGCTGATTATAATGTAAATACTGTTATCTGGAGGTGTCTTAGTCTCTGATACAGAGCTTTGGCACAAGTTCTGGTCCTCTCAAGAAAATACTGCTATGGTTTCTTTGACACTGATCCTGTAGTAGTCTAAGCCTGAGTATGACTAAAACTCTCACTTGCATATCACCAGCTGGTTTACATATTTACCCTGCTGTTTCATTATTGCTGCACTGCATATGTTTTGGCTTGTATTTTCTGTACCTTGTTATGTCCCCTGAGGACCTGGAATGGACTATGTCCCCAGGTATAGCCGAGGAGAACTACCCCGAGGTGTACGGTACAGGAGCACTCCTTGGAGCAGAACCCGGAACCGAGGACGAGATAGTTGCAGAAGACTTCTCCTGAGCACCGGCTTCATATTCACAGTATTTCCTTTTCAGTATTTTATTTCCAGTCTATGTTTCCTTAATTGTAACAGAATAATTCTCGGATTGTTTCCCGAGATAACCTTATTTGATATTGCATATTTATTTCCATTGTATGAATTCTGGCAATTAATCTGTGTTTATTCTGTGGATGAGATTAGCAATACCTGAGACTTGTACTTAATACCGCTAGACTACAGCTTAAGCATGCCCTGATGGATCCATTAAATTGGGTTGTCCATCGGTGCGTGCTGCTGGCCATTGCTCACGTGCTCAGTCCCTCGGCATTTTGGGACTGGGGCGTGACATCTGGGCATATTTTACTATTACTATTTATGTGTATTAGGCTTTAGGTTCCCTATGCGGAATCTAAAGTATTATATTTATCTATATACATCTTCCTCCTGGTTCCCCCACACAGAGCCTTGAGTGTACTGCTAGATTACGAAAGTGTCCATTGGGATCTAACATGAGTACCAGCCCGGGGTACGATACCATACTCTCATTTGCATATCACATAGTTGATTGTTGTAGCTTCCCCCTTATTCATACCATTATACTGTTCACTTTTGGCTTGAGTATTTATTGTAACTTGCTATGTCCCCTGAGGACCTGGATATGAATTATGTCCCCAGGTATTGACGAGGAGGCTTAGCCCGAGGTTTACGGGTCAGGAGTTGATATCAGAGCAGTACCGGCGGCGGAGGACGAGGTGGTACTGGAGGACTTCTCTTGAGTTCTTGGATTATCTTTATGTATGATGCCTTGTGATTCTTAGTTATGGACTTGGATACTTTCTCTCTCATTATTTTAATACGGGTTGTTTCCCGTAATATTTATTTATAATATTGTGATAGACAGTTTCTTTTTATGTTATTGATGGTTGAGACTGGTTTATCATATTGATTCTTGTTTATGAATTATTGGATGAGATTCGATATATAGACTATGACATATATTGTAGACCATTTTTATTGATTACAGCTTAAGTACACTCTAAAGGGTCCATTAAATTGGGGTTGCTCATTGGAGTTGTGCTGCTGGCCATTGCCACGTGGCTAGTCCCTCGGTATTTTGGGACTGGGGCGTGACATAATTTTTGTGGTGGCTCATGCAGGTCTACGAATATATTGCTTTGCTTCAACTAAGGGACCGAGCAAGCCTGCGATTAGGATAAGAATAAATCTATAGGATCTCATCCATATATTGACACGTTCTTGACCTCTATATCGGACTCGAATAAATTTCTTGACTTGCATCATGCTTGATTCAAGTGTTCGACCCCACGCTGATCCTGATAGAGGAAGAAAAGGCAGAGAAATTCTTTTGATGGACTGAGGTTTGAGTTACAGAGACAGATTGGCTCCGTTATGCCCACTTCTTATAAGGACGTCCTTGCTGCAGCTCGACGCATGGAACGCATCCACAGGAGGGAGTCCAGCCTGAAGTGCCCATATGTAGCCCCAGCTCGAGTACCACAGGGAGGTCAAGTGAAGCGACCTTCGATGCCCCAACCACAGCGAGCAGCCCAGAATACCCCTACTTGTAACTACTATGGAAAGATAAGACATCTTGTAAGGGAGTATAGATGCAAGTTGGGACTGTGTCTAATTTGCGGATCTAGCCAGCATACAGCTAGAGATTGTCATACACATAAAGGAGGAACGCCAATGGAACATCAACCCACTTTACCAGCACCGAGGCCAGTCCAGCAGCCATAAAGACCAGTGTATCCAGCACCAGGAGCACCACATACGGGGGTTGGAGGAGCCAGACCACCAGCTCTGGGAGGATATCAGCCGAGGCCACCCTTGGCACTACAGACAATACTTTTTCAGCAAGTACAGCAACATAGGGCACCAGCTCAGGGACAAGGTCAGACATTTGTCATGAATATTGAGGAGGCGGAGACTACAAGAGAGGTCATTGCAGGTACTATACTAGTTGCTTTATTATCTGCTACAGTTTTATTTGATTCGGGAGCATCTCATTCATTCATAGCTGCAAGTTTCGTAGCCACCCATAGAGTAGCTACCTCACCCCTCCCGAAGACCATAAGGATTCTTACGGGAGGCAGTATCATCCCCGTTAGTGACACTTGCAGATCTTGTTCGGAGTAGTTTGTGGTCGTGAGATGCGAGCTCAATTCTTGATTTTCTCTATGTTGGACTATGACGTTGTACTTGGTATGGACTGGTTGAGTCAGTACCATGCAACTTTAGACTGCCGGTGTGGATGTGTTATCGTTAGACCGCTAGGACATCCGGAGTTTGAGTTTCTTTGAGGAGCCAGAGAGCAGGGTGCCCAGCCTACTTTTAAGGCACTCACTGCAGAAGGGGAGCCAGAATACCTGAAGGTTATATCAGAATTTGTAGATGTATTTTTCGATGATCTTTCAGGCTTACCACCTGATCGGAAAATAGAATTCACTATAGAATTGACTCCAAGAGAAGAGCCCATTACCTCATCTGTGTACCAGTTAGCACCAAAGGAATTAGTAGAACTGAAGATAAAGGTTGATGATCTTTTAGAGAAGGACTTTATTAGCCAGTGTGTCACCTTGGGGTGCGTCTATCCTGTTTGTACCAAAGAATGATGGAACGGTACGCTTGTGCATTAATTACAGAGCACTGAATGATATAACAATCAAGAACAGGTATCCTTTACCGCGCATTGATGATCTATTCGATCAATTAAGTGGTGCTTGTGTATTCTCAAAAATTGATCTCAGATCCGGATGTCATCAGATCAAGGTGCGAAGAAAGATATACCAAAGACAGCCTTCAGGACCAAGTACGGCCATTATGAGTTCTTAGTTATGCCATTTGGTTTAACCAACGTGCAAGGTGTATTTATGAGCTTAATGGTAGCTCGGGGCCGCATGGAAAATTTTAGTTGCATGCTCCTCTGGGCCGCATGGAATCAGGAACTTAGAGAAATTTCTTTCGTTCAAGTTTCATGCATTTGGTCAAGGGGAGCATATGTAGATTCAGCCATGCGTCCAATAAGATGGCTGTATGCTAAGTTTAAAGCAAGGAGTCCAGGCCGCATGAAGCTCCTTCGTCCCAAAATAGCAAGTTTCAGTCATGAAAAAGCTCTAAGTCCTGAAAATATGATTCTCCCTGAAATGCCCATTTCCAGCTCAAATCCAAAGAAGTAAAGTTCTAAACCACTTGAAATCAGATGCTCTCTCACATAGAGCAACTAGTTTTGGAAAATAACAAGTTTTAAGGCATCAAAACCATGAAAATGTCAAGAACACATTAAACTAAAACTGTAGATCTAGTCCAACCAAGCTATCAAAATCGAAAATACCAAGAAGTAAACATGCATAGGAGTTAATAGAGCACAATATAGACTAATAAAATACAAGAAATCTACAATAAAGTAAAAGTGCAAGTTCTCCATCATTAGCAAGATGTACTTGCCTAAAACTACCACTAACTACTACTACTAATACCAAGGAAAAGGGGAGGGGGACCGGTCCTGGGCTGCTCTAGGCTAGGGAGGAGAGGAGAGGAAAGGAGAAAAAAATGAAAAGAGAAAAAAAAGAATGGGGAAGAGAGAGAAAGAGAGGGGTTATATATCAATGATGGTTAACACTATTCACAAATATAGAAATTACATAAGATCAGCTAGAGAAATTTAGAAAAATATACGGAAAGCAATAGCACACATATACAAGATATGAACACGGAAAATACGTAGTAGTGAGATGAGTCTCACAACTCTCACCTCCTTAGAAAAATTTCATCCTCGAAATTTCAATAAGGCACAGGATCTAGCAAGGAGACTATAGGAATCAGGCAATAAAACAAGTATCATGGTACGGGTATCAATCATAAGCTATGAGCTATCTAGAACAAGGCAAACATGCACAAAAAAAAGATCAGGGTATGGGATATACGAACAAGTATACCTCACGAGTCAAACAGATACGGGTATCGAGCTCGGATATCATCCTCGCGCTCCCAAGTTGACTCGCCCTGTGAGTTATGCCCCCAAGCAACTCGGACTAAACGAATAGTCCGGTTCTTGATAATCTTCTCTCTCCGGTCTAAAATAGATACAAGCCTCTCCTCATACGAAAGGTTGGTACCAAGAACCAATTCTGAATGATCTAGGACATGGCTTGTATCCGGTATATACCGTCATAGTTGGGATACATAAAAAATATTATGTATCTTACGAAGCGATAGTAAAAGAGCAAGACGATAGGAAATATCTCCTACTCGCTCAATAATATCGAACGGACCTATGTACCATGGACTAAGTTTTTTTCGTACACCAAATTCGATGACTCCGCGGGTAGGCAAAATTTGAAGGAATGCATGGTCACCAACAGAAAACTCAAGAGGTCGTTGATGCGAATCGGTCCAATGACGCTGGCGATCTTGTGCTACTTGAAGATGCTTCCGGACTTGCTTGACTACTTCAACTGTTTAGGCTATTATTTCGGGACCAACCAATTGCCTTTCGCCAATGTCATCCCAAGCTATAGGGGATCTGCACTTTCTGCCATACAGTGCCTCGAAGGGTGCCATCTGGATACTGGCCTAGAAACTGTTATTGTAGGAGAACTCTACCAGGTGTAAATGATCCTCCCACGGACCACCAAAGTCAAGGGTACATAAATGAAGCATATCTTCTAGAGTCTGGATGGTTCGCTCTGACTGACCATCTGTCTGGGGGTGATAAGTCGTACTGAACTTCAAGCGGGTGCCTAGGCTCTTTTGCAAAACTCTGCCAAAAGTGAGAAGTAAATATGGAATCTTTATATGAAACTATGCTAACTGGTACCCCATGTAGTTTAACAATCTGTCTCATGTACATCTCGGCTAACTGTTATGTGGACTGGCCAACCCTGAAAGAAAGAAAGTGTGCAACTTTCGTGAGTTGGTCGACTATTACCCAAATAACATCCCTACCAGTTGGGGACCTAGGTAGACCTGTCACGAAATCCATGGTAATATGCTCCCACTTCCACTCCGGAATTGGTAAAGGTTGAAGAAGTCCTGCTGGTCTCTGATACTCAGCTTTAACTTGTTGACATACCAAACATCGAGAAATAAATCGCGCTATCTCACACTTTATTCTATTCCACCAGAAATGCTGACGAATATCTCTATACATCTTGGTTCCTCTAGGATGCACTGAATATTGCGAACTATGGGCCTCCGACAATATCTCAGGATGAAGGTCTCCGTTAGGCACACAAAGACGATTCCTAAAACAGAGAGTTCCGTCACTGAGAATGCTAAGTTCTGGTCTACGTCCTGCCTCACACTCTGCCTTGAATCATTGAAGATTAGCATCTGCTGATTGTGCTACCTTAATTCATTTTACTATATTGGACTGAACTTGTAGACCTGCCATCAATGTTGCATTGCCAGGCAATACTACTTCTATACCCATCTCTTGAAGATCTTCTAAAATCTCTCGTTGCGCTGTGAAAAAATAAGCTCCTTCTCTCCGGCTCAAGGCATCCGCTACCACATTGGCCTTCCCAGGATGATACTGAAGGTCAAGATCATAGTTTGTCATCAAATCCAGCCATCTTCTTTGCCTCATGTTAAGATCCTTCTGGGTAAAGACATACTTCAAACTGTCACGTCCCGATCTCCCATAGGTAATCGGCTGTCCCCGCTAGGTACGAATTATCACGCCAGCGCTCCCGCGGGACGATCTTTTCCATCTGGACATGATGTCGCACGAGCATAAGCTGCACCCGTGCAAGGCCATGATCCGAATATGCGATAAAATATCTAAGACACACAGTCGCACAGATAGTCCGAATGCAGCGGAATAAGAAACGAACAGGCGATTGGTAACAAGTTCATAGAGTCATCAATAGCGGAAGCAATGAATAACACAAGTATAGAAGTAAAACAAGCACTTTATTGATATTATAAAAGTATTATAAGCGGCGCTAGGCCGAGATTACAAGTCGCTCAAGCCCTCTCTCTCGAAATAGTAAAAGCGTGCAAAGTGGCTACATTTATGGAATGATACGTAGGCGATGTTCCAATATTATATCTTGTATATGTGCTTCAGTTCCGGATGCAACACTCCAATGCTCCAGAGTGAACTCCATGCCTTAGCTCGCACGAAGGGATTTTCGTACTGAACGAGGTTCTCTCGCATCCTACAAGCAATATGGTGGGTTATCAGTACATGAATGCACCGGTAGGGAGGCTTCTCGCTCGCTCGATAAATTCAAACACGTTATATAGGTTCCGGGCACCATCTATTAAGTTATATTTTTAGTCTTGCCTTAAGATTAGTTTTATGGCATAATGTACAAGCCTACTTGTGAGGTAGTGCACCGTACGATATAAAAAGGAACACGGCGAGACTTACCAGCTTACCATTCATCCTTCCCTGTCCAAGGTAAACCAAGTTAAACCAAGCACGAGCATATATAATAAAATCCAGGGACAATTATATAAGCAAACATAAGTGTAATGAGCGAGGTTCTGTTTCAGGTGCACGAGTTACACGGATTATCCAGAAGTGTTGCAGAAGATGTTCAAGTATTCAATTATGTATAAGTGTGTTATACTCATATCCATTCAGGTGATCCAGATTACTAGGCACGATGCAATAACTCGTACGCGGATTGCCGCTAAGCGAGGATGACTTAGTCTATATGAAAAGGAGGTCACTAGCTTAGCCATAAATGACCGATTTATAGTCTCGTGGTGGAATATGGTGCAATACTTGATACAAGACGAGCAATTCAAGGCGAACATGTGATACAAAAGAGCCATTGTACGTTATCATGTCGATTCATTAAACTGTCATGGGTAGACGACTAGTCCAAGGTAGTATGCCCTACCAAGGCCCGAATACCGTGCATTGCCTGTCCCAAAGACGACATCGCATACCATAACCGAATTTGGAACGCAATACACCAGATATCCCTCTTAGGCCGGTACAATCCCGATGCCTCGGTGATCGTCCGAGGAATCAGATACCTCGTGCACGAGTTATCCGTGACCATGGAAGTCTCTAGCCTTGGGTCTCTTGTCAGGCACATATTCGGGCCAGATTCAAGTTCAAGTTCAGGATTGTTCATAAATATATCGACTCTCCGAGCCGTTCAATTCAGTGCAGGATGAGTGTTGTTTAACTAGTCATGATGCAGTCCCTAGTTTGGAACTGCCTCGGCGACCTAATAGTCCCGAATACTTTCAGGTTCATTCTTGTGCGGAATAACTATTTGATAGTCTTTCGGGGAACTTAGATGAATGCAAGGCAATGATAGTGTTACACGGTGATGGCAAGAATTATGTGACAAGCATTAAAATGAGGCAAACGAGTACAAGTTACAATATAAGCAGGCAAGCATACATTTGTTGGAAATATAAGCATAAGAAAACATATTGTATAGTCTACCTTAGAACGTAAGTCTAGCCTTTATGTTTGCATGGGTCCAATGGGGTAATGCGAGGAGTGAAACCGTACAAGGACATATCGAGCAACATAATTCATTAGGCATGCAGTGTAAACAAGTGAAGCAGTGCACTACGAATAGTATATAATGATCTACTCGAGGCATAGCGGGGTCTACTTGCACGAAGCTAAGTTAGAATACGAGAGTCCGATTATAAGCCAAGTTTTATTTCCATGTTCCAACACAAGCAAAACAAGATGGGATAATTCTTATAGCTAGGTGTGTTGTATTCTATATTAGCATGCAAGGGGTGATTCACCTAGCGACTAGCATGTATTATCCATATTTTTAAGTGTGTTGGCTAAGCAAAGACAAGTTCATCGTAGCCACCCACCTTAGCGATGATTCATCACGGTCGAGTGATACTCTGAGCGAGCCTTTGAAAGTCTAAATCTGAACTCCTGAAGGATCAAGTCTGGAAATCCTTTACCTCAAACGAGTCTTCTCGCTGAGCAAAGCGGGTCGGATCGTTGCACTTGTGCCGTTTGAATCGGGTGTATGCTTGAGCGGAATGGGTCATTACATTATACACCACTCAGAAAAAGTCTCATCCTCGAGACTTCCTAAGCACAAATCGTTCTATTGCACTATTAAATCTATCTCAAGCATAACAATTTGTACCACTAGATCCGTTCGAACACAATTTCCTACTTGTTCCTTATATCGTGTCGCGTGTATGCTGGATATGTCTCATTGAATGACTCTATCATTTAATCCAAGCTCTGACTCAGTCTCTAATGCGTCTTAGCACGAAACATATATCGCTTAATGCGGGGTACGTTATAATCCATCTTGAATGATGATCTAAAGTTGAGGCAAACTTATCCAAATTGTTATAATCGTTCATGCGAATCCAATATATTCATTTGCACTAGCATTCGAGGTCAGCATATCGCAAGTCTGGATCGTGCACATATTCAAAGCGTCCCTCAAACCTATGCATGTCAACCAACTTAGTGATAGCGAAGTCTTTGCACTCGAGTTTAACATATCATTGAGTCTTGGATCGTGCACACGTTCAGGGCATCCCTCAAACATATGCATTCACCCAAACTCATCGATAGCGAAATCCGACAAGCTACTTGCAAAAATCTTAAGGGTTCTCGTCGTATGAATCATAATGATACTTCCAGCAGGGTCAATCAAAATCCAAGTAATTTCTATTCCAACTCAAACCAGGCATTGCACTACCGTTAAGCACGATTCTAACTATATAAAGGTCACTGGTGACACGTCATCTTGGACTATTTTGAAATAAACGATGATCTTTCCAACGATAGTTAGCTAGCCCCCCTGAAAGTATTCAAATATTCTTGTATTGTGTTGTACCCTTCCAGCTCGGGTAGTTAGTCCTACTGAAGGTCCCTCAATACCCCATGATAGTACATCAGCCATGGCTTATACATGAATTCTCCTAGGCCGACACGATCCCGATGCCCCGACAATCGTTCGAGAAACCAAAATTGTGTGCATAACTTGTCCATGACAATGCAAATGCAATAATGGTAAACTATAAAGCCTATGCATGGTACAAAAATTGAATAACTCTAAAACTTATATCTTTTTTTCACTATCATACTTCCTTGAGCCATCGCTTGCATCATTCTTCCACGTCTAGGGATTATGTCATGCCCCGATTCTGAAAAATCAAAGGTAGTCACGGGCGTGATGTTATACAAGCCTAGATTGTACTTGTACAAGGCAAGAAGATAGACAAGTCATGGAATTTCTCAGAAATAATGATATATCAGTGGAAATAAGCAGACAAATTAAAGTAACAATAGAATAGATTGAAAAGCTTCTCTTTATTGATAATAATATTGGAGTACATAGCTTACAACAGATTATAAAGCTTCTCAATTATAACTAATAATTGGCAAATTGGCATACATTGATACTTGTTGTCTTGGCTTACAATCTCATTGATACAACTAAATTATAATATTTCATACATCATGCCCTTTATAAAGGCATCATTATCATCAGACATTATCGTGGCCTGGTAGTACCAAACTTCAATTTATACTCGCATATGAAGCGTTTTCTTCATAGTTATTGTGCACTGATGTACTTATCGTTATATAGATGTTCAATTTTCTATTCTCGGTGTTACAAGCAGATAAAACAGATTATACAATATTACTTATTTCTCATGTAAGACTTACTTTATAGCATTCTTGTGTTGATAAAACTAGCAGTTATCATTCATGTGTTTCTTGGATTCCAACAACATTGTATAAAGGCATCATTATCATCATGTGAGCTAGAGTAATATTTATTTATGAAACACAGTAAAGTAACACTTGTAATTCATTTTATTAGGACATGAAGGAGTAGAGGAGAATGGACAGATCCACTCACATCTACAAATATAGTTTTCCTTGATCTCAAGTATGTTTATGATTTCCCAAGAATGATCTGATATGGTATAGTACCCCACTTACAGCGGTACACTAACGTAATACCTTTGGCTTGTGACTCAGTTTAAACTGAGTATCGGAGAAACCTTACGACCCAATCGATGCACGGATGAAGTGCAATGAACCTTTCCAATAGATGGATCGACTTCTATTGAAATAAGTCCAATAGTTTTCGTTGGATGTTTTGCTGCTTGGTTTTGTATTGCTTTGCATTTTTTTGTTGCTTTCGATGATTGGTTTTCATAAGTTTGCTTTCCTCGCTTGTGTATTCATTTCGAATCGTAAGAGAAAGAGATCAAAGGATGCTAACGAAATATTATTGAATTTTAGGATGCATAACCAAGAAGTGATCGCTACGCTAGGCTTTCCCATTTTCTCGTTGATTCATTCGGTGAGTAGCTTCGGCCCTTCGATGAATCACTTTTGTCTGCACATTTAATAAAAGAATCTCTAGTCCACTTTGTTTCATGTCCCTAAGTTTAATATTGCCTCACTAATTAAGATAAGCAAAATAAAAGAATTGCATGCTTGTAAATATAGAAATGTTATTTATTTCAAGTTAATGTTACTTGCCCCTTATTCATATGCTGCGCAGTAAGAATATGTATAGAAAATCTCTTATAATTTGACAAGTATCAATGCTACATATAAAAGAACTAATAGTGCACCCTGAGGTACGGTCGCTTACGATGTAGTGGGGTGTAGCTATTAGATAAGTAAAGAGATGATGGAAATGTGTGCTTATGTTCAGAACTGTTCTTGTGATTTATTTTTATCTGATAGAAGTTCATGCCTTGCATCGGTCTCGGACAACTTGTGCATAAGGTAATAGTCTCTTGAACAGTTCCTGGGACACTAAAAATCGGTCGGTCCGGAAGATATTGTGATAGCACCCTGAGGGACGGTCCCTTGAGGATGTAGTGGGGTGTTGTGTCCATTAGTGTAGATAGGAACCTTGCATCACAGCTGCTAGTGTTCATGTTACATTGGGGTGAGATGCTGCGGGCAAGTCGTAGGATATTCATGCGCACTAGTGCAGAGCTGAACCTTGAGTCACCACTGCTAATTCATGAGGAAGAACTCTCATGGGTCATCATGTAGTTAGGTAGTATGCTAGGTGCATCCTTCTTGCAAGCCTAACCGATAGATGTCAAGTCCCTTAAGATATTGATTCCAAATCCCTTGAGATTATATTATATGCAAATTATGACTAACTTGTACGTCTGTTGTAGGGATAACGACCGACCGTGGGTAAGATTTATCATTATGTGGCTTACTTTATTATTTATTTTCATGTCTTGATAAAAGGTGTCATGTCCCAATCTCCCGCAGGTAATCGGCCATCCCCGCTAGGCGAGAATCACCGCGCCAGTGCTCCCATGGAACAATCTTTTCCATCTTGACGTGATGCCGCACGAGCACAAGCTTTTCCCGTACAAGGCCATGATTTGAACATGCGATAAAATGTCTAAGCCACAGAGTCGCACAGATAGTCCGAATGCAGCGGAATAAGAAATGAACAGGCGATTGGTAACAAGTTCACAGAGTCGTCAATAGCGGAAGCATTGAATAACACAAGTATATAAGTAAAATAAGCTATTTATTGATATTGAATAAGTGTTAAAAGTGGCGCTAGGCCGAGATTATAAGTCGCTCAAGTCCTCTCTTGAAATAATAAAAGCGTGCCAAGTGGCTACATTTGTGGAATGATACATAGGCGATGTTCCAACATTATGTCTTGTATATGTGCTTCAGTTCCGGATGCAACGCTGCAAGACTCCAGAGCGAACTTCATGCCTTAGCATGCACAAAGGGGATTTTTGCACCGAACGAGATTCTTCTGCATCCTGCAAGCAATCTGGTGGGTTATCAGTACATAAATGCACCGGTAGGAAGGCTTCTTGCCCGCGCGACAACTCTAAATATGTTATATAGGTTCTGTGCACCATCTATTAAGTTATCTTTCTAGTCTTGCCTTAGGATCAGTTTCATGGCATAATATACAGCCTAACTCGTGTGGCAGTGCACCGTGCAATATATGAGTAATACGACGAGACTTACCAACTTACCATTCGTCCTTCCCTGTCCAAGAAAAACCTAGTTAAATCAAGCACAGGTATATATATATATATAATGAAATCCAGGGACAATCGCATAAGCAAACACAATGATCACGGGCGAGGTATTATTTCAGGTGTACGGGTTACACGGATTATCCAGAAGTATTGCAGAAGATGTTCAAGTTTTTAATTATTTATAAGTGTGTTATACTCATATCCGTTCAAGTATTCCACACTTCTAGGCACGATAAAATGACTCGCACGCGGATTATCGCTAAGCGAGGATGACTTATCTATATTAACAATAGTCGTTGGCATAGCCATAAAGGACGACTTATAGTCTCGGGGCAATATTAGATGCGTGAGGTATGAGTCGCTACACGCCACCTTCGTCCGGGATGGTAGAGAGTGCAACGCGAGGCCAAGGGGGCGTTCATTCCATGCTACCCTCTACCATGCGACTATTCGAAAGTTTCGTCCGGATCGGATCGGCCCCGGTGCCCCGGCGACCATCCGCAAGAACCTAAATATGAATACCTTGTGCACAAGTTGTCCATGATATGCAAGTCTCGGGTCTCATATTCACGGAATTTATGACATGACATATTAATTCTTGATTCTTGTTCAAAATGAGTATGCTCCACGAGCTATGATTCTTGCTTTACTTGACATGATTCTTGTTTAGCGTTAAACTTGACATGGTGCAATCTCCTGGTTCGGAGATGCCTTAGCGACCTAACTGTCCTAGATACTTTCAGGTTCATACTTGCACGAAACGACTATTAGATAGCCCTCCGGTGATGAATGCAAGGCAAGATAACGTTTACTTGACTGTGGCATAAAATTATGTGACAAGCATTGAAATGAGGCAACGAGTACAAACTATAATGTAAGCAGGCAAGTATGCATTTATATGAAACCTAAGCATTTACGTTGGCACGGTCTAAGGGGTAGTGTGAGGAGTGCAACCGTACAAGGATATATCAAGCAACATAGCTCTTAGGGCGAGCAGTGTAAATGAGTGAAGCAGTGCACTACGAAGAGTATATGATGATCTACTCGAGGCATAGCGGGGTCTACTTGCACGAAGCTAAAGTAGCATGCGAGGGTCCAAGTTATAAGCCAAGTTTTATTTCCATGTTCTAACACAAGCAATACAAGATGGGATTATTCCCTTAGCTAGGTGCGTTATATTCCTTATTAGCATGCAAGGGATGATTCACCTAACGACTAGCATGTATCGTCTATATTTTAAGTGTGCTGGCTAAGCAAAGACAAGTTCATCGTAGCCACCCACCTTAGCGATGTTTCGCATAGGTCGAGAGATACTCCGAGCGAGCCTTTGAAAGTCTAAGTCTTAACTACTAAAGGGCCAAGTCTGGAATCCTTTGCCTCAAACAATTTATCTCGCTGAGCAAAGCGGATCGGGTCGTTGCACTTGCGCCGTTTGAATCGGGTATCCGCTTGAACGGAACGGGTTGCTACATTATACACCACTCAGAAAAAGTCTCGTCCTCAAGACTTCCTGAGCATAAACCGTTCTATCGCACTATAAAATCTATCTCAAGCATAGCAATTGATACTACTAGATCCGTTCGAACATAATTTTCTACTCGTTCCTTATACCGTGTCGCGTGTATGCCGGGTCTATCTCATTGAATGACTCTATCATTCAATCCAAGCTCTGACTCGGTCTCCACTGTACCTTAGCGTGGAACATATATCTTTTTAACATGCGGCACGGTATGATCCATCTTGAATGATGATCTAAGGCTAAGGCAAACTTATCCAAGTTGTTATACTCGTTTATGCTAATCTAACATATTCACTTGCACTAGCATTCGAGATCAGTATATTGCGAGTCTGGATCG
The DNA here is from genome assembly GCA_036927795.1 of Iris macrosiphon. NCBI lineage: Eukaryota > Viridiplantae > Streptophyta > Magnoliopsida > Asparagales > Iridaceae > Iris > Iris macrosiphon. The sequence goes on along the minus strand of JAYESA010000008.1, from coordinate 164,815,424 downwards.
TACATATATTCAAAGCATCCCTCAAACATATGCATGTCAACCAACTTATTGATAGTGAAGTTTTTGCACTCGAGTTTAACATATCATTGAGTCTTGGATCGTACATATATTCAAGGGGTTCCTCAAACATATGCATTCAACCAAACTTAGCAATAATGAATTCGGACAAGCTACTTGCAAAAATCTTAAGGTTTCTCGTCTTATGAATCACAATGATACTTCCAACAGGGTCAATAAAATCCAAGCCATTTTTAATCCCACTCAAATTAAGCATTGCACTACCGTTAAGCACGATCTATCTGATTCTACCGACTAGCGTCCATGTCCATCGTGTCAAACATAGCACATATTTACAGTTCCAAGTCTAACTCTAAGTCTTGCTACCCAAGTTCTATGGCTTATTCAAGCAATATGCTAAGGTCGGCCACACAATTTCTTTCACTCGATACAGGGTCGTCTGCCTAATTACTAGGTTATCTCACAAAGTCATAGGCACAAGTTCAAGCACATGATTCATCGTGCAAATTTGTCACACGATGTTCGCTCCAATTCCTAAGGTCAAACCATTGTTTGTTTGTACGGGATATTCTACCTAAGCTCGTTTCACTCAGATTTCTAAAAATCGAGCACAGATCATCCTACACACATTAACATGTTCGTTGCACAGGGTTTGAGTTCGTTTAGTCAAATCTAGATATATTTAAGTCGTATGACAAGCCTAGTAATTCACATAGTCTATCTCCTTAAGCATGTTTGATAGAACCCATATATCCATTCTAAGTCTAGACCACCAAGCCATGATTCAATTCTAAATCTTTGATCACAATCATCAATCTAAGTCGTCCAAAAAGATTCACGTATCTGTTCACGAAACCATCAAGCGTGACTTACTCCAGGTTCTAGACTAACTTATCCTTGAAATACTTTTGATTCACTTGCATCCCCAAATTCGTCTTATCGTGTCAAACCATAAGTCAAGACGGTCCATCAGTTATCACGCTCCGGTCTCCTGCAATTTTGATCACCCTCGTTGGATGTGAGATCACCATGCCAAAGCTCCCGCTGGATAATCATCATAATCCGGACGTGACACATGTACGAGCATAAAGTTACGCTCGCACAAGACAAGAACGTCGAATATTATGGTTATCATCAAAATAATCGAGACACCTTATCATTTCACCCTGCTCCATCTAAGATATATATAAAATCCATCAAGTCATGTCCGTTTATGCCGTGATTATAATTCGTCTCGCAAAATCATCCAACTTCAATGTTACCGTTTGATAAATTCGTAGTCTACCTCTGGCATTCCTCAAACAACTAAGTTCAAATATTCAAGCCAAAGTCTATCCACTTTTGATACAATCCATTCATCGAGTTCGTTTGGAATAATCATCGAACATGTTCTCGTGAGTTCGATTATCCCCGCCGAACGTGAAATTATCACGCCGACGCTCGTGCAGGATAATCGTTCTCGGTCGAGATGATTTTGAAGGTTATCTTTTTGAACTAGATTCAAGATCGTTCTTCCAAACTCCAGATCAATTCCGTTATTGCTTATCTCTTTCATCGAACCACAAAATTCCTTTCTTGGGCTAACTTCTATCGAGCGATATCCTACTCAAGTTCAATCTGTTTAATTCAAATTAAAATTGCCCGTACGATCCATAAAGTTTCAACCAAGTTTTCTTGACCAAGATATTGATTTTATTACCTTGAATCCCTATTCGATATAAGCCTTATCACTTATTTAAGACATTCTTAATCGCTCAAACCAACTGTCGTACGAGACCTATGAATCCGTTTGAACATTTCTAAAATGATCCATACACCACTCAGGAATCAAGTCACCCAATTAAATCCTCTATCGTGTCTGCATCACTGTTAGCATATTCACCCAGTCGTTCCTTAGAATTCCTACACGATACCTATGCATCGCTTGATAAATCATAGTCTCATACATATCCTATTGATAGTCATCCAAGTAAACCATATCTGATTTGCATCTGCCGACACGAAATATCGTCCGAACTATTTCTCAAAATCCAAGCACGATCATCTATATTCGCCTTAGCGATAATCTGATAATGTTTCTATCGGTTGACATTCTAAATCTGACTTATCTTTTCCTGAACGATATCCAATCTCGCTTGCAACTAGCTTATACCAAAAGAGTCTTGGCGCGCGATACTCTACACAACTTAGCCGAAATTCTGTGTGCATAGCTAACCGTCCGAACGATATTCTATCTCGCACACTAACCAGCTTGGTATTCATGTATAGGTATTCGGGTTCGCACATAACTTACAAATTTCAAGTACGAGTCTATTCCCACAATGCCTAACATAGGTCGGTACAAAGGCCTTCGTATCACAATTTCGTATAAGCAAGCATATCATTCACATGCACTTTTAAAATTATTTAGACTCATTGTATGGAACATCCCCAATAAGTCAACGAGAGAGAGTGTATGTATATAACCCATGAACGAGCTTTCAAAACTGAGAAAATCGATACAAAGTCCAAAGGCGTAAAGCCATGCTCTGATACCAATATGTCATGCCCCGATCTTCCGCAGGTAATCAGCCATCCCCGCTAAACATGAATCACCGCGCCAGTGCTCCCGTGGGATGATCTTTCCCATCTTAACGTGATGCCGCACGAGCACAAGCTTTGTTTGCGCAAGGCCATGATCTGAACAGACGGTAAAATATCTAAGCCATAAAGTCGCACAGATGTCCGAATACAGCGGAATAGAAACGAACAGGCGATTGGTAACAAGTTCACAGAGTCATCAATAGCGGAAGCATTGAATAACATAAGTATAAAAGTAAAATAAGCTATTTATTGATATTGAATAAGTGTTACAAGCGGCGCTAGGCCGAGATTACAAGTCGCTCAAGTCCTCTCTCGAAATAATAAAAGCGTACCAAGTGGCTACATTTGTGGAATGATACATAGGCGATGTTCCAATATTATGTCTTATATATGTGCTTAAGTTTCGGATGCAACGCTCCAAGGCTCCAGAGCCAACTCCATGCCTTAGCATGCACAAAAGGGGTTTTCACACCGAACGAGGTTCTTCCGCACCCTGCAAGCAATCTGGTGGATTATCAGTACATGAATGCACTGGTAGGAAGGCTTCGCGCCCGCTTCACAACTCCAAATACGTTATATAGGTTATGTGCACCATCTATTAAGTTATCTTTCTAGTCTTGCCTTAGGATCAGTTTTATGGCATAATGTAAAGCCTAACTCGTGTGGCAGTGCGCCGTGCGATATATGAGTAACACGGCAAGACTTACCAACTTACCATTCGTCCTTCCCTGTCCAAGGAAAACCAAGTTAAATCAAGCACAGGTATATATATAATAAAATCCAGGGATAATCGCATAAGCAAACACAATTATCACGGGCGAGGTGTTATTTCAGGTGTACAGGTTACACGGATTATCCATAAGTGTTGCAGAAGATGTTCAAGTGTTCAATTATTTATAAGTGTGTTATACTCATATCCGTTCAAGTATTCCATACTTCTAGGCACGATGCAATGACTCGCACACGGATTACCGCTAAGCAAGGATGACTTATCTATATTAACAGGAGTGGCATAGCCATAAATGATGAGTTATAGTCTTAGGGCAATATTAGATGCGTGAGGTATGAGTCACAACATGCCACCTTCGCCCGGGATGGTATAGAGTGCAACGCGAGGCCAAGGAGGCGTTCACTCCATGCCGCCCTCTACTATGCGATTATTTGGAAGTTTTGCCCGGATCGGATCGGCCCCGGTGCCCCGGCGACCGCCCGCGGGAACCTGAACATGAATACCTTGTGCACAAGTTATCCGCGATATACAAGTCTTAGATCTCAAATTCACGGGATTCATGACATGACATGTTAATTCTTGATTCTTATCCAAAATGAGTATACTCCATGAGCTGTGATTCTTGAATTACTTGACATGATTCTTATTCAGAGTTAAACTTGACATGGTGCAATCCCCTGGTTCGGAGATGCCTTGGCGACCTAACGGTCCTAGATATTTTCAGGTTCATACTTGCATGAAACGATTATTAGATAGCCCTCCGGTGAATAGATGAATGCAAGGCAAGATAACGTTTACTTGACTGTGGCATAAAATTATGTGCTAAGCATTAAAACGAGGCAATGAGTATAAACTACAATATAAGCAGGCAAGCATGCATTTATATGAAACCTAAGCATCTACGTTGGCACAGTCTAAGGGGTAGTACGAAGAGTACAACCGTACAAGGCCATATCGAGCAACATAGCTCTTAGGGCGAGCAGTGTAAATGAGTGAAGCAATGCACTATGCAGAGTATATGATGATCTACATGAGGCATAGCGGGGTCTACTTGCACGAAGCTAAAGTAGCATGCGAGGGTCCAAGTTATAAGCCAAGGTTCATTTCCATGTTCTAACACAAGTAATACAATATGAGATTATTCTCTTAGCTAGGTGCATTGTATTCTTTATTAGCATGAAAGGGGTGATTCACCAAGCGACTAGCATATATCATCCATATTTTAAGTGTGCTGGCTTAGCACAGATAAGTTCATCGTAGCCACCCACCTTAGTGATGTTTTGCCTCGGTCGAGCGATACTCATAGCGAGCCTTTGAAAGTCTAAGTCTGAACTCCTGAAGAGCCAAGTCTGGAATCATTTGCCTCAAACGCATCATCTCACTGAGCAAAGCGGATCGGGTTGTTGCACTTTCTTCGTTTGAATCGACTATCCGCTAGAACGGAACGGGTCACTATAAAAGGAACCTAGACAACTAGAAAGATCACTTAATGAGCATTCTAGCTTCACAAGTTTACTTAGTATGGTTTATCATGTGAGTTTGGCTTCGGTCGCTCGCCAGTACATGTGGGGTACTAACCCACGTTTGTGGGCATATTCAGGTTCTGAGGACATGACTGTGGCAAGCCTCTTTAACATGTAGGAGCGCATCCAATCCAGTAGAGATCGTGCTCGTTGCAAGCCCAGCTTCTTCCTTCCATTCTGCTAGTTTTCTTTCTGTTATAAGTTTCCTTCAAGGTATTTTTACTTATTGTCCTAGTACAAGGATATGATGTATGGGCATTGTGGCTAGTTTTGGATTTTAAAAAGATGTAAGCCAACTATGACATATTTTGTAATCAACCAAGCAAATGCATTATAATCCATTTTAGTATTTCAATAAATAAAGTATTTTGGATTCCTATCATATGTGTTCGATCTTTGGTTTTCTGCAAGGATATATTTGTGATGCTTTTTATCTTGTCTATTTTGTGTTTTGTGTGGGTATTATGCCTTGTGCAAGCGCAACTTAGGCTTGCATGACATCACGCCCAAGCGAGAATGATCGATTTTATAAGGCCAAGCAAGGACGATCGGCCCTTGCGAGATCAGGGCGTGACATACGGTGCACAGTCTTCTAACTTGGCATAACCATACCCTCGAACCACGCTCCATAAGAATATTCTATCCGGCCAAGTTAAGCAAGACTGCATCATCACTTTCAAATCTCGATTTTCAGCATAACTTGTATCCTATCTGTCTGATCCGTCTAGAACTTCAGCATAATGCCTCTTCGCGGAGCGGGGCATTACATAATATACCGTAAAAAAAAGTTTTGCCCTCGAAACTTAAAGAAATTACTCACTCCACCACATCACTTAAGTCACCAAGGAAATGTTTTAGGCCAGCTATAATTCAGTATCCCATTCAATCTCTTGTCAGATTAAGTATTTCCCAATCATGAATCTCGTATGCTGGTGCATTCAGTTTCCACCATCTCTTTTCTTCCAAATGATTTGTTCTTGTTCCTCGGTTCACCAATACTCTCATGCAGCTCAATTTAAATTTTTTTTAACACTTCGCTTGGATCGTACATATATTTGAGGCATCCCTGAATTATAGTACACTCAGCCAATGTTAATGGTTAGAGAAATCAAACAGTTACAGCTATAACTTCATTCCACAATGTTGGTCACTTAATACATCCGGTCATGATGTTCCTTAACATCGATTTTTCATAACTCTAAGTTCTTGCGACACTTACTCGGTCAATCCCATCAGTATCTTTCCAATATGTTGCGATCATGTTCCGGTCTAAGCACTTCTCAATATTCACCAGCATTCTTTCGGTCTTAACATATGCACAATTCTTTTATCTCGTTCATAGTGTTCCTTCATATAACTTGCTGCCACAATCGCTATCTTCCAAATTTACCAAATATAAAATTCTCAGGGACTGTCCAGGTTAGGCTATGAGTCCAAGCACGATACTTGAAATCATTCCAAACAAAATTGATCGTAACATAATTTCCATCAATCCGTATTACAATATTCATTGTTCCAATGCCAATTCTGTCATTCCCATCTGTTATGAATAGTTTTACCTGTCATCACATTGTTTCGATCCAACCAACTTTTTATCCATTTCATTAAGAATATCTTCGGCCTTATCTTTATTATGACCCCAAGTGTATTTACAATTGTTCCAATATTCAATTCCTTTCATTGAACTTCTAGCAACTTTTTCCAGCATTAGTGATATCAAATTCTAATGAATCCAGAGTTTCCTTTGATCGTATCATGGTCCATTCTACAAAATTCTTTATAGTTTAATGATCATAATTCGTCTAGTGCAACAGTCGCATTAGCCACATCGTGTATCAAGTTTCTCTTTCCTGCGTATGAAATTTTCCATCCAAATTCTCGACTGACGATTCCAACTTTTATCCCAATTTATTTCTCATTCTGACTTGATTCCATCAGAAACTATTCCAAGGTAATCTAGCCAACCGAACTCACTATTAATTTTCCATTCCAGTCAAGGCTATCAAATTCCTCTTTAATAATCATCAATTCCCAAATTTACTCATCCAACAGTTTAACCATTCTAACACGATATGCTATTCTGAATTACTCATACCCAAATTCCACAACCAACTATCCAAACACCGACTGTATATAAACTGACTCACAACATACACTATTATAGTCTTATACGATGTTATATTACCCACGTAACATCAATAGGGTCATCCTATTGGTCTCCGACAACCAACATACTCTTCGGTCAAGTCTCTATGGTTTGCTATACCGACAGCTAAAACTAGAGTTTATAGGCTACTCATCTTATGCTAGACAATTGCTATGTACTCGTTTTATCTCTATTCTTAGGGACAACCATAATCTGATAAGTCTAAGGGACTTCTACCCCAATCTTATTACCAACTAAAACCACGAATGCACTTCCATTAACCTATCCCCAAATAAGGGACATCCAACAGTCTGGGTCAGGTCTATCTACCAACAGTCAATTTCATAAGGGTTTAATTCCAACAAAGGCTCATTCTAGACTTACCCAAAATAGACAAGGTCACTAGGACTATCTGTTCAATTCCTATATCCATCAAGTAAATCGCCAATGATCAAAATCCGAATTGCTCTAACATATTATTTTATTTCTGATTTCTTAGTCAAACTCTACTTGTATCTTTATAACATTCTCGAGTTCTCAAGCATCCAATTATCTATGGGACATGACAACTAATCCAAACTCAAATTTTGATCGATCATATTTACTAATAAATCGTTCATGATCATTGTTCTCAATTCTTTTTCATTCATATTATGTATTTGTATATTCAATTTTATCCAAATAATTTATAACCGACAATATCGATCACCTAATCAATACATTAAAGATATTTTTCTTTTGATTTATTCCATCGATCTTACTTTTGTCCAATTCATTCCGATAATGGTCAACTTTTATTCGCACACACCATCAACTTAATTCATTACCTCATAAAGGTCTAATAAAATTTTATCTTGCTAGGCCATATTCGATAGTTATTCATATATTCGATATATCGTTCATACCCCCAATCTAAAGATCATCACACATTAATAACTTGATAGATTACATATGTCAATCAACTGTCATCAAAGCGACTAAATTTTTTGCCGACAAACTGTTATCAATGCGTTAAAATTTTCTACTGAAAGTATCTATCCCAACTTGTTATACCTCAAGCTTTATTTGTATTTCATCCGAAGATTTCTCATAAAGAACTTACATATGATACTAAGAAATAAGGGTCATCGATTAATCATTTCCAATTCGTCGAGTTCATATGCTGACTAACTATTATCCATCATCTTGAAGCTTAAGTATTCTTACCTCACATTTGCTACTCTTTTAAGTTAGGCATGTAATACACATCACACACCTAAGGTCAAAATGCACAGTTTTTCGCATACTCGTTCTAACTGTAATTAAGTTTTTGAGAACTTTCAAACTCATGTAACCAAAATAATATCCCACCTGTGATTCCCAATAAATTTCAACCAATCTCATTCGATACATGATACAACTTATTTGTTGATAGTAACATTCGATCATTAATGCAAAATTTATAACTTTTACCTAGTCGATTTCAGTCACCGTTTAACCATATAATCCATCTCGTTGTTCTCAGCTTACACATCCATCTTATACTTCTCACTTCCTTGCTATCCAATATAACATTAAGACATCGAGGTCTGCTATTGATACTCAATCCAAAATACCTAAGGGATACTCGCACCATAATACCACAAGGCATCATTCTCGACTAGGTCCCGACACTACCACATTCTTATTGGTAGACTCATTACTATCATTCATGGAAATGTCATACACAAATATTACTAAGAGGGTAGAGACATATACCACTCAGAGATTAAGTCGTTCCTGACAATCATATTGTTCTTACACTGATCCAATATTCATCGCGCACTACCTTCACAAGGTAGCATTGTCGATTTCAAACATGATAGCCATTCACTCGAATATGAAGTATAATACATCCATTGCACACACAAATTAACTCAACATTACTGTTGATTTCCTCTGTTGAACTTACTCATGCACATTTTTGTTGTTTATAGAACAAACATATTATTTTTTCTTTATTCTCACATGCAAATTATTAATCACAAGTTATTCATCTATGGTATTGAATCATTGTTGGGTTTCTGGTATCTTTTACCATTCAAAAATCACAACGAGGGCATCACAATATTTAGGCTTATTGTATGGAACATCCAGTGAGTGTAGCCAAGCGGTAAAATATTCTCGATTACAAAAATACTTTTGAACAATAGCGAAGCAACAGAGAATAAGCATAGACACAATTTCTACAATCGCAAAAGCAACTTTGAATACTCATAGAAGACAACTTTGGATACGCACTGAGGTGACTGTGACTATTCGCAGAAGAGACCTTGAATAGCCACTGAAATAATTTTGAGTATCCGCGGAGGCATCTTTGAGTAATCATGGAAGTAACTTTAATTTAGAATTTACCGAGTCCAAGGACGCATAACTTGCTCTGATACCACTTTGTCATGCCCTGATTTTGAAAAATCGAAGGTAGCCACGGGCGTGATGTTTTACAAGCATAGATTGTACTTGTACTATCACACCCCGATCCCGTAAGGGGCCGATCTTCCTCGCTTAGCGTCTTAAAAAACTGATTGTCCTCGTATGGGTGTGATGTCGTACAAGCCTAAGTTGCGCTTGCATAAGGCCAAGGCTTTGAACAAGGACAAGATAAGTTATTTAGAGTAAGAAGCAATGGCACAACATAGGAGAAAAGTAAAGAACACATTGGCATAAGAAAACAAGCTCTTTATTAATATTAAAGAAGTGTTACAAGCGACGCTTGGCAGAGATTACAATTCGCTCAAGCTCTCTCTCTCTCTCTCTCTCTCTCTCTCTCTCTCTCTCTCTCGATTATAATGACATTGTTCCATACATTACATCCATTTATACAAAAGCATCTCCCAACCCATCTCGATACGACTCAAGGCATCGACTCTAGATTTTTGGCTCATGAGGATAAGGATATGCTATCACTTCTTCGGACGATCTAGTACTTGCAAATAAGCAAACTTGTGGAAGGGTTAGCACTTTGGAGAAAGTACTGGTGAATATAAAAGCAACAAACAGAAGTAATACTCTCTAAAACCAACACTAAGTAAGCATGTGGATATTACATTACTAGTGATCTTGCTACTTTTACCTAGGTTTATTTCATACAGTACAAGATCAGAGTCAGATTACTTTTTTCGAAAATATATCTTTAAAAACAGTTTATAAATTCAAAACATTCAAGCATAATCAGAAATTAATACATCACTTATTCAGTGATTATTATCTTACGCCGAATGGTTATCCCTGCAACAGACATACAAGTTAGCAGTAATTTACATATACAAATAGGTATTATTCCCTGTTCGTCCCGGCATCAAACAGTTAGGTATGCAAGAAGGATAACCTAGCATGCGTCCTAACCAAATGATTGCCCCCAAATTTTGGATCCCCGGGATTAGCAGTTGGGATGTACAAGCCTATCTCACTAATGACAAATCGACTAATAGCTGATGAGACACATGGTTGCTCTGCACTAAAATACGCTCAAAATAGCAGCCGAAACTCATGGTTCAGCACTACACTAATAGCCACACCCTCCCGTAAATAAGGACTTTTAGCCTCGGGGTGTTCCAGATCTCTCCCAGGCCGAACAATCTCCAGTGCCCCAGGAAACGCTCGAGAGATAAACCTTGCCCACAAGTTGTCAGACCAATACATGAATACAATTCTATCGGATAAAACTATATGATGCACATATCCAAAAATAAGCAGGGTTTTCAATCAATCGATAAAGCCAATAGAACTTCAATCTCTTCTATTCAATTAAGCGATAGCTTCAATCTTCTTCTTTTTTCAATCGATCAATAGGTTCAATAACACACAGTACTAGTTATCCATACAATTCTATCTTTAGCAGTTTGATATAAGGAAACAAGAAAGCGGAACATATTATAAGCGAGCACGATAACGATTCTATAAATCTAGCATGCAATTTCTATCTCTTGTATTCTAAGCATGTAATTCTATCTCACCATAGCAATAAAACATAGCATGTTCAAGGAAACTTTCTACTCTACTCCTTAGCATGGCAGGGGTTCATTCTAACTTTAGCATACAAGAATGGACAAGTTTATGACATCTTATTACTCTTCTTATTAGCATGTAAATAATTTGTTTGATAGCTGTGTCCGTGTAACTTAGCATGGAATATTTTATTCTTTTACTTAACATGGCAATATTATTTTCAATGGAAAGCATTTCAAGTTCTCTAGTTAAGCATACAAGTTCTCGTTCTATCTTTTCCATGCGGACATTCTCTACTTAGCAACAAGCATTACAAAAATTCAGATTCATTATTAAGGCATGCAAGAATCAGAGAATGAAGTTCTGTCCACTCACACAGATCAATCGTATTGTGTTTCGATCAGGAAACTCTTCTAGAAGGCTTTCGCTCGAGCCAGCAAAGCGATATCTCTTGTACATAGTGCCAACGCGAAGCAGGGTACTACATGTACAAGGCAAGAAGATAGACAAGTCATGGTATTTCTCATAAAGATCGATATAGCAGCAGAAATAAGCAAACAAATTGAAGTCACAACATAATAGATTGAAAATTTTCTCTTTATTGATAATAATATTGCAGTACGTGACTTACAACAGATTACACAACTGATACTTGGCCAATTGGCTTATATTGATACTTATCATCTTGGCTTACAATCTCACTGATACGACTGAATTATAATATTCCATACATCATGCCCTTTTATAATAGAAGACACATCATTTGGAAGAAAAGCTCATGCGCGCCCCCAACAATGCTTCAATGCCTCGGGACGGTTCCAGCTACTCCCCAAAGCTGAGTACCCGGGGATTGCCCACAAAGGTGGGTCAGTATATATCACATACTGGTGAGAAGAGACTATCTCACTCGCCTAAACCAACACTAAGTATTCATGTGAGAAGCATGCATATTAATTTATTGATCTTTCTATTAGGGACTAGGTTCAATTCAAGGTTCAAAAAATCCAGCAGCATAATGAAAGCATGTAAAGTAACCAGTAGTATACATTGAATATGTAAAATTAGAGCATATTGCTTAATAGAGATTCTTACCAACAGTCCACTGGTCATATCCTTGCAAAACAAAGATTAGCGATACAATAATAATTATGAATCATTTCTACTTCGAGATGTTAAGCATGCACAATATCCTCATCAGCATGCAACCTAACTATATGAAGGTCATTGGTATTATTTCACCATATAGGACTTTTATCACGATATGCAGTGCACCTCCTTAGGAAGGTACCTAGCCTCCACTAAGAATCCCGTAATACTTCGTGCCTATAAGTACGTCCGAATGTTTCTCCCTAGGTCGAAGCAGTATCCAATGCCCCAGGTCCAGATCGAGGAAACTTACTACCTTGTGCACAAATTTTTCATGATCATGCAACGTCTATGCAAATAAAATCTTAAGCATAAATTGCACGGTAAAGATATGTAAGTAAAGCCTCGGATTATCGATCTTTCTTGTTTTACTCATTCTCATATCGGTTGGTGACCCGTAGATCCTAACTTACATACCTTCTCATGGCCCGGTGGTACCAAACCATAATTTATACTCGCATATGAAGCGTTTCCTTCATAGTTACTGTGCACTGATGCACTTACTGCTATACAGATATTCAATGTTCCATTCTCAGTGTTACAAGCAGATAAAATAGATTGCACAATATTACTTCTTTCTCATTAAGACTTACTTTATAGCATTCTTGTGTTGATAATACTACTAGTTATCATTCATGTATTTTTTGGATTCCAATAACATTGTATAAAGGCATCATTATCATCATGTGGACTAGAAAAATATTTATTTATGAAACACAGTAAAGTAACACTTGCAATTCACTTTATTAGGGCATGAAGGAGTAGAGAAGAAATGACAGATCCGCTCATATCTACAAATATAGTCTGCCTCGATCCCAAGTACGTCTATGATTCTCCAAGAATGATCTAACGATGTGCACAGTCTTCTAACTTGGCATAATCATATCCTCGAATCATGCTTCATAAGAATATTCTATCCGGCCAAGTTAAGCAAGATTGCATCATCACTTCCAAATATATCGATTCCCAGTATAACTTGTATCACATCTGTCTGATCCGTCTAGAACTTCAGCGTAATGCCTCTTCGCAAAAAGGGATATTACAAATTCTACCTTGGTGACTCAATGGTCCCAAACCTTTTTATGTTTTCATTCTATGAATAGGCTGGTGGTAACACTCATTTAGGGCATGAAGAATGAGCTATTATTGGAAAATATATAATCGATTTGAAATGCATAAGCTGCTATTCGAGAACATGGAAGGTTTTGTATCAATAAGCTATGAGAAATTTTTGGTAAGTTTTTGAATGATTTATGAGTGCTAGGTAGGGAATCACGAAGTGCTTAGATTGGTAAGCATATTAGCATGAAGGGGGGTTGGGTTCTTAAGAACCAATGGTTCTTTTTTTTTGGAACGGGGGATATGTGGAGTAAGGCAGGCATTAGAGGATTTTAGTAAAAGAATGAAAGACATAAGTCATGAATGTGACTATTGAAGTTGAGAAGATGGTATAGGTTCTCTTAGTTGTTGTACTTGATAATAATAGGTACTATGTATAATATTTAATATTGACCGGTACTTATGGCTAATGGCAATGCTACATAATTATTAACAACGATAACAAAAAAAGAGAAATAATTAAGTGAAAACCAAGCTTGGTCTTGCGTAACACATGGAAACTATAAATTAAATTTAAAAAAAATGGAATTTGGAAATTCTGAATTTGAGGGGGGTTACACTATCTATTAAGAAACTATGAAAAAAATATGGATTGAATTCGAGGGGGTTTACTATCTGAATTCGAGGGGGGTTTACACTATCTATTCAACACTATCTACTAAAAAACTATGCGAAAAATATGGATGATGTTTAGGAATTTGGGAAGAAAGAGGAAGAAAGCAAAAAATTTATATGTACTTAAAGTTGTGATGTCCACCCAACAATTCTCAAAAGTCATTTTCGGTAAATTTTGATAAATTTGTGATGTCCCTATGAATTGTTGTAGTGCCCTTATCATTGGCCATATAAAAATATGGATTATCAAGTTGAAAAGCTTAAATAGAAAGTATTTAGTTGCAATCAAGCCAATTGGTAGAAATAATGATTCCAAATTTGATTTTGGTTAAAAAAAAAAAGATTAAAAGAAAAGCAATCCAAATTCTATATAATTCTATATATGATCTTCACCCAAAGCTCCCTCTTGGCCAATTCTATATTAACTCCCTTCTCCAAATAGTCATCTTCAAAGTCATTCTTCTTCCTCCTCTCTCTAATGGCAAAACGGGAGACCAAGCAAGCCTCCTCCTCCACAAGCAACTCAAAGGTATCAAACTCGATCCCTACGATTCTTTTTTTTTTGTTTTTTTGGCGACAATGAAATAGGTAATGTATGCCAGGTGTTTAATGATTTAGTGAAAGAATGAAAGATATAAGTCATCAATGTGACCCATTAATGTTGAGGAGATGGCTAGGATGGTATACGTTCTCTTAGTTGTCGTACTTGACAATGATAGGTACTAGGTATAATATTTAGTATTGACCATTACTTATGGCTAATGATAATTCTACATAATTATTAACAATGATAACTAAAAAAAGAAATGATCAAGTGAAAACCAAACATGGTTTTGCATAACACATGCAAACTATAAATTAGATCATTTTTTATGCAATTTGGAAGTTCTGAATTCGAAGGGGATTACACTATGAAAAACTATGCAAAATAAAATAAAATATGGATTAATATTTAACTATTTGGAAATGAAGAGGAAGAAGTTAATTTTTGTATACGTACTTAAAGTTATGATGCCCTCCAACAATTCTCAAAAGTCATTTTCGATATTAAAATTTTGATAAATTTATAATGTTATCAATTGTTAGAGTGCCCTTATCATTGGCCATATAAAAATATGAATAATGAAGTTGAAAAGCCTAAATGGAAAATATTTAGCCTCAATCAAGCCAATTGGTAGAAATAGTGATTATAAGAATTGATTTTGGCTTAAAAAAAGTTTATAAAAGCAATCAAATTCTATATAATTTTATATAGAATTAATTGTCGAAATAGTACATAAGGAATGTAGTGTTTGCCATTTTGGTGATCGATTTTTTTTTTGTCCGAAATGGTGCATGAGCTTTGCATTTTGGCTCAATTAATGTATGAAGTAAATTTCGTTAGTATTTTTGATGAAAATAGATAAAAATGGACATGTGATTGTCACGTGTCCTATTTTTAATGGTTATTTTGTCAAGTTTTTTGTTTTGGACACTATTTTTAACTATTTTCATCAAAATAATTTTTTTCGAACACTAATATTTTCTGATAATGATAGTCCAAAACAAAAAAACTTGACAAAAGAACCATTAAAATAGGACACGTGACCATTACATGTAATATCTATTTTGATCGATTTTTATCCAAAAATACCAACGAAATTTACTTCAGAGCAAAAATGTAAAACTCATGCACCATTTCTAAAAAAAAGAAAAAAAAATCGAATGTCAAAATGACAAATACTACATTCTTCATGTTTCATTTTGACAATTAACTCTTTTATATAATCAACTCTTTTATATATGATCTTCACCCTCTTCCCCCTTTTTGGCCGATTCTATATTAACTCTCTTTTCCAAATAGTCGGCTTCAGAGCCCGTCTTCTTCCTCCTCTCTCTCTCTCTCTCTCTCTCTCTCTCTCTCTCTAATGGCGACAGGGGTGAGCCAAGCGAGCCTCCTCCTCCACAAGCAACTCAAAGGTATCAAACCCGATCCCCACGATTCCATGGTTTTTTGTGTTTTTGATCGGTCTTCTGATGTTTTTTTCTTTTTCTTTTTTCTTTTATTTTTTTGATTTTTGATCAGATCTCATGAAGAGCCCGGTTGACGGGTTCTCCGCCGGCTTGGTCGACGACAGCAACATATTCGAGTGGAGCGTCACCATAATCGGTCCTCCGGACACCCTATAGTAAGGGCTCTCTCTCTCTCTCTCTCTCTCTCTCTCTCTCTCTTGTTGTTCTGATTGTTTGTTTTATTGTCTGCAATTCCGTCGAGATAGGGGTAAGTCGTTCGGTCTTGATTCTTGATGATGGTGGGATTTGGGTGGAGTCGGTTTGGGACTGTGTGTAATCTAGGGTTTGTTAGAGAATTTTGGGGTGTAGTTGTATGTAAAGGTGGGATTTTTATGTGAATTCTTGTGAGAACTGATGATAGGGGTTGGTTGGTCTCGATTCCTGATGATGATGGGTTTTGGGATGGAGATGGCTTGAGACTGTCTGTGATCTAGGATTTGCTTAGGACCGTGTGATATAGGTTTTGTGAGAGAAGTTTGGGGTGGACTTGTGTAAAGGTGGTTTTTTTTTATGTGAAGTCTTGTGAAAACTGGTGAGAGGTGTTGGTTGGTCTTGATTCTTGATGATGGTGTGTTTTGGATGGAGGTGGCTGGGATTTTGTGTGAAGGGTTGGAGCTACCTTGTGTGTAAAGGTTGGATTTTTATGTGGATTGGCGTGAAAACTGGTGATTGGAAGCATCTTATTGAGGTTAGATTCTAAGTTTCTATAAAGTTGGCACTTTTTGGAGAATTTCCTTTGCAAAGGGGCAATTTTTATTGAATTATATGGGTAATGTTTGCTTGGGCAATGTGGTAAGGCAAGAGTTTTCTAAGATCCAGTATAGTTTGTTATCTATATTTTTGTTCTTTTGCAATGGGGGTCTTTTGATTAATGTCTTTTTGGATAGGGGTTGCATGTAATTGTTTGTGTATGTTTCGGGTGTTCTTAAGTGGAAAAGATTTGGATTTTTATTCAAATGCACGGGGATTTAGAGATAGTGTGAAATTCACTTGCATGTGGCATTTGGTGGTGGTTCCTTCCAAAATAGACATTCTTGAAATCTTGTTGCAAGATTTTCTTTTTATTGGATAATGTTGGTAATGTTTTGCGGTAGTAAAATTATACAAAATCCAACTGCTTCGAGATATTGACATCTATGATTGTGTGTCGGAATCCTTATTTGATTGCAAGATTTGCTCTTTATTGGATAATGTTGGTAATGTTTTGTGCAGTAAAATTTTACAAATTCAACTGCTTCGAGATATTGACATCTATGATTATGGGTCAGAATCCTTCTTTGATATTTGGAACACTAAGGAATTGTTAAATAATGTTCATAAAAGGTTATGAGAGAATCTGGTTGAGATGGAGTTGGTAATCTTGATTCTTGGTGTTTGGAGTATGGATTGTGTTGGTTGGCAGATTCCAGATGGAGCTTGTTATGGGTTGTGTGTTTAGGGTTCTCCTCTGGGTTTGCTTTGAGCTTTGGGATGTCTTGAAAGGAAAACTATGATTCTTATTCGAATTGTTGGAGATTTATAAGTCATGTCAGGTTTTCTGTTCTTCCCATAGTAAAATTTGGTGGTTTCAGGCATCTTACTAATATCTTTTGAGATCTTTTTGCATGATCTGTTTGTTATCTGATTACAGAAGGTAGTGTTTACTTGGGCAATACTGTTACGAATTTACAACAGTAAGAATTATCTAGAAGACATTAGAGGTGTTGTCATCTGTGGTTGTATGTTGGTTATATGATACTCAAAATGGAGAAGGAAAATTTTATTCTAATGTTTTGAAGTTTTACTTATTCAACAGTTACCCTGCTGTTTTCAACAAGTGTGGGAATTAGCAGGTGATTGACAAAAATCAACTTGCTCTTTAGGTTGGTTTTGCTGGAATTTGTGGTTAAGAGATGTTGATTTTTTTTTTTCTTTATGGCATAGAGCAATGCAAATTGAGGAACTTGGAAGTTATCTATGATAGGTTGGGATTATTTAACTCTTTCTTTTTCCATTTGGTTCTGATGACGACGATGTTCTGACCCTTGTTATGACTGTCTCTAAACTGAATCTTTTATGTGATTACTTGTTTTTGGATTGAATTGCTAGTTATTGTAGATAAACATATTAATACAGGAACTGTTATCTCTTGCTCGATAATTTATTGCCTAATGGATTAGTTTGCCGTTTATCAACTGTTCTTGTTGGGATCTGACAGCTGAAGATATCCTCATCTTAGGAGTCTTCTTAGTCTTCTTTTGTAAACACGGGAATTTTGAAGGTTTATTTCTAATGTTTACCTACCTAATATGCTGTTATCCTAGGTGAGCAAAAATTTTATGAACATAAAATATCGTCAAAATGTTGCTAATATGTTCCATTTAATTTCTTATTTCACACACATCATGTATAAAGGCTGATTATTAGTATAAGGTTTGTCTTGGATGCCATCTGCTAGCATCGGTGAATGAGAACGTTGTTTTGGATGCCATCTGCTAGCATTGCTGAATGAGTATGCTGTAATTCAGTGTCAACATATACATGTCATTATATGTTTTCTTGTTTAAATACAATTTGGATACCCTATATTTCTTTATTTTGACATTCTTGACCTGTGATACTTATTATGCAGCGAGGGAGGATATTTTAATGCAATTATGAGTTTCCCTTCAAATTATCCTAATAGCCCTCCTTCAGTTAGATTTACATCAGAGATGTGGCACCCAAATGGTTAGTTACTTATGCATGTATTTCTATTTCTTGTCCATATTGCCTGTATTGTGGTAAAGCTGTAATGAATCAATGACTGTTAAATGTTTTGTAGTTTACCCTGACGGGCGCGTATGCATATCCATTCTTCATGCTCCTGGAGAAGATCCAAATGGTTATGAGCTTGCAAGTGAACGATGGACACCTGTGCATACAGTACGTTATTCTGTTTTTGTTTTAATCTTTAGAATACTTCAGCAGCCATTCCCTCGTATATAATGAAGGTATCAATTTCCATCCATCATGATAATTGCTTTTGTTATTATTTACATTATTTATGGAAAATGAAGTATTTCCGTTGGTTTTGTTAGTGTATATATATTGGGGTTAAGCGGGAGGCTCGTGACACTAGATCATCCTTTTTTTATGGAAATGAACTCTTTGGATTATCAAAGGAATAAGTTTGCAAAATACTGTAATTTTTTACTTCAAAATTGTTGATTTCTTACTTCTTTACATGCATCTTCCCTCCACCCTTTTGCTTTTGTTCTTTTCTCACAGCTGCTCATGACAAAGCTTCTTGTTGATGTTTTCTCCTTTAGTTTCTTTTGTTTTCTCTGTGACTCAATTTAAATTCACATTTGACCAATTTAAACCACATATTTGTCAGTATTTTCATGCTTATTCATCGAGTCCTAATTAAACATGAGAATCCATTGGTGATGGTAGCAATTTTCTTTCTATTATATCTTTTGTATGCTTTGATTTTATTTTTTGGCAAATATGCCTAGATTATACAAAAAATATCTTAGAGAAGAGTGTCTAGATTTTTCATTGCAAACAAAAGGTTTTCTTTTTCCTGTCTTTAACACCCTTATTTTAATATTATTGTCTTTTTTTTGGCTAGTGTTTTTCTGGAAAATCTTCGAAAGGGGCTTTTCCAAATTCCAATATATTCTACTTATAATCCTTGAACCTATACTGTCAATATGCTCTCTGAAGAGTTCTCTCTGAACCTGTTAGTATTATTTGGGTATAGAATCATTTGTCTTTATTCAAAATGTACTTCATATATATATACAACTACTGCAGCTTCAAGCAGCTAAAAAGATGTTGCAAGTGAATCTCCATTTCAAGTAATCAACAGTCCCTGTCTTGATGTCCGACACTATGGTTTACCATCAAGGCGTCCAGTCCCTTTCACAGAATTGAGCTTCATGCTTGTACAGACAATGGTTTGCTTGGAATGCTTGTCTATTAGAGAAAAGCCACATTTTGACTTCGTATTCTTTATTCATCATGGAATATAAATTTTTGTCTATGCCTTTTCATTTATGGTATTGCTTTGTTTCATTCTTATAAAGAACATGATTTCCATTTTTTTTCCATCGAACTTTATCTCTCTTAATATTAATTATATTTTGTACAATATGCAGGTGGAGAGCATAGTTTTGAGTATTATCTCCATGCTATCCGGTCCCAATGATGAATCTCCAGCAAATATTGAAGCCGCTGTAAGTAACAAAGAATTTCCTTATTATAACTGCTGCTATTTGACATCAATTTCGTTTATGCTTGTGACATCATCTTCATCCTTTAGTTTCATGCATCTGAATCTTTTAAATGCAAGTCAAATAGTACTGACAAGAACCTTACATAGTTCTTGGTCTTGGATGGTTCAAGTTACTATATTGCAATGCATGTTCATCTTTTTCAAATATATTGCAGGAACTAATTTTCTTCTTCTTCTTTTTTTTGAGAAATTTGGCAATGTTTCTCTTGCAAACATTACGTAGCAACTTTCATGTTTAATGTACATCATATTTGTAATATACAAGGTTTTTTTTTTTGAATGTTTAACATACAATTTTATATGACCTTTTTTGAGTTAACACCATGTTCTGAAAGAAACTGTTAATAGCATTAACCTTGCTAAAGTATGTTGAGACATATTACTACAATGAAATTTCATATAAATATGCAAGTCAGTATATTCAGTGTTCTAGAAAGGGGTAACTAAGTGAAGTCTCTAGCACAATTGTGAGACTCGTCTCACTATTTTCGTATTCGTATATGGTAGATGTGTATTATTGTTGTATAATTGCTTCCCGTATATTTTTGGATTTTCTAGCAGTTTGTGTAATTTCCATATTTTGCATAGTGCATAGTATAAGTCACCCATCCCTTGTTATATATCGCCCTTTCCTTTCTCTCTCATCCTCATTTCCTTTTTATTTTTATTTTTCTTTTCTCTTCCCTCTTCCTTTCTCTTCCCTCTTCTCCTTCGCCCGCAGCTTGGGGGCCGGCCTTAGCCGCGGATTTGGTGCTAGTAGTGGTAGTTGGTAGTGGTTTAGGTGAGTACATCTTGCCATTGAGGAAAAACTTCCCTATTTTTTGTTTCTCGTGGTTTCTTGAATTTTATTTGCTTATAATGTGTTCCATAGCCTTCTCTACTTTCTTAGTACCTTAGCATTTTTGGTTTTGATGGCTTGAATGGAGTATATCTACATTTCTATGTTTGGTTTCCATGGGTTTTTTAGGTTTTCCTTGGTTTTGATCTACTAAATCTAGTTAATTTCGAAAAGTAGTAGTTCCATGTGATAGAGCATTAAATTTCGTATGATTTTGACTTTGGAATCGCTTAATTTGGAGTTAAATTGAAGATTTTATGGTCAAAACAATTTCAGAGCTTTGTTCTCAGACCAGTCTGGCAGGGACGATGAGCAGTGTTGTGCGCATGACGCCGTGCACAGAAATCCGGCCGCGCGCAGTGCGCCGCTCATGGATTTCTTGCCGCCGCATGCGCGTGCATCAATCCTTGACCGCGCGCATCACTTTCTTGTCGCGAGCCATGCGTCGCGCATGTATTTCTGGCCGCACGCAGTGCGCCGTGCATGGGATTATTGCCACGGGCAGTGCGCAGCATGCATGGTGACCTGGATGACCCATTTTTGCCTGTTTAACTGATTTTTTAGCTATAATAGAATATTGTAAAACTCAAAACATGAAAGTTGTTGATCTTTGTCTTGCCTTTCCATATCTTTTTGGATCGTCTCATTTGGAGTTTAGATGAGAAAGTTATGTCCAGTTTCCTAAAATGTGTCAAAAATTCAGTTTTGTGCAATTTGGCATGTTTGATTATTTCGTCCATTGTTGCTATATTCTTCAATTGTTTTGCTTTTTTAACTTAAACTTTGGGATTTAAATGAAATGCAAGTTTTCCTTAAATTCTTTAACCTGATTGAGATACAAGAATATTGATACCTGAGCAAGGACTATGATTATATTTAAATCGTGAACTCCCGAAACCTGACATGTATTGGTATTCCTGACAGTGGCTCGACGCAACGCACTCATGGCTCGAGATTCTTGTACTGTCCTTATCAAGGCTATTAGTAGCACCAATATTGCATGACTTGTCATTCCGTGGTTGATTTTGATTGTACCTGTCAAGCTATTGTTCAGTTTTGCATCATGTCTAAGGCAAATTCCTGAACACCACGGTCAGGAATCTTGATTAAACTGATCAGGTTAATGAACTAGATTTGATACCTATAATCATTTAGGAAAATTTTCTGGCTACATGCAATCCCGACATCCTAGCGACACCATTGGATTTGGAGCTCTCCGTCGTGAGGGGCACACTTCCAGCACACTGATGAGTGTTGCATTACAAGTATCCATATATGTTAATTATATTATGTATTTCGTACGTCTGGATGATCCGGATGGACTGCAAGGCATATGGCTGTATAGAATTTCTAAATTGCATGTGATAGTAATTAGGATCGTGATAACCCTAGGTAGCTAATGGTAGCAAGCCGTAGAACATGATTGGCCGTGATTGCTTAATTTTTTAGTCTAATCCTGTCTTGCTTCATCCACTTACTGATCTTGAGTAGTAACTTGAGCACTGATTACAGATACTCTTCAGAACTGTTAAACGGTTAGGTTACTTGTTGCACTTATTTACTAATTTTCTTATGCTATGTCTTATTGATTTGTTTGTATGTTTTAGTTCCTAAGTTGACTCCCTTGTGGTACTTTGTTGTTTTGGGGTCTGACCCCACTGGCTTTGTATGGCCAGATTTCGGAGCAGAACCGCAGGATCTTTCGCACCTTCCTCCTTATGGTGAAACACCCGAAGCACCAGAGGAATTGAGTGAATTTCTTCTTCATTCACCCACTTACCATTATAAATTATTCTTTTGAGACGTTTAGCCACCGAGCACGTGTTTGGCTCGTGTTCTTCTGAACTTGATATCTAGCCTAAAGGGCAGGACATGCTTGGCATATTCTAGACTATAGCTAGAGTTGATCATGTATAACTTTACTCTTGCTAGTTCTCCATTTTGTACAACTAGCTTCATGATCACCTATGTATGTATAGTTTGGGATGCCTTGCTATTATATGTCTAGTGATTATACATCTTGTAACTTGTTGTTTGCTTGTGATTGAGACACCTAAGATTACTTGACCCAGAAATGACTGTTGGCTTGTAGAGTTAACTCGTCTAGATAGCCGTGACCGTATCTCGGGGTATAGAGTACTCTGGCATACGTAGTTGGCTTTGTCTGCTCCCTCTCTCTAGTATTCTGGTTCTGCGACGTGACAACAATGTATCACTTAAGTCACACCTGTGTGCTTAGATATCTCTCATGTTTTACAATGTCCAAGTAACAAGACTTCCATTGAGCGTATACGTGGTATATTATAACTCCTGAAATCGCCCAATAGGGACCCATTTCAAACCAAGATTGGTTCAGACGTGAAACCTCTATAATTTTAGGCTACATCGAAAAGTGGAGTGTGGTTAGGGATTGCAGCAATTGTAATTTGTAATAGTTCCTCACCCTGCATACTCCACCTGGGACCTTCCACTCCCAGGGGTAGTTCTTATTGCCCCTTGACCAGATGCAAGAATATTAATCCCCTTAACTTGCTGATTTTTACATTAATTGTGAAATTTGGGCTCTCTTTCCTCTCTCTACTCCTTGCTGATGTATTCCTAAGAAATCACCTTGATGTAGTCCTTAAACCAACATAAAGTGGCCTGAGGCTTGCTGTGCTTGCATTCTGGAGGATGAAGGTTCGAGTCACAGAAATAGCCTCTCGATATATATGAGGGTAAGGTTGCGTACATGTTGACCCTCCTCAGACCCTGCTACCATGCTTACCCTGCATAAGCGGTAACCTTGTGGCAAACACCCCTTTTACAGAGTGATTACCCAACTGGTCCCATTTTAGCTCATTTGAACGTTAGACATTATTTGGTCTCTCACATATTGCAAATGGATGAATATGTTTCTTTGGCCATGTACTTTATGTAGAGGAATGTTTCTTAAGTACTAAGAAATGGCACTGATCAATGTACATGTCTGAATACAAACTTGAAGTCATTTCCTAAGAAAACTATTTCATTATTAAGCTCACTCTATAGAATCCTGGGATACTTATTCTTTGGTTGGATCATTGGATGAACTTAAATTTCCACTGCTAACTAGGTTACAGAATTACTAATGGTATATAGGTTTCGTGGAACCCTCACCCCTACCTGCCCTCTTGCATGCAATGTTATCTTAGTCAATAGTTTGTAGACTTGTAGGAACTCTGATGTCTGATTCCGAGTTGACAAATGGTCATCTAATTTGGTTAGTTTTCCATTATTTACAACACAACAAAGCATTTGCTGCAATATTTTGGGGGCGGCTACATGAATCCATTCTGTTCAGCTAAAGAACACCTTCTCCACGTTATCAAAAGTCAGATCCTTCTTCATAGCCGTATCCAAGTTCTCTTACCCAAGTTCTCTTATCTACCCTAGGTCTAGCAGCTCCGTTGACTAAATAGTCTCTGTCCTTAATGGTACATCAATTCGCCTCCATTGTACATGTACGGATCATCTCAAAACATTCTCTCATCCTCAATCGACACCAACTCCATCTTTCAATGAAGTAGAAAATGGTTATTGTTTGAAACTCCAGAATCAAAGACAGCTAGTAAACATGCTTATTATAAATGTACATTAAGTTGACATATTCTTTTATACATATCTTTTGTAATTGTACACAGAACCTTAGGAGGGAAAAAAAGAAAAGAAACAAAACTGCTAATAGATTCATTACATTTTACAAAAAAAAAGGTGTAATATATTAGTGATAAACATTCTTCAAGTAAACAAAGCTGTCCAAATATATTTCATAGCATGTATTATGTAGTCTTGCCCATGAAGTCGTTAACCATCAGGTGTCAATGATGACAATGATTTGTCTAGTTACATGAATTGCCTACCTTTTGAGTCTTACCAAATCAATTGAATCAACCCATCTTAGAAGCTGTATTCACTTAAATATATCCCCTCAGTAAGAATTGGCGGTATTGACTGTCATTATGTCTTGAAGGCACATGATTCTGGTGCCGAATTACATGACACGCTGTTTTATTAGAATTATTTATGTCTTGAAGGCACATGATGATAGGAATACGTTTTCTTTTGATTAACACATGATTCTGGTGCCGAATTACATGAGACATTGTTTTATTAGAATTATGTTGCCATGGCTCACCCAACCATGACTGAAAAAGTTTGCATGATACAAAAACAATAATGAAGCTTTTATCAACTTCATGAGTACTTCTCATCTGCTATTAGTTCTTATATTTTAGAGTAGCAACTACCAGACTACATAATTCTTGCAAGAAATTTCTCAAGTAAAAAGGAATCTAACAAGTTTTCTGTAGTTGACACTGTTTCAAATAAGTGCAGTTTTTATTGCTAACTGCAGAAAGAATGGAGGGAGAGGAGAGATGATTTCAAGAAGAAAGTCAGACGCATCGTGAGACGGTCTCAGGAAATGCTGTGAAATCTGCTTGATGAGAGGATTGAAGTCTTAGCGCGGTCTCTGCGAGTTGGATGAGCCCGTTTACCCCCTTCGAAAAGCAAGTTATCTATGGAGGGATCTTTGGTGGTTGCTTCTGCTGTAGTGGTTGGTTTGTCAGTTTTGAGTAGTCACCTTATTCAAGTCTTCTTCATCTTCTTCTTGGTGGTGGTTTTTCTTTCTATGGGTTTTTTTTGGGGTCTTTCTGCAAACTGAGTAGTAGCCAAATGTTGTTTATGTATTGCTATTTCATGAGTCTCTATTGAGCATGTCGTCAACGTTTTACATATACCATTGGGCTCAATTCAGTTTTTGCAAGCTTTAGCTTCTTCTCGCCTTTCCCCTCTTAACGTTTCTTATTTCCAGTATACTAGTGGAACATCCCATATATTGTGCTATCATCCCATTGTATACATATGTTGGTTTTAGTTTTCAAGCTTCTTCCTCAGTAAAGAGAACACATGTGACATACTTGTTTAACTACTAAAATCTAAGAGACCAGCAGACTTTGGGGGATATCATACCCCACATTACTCCTGTGGAGATAACATTCCCTCCTGTTCTTTTATTTATCCCCGTGATTTGCTTTATCCCTTCTTGGTAACCATGTATAAAACCTTTTGAGTGCATCTCTGTATGCATGTGTGTCATATGTACACCCTGCTGCAATGCAGGTCTCAAATCACCCCTCTCGCTCTCGCTGCTACAACAAGGTCCTCCCAGGTTGAAGGTTCACCCTTGCTTCCAAATGCCTTTTCCCCTTCGTATTTTCGGTCATCTCCAATGCCCCTTGTGGTCATTTGGTCTGATATCAAAACCAATACCCCGCACCCTCTCAGGTCGGAGGTTCACTCTAAATAGTGTTTCTTTCCGAATGAGCTTCCTTTGCGGGGGAAGTGATCCTCCTTAAGATACGAAGTCTTCTTTCTCCCTCTAAAAGAGCAGTAGGACAAAGCAGATTCATATTTCAAGTGTAATTTAGGTTCAGTTTTTTGCACTTCTGCACTCATCTGTTGTTGTTCAATGGTTCATTCAACATCTGCAAGCCAATTTCTGAAACCCTGGAGTACTGTTCATGGCACAATCTTCAGAGAAAGAAAGCAGTAATCAAGAATGGAAAGTCCAAGATCATATTTCACTAACTTCTAATAATCCCGTTAGCAAAAAGCCCAAGAAACAACCCCTCTACCGAGGATACATATCCATCAAGAAGTGGACCTCAACACTTGTCAGCAACTTGCATCCGTGTATCCTTCTCATATAAATGCATAATCATTCTAGAACAATTCCAAAATTTCGGCTTGCTTTAGAAATCCAAAAGCTTTGGATATACTTTTCCAATGTTCTCTACGCTTGGATTACTAGTGTATATCTATTGAGCTTGCAAACTGTAAAAGCAACGTTTGGTCAGCATCCATCAAAGAAGTTATAATTCCACTATTATACTCAAGTTGTGCTACAACTGTACTAGACTAGTATAAGCAACTTTGCCTGGATTGTAAGGAGTGTTAACTTCTTTAAAGCCAAGATAATTGCAACTTGTTCAACATCTATCAATATAGTGCGATTGGCAAGCTCAATAGATATATATTTCTTAACCTTGATACCCAATATAGTATTTACTTCACCCAATCATTCGTTTTAAAAATGAGTGACGAATACCGAACTCGAGTGGCTCTTGTGGTTACCGAAAAGAGGTATAAGATCCTAATTGCATGGCAAAAGATTAGTGGATCGAGTCACGGGGATGTATTATTTATTTCATTTATAAAATGATGGGAGTTAGGGGACAGTGGGTCCAAAGACATACAATACAGTGTGTATAAAGTTTCGAATGTTATGTCGGCTCCGAGCGCTATGTCGAAAATTCAAAAAAAAAAAAAAGGGTGACGGATACTTTTTGTTGTTAACAATACCAATCATGTTAGTGCGCATAATTTACATATAAACAAACTAGAATTCCATAATCTTTAGAAAATTTAAGCCTCCATAATCTTTATTAAACACTTGTTGACACGCTATTACGCTTGAAATCATATGATAAATAACATAGTCAATTTAAGTACTTAATAAGCTCTAGGGGTTTGTAAACAGTTCTTTGCTCACATGCCACCTGGGAGAACAAATCTCCCGTGTCCCTATTCAAGAATTGGGTTTTAACATGCACTAGAATATATGCACGTACTTATACATATTTTATAGATTATTATTAAAATATATATTTTATAAATTTTTATTAGACAGACTAAAAATTATTGTAATTATTCTAATTTTTATTAAGACTACTTAGAAACACTAAAAAAAACTATTTTAATTATTCTAAATTTATTATTATATTATTATATATATTATTTTATATATGTGCTATTTGGAAAGATATAATTATAACTTTCGTAGTTATCTAGATGTTCCTATTAACTTTAGTTAACAATTTTAGTTTATAAATATTTATGTAAGGATATATTTGGACGTTTTCCTTTATATAATAGTATAAATTTTTCAAAAGTGCCTATTGACTCGAGTTCGAGGATATAATAAACTCAATATGAGTTCAAAGTTTGAAACCAAATTTCTGACGTGACTTTAAATCAAAGATTTGGACTTCCGAATCAATATTGAAATCTACCTGTCGCGTCTTTTTCTGTCTTTTCCTTATCCACTCGTCTTGTTTGAGAAAGTTTAATGGCCTAATTTGAAACGAACTTTTTGCTAGCGTCGAGAACGAGAAAAAAAGTCTTATTCGGAGATTGAGAAATTGCATAGAATCAATTAATGGATCGCGATATAATGAATGGAAAATAATAATAATCACGTCCCTCTATGACGCTTTCTTACGACAAGAAGAGTGATACTTTATTTCCTCCCTAAAATCCCTAGCTCAAAAATAAACAACACTTCTCAAAATATGTAGAGTAGGGGTGAGCATTATTCGGTTTTGGACCAAAAACTAAATAAGAGACTCAATTCATTTTGAAATTTTTTGGTTCTTGTTCGATTTTGAAAATACTAAAAAAAATATTCACTTTCGGTTTTGGAGTGAATTCTATGTATATTATATGATAAGAAATCTGTATTTGTGTGTATATTTTGAAAACAACAACTCTATATATGTTTTTAATGTTCTTCTTTGATAATTTAACAAGTCCAATTTTGGGTCCAACTTTGAAATACAATAATTATATGTATTGAATTTTTTTGAAATAATTTAACCACAAGTTCAACTTCGGGTTCGACCCATTAGACAATAAAAATAATTCAGCGAAATAAACCAAATCGATTACATCGGTTTGGTTTGATTATGGGTAATTTTCGTTCTGTTTCGGTTTAAATTTAAGAATTACAATTTATTCGGTTTTAACTATTTCGATTGGGTTGAAACCGGATAAACAAAATACTTAGCTCTAATGTAAAGAGAATAGAAGTATCATTAATTAAATCTAAGTCGTCACTTAAGTTTAAGTGATCAAGATTGATTTGGAGAGACAATCAAATTTGTTCGTTTAAAGTGATAGCACCGTAGAAGGAGGTGAATCGAATTTAACGAATAATAAAGTACAATTAATAATGCTAATAGACAGTTTTAAAATATGTGCTAGAGATAAGTCAATAACATTGACACCCGATGTATTCTGGCTTCCTCTTTAAGATACTACAGTCCCGGAACTCTTTCTGATTTTAATCTACTATTATAGAAAAAGTTACACTTGCGAGCTTTGATTTGAAGACTCGCCGACTTCTTAAACACAAGCTTTGATTCGAATGACTCACTGACTTCTACATAAGTTTTGATATTAATGCTTTCGGACTATAACCTCTTACAAGAATAATTTTGATGATCTTCTCACAACAAGTTGAAGATCTCACTTTACAAATTAATACTCAATAAAATTCTATCTCAAATAGATTTGGCAAATGAAATCTCTTATATATGTGAAAATATTTGTATATAGTAGAGAATTTGAGGCCCAAAGAAGTGAAAACGAAAAGGATAGATGGAGTTTATATAGCTCACACACAACTCTAAAATATATGGTTGTTATTGTGCAAAAAAACATACAGTTGGTATAATGTTCGTACAATAATGACTATAAATGGCTAGAAAACTAGTTGTTAATGCTGAGCAGACCACTCACATATAATATAACAGCGATATATTATCGTTATACCAGTCGTCGGTATACTATTTGTGGCAATTTGTTTGTGGCATAGAAGTGGCATAGTTTTGGAATAAATTTTAATGTTCCCACATTATATCGACAATAAGTATACAATTTTTTTGACTTATTTGTTTGGTTTCTGGATTTGGTCGCT
Organism: Iris macrosiphon; assembly: GCA_036927795.1. Lineage (NCBI taxonomy): Eukaryota > Viridiplantae > Streptophyta > Magnoliopsida > Asparagales > Iridaceae > Iris > Iris macrosiphon. The sequence goes on along the minus strand of JAYESA010000008.1, from coordinate 164,785,648 downwards.
GGTATCACGTCTATTGAGTTACAATTTTTTTGTAGAGAATAAATATAATTAAGAAATATTACACTGGACTTAAATGGCTTGATAGCTTGGTTTCTTCTTTTGTTTGACTTGTGACATTTTCTCTTGATGAAAATTATTCGAAAAAAATCTGAATAGCGGAACCTTTGAACCCTATTCGTAGATCCGAAGATATCGTAGGTGGTTCAGAAAAAAAAATTGGGCTAACATTTTTGTCCATCGTGATTTCTTCATTTGCATAAGTCCTTTAATTTTACTTATTGATATTCTGCAAAATAAATGTTAGATGAATAAGATCAATATACATAGTAGCAAGGATAATAAGATTATTGTATGCTAGGACTATTCCAAATTTAAGTATTAGTAAACTAGTAATTGTTAGCTGTGCTTGAGAAAAAGCTCAACTTCCCTTTTTTTCTTTAGTCCCACATCGGTTGGGCCAACCCCTCCTTGTATGTATATATTAGTTCTTCTTTATTGCCTTCTTAAAGATGTTGTGTGGGGACCCCCTTGGGCCACACGCGCGCGCCGCAGCCAGGTCCGGCCCGGCTCGGCGCGCGTAACGGGTGCGGGTATGTGACCACACATGTGGGCGCCGAATGCCGATCTAATTTACTCTTCGGGTTCGGGCTGTGATTCAAAAATCTTTTTGCTCCTCTTTATTTTTTGAACCATTTGACTCATTCAAATTTTAAACGTTGAGGCTCTATGTCCAGGTTCATTGAACCTTGTGATAGCTTCTGTAACAGCTCATTTGACATCTTCCTCCACGTTTCTTTTCTTTTGTAATTGCTCCTTAATAGTCTGTTTATGAGCCATTTACTGTCCTATCCAGTGGTTGTGCCTAGGGACTGCCTATATATTGTGGTCTCCTCCTTCTTTATTTTTTACAGAAAATTCTCCTACGTGAAACCTCTATCTCATCTCTCTCTCGAACCACATTCCGTTCTCTAAATCCTTGCTCTGGGCAGAGCTAAGTTCGGTCTCTCTCTCTGAGTTGTGTGCAACGAAGAAAACCCGGTAGTCAGGAGATTTTACCACTAGGAGTTTCCGAGAAACGTCTGCACATAGACCTCGGATCAACTCTTAGGGTAGTGCTTCGTGCACGACTTCCCCGGAGGCTGGTAACAATTTTTTACTTTCTTTGTTCTCATATCAATCTCTGAAAAATTATATATATATATATATATATATATATATATATATATATATATATATATATATATATATATATATATTAACAACAATCTAAGAGTTGATCCTAATTTTCTGTTAGGTAAAATAACTGTTAATCGTATAGTAACAAGTTCATAGTTGTTTAATTTGATTATTTGCAATAAAATTATTTCTAGCAATAATATTATTTCTACTGTAGCAATAGAATAATAACAAGTTCATAGTTGCTTAATCTGGTTGTTTGCAATAAAATTATTTCTACCAATAATATTATTTCTACTGTAGCAATAGAATAAGAACAAGTTCATAGTTGTTTAATCTGATTGTTTGCAACTATATTGTTCATAGTTGTTTAAAGATACTATAGCAATTTTGTGACTAGCAAATAATTAAATAACTTTAGTAGTTTTTTATTTCAATAAGATTATGTAACAACTTGTATCAATTTTAAATTTCAATTATAATTGAACAATTTCTTACATATCAAGTTGTTTAAATACATTGCCTTGTGAAAATAGTGTTTGAGCATATTTCTACTACATCTTAGAACAATATAAATTATTTTCTAGAAGTAAATAAATAGTTAAAGTGAAACTGCAAATTCCTTTGAGTCTTAATTCTAAAAGTAGAGATAAATTTGGGAATAAGCCGAAAGGGTCCTTCTGTCAACCGGGTGTAAATAGCCCTAAGCGACACGGTATTTAAGTGTCTTTGGACCACCGCTAGCTGGGAACCGGTTCCTGCAGCTAACCCAAGTTAATCAACACTTGTTAGAATAAAGATTTCGTAAGATTGATTAACAAAATCACTTGAACTATTATTCTAAATCATTGGACATTGTTATTGAGTAATTACATATCTTTCAGTTTCAGATTTTTTTTATTAGCAATCATGACTGGCAAGGATGAGACTTTCACTGCTAAGCCTACAAAGTTCAACTGGACCTTCTTTAAGAGATGGCAAAGTCAAATAAAATTTTGGCTCACTACCTTAGGATTGATCTCAGCCATTAATGGTTCCACACCAATCACAAATGACTCTGATGACATTGAGTCTGACATAGGTGTTTCCAAGTCCTCTGGCCCTACTAGACCCAAAACCCCTAAGGAAATAGACTAACATTGCTTCCATAGAATTCTAAGCGCTTTGTCTGAATCTCTATATGACATATTCTTTGAATACAAAAGTGCTAAAGAACTATGGGATGCCCTGGAAGATGAATATAGCAGTGATGATGCTGGAATTGAAAGATTTAATTCCTTCTCATTCAACAGATACTTTATGGTAGACAATAAACCTATAAATGACCAAATACATGAATTTCAAGAATACCTTAAGCATATTCAAGTCAAAGGCACTTTCTTCTCTACTGAATATAAAATAGCCTGTTTAATAGACAAGCTTCCTCCTTCTTGGTCTGATGTCAAGAAAGACCTTATTCATACTCAAGGTGACCTTACCTTTGCTCAAGTCCTAAAGAAAATTAGAACAGAAGAACAAATTAGGCTAAGGTCTAACCTTAAGTCTGAGTCTAAAGCTAAGGTAAACCTAGTAGAATCCCAAGGCAAACCCAAGCCTCATCATCACCACAAACCCAAAAGGAACCTCTTCAAGAAGAAGCAGAACCCTCAGCCTCACCACCAAAATCATTATCACCATAAACCAAGAAACTTCGGTCAAATTCAGTATCAGAAGAGATTTTATTTTGTGTGTGGTAAAACAAACCATATAGCCACCAACTGTTTCCATAGGAAGAAGGAAGCTGTCCAAACTTCTTACAAAGGAAAACGTCCAGCCAAACCAGAAGCAAACATGCTTCTCAACAGCTCTTCTAATTCCTTCAGGTCTATAAGCTATCAACCCTTAGTCGACATTTCTTACCATTCTGACTATTGGTGGTTAGATTCTGGAGCTAATGTTCATGTTTTCTTTGATCACTCCTGTTTTTCAAACTATCAGGAATCAGGTGGAGGAGGTGTAACTCTAGGAGACGGCTCAGCGGCACAGATTATAGGAAGAAGAATAGATCTAAAGATGACATCAGGAAAAACTCTGACTCTTCATGATGTGTTACATGTGCCGTCTATCAGAAGAAATTTAGTTAGTGGGTCTCTTCTTGTAGCTTCAGGGTACAAGATTGTTATGGAAGCAAATAAAGTAGTATTTTCTAAGAATGACTCTTTTATTGGAAAAGGATTTGTAAGAGATGGTATTTTTATTTTGAGTACCGTGAATAAAATTTCAGATCTTTCCTTTGTTGTTTCTAATATAGAATCTTCAAATGTGTGCCACAGTAGATTAGGCTATGTGAATCTAGGTTCCCTAAGAAGGATGGTGAACTTAGATCTTATTCCTAAGACTCCAATAGATGATAAACACAAGTGTGAGATCTGTGTTCAAGCCAAACACACTAGAAAACCTTTCAAATCTGTAGAAAGAAACTATGACCTTCTAGAGCTAGTTCATAGTGATGTGTGTGACTCAAATAGGATTTTGACCCGAGGCGGTAGAAAATACTTTGTTACCTTTATAGATGATCATTCAAAGTATTGTTATACATATCTTCTCAAAACCAAAGATGGAAGTTCTAGACAGATTTAAGGTCTATAAATCTGAAGCTGAGAACCAGTTGGAGAGAAAGATTAAGATTCTTAGATCAGATCCTAGTGGAGAGTATACATCAAACGATATGACCAATTTCTATGAAGAACACGAAATAATCCATGAGGTAACTGCTCCATATTCACCAGGTAACTGCTCCATATTCACCACAGTCCAACGGAGTTGCTGAAAGGAAGAATCACACTCTGTTAGACATGCTGAATGTCATGCTCCTCAGCTCAGGTGCTCCCGATAATTTGTGGGGAGAAGCATTATTATCGGCCTGTTACATCCTTAATAAGATTCCTAATAAGTCTAATGATAAGACTCCCTATGAATTATGGAAAGGTAGATCTCCTAGGATCTATTATCTCAAAGTTTGGGGATGTCTGGCTAAAGTAGGAATTCCTGAAACCTAAAAAGAGAAAGATTGGACCTAAGACTGTAGATGCTGTATTCATAGGATATGTCCCAGATAGCAATGCCAATAGATTTCTTGTTACTCACTCAGAAGTAAATGATATCTCTAACAATACTATTATAGAAGCAAGAGATGCAGTTTACTTTGAGAATATATATCCTTTCAAAGATAGGATTTCTTCCTCTCCCTCCAACTCCTCTCTTGCTCCGTCCACTAGCTCTCATGTTCGAATATCTAGTTTACAACCCGAACAAAATATAGAACCTAGAAGGAGTAAAAAAGAACGAATTAAAAAGAACTTAGGAGAAGGTTTCTTCACCTTTTTGATAGAGGTTGATCCCTCAACTTATGAAGAAGCAATATCTTCTCCTGATGCCCCTTTCTGGAAAGAAGCCATTAACAGTGAGTATAACTCCATTATGGAGAACACCACTTGGTTTCTAGCAGACCTATCTTTAGGTAGTAAACCTATAGGTTGTAAGTGGATATTCAAAAAGAAACTTAGAGCCGATGGTACCATAGAGAAATACAAGGCTAGATTAGTAGCTAAAGGTTTTACCCAGAAAAAAGAGTATATTATTTTGATACATACTCTCCTGTAACTAGTATCACCTCTATTAGAACCCTTCTAGCCTTAGCATCCATTCATAATATGTTAATCCATCAAATGGATGTAAAGATAATATTTCTTAATGGGGACCTAGAGGAAGAAATCTACATGGAGCAACCTAAAGGTTTTATTTCTAAAGGCCAAGAAAAGAAAGTTTGCATATTAGTTAAATCTCTTTATGGCCTAAAGCAAGCTCTCAAGCAATGGCACAACAAATTTGACATAGTCATATCAGAATATGGTTTCATGCCAAATGAGTATGACAAATGTATATACTCCAAAATTTTAGATGAAAGTTGTGTCATCTTATGTTTGTATTTAGATGACATCCTTATTTTCGGATCATCACTAGAATTGATAACTAATACCAAGGACTATTTATCCAGCCACTTTGATATGAAAGATCTAGGTGAAGCCAACTTGATTCTAGGCATGCAACTGTCCAAATACAAGGAGGGCTATACTCTATCCTTAGTACACTCTATCGAGAAAATGCTAAATTTTTTTGATTATTTTGATAAGAAATCTGCCCTTACACCTTATGACAATAGTGTTGTTCTCAAGAAGAATGAGGGTTCTCCCATGGAGCAACACAGATATTCTCAGATGATAGGTTCTCTCATGTATATATCAAACATGACCAGACCTGATATTGCATTTGCTATTGGGAGACTAAGTAGATATACTAGTAACCCAAATCAGTTACATTGGACAACATTAGAAAGAGTATTTAGACATCTTAGGGGTACTCTAGATTATATGCTGCACTATACTAGACACCCTGATATCATAGAAGGTTATTCAGATGCAAACTGGGTAACTGACTCACATGATATAAAACTCACTACTGGATATGTTTTTACTCTAGGAGGAGTTACAATCTCCTGGAGATCATGTAAACAAACTATCATAGCTAGGAGTACAATTGACTCCGAAATGATAGCCTTGGACACTACATGCACATAAGCCGAATGGCTAAGAAATCTTATTATGCATATACATGTTTCTATTAGTCATGTTCCTGCAATTTCTATAAACTGTGATAATAAATCTGTTATGGAACTACTAAAGCATGATTCTGTGAATGCTAAGATGAACAGGCACCTGCAGCTGCGCTTCAAGTCTATAAAGAGCCTATTGGGCAATTATGTGGTTCTTGACTATATAAAATCAGAAAAGAACCTTGCAGATCACTTGACGAAGGGTCTGTCTAGGACTTTGATCCTAGAATCATTGAGGGGGATGGGGTTAAGCCCATAAGTAAAGTCACAAGCAGTGGCAACCCAACCGAGTCTGACTGGAAATCCCAAGAAGCCGGTTCAATTGGTAGGAATAAGCTGGACTTAGGTGACTTTTATGGAACACTGACCTGAGATTAAAATCTCATTCTATAATGCCCAAGTGGCTGTACATGCGTACAATGATTTTCCATCCCTATGGTAACAGTGTTCTTGAGTGATATGGTTAGGATGAGTTTTTAAAACTCTTAATAGGTCCAAGCTGATATGCAGGGTTGAAACCTATCACCAACCCTTAAGGACTTACCTATATGAGAGGTCGTGAAGGCCGCGACTATGGGACAGGACGATCCCAGACAACTCTCATGAATTTGGGATTAGTGCGCATGGCCAACCAAAAGTACCACCCGTTAGACCCAGAACCTCTAGCGTACCATGTGTGCTATTTTTCTGAATCTGGTAAAAGAAGTCTGATTCAAGGCATAGTCCATCAAGTACTTCTTCAGACAAAGACAATAGTCACTAAGTGAGATTCAAGGCTGTAGTCCATCTCATCTATGCATAGTATATACCTGTCCAGAAACTCTTCCTATTTATTTTTTTGTCACTTCTATTTCGGAACTTGACCTTTTGAGGGAGGATTGTTAGTTGTGCTTGAGCAAAAGCTCAACTTTCCTTTTTTTTTCTTTAGTCTCACATCGGTTGGGCCAACCCCTCCTTATATGTATATATTAGTTCTTCTTCATTGCCTTCTTAAAGATGTTGTGTGGGGAACCCCTTGGGCCACACGCGCTTGCCGCCGCCGCCGCCAGGCCCGGCTCGGCTCGGTTCGGTTCGGTTCGGCGCGCGTAATGGATGCGGGTACATGCCCACACCTGCGGGCGTCGAATGCCGATCCAATTTACTCTTCGGGTTCGGACTGGGATCCAAATTTTTTTTTGCTCCTCTTTATTTTTTGAACCATTTGACTCATTCAAATTTTAAACGTTGAAGCTCTATGTCCAGGTTCGTTGAACCTTGTGACAGCTTCTGTAACAGCTCATTTGACAGCTTTTTTTCACGTCTTTTTCTTTTGTAATTGCTCCTTAATGGCCTGTTTATGAGCCATTTACTGTCATGTCCAGTGGTTGTGCCTAGGGACTACCTATATATTGTGGTCTCCTCCTTCATTTTTTACAGAAAATACTCCTACGTGAAACCTCTATCTCATCTCTCTCTCGAACCACATTTCGTTCTCTAAATCCTTACTCTGGGCAGAGCTAAGTTCGGTCTCTCTCTCCGAGTTGTGTGCAACGAAAAGAACCCGGTAGTCAGGAGGTTTTACCACTATGAGCTTCCGAGAAACGTCTGCACATAGATCTCGGATCAGCTCTTAGGACAGTGCTTCGTGCACGACTTCCCCGGAGGCCGGTAACAATTCTTTACTTTCTTTGTTCTCATATCAATCTCTGAAAAATAATATATATATATATATATATATATTATAAATATTACCAACAGTAATTACATGATCATTAGTAATTTTTTAACACTAAACTTAATAAATTAATCAGAATAAAAAAATTAAATTAATCATAGGACTAACGTAAAGTTCACATGAAACTTCGGAGGTACCAACGTTCATAGTATAATTTCATTATGTGTTTTGACTTTTGCTATTTACATGGAACTATAGTCTATATTTTTTTATGACAGAATTATATTTTCGTTGTTCGGTGTACTGTTTGTTTCAGGAAAGTGTTTTTCTCACACAGTTTATTTGTTTTAAAAGGTTTTTTTTTTCCTTTTTCGTTCCCTCTATCGGAACGCCTAGTTCTTTGGAACGTGTATCCCTTCTTCTCCTTCCCAAGGTCTCATATCTCCTTGTATGTCGGTGTCTTTGGTTTTCTTGCACATAATAACAACCTGGAATAATGGAAATCGAAAAAAAAAATATATCAAGAAAGTAAAATAAAAATATAATGTTGCCACAAAGAATTAAACTAAAGACCTCTAGTGAGCATGATAAAATAATAACTACTCCGTCACAACTATTTTATGTTAAAAGTGACCCATGATACATATTAGTTCTATTTTAAATATAAAAATATTGGTGTTTTTTTAGTCTTGAAATTCTGGACGATCATTCGACCTGAGCTAGTCCAAGGCCGCCTCCGATAAGGTATCTGCATGGAATATGCACTGTAAATAGAATGCATTTAAAAATAGCTTATTGGCTTGTACCATGAATCATATTTCATTTTAATAAATCCAACGTTTAGTTCTAGTTTCAACCCTAAGGTTAATGAATAGTGGACAAGTGAAATAGTCAGGATAAAATTTAACAAACTTGGTAGTGTAAACAAAGGATAAATTTAGGGATAAATCTAATAAGACTTCAGATTTAAGCAATCCTTTTCATAGATAATCCTTTAGGCTATTCATTTTTTCTAAGGTCGACTCATTCCAAGTTTAACTTAAATCTATATTTACATCAATAAGGATCAAGGGACAATCAAAATTAGCTCTACCTAGGACAACTCAACTCCTCTGAGCCGGTCCTAGTAAATATTATCTCGACCAACCGTCAATGTAAAATTTAAATTTGGATCAAAATTTTTATATTAAATACTAGGTATTATTCAAAAATAGTTGAAATTAGATTTTTTTATAGATATAATTTGAATATATTTTAATTATAACTTGTATAAATATGTTTTTATTTTTAATTAGGATTTATAATAGATATTTATATTTTAATTAATTTTTTTATAAATATATGGATTGGCATGAGATAATATCAAGTAGTTATAAGGTACTAGCTAGGATTTTTTTTTTCTTAATTTTTAATCACGTGAGAAAATACATATATTTCATCTTCAATCGTTTATATATATATATATATATATATATATATATATATATATATATATATATATATATATATATATAATTTAATTTGGACGGAACTTTTATCAGACCAGGAACCGATTAGATCAAGTCACGATTTTCAAAGTAAAACCTAATCTGATTATGAGATCGAGTAGGTCTGAATCTCTAATGGCTAAACCCAATCCAATTCGCCTACAAAAACTCAAATAAGAACTTCCAATTTGATGATGACACGTGGACAAATTTTTTTTATTTAAGTCCTTGACTTTTTTTATTTAGGTCCTTAGAAAAATTAACAGATGAGATACATGCAATCCAACAACTCATCATTGACAAATTTTAAAAATAAGTAACTCATGAGTTCCTCTAGGATATTTGAACCCAATCCAATCCCCCCGAACTTTGATCAGATCTGGACCGGCCCAACCTAGATTTTACGGGTCCGATCTCGGACCGGTCTGGCCCATTGCACACATCGACTAACAACGAACACATGGGCCCCACCAGAACATTCAGATGTATCCACATCCAACAACCCAACAATTCCCACAACAAACTAAAAAAAGAAAAGAAAAGAACATAACGTAAATGGTCACATTCACTGGTCACAAACGTCGTCCTGTGTCCTCCACTCTCCAGTCCCCCACCGTCCTTTTCTCTCGATAAATACAACACGGTCGTGACGAGAACGAACATCTCGGTCGGATCGAACCCAAAAAAAAAAAAAAAAACCAAAAAACCAAAAATCCCAGAATTGGGGATCCAAAGAAATAGGGTTTTGTCACAGGCGAGCTAGGGTTTCGGCTCCGTGCTGCCATGTCTGCAGGGATCTGCGGGAAGCGACTGGGGCTCGAGGAAATCTTCGGATCCCCGGCTCAGTCTTCGCCGTCCGCCAAGAGGATCCGCCACTGCTCCTCCGGGTTCGGATCCCCGATCCGGCCCGCGGACTTCGGATTCGTGTCCGACGAGAGGGTATCGGCCCTCCTGCGGATGTTCCCGTCCATGGAACGAGAGGTGAAAAAAAAAAAAAAAATCTTCCTCTGGAATTTAGTCGAAGAAATCTGCATTGATTTGAGCTCGATATAACGACAGCTAACAATTTTCTGATTTTTTTTAACCATTTAATATCAGATTTGTACTAATTTTACATCGAATTGAGGTAATTTGACGAAAAGTTACAAGCCCCCCAGTTCAAAACATATACACTTGTTAATTGGAACTGACAAAAGCTTTCATTTATTCTAATTATGAAAACTATATAAACCCTACTTGCAGTTTTTTCTTTTTCTTTAACTATTCCCTTATTCTCCGAGTGTTATTAAAAATTCAGACATTTCATCGATTGTTTAGTTATTCTGGGGCTATTATTAAGGAAGTTGATGGATTTGCACGATATATTAATGAAAGCTGACAACTTTTCTTATTTTTAGCACATTGACTGTATGTTTTTAACGTGTTAGATGTTTGATCTGTTCAATTTAGTCATTGAGCTAATTTACCGAAAATATACAATTTTGCCTAAATTTGCACATAAGAAGTAGAACTTACCATTTATTTTTCAACTTTATATGAAGCCTACTTGGAGATATTTGTTGAACTTTTCTTTCTATCGACTGCATAATTATTTTCTCTTTCTTTCTGTACTGGTAAGAAATGATATAATTTTTTATTATGTGGGTGTTGTGGGGGGGGGGGGGGGGGGGGGGGGGGGGGGGGGGGGTTGGGATGGGATTTATTCGCTCCGAGATATACAAAATGTGTTTTCATAATCAGTGTTGTCTGATAAGGATTGCTATGTGTGTTTTCATGGTCCCTCTAAACATCTCAAAAAATGTGAATTCTTACATGGATCCTTTAATTAACTTGACGTATCGAGGGTCAAGCTACTTCTGGTGCAAGCTAATTTGAATGATCTCTTAAAATCTGCTGATAGGATCTCTATTTCTCCTAGCAAGGATGATGCAGCTTTACCTAAGCCTATAAGGCTGACATCTCAAAACATAAAAGCTGAACTTTGTTTTGTGATAACAGTGCAATTAGCATCTTCTCACATTAAAAAGCTGAATTTATTGCACTCAAGTTCCATTAGAATTGACTGTATATGGTGTGGGTTCGAAGGAAAGATGACTTTGCACTACAATTTATAAATCCTTTGCAACAACTGACAAATTGATATTTGATCTTCTTCGCTGTGAAGTTAGAAGTCCATTTGTCTGGTTCGAATTCCAAAAAAAAATTGACACCTTTCGACTGCCATTATTATAGGGCATGTGTGTTCAATTTGATTGCCGTCATAAGTCTGTCCTAAATGTTCGCTAGATTTGAAGAACATGAACTTGAGCTTATAATAGGATCAACTTCTGGGTTTTTTTCTTGCCATAATGTATCCTGCAGTTTTTATAGTCTGTAACTGAGGGGGAAAACTAATATGGAGAAGCACACTTATTTTGCGAAAAGAATTCACAGAAGCATATTCTCCATATTAATATTTTGTTTTTGGCAATTTTAAATTTACTATATGCACTGTTTTGTTGCATGTAGTTGGAATTGCAATATAGCATGGGTTACATCTAACCTTTGCAAATGGAATGCTTGCTTGGTGAGTAAACCTTCAAATGGAAGGCTTTACTATTGAAAATAATCCTTCAAAGTGTTTGTTTTCTTAGGCATAATGAAGTTGTATTTGGAGTTCTGGTGTCTGGTTCATTGAATATGTAATGTACGCCTCAACCCACCCCCCACCGCCCAAATCCCCCCCATCTTTTGTGATAGACCTATTTACTAAAAGTAGCAGATCGGTTTACTATTCCTTTTTTACAATCAACTAAACATTCCTTAAAATGCATGCTATCAACATAAAGTGGTTGATGTTTTCCCCTTAAATTCCGAAATTGGTGTTTTGTGTCGGACATAAACGCACCACAAACATACCAATATAAACATGGACTCACCAAAACTGGTGTTGTCATTATCCATCCCTCGTCATTTTTGTGCAATATAGACTAAAATTTAATAACTTTTTAGTAATATTGAGATATGCTACAAGGATCCTTCATTATGCCTGGCACATTTGCATTTGGAAATATTGTTAATGGTGCTGCACTGGTTCTTGATCTTGGTTCCATGAGCTTAAAATACATATCCAGAATGTTGGTCTATCTAGCCACCTCCTGGTCATGTAGCCATCTTGGTGAGGAATTTGACACCAGCATAAGACTTGACATGGTCAGGTCAGGTCGACAGTCGGTCATAACATTTGTCAATACTAAAGAGCTTTCTTATGCTCCATAATGGACCCCTTTCATTTATTTTTATTCTTAACACATTATAAAGCCTACATGGAGATTTTGTTGAACTTCTCTTATTCTCCGAGTGTTATTAACGTGTCAGATATTTATCCATTTTTTGTATCAACCCCTTTCCAGAAGACTTTTTTGTCTCGCCTTCAGGAGAATTTCATTGACTTTTTTAGTTATTCTGGGGCTGCTATTAAGGAACTTTGCGTGGATTTGTGCTCAATATGGTGAAAGTTGATGCATCTCTCTCTCTCTCTCTCTCTCTCTATATATATATATATATATATATATATATATATATATATATATATATATATATATAGTGAAAGTTGACAACTTATCTTTAGCATATCTATTACTAAACTCATGCTGCACTTTTTTTTGTCTTTTAGATGTTTGAACTGGTTAAAGTTTTGGCCAGATTTGCAGATTAAATTAGAATTTTCATTAGTTATTTTCTTAACTTTGTAGGAAGCCTACTTGGAGTTATTTGTTGAATTTTCTTATTGACTGCATAGTTGGATTTTTTTTTTGCTTATAAGAAATGATAAGACTTTTTTTATGGGGGAAGCAATTGATTCACTCTACAAAGTTATTGTATTAGATTTTCATATGTGACCAGACCAGATTTTACAAGGTTTATTTTTGTCTGTAATGTTGGGTTCACATCTAGTCACTGTAACTTCTGCTCGAAATTGGATTCAATGCATTCAACCAACCCCATCCAACTAAAATTCATGTTGTTCTAAAACACAAATTTGAAGTAATGAAGGCACATCTTGAGGATTGTTGAAACTTTTGCAACTAATTTGATAAGACTTTTGCCAACTTGTCGGGTCTGAAATTGAAGTTACGTGCCATTGAAAGTAAAATGTAACAAAGGTGCTAAATGTACACGTAATGAAAATGTCTTCTTCATTATGCATCTTGTCTGATAAGCGTTGCTATGTTTTTACATGATCCCCAAACCTCTCAAAACATGTGAATTACTGCAGTGATGCTTTAATTAATTTGAGGTATAGAGGGTCAAGCTACTTATTGTTAGTACAAGTCTATAAGCATAACATCTCAAAACATAAAAGTTGAATTTTGTCATAACGTTGCAATGTGTATCTTCTCACGTAAAAAAGCTGTTTTTTTTTTGCACTTTAGTCCCATTAGAATTGATTGTATATGGAGTGAGTTCAACGGAGATGACTTTACTCTAAAATTTATCAATCCTTTGCAGCAACAAATTGATATTGATCTTCTTTCCTGTGAAGTTAGAAGTCGATTTGTCAGGTTCGAAGTTCAAAAATATTACACCTTTCAACTGCCATTATTTATTGTAGGGCATGTGTGTTCAATTTGATTACCGCTATAGGTCTGTCCTAAATGTTCGCAAGATTTGAAGGAAAAAAAGGAACTTGAACTTATGATAGGCTCATGAAATCTTGTTAATGGATCAAATTCTAGGGTTTTTTTTCCTGCCATGATGTATCTTGGGATTTTGTAAGTCTGTAGCTGAGAAAAAAACACTAATATAGAGAAGTATATGATTTGGAGAAGCATATTCTCCATATTAGTATTTTTTATTTTGGCAATTTTAAATTTACTATATGGCCTGTTTTGTTACATGTAGTTGGAATTACAATGTAGCATCACATGCATCCAACCTTTGCAAATGGAACGTTTGCTTGGTACTATAAAAAGTAATCCTTCAAAGTGTTTGTTTTCTTAGGCATAATTGAGTTGTATTTGGAGTTCTGGTGTTTGGTTCATTTAATTGTATATGTAATGTTTGCTTGGTGATATTACTTTCCATGATACTAGTTGGGCATATGCATGCAGCCATTGGTGTACAGATCCGCCAGAGTTTGTTCCATGAGCTTAAACTACATACCCAGAAGGTAGGTCTATTTACCCACCACCTGATCATGTAGGTTTTATGGCATGGTTCTCTCATGCTCATAGCCACCCTGATCAGGAATTTGACACCAACATAGGGTTAGGTTGACTGTCAGTCATAAAGTTTGTCAATCAATACTACATAGGTTTCTTATGCTCAATAGTGGACCCCTTTCTAATGGGAGAAGCCTTGGACGATTATGATAATGATGAAGCATTTGTTCTTATATGATTATTCTAGGTTAGTGTTTGTGGAGACTTGTACTCCTATTATTTAGCCTTTGCGACAAATTTGTGACTATTTTAAAGTTCCAATGACTTATTCTCGCATCACTGAAGGAGAAATAAATGGTAATAAATGATGGGTTATGTCTATGACGCTTTAGCCAATAAATACACTAGTTTATACAAAATTTGTTTTTCGGAGAAGAGAATTAGCATACTCTAACAAACTACTAGAAATATCCTAGTCATATATAGTCCAATAGCTGCCACAATTAGCCGACGCAAACGCCTAGTGGATTGAAATTTTTCCTTATGTGTGATGTAATCATTCCATTTAATTTTTGGGTTGTTTGGTTGCCTGTTAGTGTTGTTGTTGCAACAAATGTTGCAACAGCTACATTTATTCCAGGGTTTGGTTTTTTGTAAATGGTGTAATTGCTGCAACAAAATTTGCATCAAATATCCAAAATCTTGAAACAAAAGTTGCAGCCAAATCGGATGTAAAACTACTCACAACAACTTTTGTTGCAAAAGAGGGTAACTATTATAATGCTATGTCATCAAAAAATGTTACACTCCTATGTTATGGTCACCATCCTTTACATCATCTACAAGCAACCAAACAGCCCCTTGGGCTCGTTTGGTTCGCAGAAAGGAAAGGAAAGAAAATCAATTCCTTGTTCTTTCCTTTGGAAAATTATAATTCCTATTCATTTTCCTTTCGAGTGTTTGGAGAGGCCAAGGAAATTTGAAGGCAAAAATGAATTTCCTATGGTAGGAAAGTGATTCCTTGGTTGGGTGGGTGGAATCAATTTTTTCCTAATTTTTCCTTCCAATGGGAATCATTTTTCTTTCCTTATATTTTTCTTTGACACCTAAACATAGGAAATGAATCACTTTCCTTTCCCAATGCCAAGATTCCGCGAACCAAATGAGGCCTTAGGGTAATTTTTTGGAAACACCCCTCTGTTTTGGTGTGACAATGGGAAAGCCACTTATAATTTTTTATCAATCAATTCCGACGGCTATTAGAGACCTAAAAATCTGTTACTCAAAGCAGCATGGAGTCCCAGTAACTTTTTAAGACGAAAATGTCACTCCAATAAAACTTCTCTCTTAGTCTCTCTCCAGAATTAGAAGAAGAATCGTTCCATATGATGTTTGATCCTAAATTGGTTAGTAAATCCAAACCCTAAGTTAGCTTTTTGTAAATTGCTCTCCTCTTTTCCGATGATATGAAGTATGAGGTGCTCTCAAGTATTTTAGGTTCAATGGAAATCTCTTATTTGGGAAAGTTTTCTTCAAATTGGGAATGGATCAAGTCATCCATATAAAGAACACCCTTAATCAATGTATTTGCTTGCAGGAAGAAGACGAGCTCGAAGAAATATTTCTCACAAAAGAGATTATTTAGAGAATGAAAAATTAGGGGCTCATAATTTAATTTATTACCTTCAATAAAATGAGGTCGCCGGAGAAGAGTCAGATATTATCTTTGTGGATGAGGGGTTTGGAGGAGGAGAATTTCGTTCAAATTTGGGATTTAGGGTTAGGTTGAATGAATAATGGGAAAAAAACCTTGCAACGTTCATTAATGTTGTTTACTGGAGGGATATTTTCGTCTTAAGAAGTTGCTGGGACTTTAAGGGTGCTTTGACTAACATATCTATTAGGTTTCTAATGGCCACTAGGGTTGAAGGATGAAAAAAATTAACTTAGGGGGCTTCCCAATGTCGCACCAAATTACATGGATGTTTCCAGATAATTAGCCTTTAATTAAACTTTTATTAACATAATTAAATTGGCGTCAACCTCTACTGTGCATCCTCGTTCATCGACCGCTATTACTCTCAACCTCCCCAACTAGAAGGGCTGTCAACAGGTCGGTTTTGGGCATATATTGTTTTCTGAGATGAGTGTGGAGATATCAAATCAATCTGATCTCCAATAGTAAGTTTAGGATAAGATGGTAAATTAGCACAAAACTTGTGTGTGTGGTGGTGTTGTTGGGGGGTGGGGGGTGGGGGTGCATGATATACATTATACCATGTGAGAGTAAGTGATCCTTAATTCGTAGAGTACACAAGAAGTTGTTTTTAAGTATATTAAGTTGGCAGATTTTGAAGGATATGCAGATGCTTGAATACTGGGAAAATTATGATCTTGTTTGTTGAGTTGTCATCCAGTATGAATGCTATCCTTTCTTCACAGAGGAGAAGTCTTTATCTCTGATTATCAATTTGTTTGGTTTTCATGTATTTCTTTTAGACTGATCTACTACATTTTCATTTCTTATTGTGCTCCCATTTCACATGCAGAAAAATGCTATTAACTTTCTATTATTTGCTTTCATTTGATAGTATGTGCTCTACTGTTTCGGTTTTTTTGAATTTCTTGAACTGTTAGACATTGCCTTATATCAATCTAAATGAAGTTTAAATGAAACTGATGAAGGCTCCCATTTCACATGCAGAAAAATGCTATTAACTTTCTATTATTCGCTTTCATTTGATAGTATGTGCTCTACTGTTTCGGTTTCTCTGAATTTCTTGAACTGTTAGACATTGCCTTATCTTTAAATGTATCTGATGAAGGTTTCAACTGACCAGATAAAAATGACTCGAGTTCCAATTATTTGTGTTATAACATCTGTGTATATCTCAGCATGTGTCATGATGTCATCATATATAATTCTTAGCAGTGTTAAATCTTTTCTCGCTATTCAACTTTCAGAAATGGTGTCATATTTTTAGTGCACACTGCTGAAAAAAATATGATGACAAATGTTGTAATACATGAGGTTTGATGCAGCTTACAAACGACCGAACCTGATTTAATTTTTAATGTATCTGAATAGTTGGCCTCTAATATCAAATTTCAGTAATACAAGTACTTTATATTACTGGAATTATGTCAATCACATCACAACTCTACTTTTGATGGAGTCTTTAAAGATTGTTCATTCGCTCTGTGTTGTAACTTGATCTTTATATTGACTTCTTCTTTGCCGCTCACCTGCTAACTAAGTGAGTCAATCATGCAAATGTAACTTTTGTACTATATGAGCAAGTGGCTTGCATTTCTTCAAAGATTTGTAGTTTTGTATTATACTAATTGCCATCTTTCTGCCAGCGAGTTTATTTAAGTAAATTGACACAGTTGTTACCACTATGTTTGGAGGACATTGTTTTTTCGAATCATGTTTATTAAACTTGGAATATCATGTAGTATTATTTCCTTATATAAAGCTCCTGATTCAAAAATGCTTTTCATTTAGGTTGTGGAAAAAGTTCTGAAAATTCATGATCACAAAATTGATGATGCCATCAAGAGTCTCCATGCTCTCTGCCTGAGTGATGGATCTGCAAGAAATGAATCAACAGTCCTGAATTCATTGATCCAATCAAATGGCGATACTTGTGAAGGTTAGAACAAGCTTTTCACTCTGTTCCCTATACATCAAGACCATCAAACTGCCTTCTTTTAGACCTTTATATTCCCTATCATACCAGGTGGTATGAGTTCTCAGACCCCTGAGCAGAAGGTTGAAGACATTTGCACTGATGATCCAGAGACTGAGTCAAGGATACCCCAAAATGGCTCCCAATGGGTTGATATTTTTGTGCAAGAAATGATGAATGCATCAAACTGGGATGATGTACGAAGTCGTGCAATGAAGATATTGGAAGCCTTTGAGAAAAGTGTTCTTGATCACTCTGCAGCATTAAAGGAGGTAGATAAATTTAAATCTTCTACCAACGTTTTCATTTCATGGGAGCAAATCCATAATAACGACCAAATGTTTCTCCAATTTCGGCTTTCCATGTAATGCAGCAAGAAATTGGTTCTCTTAAGGAGCAACTGCAGTGTCTTTTCAAAGAGAACCAGATTTTGAAGAAAGCAGTCACAATTCAGCATGAACGTAATCTAGAACAGGAGGAGAAACTTAAGGAAGTGGAACAATTGAAGCATATAATAAGCCAGTACCAAGAGCAAGTCAGGACATTGGAGGTAATGGAAGGCAATTCATGATTTCTCTTTCTAATTTCATTTTGATATTAGTATTGTGATTTGTGTTACACGTAAAACCAAGACATCTGGAGCAAGTCAGGACCGCATATTCTCTGAGAGAACCATTACGCTCCAGGCGAAGTGTTGTTATTTTCAGCCCCAAGTAACTTTCTGCAAATGGTTGTGACTAGTGCTGATGAGATTTTTTTATTGTGTAGCTGCACAATTATTCGTTGAAGGTTCACCTACAGAGAGCACAGGAATCCAGCTCGATTCCGGGTCAATTCCACCCAGATATATTTTGAAGCCCTGCCCCCGATTCGTGTAACTATTTTCTTAGGGTGTAAGAATTCTCTCCATATAGATCATAAGGAGAGCTAGTAATTAATGTGTAGATTGAGACAACTCCATAAGCGGCCTGATTAGCTTCTCCAATGTTTATTTATGTGGTATTCAAGCAGAATCTAGGCAAAAAGAGAGGAGAAAATGGGCTCGTTAACTATTAAGGCAAGAGTTGTTGAGATGTAGTAACAACTTTGTTGTTGTAATGCGAATTAAATCTCATCTTTGTATTTTAATTTTTTTGATGTTTTTGTTTACCTTCTTTTTCCTATAGTCTGTATGACCCACATTATGCAGTAATTATGCCCCATGGTACCAATGGGAAGGGGGCTTGAAAGAAACACGGGCATTAAGAGAGTAGCTATACATGTCGTTTTCTCAGCAATGTTTTAAGAAGATCGAGTGCTGAGGATCTTCAAAAGATCTAGTACTGACGATCTGCAAAAGAGTTGAGTTTGGTGGCAGTTGTATGTAGCCGAGAATGGTTACTGGTTCAGGGTAAGCGAACATTTTCATCATGGCATCTTTGTTACATTTTTATCCAAATGGGTCCCAAAATGATTCGGGACAGAATCCGAAACCGAACATTTCCCAAATGTAATCGTATTTCTTATTTGGTTCGAATTATGTTCAGCACTTGTCGACAACAAGGGTTTGGAGATTATTAGTACAAACATATTATACAAAATTACAAATACAGTTACGTAAAAAAATATCTGAACACCAGAATTCGTATACATTCAGATCATAAAGTACTAGTCTATAATCTACTACTGACTCTCGCCATTGTCCACGTTATTCCTCCGTATTTTTCCTCAATGCAAGTCCAGGTATTCCAAGCAATAAACTAATAAAGTGAACTAGGTCCCTCCTTATTACATCCAAATCAAACAGGTTAAACCAGTGTTTTAAAAATCGGACCGGAGATCGACCCGGTCAAGACACTGGGTCGGGTCAAACTGGTTCAACAAAAATGTACAAAGAGAGATCATTCGATGGAGATCGAGTACTGCAGTGACTCATTTACTCCGTGAGTTTGGGCAAACCTTCGTTTAATAACAAAAAAAAAAAAAACGTACAAAGAAGTCATAAACAAAAAATCTAAGTACAATATTTAATCTGGGTAATATGACGATGCAGATCGAGTACTGCAGAGACTCCTTTACTCCGTTGATGGTCCGACGAGGGAAGGAGGGGTGCTCTCTTCTCTTCTTTCTCTCGAGAGAGCTTGTGTGCACGTACGTAGCTCGTTTGGAAGGGTATAGTCTCTCTGAAGCAAAAAAAATCTCGTTCGTCCCCCGGAACGTCCTTGTTGCTCCTATTTATAGACATTATGGTGATGAGCTATAGGTGCCGCATATGCTTCTGTTTGTTGGCCGCACGGGGCTCCTTCAACGGAACACGGTTGCAACTGTGGGCGCATTCGATGGGCAGGTTGCCACGTGTACTTCATCCTTAACATGATGTAGTTTACCCCAGGCCGAGCTGCCACGTGGACGTTTGTTGGGATTTGTCGTTGCTGAGTATTTGGGCGGTTCTCGCCTTTTGTTTGCGTGACTTGGTCAGCTTGACACGTGACCCGCATTTAGTTGGAGAGAGTCACTTCAGTCGCAACAAAAAGATTTCGTCTCAGGGAACGTTGTCACGTTGGACGCATGGAGTCTGAGACGCATGAAACGCATGGAGTCTAGAACACGTAGGGTCAGAGACGCATAGAACACATGGGGTCTGGAATGCATAGAGCCAGAGCCGCATGGAACACATGGAGTCTGGAACGCATGGCCAGAGACGCATGGAACACATGGAGTTAGGGACGCATGAGGCCAGAGACTCATTGAACACATGGAGTCAAGGACGCACGAGGCCAGAGACGCATGGACTCTGGGACGCATGTAACCTCGTACACGTGGCGTTGCACATTTGTCAGAAGTCATAATTAGTCTGACTAGAGCTTCTTGTCGTTTAACGTGCTCGTGTCTTTCGAGGCGTTCAGAAAATTATTTTTGTCATAATTTTGTGTCAGACATAATCTTTGTGTCAGGCCTTTATGTGTCCAATATTTGGGGTGCATGGATGCTGATTTTTCTTGGCCGCATGGTCATCCTGCGGACTAATTTTTTCTGAGTCGGCCTTTGGGGCACATGTTTGTTTGAGCGCATGGAAGCTAGATTTTTCATGCTTCTACAACCCCTTCAAAGTTTTCAAATTGATAAGTTTGGAATACTTTGAATAAGAAGCATGGAGAAGATGACTTTGGGCCGCATGGATGGCGGGCCGCATGGACGAGTCTTTGCCAGGCTATCAAATCTCCATTTAATGCAGGATTTGGCTCGATCCCTGAGTGGATTTTTGGGAATTTTGAGCCACCTTTATACACATTCATCGAGGCGACGATTCACTCGTTGATGATGGCAGATCAAGAACTCAATCTATGCTCTTTATCCTAGATTGCCACGTGGCTTGAGACGGCTCGGGTTCTGTGACACTCTTGTCTATAAAAATATGAGAGTTTGGAGAGATAAAGTCTTTTTATTTTCTTCTCTGCGTTTTCCTCGCTGCTGCTATCTCCGATGACTACTATGGCCTCCAGAGATCCTTCTTCTTCCACTGCTGCCAAGGACAAGGGCCTAGCTACTGAGGCCGCGGTCCCAAAGATGAAGGGCAAAGGAAAGAGGAAGACCCCCGCCGCCGAGGGCGGCTCCCCTAAGATCCCATCTGTTGTGCAGAAACCAGTCAAAGGTGTCACTACCACATTTTCTAGAAAATGGTATTTTAGTCATTTGGTAATTAACTAAATATTATGCATGTTAAATTTTTATTTATTGTATTATTTATTATTAGCATGTTAGATTTATTTTTGGACTTGTGTTAGTGGACCTAACTAGTTTAGTTTAGACTCATGGACCAACATGCATTAATTGTTAGAATTGAGCCCAACTAGAAAGCCCATTGATTAGGAGGATGATTAAATTAATTAAACCATTAGACTAGAAGTTTTCCTCCTTAATTAATTTCTTCATGAGAGGTCCCAAGGGGTATTTTAGACTTTACATAGTAGCTTGAGGGAGGGGGCAAGTGAGGCCTATATAAAGGGGATGAAAACTTTCTCTCTCTTCATTTTTTATTCCAAATCTAGATCTAGAAATTTTCTCAACCAAATTTCTACCAAATTTCCACCCAATTATTTCTCAATCACCATTGGAGGCTATTAGAGCATGGATCTATAAGGAGGAAGCATGGATCTACAAGTTGAAGGCCAATTTCACCAATTTTGGAGGTTTCATTGGGAATCCATCTCCCAGTAGGTACAATTCAATTTTTTCCCTTAATTTATGTTCTAAATCTGAGAATTAACCATGAAAAATTAACCCATATGCATAGGCTACCCATAGGATTTGGTTTTGTGTTCATAGGAGGCATATTGAGAAAGTTATAGTACTTTTTGTGTCAATTTTGGGGAAATTCCGAGATTGACATTTGAAGTGTGTCAATTGGTCCTATAGATCAATTTGGCATATGCTTGTGTGTTTGGGGCTAGTGTCGTGTCCACAATTGGGTACGTGTAGGTCGTATCCCATCAATTTGGTGATACGTGTTGATTTGAGAGTTTTTTCCTCTGACACGGGACTTTGAGTATGTCATATTTTGATACGGACACGTAGATCTATATTTGACTCTTCGTATTGTTCATAAATAATATATATGATTTGTTCGTATCCTTCGGGGTACGTTTGCATGTGTGGTGGACTCGTGTCGCATGCGTATCCTAGATCTAGTGGGATACGGGGTGATACGGTCCATGTATGTGCAATTTAATTGTAGATCTATTTATTGTGTTCTTAATTCATGGAGGATGTAATTGTGTATATATATATATATATATATATATATATATATATATATATATATATATATATATGGTATATATAATTATGCTTCTTGTGTCTTAGATCTATGTATTTATTATGTATGTTGTAAGTAGCTATTCTTATATATGTATGTATAATTATATATGTTAGCATGTAAATAGATATTATGAGGTTATAATTATAATTATATAATGTGTATGGTGAATAATTATATATATATATATATATATATATATATATATATATATATATATATATATATATATATATATATATATATATATATATGTGTGTGTGTGTGTGTGTGTGTGTGTGTGTTACTATGTGTATTATGTACATAATACTATGTGAGGGTGTGTGTATAATTATTAGTAGTATTTATGCATACATAGTATTATATGTGTATGTTACTATATATATATATGTGTATGTTACTATGTGTATTAGTAGTATCATATGCATAAATACTACTAATAATTATACACACACCCTCACATAGTATTATGTACATAATACACATAGTAACACACACACACACACACACACACACACACACACACATATATATATATATATATATATATATATATATATATATATATATATATATATATATATATATATATATATATTTATTGTGTATATATATATATATGTATATTATTATGTATAGTTATTTGTGCATAATAATATTATGAGAGTGTAGGTATATTTATGGTAGTATATGTGTATTGGTATATAAATATATGTTTTGGGTTATATATATATATATATATATATATATATATATATATATATATATATACATATATATATATATATATATATATATATAGGTTTCAGCGACGGCAGGAGAGTGTCGCAACAGCAAAGAAATAGCAGCATCGGCAGCAGCTTTTCAGCGACAGCAGTCAGCGACAGTTGCAGGAAACTGTCACTGAAACAACAGTGTATCAGCACAGTATCAGAAGCTTCAGCGACAGTTTTTAGTGACAGTGCAGAAAACTGTCACAAAAACTGCAGTGTATCTATATACACAGTAGCTTCTGCGACAGTAGACATGGACTTTTAATTACAGTTTGGCAGTTTTTAATATATTAGATATTAATATATATGTATATATATATGGTAATTAATATATACGTATATATGTTCCAAATTTTCTAATTGTGTTTTTGTATACTATATGTATAATATATTTAGTTGTAGCATATAGTATTATTGGAATAGTTAGTATATTTTAGTTATCTATTGTTATGAGTATCTTTAGTTATATATATTATATATTTGTAGGTATGTATGTACGTATATATGTATTAGTATTTAGTGTGTAGTTGATAGTTAGTATTTATTCTATTTAGTACATACTAGAAGTTATATTGGATTGATATATGTATACATATAGTTATTGATAAATAGTTAGTGTATATGAAGATTTTCGCAATTACCTTGAGATACCAAGTTAAGTATCAAGATATACCAATGTATGAGTAGTAGATATTGGCATAGTAATATGATAGTTGTAAACTAATTATG
Organism: Iris macrosiphon; assembly: GCA_036927795.1. Taxonomy (NCBI): domain Eukaryota; kingdom Viridiplantae; phylum Streptophyta; class Magnoliopsida; order Asparagales; family Iridaceae; genus Iris; species Iris macrosiphon. The sequence continues at coordinate 164,761,547 of JAYESA010000008.1, read as the reverse complement.
GATGGGTATTAGGTGACTAAAATAAGGTATATAGTATGGTATAAATACTAAATACATGGTAGTTTATAGTTATAGTTGGATAGTTAATATATATATATATATATATATATATATATATATATATATATATATATATATATATATATATATATATATATATATATATACTAGAGTGACATTACCTTGATATACCAAGGTATTAAGGATACCCAAGGTATTGGGTTTGGGTATCAAGATATAGGTTTAGTATTGCGATACCAAGTTGGTTCAAAACCAAGATAATCATTTAGCATTTGTAATTATGATTTATATATTTAATATTGCTTTATTATAGATATGTGATATTTACCTATTGTTTGCGTATCCTGAGATACGGTATCTTAGTATCCTAAGTTGTAGCTTGTATGGCCTAGATTCATAGTGTGTGAGCCCAATATCTTTGAGTTAGACTTATGCAACCTAGAAATAGGTAGTTGACCATAGTTGACCATAATTTGACTATAGTTTGACCGGTTTGACTTAGAGTTGACCTAGTTTGACTTTTGATTTAGAATTGACTTGTTGACCTAGAAGTTGACTAGCTTAACTTATTTTTTTTTCAGAACCTTGTATTAATGCAATATTCCATATATAGGTCTGTGTGACACCAGTTTGGACAGTTTGACATTCATTGTTCTAGACCACATGCGAGTATATTTTTCTAATTATTTTCAATTCATAATATTGTATATATGCATGTTCTAGAATTGTATATATTGATTTCTGACACAGTAATTTCATGGACTGGTGCTATATGGATCCCGTCAGGAGGTGTTATCCCTTACCGTGTGCAACGGGTACCCAGTCACATGTATTTCATCGTGTGCATCGGGTATTTACTTTCATGTGCTTCTTGTGCATCCACTATTTCGTGTGCTAGTGTGACTATATCGTGATCATGTACGTAACGTGTCGTGATTGGATCCATGAGTATTGGTTGGGGAGGGGGAGTAGGAGTTGGTTATGTGATCAAAGCCCCCTTGATCTCATGTGCATGTCGATTATACAACTCACGTATAATGGAGTTACCTTTATACCTCATGTGCAACCTAAGCCGATCACATAACGAACTTGCACTCTAAATCACATAGCTAGTATTATTGTTTTCTACTTGCAGTTTATTTTTCGTATTTACTTTTCAGTTCTTATTGTGCTTATTGCCTGTTCTTTCTGTATTGTACATTCTTATTACTTGTGCATCTTGTATCCTTTTTCTATTGCTTGTTATATATTCTCGATTATGTTATTGGAACTACTTTCAGAGGTATGTACTTCGCTCCATTCCTGACTGAAAAATATTTTCAGAGGATCAGAGAGATTGGTGTCCGACATACTATGGACTTTGACTTATAGATGGTACAGACTTGGACCCACTAGTTCTGGAGTGACTGCCGGGAGTTTTAGCCGGATTCACTAGGTAGCATAGTTAGTTCTCTTTAGCATTTTGGTACCGGATTTGTTTCCGGCTTATATTTGAGTTTTTGATTATTATTTCTATTGGTGTTCATATATATATTTGAATAGATAGTTATGTTAGACTTCCTTGATATCTTCTCGTGCTTCTAGAATTGTGATTGAGTTTTGTGTGAGATATTGTTGGCAGATTTTATATTATTGTGAGATGTTTAGATAGTATAGTTAACCAAGACAACGTTCTACCGCCGATACTACGGCGTAGGCTGGGCGTTGCTCCCGACTTGCATCCCTACGCCGGGTGCGGGTCGTGACACATTTTTAGTGGTGGCCCATGCAGGTCATGCTTCGTAAGTTTTGCGATGTCGTGGTAGTGCAACAACTTAGTTGTACTACTGCGTTCCTGCGATAGGATATAGGATATAGGATACTAGGATGAGAGAGGATACTCAATCACAAATTTCTTGAGAGATTCCTGGGATGACCCTTGAGAATCTTATTACAATTTACATTTCAAATCTTTTCTCTTGTTTCTGTTCGCTCTCACTTGTTGTTGTTAAAATTGATTCTTGGTGATTGATTATTGAATTTGATTCTTGGTGATCAGATGATTCAAAATTCTTGGTGTTCGTTATTTAGTTTGATTTTATGTCGAGAAAAATTTTACGGACTAAGTTACGGTATCATCTGATGACATATGTTGATGAGGACAGTGAGAAAGGTAAAACGTCTACTTTGGTTATGGAGCCTAGTGTTTATCGCAGCCATGTTAGCTGGCGTAGCGGAAACATAGGGACCTGACTTCGGATGTACATATCTTAGTTATGAAATTTAGAGTTTCTCGCAGCCATACCGGTTGGCGTGGTGAGGATTCTAGATAACATGATTATAGAGTTGCATACCCTAGTTATGGAATCTATCGTTTATCTCAGCTATGCTTACTGGCGTGGCGATGATTCTGAGTGTCATAATTTCGGACAGACGTGTATGATTATCAGATTGTATCTTAAATTGGTTCTTAAAGTATTATCTCAATACTTATTCATTTCTGTTATTTCAGGACTTTGTTCCATTGTTCCTTAGCTTAGCAGTAGAGATACCTTCAGTTCTCTAGTTCCTTATATAGCTTATTAGAGTCTTTGTTAGTGTGATAATTGGGAGTTATAATTAGGTCTGTGTCTTGAGTATTAATATTGCATATTTAGAGTGTGACTTATGAGTCTGTAAGTGGTTCTTGGTTAGGCATGTGAGCAATAGGCATAAATTTAGGGATAACCCATAGCATAGTACTTTGTAGCACTAGTTCTATGATAGGTGTAATTATAAGTTAGTAGTTACTATAGGTAGAAGAGGGAGGAGAGAATATCAGTAGTGGTTCCATGAGTTAGTATCAAAGTCAGCATATCAGTTTAGGATAATCATGAATTCATGTAGTTGGGTGATCCATGTAAACAATTAAGTATCAAGGAAATTATGTTAAAAAATAATAAAGCATGATATTCAATTTGGTGGTTGATACTTGGGTGTGTCAAGAGTAGAGAAATATATATACATAAAGGATATTAGTAAGCATGCCATAGTAGAATGGTACCCATAAGTATATAGGAAAGTGTGAGAGAATAATAATACATTGTGCTAAAGTAGTAAGACTTGTGTTAAAGATAAATTAGAGCATTAATTGAGTAGATAGGAGTGTACCAGTATATGATTAGTGATGGAGATCTCATCTAATATTGATGCTAGTGATGTGTTGGAAGCAATATGTGGGAGAAGTATCGAGAAATTATGTGCAAGATGTATAGTGGATGATAAGTGTCAGTGTGGAAGTTCATGAGTATCAGAAAGTGAAAGCTTGAGTGTTAATATTATGTCATGGTTTGAGAAATATCAAGATTGGTCATGGAAGATATATAGTGCATCACTGATTTGCACATCCGTCTGTAAGGTTTGAGGAGAGATACATATACATCAATAGAGATATGGAGTCATATGTCGACCTTTGAGAGTGAAGTGAAATATATGTATTATAGAAGTTAATAACTAGTGCATTGGATACAAGTGATCATGATTTCTAGTGAGTATTATGAGGTGATCTAATGATGAAGCTAGTGTCCTAGAACCATAAGGACATATGTTTTGTAGTTAGGAAGGTAGTGTTACTATATCAAGAGTGCTAGTGTTTCTATATCAGGGATTAGTTGAGTAATGTGCTAGTAACAATAAGTACCTTGTGTGATAATATTTGGATTGGTGTATCAGTTAATATGGATAAAAAATAATTTGGAAGTAATAGTGCAAGTGATCCAAGCATTAGTGGAGGGAGACAATATATATATAGGAGTAAGTAAGTATAGTACCTTGATAATTTGGTTATAGAGGTCGTATGTATCAGAGAATAGTCCGAGGGGGTATAATGATACCAGTGAGATGTCATGGTGTTGTAATGACT